>CM040245.1:248889811-249532497 GCA_022545495.1 Chrysanthemum lavandulifolium | reverse complement strand
GTTTTAAACCTATTTAAATTTTTTTTTAAATTTAAGATTTATCCACCTTTGAATGTACAAATTTTTAAATTTTCCCATTTAAAACCTTTAAAAGTTTTAAAAACAAATAATTTTTAAGAAAAATTTTTAAATTTAAAAAAGGGGAAAAAAGGGTTTTTAAAAAATTTTTTAAAATTTAAATAAGAAATTGTTACATTTGAGGAAAGAAAATTTTAAAGGGTTAAAACCCAAATTTTGGTTTTAAATTTTTAAATTTTTCAAATTTAATTTAAAGGGGTTTTTAAAAATGTTTTGTTTTTCAATTTCCCAAATTCCCTTTTAAAAAATTTAATTTTAAAAATAAAAATTTCAAAACCAAAAAATTGAAGTTTTTTAAAAAAAAAAAAACAAAAATTTTTAAAAAATTTAATAAAGGCCCAAAAACAAAGGGAAATTTTTTTAAAAAAAATTTGTTCCTTTAAGGGTTTTTAAAAGTTAATTTTTCCCAAATCTTTAAATTGGGTTTTTTAAAGGAATTGGTTTTAAATTGATATATTTAATAAATTTTTAAATTTAAAAAATTATTAAAAAAAGGGAAAATTTTAAATTTGGAAATAAGGCCGGGAAAAAATAAGTTTTCAAAAAAATTAAAATTGAAAACATTTTTTTAACCCTGGGGTGAAAACCTACCTCTTAATTAAGGGTTGTTTTATATATTTATAAATTTTTAAATATAAATTAAACTTAATTTTAACCTTAAACTTTTTAAATTTGAAGAATAAAATTTTTAAAAAATTGAATTAAATGAAAGAATTTAAAACCTCTATTTTAAATTTCCTTCTTTAACTTCAAAATAAGGAACACATACTTAATAAACATTGGTAATTTCCTAATTTTTGACCATGGCACTTTGGGTTGAATTTTGACCATTTTAAATTTTGGTTGATTTTCTTGAAATTTATTAAGTTTTCATAAACTTGCCGTAACTATTATTTTCGAAAACTATATTATTTCTACGATACAAGTGTTACGGTGGTCATAACGTCCTGTGAGGACTGCTTTTAACCATGATGTGCAACTTTTGGAACGAAATGTCTTCTAGTAAAATCAAGTTCACCGCCATATTTTTCAAAACGATGTCGTTTGTATAAGCGGAGTTGCGATGAGATTAATTACGGATGTTCAAACTTGGCGAAACTCACTTTTACATAACAATTAGCCAAAATCACTATCTTTAACCCTTATTATCTTTATGTTCGAGACCTTTTGGACGAAAACTCCCGAATCGAAACTTTTAGATATCGATACAAACTTTCCAAACCGTCGAGTTCGTTCTCTAACGTCTGACGTACACTATTTTACGACTATTTTTCCGGAGCCATTTTGTTAATTTCATGATAATTCCGACGACATTGTTTTGCGACGAAAAGTGATAATTTCACCATAAATCATTATAAAACTATTGTAGGATGACATTTTGACGTAAATACTTGTAAAGTCATTTTTGAAGGTTCAAGACGTCAAAAGAGTATTTTTCGACGACAAGTAATATTTTCAAAACTCGCAAATGGTATAAATAGCATACGAAATGCATGCATAACATTACATTGCAACTCATTGCATATCATATCATTGGTAATAGGTCCCGGTTAAAGCATCACATTATACCTCGGTGTACTCACTTTTGTCATCGCCTCAGTTTACCAAGTGAGTAATCACAACCCCCCTTTTTCCGTTTTTACTATATTTTGGGGCGAAATGCATGAACCTTTCTTGAGCTAAATTGTTTACTACTTTTATTAACTAGTTTGACTAGAACTTGTGAACTCGAATCAAATCCTTGAACTTAATTACGAACTTATTACTCATTTGAACTTATTGAACCGTACATGCTATGACCCTTAAAGTCTCGCCTTATTGGTGGAGCGTACAAAGTCTCCCATGTTCGGAGCATCACTATAAAGTCTCCCATGTTCGGAGCATCAACTTAAAGCCTCCCCGGTCCGGAGCAAAATGATTCCCTATGGGAACGGAGCATTTTCAATTTAAGTCTCCCCTGTTCGGAGCAGTGCAAAGTCTCCCATGTTCGGAGCATCACTATAAAGTCTCGCCTTATTGGTGGAGCGTTCTCAATAATTCTCGCCTAGGTGGTCGAGTGACAAAGGAGTCTCCCTTGTTGGAGCAGTGCAAAGTCTCCCATGTTCGGAGCATCACTATAAAGTCTCGCCTTATTGGTGGAGCGTTCTCAATAATTCTCGCCTAGGTGGTCGAGTGACAAAGGAGTCTCCCTTGTTGGAGCAGTGCAAAGTCTCCCATGTTCGGAGCATCTCTGATCTATTATATACTTGGTACAATATTGTGAACTATTATGACCGCTTATACTTGACCATTAGACATACTACTCTTGGCAGTGGGTTGTGAACACACAGGTTGCAAGTTTTGTATGGGCGGAACTTGGGCCGAGTGGATTTACAATGCCTTTGCTTTGTGGACCATTTTCACGACCGAAAGCTTTGAATATTTCTTCGAGTTTTCTTATTTTGCTAAGCGTGTTTACTCACCAACTATTTTCATAGTTGACCCGTTTTCTCTCATGCATTTCGGTGATCGTAGTAAGCTTTTTCTACCAAGTCTTGCATAATGAAGTTTTCACTTGTCACTACAAATCATTATGTAAAAGAACTCAATATTTTGGGAACTAAACTTTGTAATATATTTGCCGATGCCGGCTAAACCGTATTGTAATGGTGTAATATTTCTTTTAATATTAATGTTGGTATGTTCTATTATCTTGTGCTTATGTTCCTTCCGTTACACCTCGTGTTTCCGCCTCCGGGGTGTGATGATTGGTACCAGAGCCAAAGGTTATAGAGAATGCGATTTTTTCAAAAATAAAAATCACACTATAACCGAATAAATTTTTTTTGTATATTATTTTGTTAAACATTGAACACCATTTGAGTCAACTAGTCCTATCGTTGCATCGTTGCTCATAAATTATACATAGCCTGATCAACTATGTCTAATTTATGAAGAACCATGCAATGATAAGAAGGGTAATTTTAAATCATGTTTAGTCGAGTCTTTAGAGTCTGGTCACCTGAAGTTGCATTGGTCGGGTGGGTATGCATGGTATGTTTTTACGTTCACGTCTACACTACCGTACCTTGTTCATATCTTCTCCTTTCCATCTTTCGACTTGTTAGACATAGCATGTCTCTGTTCCTGTCATGTTTCGATCACTATAACACATTACCACCGTTCTACACCTCATCGACTTCGTTCGAATGTCGTTTACTCAACCCGATGTTTTGGTCCTCGTAGGATCATGGCTGCAAGAAACACACGTTCAGAGGTAACAACAACGGCAACCCAAACAACAATGACGATCCAAACAACAACGTCATTGAATAGCGGATCTACTCACCCAAATTATAATACATCTCGATGCTAGACGAACCAACAACGGAGAAGGTACTTCAAACAATGGACGAAAGCGACGGAGGATCACCGGAAGCCGAGACGAATCGGCAACAAGAGGCGCCGAATAACCCGAAACTATGGGGCGACCAACCAGGCGCAAAGATATCTGAGTCCACATCCCTTGTGTACTGATGTAATTATCATCACTTAGGAGATCGAAAGTGTGGCAAATGTGACAGACGGGCCACTTCAAGCGAAATTGCTCAAACAGGCTCGAAATCAAGGACGGAGAAAAGCATATTACGAGTGTGGAAGTCTAGATCACCTTCGCAATACATCCAAAGTCGAAAGAACTCCCAATCAAGGAGGTAATCGTCCAAACCTAGCGTTGGCAATAGAGGCCCACAAGATCGAACATTGAAATTCCTCCCACGTGGTCGAGCATTCTATCCGGGTACCGAGGAAGCCCGCAACGCTTAACGGTACATTCTTTCGAACAACTACTTTATTTCTGTGCAACATGATTTTGAGTGCATAACTTCCTTCCAATCTTTACCACGTTCACGACATTGATTAATTTGAGACCTATTGATATCGACCTTAGTTGTTATATATATTTTGTTGATTTGATTTGATTTGTGTAAGCAAATCGAATATCGAGCAAATCTTTCAAAAGACTTCATTCAAGGATGTTGATTCCTATCTTTCTAACAACTTGTTTCCTAGCTTGATCTAGTGACGCTTCTTTTTGATGAGTTACTAAAATCAAGCTAAGAGACAAGTTTACTCAAGTCGGTTTAGTTTAATCTCATGACGTTCTTGTTTGATGAGTTGTGAGATTAGATTAGAATCGACTACCTAAAGGTCTTTGAGAGCTACGTTCGATATTGGGCAAGTTTACCTTATCAAATCTAATCACGGCACGTACTTAGTTGAATGGGGAACACATGCGCATGGACATTGATATGATCATTTAGACTGCTCGTATGAGCATGAACTTTTAGAACTCTTGTCGAGGTTCGGACCATAGTATCGTTAATCGAATCACGGGACGTGATTCCACGACATGGGAAGAATGTCACAATTCTCAAATTCGGTCATTTCATAAATTATATATGCATCATATTAGTTCATTCATGGCATTTCATTTCACATTTAACGGTAATTTTATATTTAAATAAACGTTGTCGCGTGAGTTATTATTTTAAATATTTAATCCGTTACTTTCAAAAATGATCCCGACATATTTTTATACTTACATTTAGTTATAAAAACTATATTTTGAGTTTAACTAGTGTTTTGGACTTATTTCGTATATAAATCGTTAAAGTTATATTATTACGGCGTTTTTCTTAAAAATTTCACGATAATTATTTTATCACTCAAATTTCACAAGGAATGTATTTTTACAATTTTTATAAAATTATTATACTCTATTTTGATCTATTAAAAATTTACTTGTATCAAAAGTTACCAATTACTTTACAAGTTGCATTTAACTACACATTTACTTACACCTTTTCTTACAAATTATACTTTACACATTTACAAGTAAAAGAGAAAGAAAAAAAATATATATATATATATATCTTGAGAACAAGATCCACAAAATCCGGTTCTAAAGGGGGGAAAAAGTCAAGTGGGTAGAATTTTCTTACCTAGATAGATTATATACAAGTTTACACATTACAATTATTCATTTCACATTCAAGTTCTAGTCAAAATTTCTTTTTCTCTCTTCTTGTTTCTCTCCATAACCGATTCATCAAGGGGTGTTAGAAGGATCATCAAATTTTTCAAGTTCAAGCATAATTACAATCTAGTTTATACTCTTTATTAGGTTTTGAAATAAAAACCAAGAGTATTTAGGTTTAACCTTGTTACTTGCACCTCATCATATTCACTTGTAAACATGTTTCTATCATTTTTCATGTTTCCTTATCATTTCATATGTATCTCTTTAATTTTTGTGCAAGCATGCATGATTTGTGTTGTTTATACCATTTTACATGATTTTTAGATATATATATATATATAAAGTCATCCTATAATTATCCCCTTGGTATACTTTGGTCTTGATGATGTCTAGGAACCCATGACACCCTAAGAAGGTGTATGGTAGGATTAGATTAGCTTTGGAGTTGATTTGAAGAGATTAGAATAGGTTTTGTCCGAGAAAAACTATTTTTGATAAGTATAAAATAGGTTCTGTCCTTATTTCGATTTTCTGGAAAACCGACAGAGACACGACCTTTTGGCCTTGATATTTAGAAAATATACTTTAAAAGCGAATCCGTGGCCGCTTGAGCGGATAAAACGGACTTATAACGAAGAAGTTATGGATTTTACAAGTTTGACGACGAAAAATATAATTTTCTCAAATTTCAAGATACCATTTTTAGTTTGTTCGGGTCAAAATGAGCCTTAAGCTTCACAAATTATTTCGACTTATCAAAAATATATTAGTTTACTTGATACGAAGCTAAGGACGATATATCGTGAAAACGCGATTTGAAACGACAAAGATATGCACGTTTTCATAAACTTGCCGTAACTATTATTTTCCGAAAACTATATTATTTCTACGATAAAAGTGTTACGGTAGTCATAACGTCCTCGTTGAGGACTTGTTTTTAACCATGATGTGCAACTTTTGGAACGAAATGTCTTCTAGTAAAATCAAGTTCGCCGCCATATTTTCAAAGCGACAAGCCGTTTGTATAGCGGAGTTGCGATGAGATTAATTACGGATGTTCAAACTTGGCGAAACTCACTTTTACATAACAATTAGCCAAAATCACTATCTTTAACCCTTATTATCTTTATGTTCGAGACCTTTTGGACGAAAACTCTGAACTGAAACTTTTAGATATCGATACAAACTTTCCAAACCGTCGAGTTCGTTTCTCTAACGTCGACGGCGTACACTATTTTACGACTATTTTCCGAGCCATTTTGTTAATTTCATGATAATTCCGGCGACATTGTTTTGCGACGAAAAGTGATAATTTCACCATAAATCATTATAAAACCATTGTAGGATGACATTTTGACGTAAATACTTGTAAAGTCATTTTGAAGGTTCAAGACGTCAAAGAGTATTTTTCGACGACAAGTAATATTTTCAAAACTTCGCAAATGGTATAAATAGCATACGAAATGCATGCATAACATTACATTGCAACTCATTGCATATCATATCATTGGTAATAGGTCCGGTTAAAGCATCACATTATACCTCGGTGTACTCACTTTTGTCATCGCCTCAGTTTACCAAGTGAGTAATCACAACCCCCCTTTTTCCGTTTTTACTATATTTTGGGGCGAAATGCATGAACCTTTCTTGAGCTAAATTGTTTACTACTTTTATTAACTAGTTTGACTAGAACTTGTGAACTCGAATCAAATCCTTGAACTTAATTACGAACTTATTACTCATTTGAACTTATTGAACCGTACATGCTATGACCCTTAAAGTCTCGCCTTATTGGTGGAGCGTACAAAGTCTCCCATGTTCGAGCATCACTATAAAGTCTCCCATGTTCGAGCATCAACTTAAAGCCTCCCGGTCCGAGCAAAATGACTCCTATGGGAACGGAGCATTTTCAATTTAAGTCTCCCCATGTTCGGGCGAGTGTAAAGTCTCCCATGTTCGGAGCATCACTATAAAGTCTCGCCTTATTGGTGGAGCGTTCTCAATAATTCTCGCCTAGGTGGTCGAGTGACAAAGGAGTCTCCTTGTTGGAGCGGTGGCAAAGTCTCCCATGTTGAGCATCACTATAAAGTCTCGCCTTATTGGTGGAGCGTTCTCAATAATTCTCGCCTAGGTGGTCGAGTGACAAAGGAGTCTCCCTTGTTGGAGCAGTGCAAAGTCTCCCATGTTCGGAGCATCTCTGATCTATTATATACTTGGTACAATATTGTGAACTATTATGACCGCTTATACTTGACCATTAGACATACTACTCTTGGCAGTGGGTTGTGAACACACAGGTTGCAAGTTTTGTATGGGCGGAACTTGGAACTGAGTGGATTTACAATGCCTTTGCTTTGTGGACCATTTTCGTCGATCGAAGCTTTGAATATTTCTTCGAGTTTTCTTATTTTGCTAAACGTGTTTACTCACCAACTATTTTCATAGTTGACCCGTTTTTCTCTCATGCATTTCGGTGATCGTAGTAAGCTTTTTCTACCAAGTCTTGCATAATGAAGTTTTCACTTGTCACTACAAATCATTATGTAAAGAACTCAATATTTTGGGAACTAAACTTTGTAATATATTTGCCGATGCTTGCTAAACTGGTATTGTAATGGTGTAATATTTCTTTTAATATTAATGTTGGTATGTTCTATTATCTTGTGCTTATGTTCCTTCCGTTACACTCGTGTTTCAGCCTCCGGCAAGGGTGTGACATATAATTAGCCTTGCTCTGATACCACTTGTTGTTCCCTATTCACTATCATATAAAAACAGCTTAAGTATTTAAAAACAAACTAATAGTGAATCAATGACTGAAATGATATAAGTAAAAACACAATGATAAATTTTCAACATAATATTCTTTATTAGAAATGAATCAAAAAGAATACATTACCCAAGTACTTGCGGAATAGTACTTGGGATTGAAATGACAAAGGTTGGTACTCCTCACTAAGCTAAGGCTAAGTCTGAGCACAACTACTATGGAACCACTGAGCTATCTCAGGGACTGAGTTGTATTTGGAGGAGTGAAAGATGGCTTGTGTGTGTGTGTGTTTTACAATTCACAAGCTTGAATCTTTCACTCCATCTCTTAGGATATTTATACAAGTATGGGTATTAACTTTATCCTAAGTGACAAACTAATATTTTATAAAGACAAAATCGATGTATTTTGTCTCATTCTAAAGACTATATTAAGTAAGAGACAAGGTCGCTTTCCATGAGTCGGTGATGACAGAGCACGATAGTTTGCCATTCTGTGAAAGTTGACTTTGGTTTATAAGGACTTCGTCTTATCGATTCAAACTTGTCCACCCTTATCCGCTCATTCTTCGATCTTTATTGCCTTCTTCTACTTGATTTGTCTTGATAAAAGTAGTTGGTGAGGAGTTTAGGGATTCGATGAGTTATTGTCATCACTTCGAATCCACCATCTTCTTCTTGACTCGCCTTCACCCCTTAAGTTCCGCCTTCTCGAGTAGAGAGACTTTCTTCGCCTTTTACCGAGTGTCTCGAAGATGGCTCACCGAGACTATGCACTCAGTGACCTGTTAGTGTTTAACGGCCTAAACACTTAGGGTATTTTCTATTCAAATCCTAGATTAAGGGGTTTGGGTATTTATAGAACCCAACAATATGTGGCCTATATACCACCACACTTTATCTTTTTATTACAAGGCTTTGTTTACATATCATGGCTCTCCATCTTGTTTCTCGTCAATTACAAGATTATATTTCCTGTTAATACTAACTTTTTTTTGTAGGTATTATATTTTCTCATTTGACGCCCTATTCTATGGGGAGCTACTGTCAAGGGGGAGTTAGTGCTTCGTGGATTATACTATTTTTTTCCACACTTTATTTCTTCGTTAGGTTCGCTTTTGTTTCGACAAAAAGGGAGAAAAGTAAAACTTTTATATGCTTTCAAAACATACATCTAATCTTAAGTTTTACTCATCATGACATTATGTTTAGTCATCAACAAAAAGGGAGAGATTGTTAATACAAATAAATCGTAAAAACGTTTATTCATATTTAGCGATCTCTTTGTGTTTTGTTGATAACAAATATAAAGTTATTATAAGTAAAATTATAAGGATACATGTTATTTTTGTAAACTATTTACATATATAGTCATTTAACATAAATTGTTGTAATAATTCGTTTGTTGTAATAGTTTATTAGGATGGGTAAAAACCATAACCCATGACCCATACCTATGGAGCAAATCCATAACCCATGCCCATGATCCAATGTCTAGATACATTGTATCTATTTGGATACACATGACCCAAAGTCGATGACCCATGATCCATGACCCATAACCCAAATAGGAGGAATGTCCTGTGGATCCCCCAGTATACACTGGACAGATCCTTCATGTAAGGGATCCGTGGGATCCGGGGAATAGTAGTGATTTTTTTCCTATAAATAGTGAGCCATTTCTTTATTGTAACTCACCCCTCTTCTTAGAAACTCTCTCATATATTACTTCTCTCTTCTAATCTCAGATCTCTTGATCTATATAGTAGTTCTTCTTTCTTTTGTTGTGATTCTCATATAGGTCATTCTCAAAGGCGAGATCACGAGATACTACAAGTCATCCAAGCAAGGGTTCCTTGATTGATTTGTTCCTCCACAAGATTTATGTAGCAAGATCGTGTATTTCATATTTCACATAGTTGTTGTGTTATAGTTGTGTTAGTTTGGTCCTCCGTGTCAAGGACTCGGTGTTTAGCTTTGTACCGGAAAAAGTGTGAGCGACGTTGTGAGGCTTCTCCGCCAATTTGAAGGAGCTTGTTGACATAGTGCTTGAACTCTCGAGTATGTGACTCGGGAGAGTGGAGTAGGAAAGGAATGTGTCCTTGTAACGAACCACTATAAATCGGTTGTGTCATTTCTATCATTTACTTTACTTGCTTTCATTACTTACATTTGCTTTATACTTTCTATCCATCAATACAATTTTACATAATATCGAATCTAAAGTTTTTGAAACTAAGTTAAAATCGGCAAAACTATTCACCCCCTCTAGTTTTCCATAGTCTTATTATCTTATATTTTGTGCTATGAAGTAACACCCTCAGTTGCTTTCCGTTGTTGACCCTACTTCTGGAGGTGTTACAGCCACACCTGCAATGCCACACCTGACTGTCATGTAGAATGAGTGGGTAGAGATCCTCTCAAGTTATTTATAACTTGATTGATCAAATTGCAATGATCAACCATTGGATCAAATCCAATTGCTCAAATCATCTCATGTTCTTTTGATTTGAGCCATTAGATTTGATCTAATGGTTGATAATTGCCTAACTTGATCAATCAAGTTTTAAATAACTCGAGAGATCTCTTCCAATAAACCCTACCTAAATCTAGCCTCATAAGTCAAATAAGTGACAAAGAAACACAACTAAATATAGAGTGGCAAAATGGTCTCATATAACAAAATTAATCGAATTTTTTCGCTTGAATAATGCAATAAAAGGCTACACGAGATTTGTTTCTTTTGATGACGGTTGAGGGGTAACATTATATTCTTTTGGAGACCTAAGGATTAAAGATGAAATTTTCAAAAGAAAACAAGAAGAAGCGTGAATTACATGAGTTTGTATTTTCTTGACTTTGTATATCCCTTTAGTCTCTTACTAGCATGCTACCCGTGCAATGCGCGATTTTACCATAACTAAATTTTATAGTGGTGGGTACACCGCTTTATTCTTGATGTTTTAGATGTGTGAGAGAGATATGAAATTATTTTTGTGTATTTATATAGTGGATGCGGTTATATGTTTTTAATAATTATTACAGATAATAATAATTTTTAAGTGTTACACGTTTTTAATAATGAGCTATAAATGATTTGAAAACTGTATTTAATTTAGTAACGTCGCATTTAATTTTAAATAATTGGATGTATTGAATTTTAAGTCTTCCTCTTATAGTAAGTGTATAAGTTTACCTTTTAAGACTTTCTTTTAGAAATAAACTTAAATCATTATAATGTAGTTAAGATTATTAGTAAATGCCACTAAAAAAAAAAAAAAAAAAAAAAAGTCTTTATCGTTTACCTCATGCATTATATAATCTTTTTACGTTAATGTAGGATGAGAAAAAATTGACCTGTGTCTTTGTCGTTTGCTACTTTTATCTAATTATTTAGTAAATTAGGCAAGACACGCAAGATAACAACGAGATTTTATAACGACGTATAGTTTTAGTGATAAAAAGTTTATGAATTATAAAAAAATAATAAAAGTTTGAGGATATAAGAATTAAACATGATGTTTTGAACCCCGGTTCGACACGGGTGGTTCAACCGATTGAACAGTTCCGGTTAAAAAACGAGTTAATATAAATCGGGTTAACCCGACACATAAGGTCAGAAAATGGATCAAATTAAACCGGGTCCTTGCCATCATCACCATACACTAAAAGATCATTCTTTAAATGAAATTAGTAGAAAGACTTTTAAGTAACGTTGTTGACCAATATTCTTTATGGTCGTTAGAGACCTTGCCATTTCATTCAGAAGTCTCCTACACATGTTCCTTGGACCCATTTGGAACTATCATATATACATGATGTGTGATTAGTTGATGACGGCTAATAATTTGGAATATTATATATACAGAAGTCTCTTATTATCAATTGCAAAATAATAATAATAATAATAATAATAATAATAATAATAATAATAATAATAATTTGGAATATTATAATAATACAGAAGTCTCAGAGCAGAAAGATCAATTCCCGCGCAAAAGTGTTTGCCTCTGCCGGATAAGATGATGACTGAGACTTCTGGGTTCTGGTCTAGTGAGGATAAGGCGCGTGGGAACTTACTGAAGAAGGCGAGTGAGAGGGCGTTTTGGCGCGTGGGTCTGTTCAGGTATAGAGTGAAGACTGATGGGTTGGTTTGGATGATTTCTAAGGTGGTGTATGAGGAGGATGACATTTTTGCCGCTGATCTGATGTTGTTAACTACTTCACTAAATTTATTTTATTTTATTATTATTTATAATTTTAAAAATGACACTGCACTTGAAATTCGAACCACTATGAATGACCTGCGAAAGGAAACACATATATAACTCACAGTTTCGCACTAGGAGGAAACCTGGTAAAGTTTAACTAACACATAAAACATGAAAATTTTTTACTTTTTAGGTCTTTATTTTTAAACTTTGATTTATTTTATTATTATTTTTTTTTTATGTTATATAATATTCGATACAAAATATATGAATAAATTAAGTTTTAAGTGTATTTTTATTGATATAATTTTTATCAAATATTATATAACACGAATAAAAATATTTAAAGTTAATGTAAAAAAAAAAGTTCGAAAATTAGAACTGAATAATTAATATAGGACGGATGTAGTGCACGTTTAGAGAAGAAATAATGGTTACACTGGCTTACTTTTCACATTACGTCTTACCTCTACCACCAAACGTGAGTGACTGTTTAAATTTTACCTTTTTCATAGCTTGCTTTAACCAATTTGGGTATTATTATTGTTGTTACGTTACAATATGGTTGACAAAGATACAAAATAGAATAAAAAAAATGTTTCTTTAACTTAAGACGTAGATGAACCACAAGCTAATAAAAAAATTGTTAACTTACTTAAAATACCATTTAAAGTTATCAAAAATTCTTCTAAGAAAATATTTGTTAAGTAAAGTTTATATCACTAAAAACTTATTTTGATAGAAAAACATATATAATTTTTTAAGAGCATCTTCAATGCATTTGGTCAACCAATTTTCAAGTCATTGCTCAAATGGAAAAACATTTTCAACTCATACCTACCTCTCTCGCGCCAAATAATGAAAATCTTAACTAGGGGTGGAGCCGAGAAGAGCCGAGCCCGAGCCTGTCAGAGCTCGGCTCGTGGTATATTATAAAGCCTCAAGCTCGACTCGGGCTCGACTAATTTTTACGGTTCATCTTGGCTTGAACTCTACTCGCACTCGTAGTACATCTATTTTGAGATTGTTAACAAGCTCGTGTATAGTAGAAATGCATAACAATAAGATATATTTAATATTTAAATTATCCTCGATTCCTAGTTTCGTTTAGGCTCTTTAAGGCCCGTGAGCCCAATCGAGCTTTGTATATAAACTCGGGTTCAAGCTCGATTAACAAATGAGTCGCAATTTAAGCTCGGCTCGTACGAGCTTTTAACCGATCCAATCTTTAGCTTTTTACGAGAAACTAGGCTCATTTCAACCCCTAAGCGACTAAGATTAACGAATAGGTTCACTCATTAAGTTATTCTTCTAGCTCTAAAAGAGTAAAACTCTTTTAAAAGGATATTAGGTACTTCTAGGTTGATAACGATTAAAAAAAACAAAACTTTAATAATTGGTGAAAATCCGCTATAAAGGTACCTATAAAGGTACCGAACACGGATCTAGTCTAATTAATATAACCAATTTTGGTGGATATTTATAAAACGTGAAAAGGATAGGGATCCTTTAATGTTTATTTGAACATTAGAGGTAATGTTATGCTTATTGTGATTGTACATTGTCATTATTGCAACAAATTTATTTTATTTTAATTTAACGGTACAATCACAAGAAGGATAACATTACCTCTAATGTTGAAATGAACATTAGAGGATCTCTATCCGAAAATGCAACATATTCTTAAATGTTTAAAACATATTCTTAAATGTTTAAAGTTAATGATATTAAGAATCAAATTTCAAAAAACACAATCTTTTTTAATTTTATGAGCACACCAGAAAACCAATACTCTACCTTTTTTATTGAATTCATTAGTCGTTTTATAAGCGTTACACCATTTGAGCAAATTATATACCATGACAGGGAAATTAATGCTACTTTTTTGCATCTATGCAAATTAATGAACTTTATACCATTTCAGTAAAATACATATCATTTTTGTTAACTTTATACGTTTTTTGATAAATTTATTTTTAGTTAACTTAACACAATGTTTATGAATAGTATACTATTTTGTGACTTTCATTCACATTATTTTGAATTTATACCCATTATTATTGAAGCGTCCATTATTTTAGTGAGTTATTTTTCAAGTTTCGTACTGATGTACTTAGGGGACGTTTGGTACGACTGAATCACAAAGAATGGAAATGCATTGGAGAATGGAATGACATAGAAAGAGAAAGAGAATGGATTCTAGTGTTTGGCAAAAATAGAGAATAGAGTGTCAGAATCGATTAAATAATCAATTCCTTTGTTTGGTACATAAAAGAATAAATATATATATTTTCAGGTTGTTTAGTTACGTTGATTATTTGACGCTATCAGGTCACATAATTACAATTATGCAAACATAATTCAAGTTTTTTTTTTCATATAAAAATATATTATATATCATCTCTACGATGAAACAAAAATGACAAAAAAAAAACTTATTTCTACAACTTACACATTGCACTAAACACAACTAATAAAAAAGATGGATATTGTACAATTTTCATGATCGAACTAGTATATACACGTAGAGGATAAGCAATTAAAACATGATTTACAAACACTAGTATATACACATCAATATTTGTATAATTTTCTGCTATAGGGTTTTTTACATGTTACGAAGTAGAGAAAAATTTAAATGATTGCTCTTATTTTGATACTTACCAAGGGACAAATCCTCACCATCCATCTAGTTTGATCTAATGGTGGGGATTAATCTAAAATTTAATAGATAAACCTAAGTCCATGTTTTTTTTTCTTGTCTTTTTGTCTTTCTTTTTTATTCACATTTTTTTTATGAAAGCGTAAAAACTCGTCTGAAAATAGACGAAAACGTATGAAAATGGACGGAAATGAAAGAAAAGCGATGAAACGGACAAAACAGCAGAAACGTATGAAAGCGGGCGAGGGCGATGAAAGCGGACGAAACGAGCGAAGATGATGAAACGTATAAAAGCAAAACGAATGAAGCGAAGAAAAACGCCAATTAAAAAAACGTGAATTAAAAAAACGCGAATTAAAAAAAATGAATAAAATAAAAAGCGTGAATTTTTGTCCGTAATTTTTTTATTCACTAGAGAATGGATAGAGAGAAAGAGCCCCCTAAAATTCTCATTCTCCACCTTTCTCCTCTTTTTTTAAAGAAACAAAATGGGAGAATGAGAATGGTAATTTAATTCCCTCTTTCCATTCTTATGTCAAACAAACATGAGAATCAACCTTTTTTCCCTTTCTTAGCTTTCCATTCATGCGTACCAAACATTAGTGTTCAAAATTGAGGTTTACTTGAGCAATTATGATATATGTGACTAAAATATCTTGACCAATTCCGAACATATAACACAAATACCATCTAACTTATCTCAAACCAAATATACTAAACAAAAATAAAAATAGACTAAAATACGACAACAACATATGATTAGAAAGTTGGTTCTAAAACTCATGCATTTGATCCTTTTGGTTTTTCTGTTAAGGATTTCATGACGCGACGGGTGCTTCTCCTATGTGATAGTACCGGGAATCTTTTCGTAAATTGCGCATTAAACTAGCATTGAAATAGTAAGTTCTAATTTGAAGTTACAAGCTTTTCACAATGTCGCTCCATAGGTAATAGTTTTTAATGTTAATAGTAGTTATAGTTTATGTTATTCTCTACACGATGATGAATGGCTATTCTAAATTTAGTTGATATTGTTAGCATGTTAGTTTTCTTTAGGAACTAGTCCGTTGAGATTAACATGAATGATGTGTTAGGAGCTTATCTTAAGGCACTTGGAAAAGTAAAAAGTATGTATAAGTGTGTGTTGAAGTCCAACAAAATTGTGATAACGATGAAATATTAGTAAATGTGTTAACAATGCCTGAATTTAGGGAGAGGACTGAATGCGTGGGTGCAATGGATAATCGGAATTTGGCGTGTTGGTTTATTGCATTCATCATGTACACTTGAATTGAGCTCACCTTAGAAAGAGTTGAACTAGCATTGAAATAATAAGATCTAATTTGAAATTTCAAGCTTTACGAGATCGCGCATTAGCAACACATCTGAATGTTTACATTATCCCCACATAAACACATCAACAAGAATGCAAAACACCAATAATGTATAATGACACAAGATTTTATAATATGGCCGGCAAAGAAACAGTTGAATATTTTTTGTGATAAAAATTATATAAAGACATTGCTTCGACATCAGCAGGAAGATGTTGTGGTTCAAAGTTCAAGCTTTGGTTTCACTTTCAAGCTCTTATAAATGTGTTTCAATTTTTTTTAGCAAAGTCCAATTGTAGTTTGGTTTGTAACATGCATCAGTTTAGTCAAGTACCCAAGTGTATCGTCGACTTGGGATGATATTCTTATAAATATATTGTTCATTATGCCAAGAAAATTATTATAAAAGGGCAAGAACTCGTTTGAAATAGTTGAATATCAAGGCCGGGAACAATTTACATACAGAGTAATAATAGTGCAAAAACAATTAGCTAATATGTTCACCAACCACGAGTTTGTGCTTTAAGTCCCGTGAGGGACAAGTGTGAATAACCTACCTCATTGGAGATGCTAAGGGTGTGTTTAGTATATTTGGATACGTCGTCTAATGTGAAATCATAAAGTTGAATACTTAAGTTTTGAACCATCTAAACTATATATTGAAGTTTGAAGAATGAGAGAATTTATGCCATAAGGCGGGAAAAGTTGTTAGTTCTCATTAGAATGAAATGAAGTTTACAACACTCTATTTATAGAACTACTGCTTACTTGTACAGTACTACTACTAAAACTAAGGCTTAAGCACTACTACTACTACATATATACATTGGCTAATTACATGACTCCACATTTCACTTGAGCCTTCTGATGAAGCTTTAGCTTTGTTGGCTTCTGATTCTGCTGAACTGCATTCTTATTCTGCTGAGCTTGATTTTGCTGAAATGCATTCTGATTCTGCTGAACTGCATTTTGATTCTGCTGAGCTATGTTGTTGATGTGATGACCTCCTTTACCCCCACAAGTTGGCAATGTGTATGGATCACATATGCCAAACTTGGATAAACATGTATAATGGAGAGCCTTTGGTAAACCTTTGGTGAGAACATCTGCAGCTTGGAGTTTAGAGGGGATGAACATAGGAAGAACTTGGTGATTCTTGATTTTATCTCTGACAAAGTGACAGTCAATTTCAATGTGTTTGGTTCTGGCATGATGTACAGGATTGGAAGCCAATGCTATGGTGGATTCATTGTCACAAAAGATAGGGATAGGAGTAGGAGTATTAACTTGCAGATCACTGAAGAGACATTGAAGCCAGGTAAGTTCACAAGTACAATCTGCAAGGGCCATGTATTCAACACATAGATGACACGAAACCACCAGTTGTTTCTTGGATGACCAGGATATTAAGCAAGGACCAAGAAATGTAGCATAACCTGTAACTGATCTTCTAGTGATGGGACAAGAGGCCCAGTCACTGTCACAATAAGCTGATAATTGAAGATTGTTGGTTCTTGGAAAATGTAGACCTTGACCAGGACAAAGTTTGATATATCTTAAAACTTTGTATAAAGCATCCATATGAGCAGTCCTTGGAGCATGAGAGAATTGGCTGAGGGCTTGAGCTGCAAATGATAGATCAGGTCTAGTAATGGTGAGATAAATAAGCTTGCCAACCAGTTTCCTGTAAAGAGATGGATCAGGAAGAGGTTCTCCATCTATGAGATTAAGATTCTTGAGAGGATCCAATGGAATATGTTGGGAATTATGTGAAGTAGGATTTACTGTGACATTACTGTAGATAGTTTCAATAAGTAGAAGCGATTCTGTTGAAAAAGTGATTCTCTTCAAGAGTACAAGCATTGCCGTTATTATCTTTGAAGGGTGAAAGCGACTAGGATCGACATGCGCTATCTGAATTAAATGCTAACTCTCCATATTCTTGTACGCCCAAGGTTGCATGGGCGATTATTAGAACTACTCTATATTTCACTAGAACAAAAGTGGATTTGGCCACACGAATATGTGTGACGATATACATATAGTCACACATGTTTTTTCGGCCGTGTGTGACTAAAGGTCGTGCGACCATAGGTACCCTATGGTCACGTGTTTGACTTTTTTAGTCTCTATTGCAAAAGAGTAACCAAAACCGTAACATGTGTGACTAATTAGGTACAAATTTTGTTGGATTAATCCGTATTAGTGACCATAAACATCAGATAGTCACACAAAGCATGTTTGTTTTGGGTATTTAGTCACATACAATTAAGCATAAAGTGGCAAAAGTGTTAATAAGTGTGACCATATGTTGTTTAAGGTGAAGAAATATGTCTTTTGTGTGACTATTGATCATCTAATGGCCACTTGAATTTTATGTTTGTGTGGCCTTTTCTAACATTTAGTCACACAAAGCATGTTTGTTTTGGGTATTTAGTCACATACAATTAATCATAAAGTGGCTAAAAGTGTTAATACCATATGGTGTTTCAAGTGAAGAAAGGTGTCTTTTTTGTGACTATTGATCATCCAATGGCCACATGAATTTTATGTTTGTGTGACCTTTTCTAACATTTAGTCACACAAATCATGTTTGTTTTGGGTATTTAGTCACATACAATTAACCATAAAGTGGCTAAAAGTGTTAATAAGTGTGACCATATGGTGTTTTAAGTGAAGAAATGTGTGTTTTATGTGACTATTGATCATCCAATGGCCACTTGAATTTTATGTTTGTGTGGCCTTTTCTAACCTTTAGTCACATAAAGCACGTTTCTTTTGGGTATTTAGTCACATCCAATTAATCATAAAGTGGCCAAAAGTGTTAATAAGTGTGACCATATGGTGTTTTAAGTGAAGAAATGTGTGTTTTGTGTGACTATTGCTCATCCAATGGCCACATGAATTTTATGTTTGTGTGGCCTTTTCTAACATTTAGTCACACAAAGCATGTTTCTTTTGGGTATTTAGTCACATGCAATTAACCATAAAGTGGCTAAAAGTGTTAATAAGTGTGACCATATGGTGTTTTAAGTGAAGAAATGTGTGTTTTGTGTGACTATTGATCATCCAATGGCCACATGAATTTTATGTTTGTGTGGCCTTTTCTAACATTTAGTCACACAAAGCATGTTTCTTTGGGTATTTAGTCACATACAAATTAAGCATAAAGTGGCCAAAAGTGTTAATAAGTGTGACCATATGGTGTTTTAAGTGAAGAAATGTGTGTTTGTGTGACTATTGCTCATCCAATGGCCACATTAATTTTATGTTTGTGTGGCGCTTTCTAACATTTAGTCACGCATCGAATTAAACAAACTGTGACCAAAAGTGTTAATAATTGTGACTATATGAATCTTTTAGTCACATATAAGAAATCAATATATATCAAAACAAATTCTAATATATTAAAATATATTCAAAATATATTCAAATACAATAAAATTGGAATGTATATAAAATTGTAATGTCGTACATAATAAAATTATCAATAATTTAACGACTTCGACTCTTGATCTTCTTAGCTTCCTTTTGCATGGTATGACTAGAGCGTGGCGCTTAGTATGTAATTTAGGTGCGATTCATTCTCACCAATCGGTTTATGGTACTTGGTGGTGTTACACAGGAAACAAAAGCGGGGTATCAAACACTTGAATTAAATATGAAGAATGATATATGTAGGTTTATAAAACACATGCATCTATGTACCTTTTCATCGAAACCACTTGATCCTTTGGCCATGCATAAAACCACCTCTGCATCCTTAAGCTTTTGAGACCGTTACTTCCTACATCCGTATGCACTCTGCATCCACTAAAGATTTTTCAATAGACACTCTGTAGCAATCCTTGGGAGTGGTTTGTTATAAACATTTGTTTTCCATCGGTTTTGTACACGGTACCCTCCGCAATAATAGTTGATTTCTTTAAGTGCCACGATGCGCATAATTACCTAAAAGATAATTTGTTGCATGTATATATGTATCGATAATTAATTAAACTAAAGAACATATGAAAATGTTTAAATACATACTTGTGGTAGTACATTAATGGAGACTCTGCTCTTGTGATCCGAGAAAGTTGGCGTGAAGAATCCTTTCGTTTTGATCTACTCGATTTCTTAGATCGACAGATTTATCGGTTTCCTATATGTATAATACACGGTAAATAAATAATGTATGTAGAATTCAAAAATCCGGGGGGTGATTTATTACTTACACTTATTTGAATTTCCTTTTCAAAGTTGCAAGTCCATTAGACTTCTCAATGCTCGCAACTTTCTCACGTCCGACAACACGTGTTCCGCATCCTCATCAACCTTGCTATTTAAAAGATTAATGTTCACGGAGACACACGAAATATAAATTGTTTAAGAAGATCTGCAGCAAGATTTAAAAGGGTAAAAAAGATGGAATGTTACTTTCTTATGTCTTACTTCCGTTTACATCAATGGAGTTGAAGTTGATCGCAACTTCCCCTTTGTGCACCAATTGTTTCATCAAATCAGTATTCTGTCTCTTTTTCTTGGCGTTGGCGCCTCTCATCATCAAGTTCACTTTGAAGTAACACCACTCTTTCATCGGATGCTTGTCGATTCGAGTGCGATCAAAATACCTCTTGTAGGTTACTCCACCTCCCACCTCTCGCATATCCTCCCTTTTCCTTACCTAATACAAATGTCATGGCATCGGTGCCATGATCAAGCTTCAAGGTTCCTTGTTTGATCTTCTCCTCCGTCTCTTTCTGCACACACAATATGGGAAATAGGTTATTTAATTCTACGGTATCAAATTATAAATAACGATGATTAACTTATAACTAACGTAATTAATTAATAACTAGGTTTTAACTAATAAACTATCGGTTTAACTAATACACTATTAGTATTAACTTATAACTAACAATAAACATAATCATAAAATGAGTCAAACTTACAATTTTTGTCCAACTTACGATATCATCATCGTGAAATTCTCCGTCTTTATTCACCCTTCCTTTCAACCACAGTGTATCACGCTGTGGTTCTTCATCTGTTCAATTTCTTTATTCTCGATCTTATAAACATCAAATACATACACTTGTAAGATAAACCAATATAAGCGAAAGTATGATGCTATTAAATGCAAATGTTTAATGTTTAATGTTACCATTTTATCCATCACACGGCGTATCCACCTCGTCCCATTCTATCTTGATAAATGACTTGGAGCAGCCACTTTAGATGCGGTGATTTCACCTTGCAACACAAAATAAAAAGGTGTTTAGATGTAGTAATCGATAGTATACAACTAATATATATGGAAACATCAAATGTGACAGATATTTGAACTTGAATAAAATGAATAATTAACACCTTGTATTCCTCGGTGGCGTGTAGTTTACAAAATTTACCCAATCTTGACTTTTATAATTGCACTATACTTGGGGACTTCATTAAGTTTTGAAAGGGTATTTTGGTTAGGCAATATGTAGTTTTCGGTCAATTTCCTTGAAAATTCATTAGAAGTTGACCAAGGCGATTCATTATCGACTTTCGGACGGTCGAGCCAACATCAAAATATCGCGCAAAGATTAACACAATGTTGTTAATTAGTTGCACATAATGTAAATGCAGAGATAAACTTATTAACACCTTGTACCTCGACGACCAAGCCACTACTAGTTAAAAAGTATATGTGTCCGTGATTTCGTCCCACATTTTATCTCTTGCTTCGAATCAACCTTCCTCCGGGATAGAATCACAAACCTATATGCTCACGAACCAAATCACCCAAAAACTCAAAACAATGCCTGCTTTTTCACGATATCCTATTCGATTGCATCGAAGGTTACATGACCTTTATTCCGTCGGTTTTCCATAATCCTGCGAAACTTAGCTAACCTAGTTATGCCCTCTTAACAACATTCGCATTTGAATGGTTGTTTTCGACATCCTCACCTCATCTCATGATACGCCTCCGATTCATATCCAAATCGTTATCATTTTCACGATCGAATAAACCAAATCATCCCGACAATTGGTTTGAGTTGCCATGATTTGTCGAAGTAATGTGTTAAAGAAAATTAGTAAACTTAATTGGTAAATAATGGTGTAAAAATTTAAGTTCGGTTGTTTTGCTTGAAATCTGATTTATTGGAGTAAAATTAGGGCTCATTATGGGCGATTTTCAAATAAAAAACCATAAATTCCTAAGTACTTTTAAAATTTTGGTGAAATTTGGCTCCAAATTTCATAATTTTAAAATGTGGCTCCAAATTGATAATATAGAATTTAAATATTTCATTTTGGTGCATTTTGAAACCAACACACCATGATGAAATGGTTCTTACCACAGTCCCAAACACCCATATAACTTCAAACCAATTTGTATCAAAGCACATATAACTGCACTACACTAAAATCTCACCACATGGCGCATACAAATGAAGAAACAAAATAAAAAATGGAATTAAAGCAACTAATTAAGCAACTATAACTAATAAGCGGTCCCATATAAACAAGTAAGCACAAAAATAATCAAATCCATCCAAGGATTGCGACACAACAAACGACACGATACCTTACTTTAAGCCTATAAATAACCTATTTATAAGCACTTAAATAAGCTCTAACATCCTCAACGGTAAAAAAAATCAAGAAATCATGTAAATGCAATTAACTTAAAGCAAAACAACAACAAAAACACCCTAAAATTGACAACAACCTAAAAATGAACAACCTAAGCAAAGCACTTATGAACCGCATATCCATGGCTCAACATTGAGCGAGTTTGGATCAACCTCAAACCTACAATAATACATTCTACCGATATGAACTTAAACACCACAACCAATTCCTAAATGCAAAACAACATTAAAAAGATGAAACAAACTAGCGGCGCAACCCATTCCATTCCATTGGATAAACCATCAAAAGATCCATACATGTTTCATCGTTAATATATCTACAAACCATAATATTAAACCAAGACATTAGACATTATAAGCAGATGACACTATAGCAAAAGAAACCATCCCTTTACATAGCGAGCAACCCTTCAACCATTCATCGACTTAATTTATTCTTCCTTGGTCTCGATATCCTCCTCGACTTGAGTAATGAGATCATTCAACCCTATGACTTAGTCCTCGTAGCCTCCATGTCATGCCTAAGATCCATCAATGTGTCAAAATATTCATCCCCATCTCCAATAGCTACCATCTCAAAGAATTAAAGCATTAAAATCGCAATCTCATTCTTTCTTGTGGTGGCCTCTTCGCGATCGGTTTATAAAGCCACGGAGGCGGAAATTTCTTGAGCCTTGAAGAAACTCATGTAACCATCAACAGATGTCTCCCGCTAAACTCAATTAGGTCATCAATAACACGCTTAGCCAAATGGTTTTGTGGTGATGGTGCTGCCATTGATAATGAAATTGGGTAAAATATGATATTATTGAAAGATTGCAAAGAAAGGTTGAAGAAGAGTTGTGGGGATAGTGTGATAGAGAAGATACTTGTAACTCCTTATGAATTCAAAGTATAAAGACCTAAACTTTAAAACCGCAAAACAAGTCCTCGTTTAAACTATCACTATAAATTAATTAGGGTGTTTATCCGTTTGGTTATCGGGTTGTTTGGTTTTGTTAAATCGGTAATCTTTTATTCGGTTCAACACGAAACCGAACCGAACCGAACTAGAATTAAACGAAGCGAGCGAAACCGAATATGAATTCACTTCGCTTCTTGGGTTGACCGAAAAGTCTTAAAAGCGGATAAAACGGAAAAGCGGACTAACGCAGACGGAAACGTGTAAGAACGTAAGAAAACGTATGGAACTTAAGAAAATGTACATTAATATAAAACATATTAAAGCGTGTAAACGGACGAAGATGTCTAAAATAGATGAAAGCAGGTAGAAATGGACGAAACGGTCAAAAACTTATACAAACGGACTAAAACATGAAAAACCCAATGAGAAAGTGTAAACACGGACGAAAACATGTGAAAAGAGGCGAAAACGTAAAACGTACAAATCGGAAGAAAACATGTACAAAACTAAGAAAGCGTATGAACACGGACGAAAACATATAGGATGATTAAACGCATGCAACGCACAAGGGTTGTGTTACAGTGCCCAACGATATAACGCAACCTAAACACGGTTTCACACAATGTTTTGAGTAAGACACATGAGTTAATGATTTTATGTCATCACGAAATGTCAAAATTAACGTGCCCACCTTTAATAACTTTAATACAATTCATATAACCTTCACACTATAATATGGGTCAAAATCATTGGGTTATAGTTGCTTAGAGTTTCATTTACGACATGATTCAATCAATAGTATATATAAAATTATATCTGAAACCATGTTACGGTTTTGAAATTCAAACATGTTACGGTTTTGGAAATTAAGCGTTCGGTTTAGGAAATTCAAACATTCAATCAATAGTATATATAAAATTATAGTCACACATGTTACGGTTTTGGGAATTCATGTTCGGTTCGTGATCGGGTGATAAATAATAATGAAAGATATTTGGATTCGTGAATAAATTGATGAAACATACACTAAAACAAAAAGAGCAAGGTTAGATCAAGTGGTTAACACTCTTGCCTATGGAGAAAGAGGTCAAGGTTCGATCCTTACCCCTGCAAGGGGAGGTTCTTTTCACCTTGGTAGAAAAGCGACCTCTCAAGGGTTCGATCCTTACCCTTGCAAGGTCGGAGGTTCTTTTCTACCTTTGGTAGAAAAGAAAGCGACCTCTCGAGGGTTCGATCCTTACCCTTGCAAGGCCGGAGGTCCTTTCAACCTTTGGTAGAACAGGAGCGACCTCTCTACCTTAGGTAGGGGTAAGGCACTCTCGTCTCAACCTCCCACATACACCGTGGAAGGCGATATTGGGACCCATAACCCGTGGAAGATGGTCTTGGGAGTTAGTTTATTTTTTATTTTTTAAACTAAAAACAACTAAATAAGCAAATAAATCAACTAACAAAAGTCGAAATAACGTAAAATGCACTTAATCCTAAAAATACCAAATATTGTAAATTTAAGCATAAAATTTAAAATTATTTTTAAAGTCCTAAATACTTAAACATATATATATATATATATATATATATATATATATATATATATATATATATATATATATATATATATATATATATATATATATATATATATATATATATATATATTTTAAATTATACTTTTAAATTTTATTTTATTTATTATGAATAAAAACCTTTTAAACTAATTAAATGAAAAAAATCATTAAATCATAAGAGAAAAACATTTTTAAACTAATATGAAAATTTTCAAAATTTAAGCAAATTTAAAATTCCCCACAAATTAAATTTATTCCCCAAAGTTTGCATCAAAGCATTTCAAACTAATTGCAAAAATTAACTCCTCCTCCTCCTCCTGTACCGCCACCTCCGCTTTCATCTCACTACAAATCCGTCACCACCACAACTCTCCGTCATAGACCCACCGTCCCTGCTGGTAAGTATTGTTATCTTCCTTTTGTACATCGTTCTAACACATAAAATAACCACATAAGCGTATTATAATCGAACATTTGTTTGAGATATCCTCTTGTAAATTATGTCGGTTTCTTGTTAAATTTAGATAGTTAATTGGTTAAAAATTTAAGAAACCTCATTAGCTGTTACCACATGAACATGGAACCATAATTTAGCTAGTTAATTTCTTATTTTTCCTTGACCCAAACATCCCTTTAGGAACTGTTTCATTAGACTTTATTCAATTCTTAGCATAATTCAATACGACATTCAATCTTTGAGCTATCCTCATTACTTGGAATGTCTTTTTAACTTTAAGATCATCAATTGAAGTTTGATGTTGTCTTGTATAATCTTCAATAACTTGACCGTTCTTTTCACATGCTGCGGGGACTACATCTATAAACATTGTTGCTCGGATAAGTGGGACACATTTATAAACATGGACAAGTCTTGGATAGGAACTAATAGGACCAACAAATCTTATGTTGATGGAGTAGCAGCGTTTATTGATTATCGTTACACAACTTATGGAAGATGGGGAACATCGACCCACGAGTTAAGAAAATGATCTTTCAATGCCATGTCCGTGTATGCAGTTGTTTAAACCACATAGAGCATCAAGTGGAGAAAGTGCGGTTCCATTTATTCAAGAATGGGTTTGATCTAAGCTACCTAAACTGGACTAAACATGGAGAAGGATGAGTCATCAATAAGTACCGAAACACACGTTAACGCTACAGAGTTTGTTGACGACACGGATTTTGCTTCGGATATTCCAACGGATGCCCCAAGAATAGAGAAATGGTTAATGCTACAAAAGATAATTTTGATGAGGATGATCTTGTCAAGTTTCAACAATTATTATTAGGCCTTGAGAAGCCTCTTTCGCAGGATGTCGACTTCACAAAGATGTCCGCAATAGTTAAACTACTCAACTTGAAGGGTAAATACGGATGTTACGATAAGTTCTTTCTTGAATTACTAGGATTGTTAAAGAAGATGCTTTCACTGGTAGCGAAATGGTGGAAAAAACTTATCAAGCCAAAAATATTTGAAATTGATGGGATCGGGATACAAAAGATACATGTAGTATCAACAACTGCCTTCTTTCTTGGAAGGGTGACAAGGATTTATTGCGTGTCGAACTTGTGGGATATCAAGATGGAAGGTGGATAATAAGACTAAGAAAGTGTCTGAAAACATTCCAATGAAAGGTAATGTGGTACTTTCCAATTATACCAAGATGCAACGACTATTTAAGCTAGAAAGTATTTGAGAGGATTTAAGATGGCACGCGACACGGAGGATAACCGATGGTGTGTTACGTCACCCGTGATTCAAAGGCATGGCGTACCATAGATGAAAATTTCCCGAAATTGTGAAGATCCAAGAAATCTACGGGTAGGAATATCAATTTGATGGGGTTGGCGTCAACTCGGAAATAGGCATCACAATTATGGCCGGTTTAACGGTCATATACAACCTTCCTCTATGGTTGTGTATGAAAACAAAGTTTATCATGCTTTCGGTATTAATATCGGGATACCCGGAAATGATATCGATGTTTTTAGAACCGTTTGTTGATGATCGCAAACCTTATTCGACTGAGGGTTGATACATATGATGCATCCACAAAAGATAACTTTAATCTACGTGCCGTTGTGTTATGGACAATAAATGATTACCACGCACTTGGTACATTATGTGGCTGCCGATACGGTGGATTCAAAGGTTGTGTAGTATGTGGAAAGATACAAGCGTGTTAGACTTTCGCCTCATCCAAGCAAAGTTATGTTGGTCACAGACGATATCTACCATATGACCATCCGTTCGGAAGGCAAAGGAAGGCATTTAATGGACAACAAGAATTTCTCCGGCTCCAAACCCAATGACCGAGGAACAAATATACAACGAGGTACAACATATTGAAAATAAGTGGGAAAAGGAAACGAACAAACAATAATGCATCGAAAACCAAGAAGATACGAGAGGTAGAGGTGGGAAGATTCAAAAGCGTAAAAGAAACATAATAGTAGTAGAGGTAGTTCAAGCCAAGTAAACGGACAAAGCGGTGCGTATTGGAAGAAATTTAACATTTGGTATCGAAAACTTAGGTATTGGAGGCATAATTACATTTCCACATTGTATTGATTTTATGCATGTAGAAAAGAATGTTCTTTGAGAGTCTCGTCGAACTTTGCTACATGTTCGGGAAAGGCGAAAGATGGACCGAATGCTCGATTGGATGTGGTGAGTTGGGGGTAAACCAAGAGTTGTTTGCTATGCAAGAACAAGACAAAACAACACTACCTCCGGTGGGTTACACATTAACGAATCTTGAAAAGATATTTTTGTGAAACTTTACACAACATCGGTACCACAAGGCTATTGTTCAAATTTCTCTTCTTTGGTCAGCTAAAGGATAGGAAGCTCATTGGCCTAAAATCGCATGACTATCACATGCTAATGCAAGAGTTTACGCCAATTGCAATACGTTCAATCATGCACCCACCCACACGATATGCTATTATCGGTTTTGCTTTTCTTTAAATCAATATGTTGCAAAGAAATAATATTGCAAGAACTAGATAATATGCAGCGAGCGGTAGTGACACTTGTGCCTACTAGAAGTTCTTTCCTCCATCATTCTTTGATATTATGATACATTTGATTTGCACCTAACTAGGGAGGTAAATTATGCGGTCCCATATGCTTTGGTGGATGTATCCATTCGAAAGATGTATGAAGGTTATTAAAGGACATGTGCGGGCGCGAAATAGACCGGAAGGATGCATTCTTGAGGAGACTATTGCGGAAGAAACAATAGAGTTTTTAGCGAATATCATAAATCCATGAAAAGCTGTGGTATCCCACGATAAACATGAAGCGATGAAAATGAGGAAGGAAAGCCATTGTCGGCCGGCAAATCAATGAAGTTTCTGGAACTCTTTCGAAAGCACATTTGTATGTAATAAATAATACGGATGAAATTGTACCGTATATCGAGTAAGTCTTACTAACACATGTCTATTTCGTTCTCGAAAATTAAATGATGTATCAAATATAATAATCAAACACGTTGTTTCAGCGACACAAGCAAGTTTTGAAAGCGAAAACCGGTAAGCGAATAGCATTTCGGAGAATGAGCACGACAAATCTTTTGCCAATTGGTTACGCAAAGAAGTAATTAATCTTATGTTACTCAACATACCCTTTCTAAACCTTATTTCTCGGCTCATTTGATCGAAAATTGGTGTACTTATTGTTTTGAGCTAATATATACTTCTAATGAAATTCAGGGTTGAGAGGCGAGTTACAAATCGACAAAGAAAGTGTATCGAAGCTGTAGGTGGATATCCTATGGACCACGCGCCACCGTAGTGAAATACGATGCATATCACATCAATGGGTATACTTTTCGTGCGAAAGATCATGAAGGCAAAGTTTACCGAGCGATGGGGTTAGTGTTGAGGCATTAGATATCCACATATCTAAAGTTGCAACCACAAGAAAAGCATATTATTATGGGGTTTTACAGGAGATATGGGAACTAGATTACCGTTACATGCAAATTCCTCTTTTCAAATGTGGTGGGTTAATCACAAAGTGGTGGTGTGAAGCGCGATACTCTTGGGTATACATTGGTTGACTGAATAGTTTAGGCCACAAGGTTGATCCGTTCATATTAGCCGCACAAGCACGACAAGTTTTTATGTGAAAGACCGTAGATAAAAATTGTCTATTGTGTTTAAGACACCTCCCAAGAATTACAAAGATAAGTATAATGACGGCCGATGAGGAATTTAGTACCGTCATTCACCGGCACAATGATAACATATTGCCACGTGTGGATCGACATGACTTGGGTAACGAATCACGAGGCCGACTACTATCGAACCGATGTGGAGGTGTTTGTTATCTGAAAGTCCAAGTGAACCATGTTATGGTCAAGTTGTCACCTCTACCTTTATCATATTTCACTCTTTTAAAGCATATAGACATTCGATTTTTGTACTTTTTAAGAATTTATGTTTATAATACAAGACTTAATATTAGTTAAATCATTAGGTATATTTTTTTGTTTAAGGATATGTTGAAAAGAAAGAATTCTCACAGTTGGAGATGTATGGAAGCTCATGCTAGTTGATGTGCTATAGTGCGAGTTAATTCAGTGATGTCATTTTAAGTCTGTTTGACCATTCTTTAGTGCAGTAGTGCAAAAATAAAAAAGCGATTTTCTTGTTTAAATAGTACCATTACCTAATTTTAGATGGTCGGAAGTATTTATATGGATAATTTTTATTTTAGAAATCATATTTATCCTTTAATTACTTTATCCTAATCTTTAAAAGTTTAATTATTTTATTTCGATTAAGTCTCCTCACCGACACTAAACCCTAATTGCCTCGCACTACCAAGAATTCAATTAACATAAAGATGGCACAATTAAAGTTTGTAGACAAGCACAATCAAGTGGGATTTCTCAAAAGCTGCTTTGAAAGCACGAGCTTCGAGCAGATAGTGGACTTTCTAAAGGGTAGTCATATCGGTATGCCCTTACTCATAATCCAACTATCTATGATTCCTAGTCAAACGAGCTACGGCGGGCCCTTCTGCTAGAACTATTCTTGATGGGACACTAGAGTTAAATGCAACTATTGATACGTTAGAGTATTCAATCATCGAGGAATCGATCGAAGCAAGCTTCAATTGGGCGATGCCTCGGGGATTTCAATGTTGGCAAATCATGACCTCTTTGAGAGTTGGAAAGATTGGATATCCAACTGATGGAACATTCACTTTTGGAAGAGTCATTTCGCCACAATGGCGTTTCCTTGTGCATCATATTTTACATTGTATGAGCTCTAAAAGTGGTGGATGGGATCAATTTGGAAGCAATATTGTTCGCATTGGTCTGCCTCTCCATGGCGAGACTCTTCAATTTTTCAAAAATGATTTTTGATGCCATGGTTGCTAATTCCAAGAATAAGAAAAAGTTTTGATGTACCCAAGATTTTTGCAAATGATCTTAAATGTTGAAGCAACAAGCAAACATCCTTACATTGCTCTCCTTTCACTAAAAGATATTTGGTAATATGAAAAGGGGTTTTGAAGGGCACACAAGCCACTTTTATACGCTATGTTGCCTTGTTACTCACGACCACGAAGGTACATCTACATCTGCTCCATCTCCTCTTGCTACATCGGAAGCTCGGGCTCGACCTACATCCGAACACGAAAAACGAGTTTCAACAGAGGACACCAACACCCCACCACCTTCACCTTCAGTCAATAAGGAAGAACCACGGTGATTCCTCAACCACAACCTCCAACACCCACTACTACAGTGAGAACCCGTTCCTTATCTATGGAAGATCTACTTCAACTGGTTCCACAACCGATTTCAAGGGTTGATGAGTTGGAGAAAAATGAAGAAGACCAAGAAGTCAGGGGACTACTCGCAAAGAGTTAAGAAATTGGAGGAAATTCAAAACAGACGGGGATAGACATTACAGACTCGGGTGAGGAATCCTCGAGGAAACTCAAATTAGTCCTCAAGGATTGGGCAGTGAAATCTTGGTTAAAATTTAAATCACAAGAAATCCTTTAAGAAGAGATGGATAAAGAAGTCGCAAGTTCTAGTGGAGTGGATAATTCGGTGACTTTACTAACGATAAGTCTGGTGGTCTTTGAAATTAAATCTGCTTTTGATGAAGATTTTAATCTTGGCTTTGATCTTTGAAGTTAATACAAATCTTGAACATATTAATCCACGGTAGTGATCCGGGTAGTCTTGAGTGAGGAGTTTGTGCATAGGAAGGCAAAGGAATAGTGCAAGAATCTTGAGCGATTGAAGACCAAAAGCAACTCGTGAAGAGGAAGCTAGCTTCTTGAGATTGCTAGGATTCAAGCAGAGGATGCGGTGAAGAAGCTAAACGTCGCGAGAACAAACAAGGGATGATGGTGATTGCCAAAACTCGCGGGAGGAACCTGATTAGCGAAGAACAAATGAAAAGGAAAGTCGAGTTACGGAATCACAAATTCTACATCGATGAAGAATGGGATACTATAAATGCAAGATTATTAGTAAGCAGAGATATCCTTCACGATATTGGCGGAGAAGACTATGCAAGTAAATTGGTTGAGATTATTAATGCGAAGAAGAGGCTTCTCGGAGAGCGAGACAAAGAGAAAGGATGAACGGACCCTTGACCAAAGGCGAGCAAAGGGATTATATGATCCACTATGTCAAAAGTCAAGGAATCCTACACGGAAGTTGAGCCGTTAAGGAAATTGAAGAATGATGAACTAAAAGCGAGAATTTGAAAAAGTAATGTACCAAAATAAAATTTTTATTCCAATGGATTCGAGTTGGAAGCTTCAACGTTTAAAAGGAAGGGTTACAATCTTCAACCAAAGGATGCTAAGCACAAGATTGCAGAGGCGAAAAGGTTCTTGGTGAAAAACTTGGTGATAAGCCAAAAGCGTAAAGAAAGAGGAGGAAGGCGAGGTTAAGCAACCTAATATGACAAGGAAGAAATCCTTTGGAAAGAAAGGAGTGAAAAGGATAAGACAAATGTTAAGAAGGAAGTGGAAGAGTACATGAAGGATAAGGTTGATGAACCGTCATCGAGAAGAGTTTACCATGGGCTCCATTCCTCGGGTTCAACACTTCACCGCTAAGATTACAAAGGTTCGGATCATCAAAAATGGGAAAAAGGTAGTCTACGATAGTAAGGGAAAATCACACGGACACTATATATGTGAACTTTCTGGTTTATTGAGTGATTTGTCGAGGATGATTTGAAGACCATGTACGGTGATGATGGAGAAGCATGGTGATGAGAGACACGAAGAGGAATATGAAAGAGTCCTTTGGGGTGACTTGAAGACCATGTTTGAGACACCAGATCTTGATGATAAATGTGGAAGTCGCTGTCAAGAACAAGTGATCGATGGAGATATTTCCACACTTGTCGGGTGCCTTGTTTGGAATTAGAGCGCAATTCTTTATATGCTTACAGTGGGTATCCACTTCCAAACGATATTCGAGAGGCTATGCTTGAGAAGAAGCTTTTGGTGAAAGAAAGGATGATGCATGCTATCGGCTTTTGAGGTTAATTGAATCAAAAGCTCATGACAATATCTTGGCGATATAATGCTTAAGTCGGTAGTATTCAGTAGTTAGTTCGTTTATGAAAACATAATAGTTTATTAGAGTTTAGGGAAGGCATATGTATGCGTAGAGATATCTTAGGAAGAGATATCTATATCCTTCTACACGTTTTGTATACTAGGTTTTCCTAAGTGTATAAAGGAACCCTAAAGTATAGTGAAATGAACTTGTACTTAGACGAATAGAAATATTAATAAAATAATTTTATTAGTGAAATAGTATTTGTGTTCTTCTTGCTTGTTGTTAAGATTCCGCATTAACAATCAAGTACTCGTTGTTAAAGAGTTCTTCATATATATAATTAGTTTGGATTTATCCAAGTTTAGTATATTGTGGTGTTGCACAAGTGTTAATGTGTGCATATCAATGTGACTATAAAAGCCATCACCTCAAACCCACATTTTCATTAATAGCACAATAAATGCAACAAACTTGACCATATGGTGTTTAAAGTGAAGAAACGTGTATTTTTTGTGACTATTGATTATCCAATGGCCACATCAAATTTATGTTTGTGTTGCCTTTTCTAACATTTAGTCGCACAAAGAATGTTTATTTTGGGTATTTAGTCACATACAATTTATCATAAAGTGGCCAAAAGTGTTAATAAGTGTGACCATATGGTGTTTCAAGTGAAGAAATGTGTGTTTTGTGTGACTATTGATCATCCAATGGCCACTTGAATTTTATGTTTGTGTGGCCTTTTGTAACATTTAGTCACACAAAGCATGTTTTGTTTTGGGTATTTAGTCACATACAATTACTAAATAAAGTGGCTAAAAGTGTTAATAAGTGTGACCATATGGTGTTTCAAGTGAAGAAAGGTGTATTTTGTGTGACTATTTATTTTATGTTTGTGTGGCCTTTTCTAACATTTAGTCACACAAAGCATGTTTGTTTTGGGTATTTAGTCACATACAATTAACCATAAAGTGGCTAAAAGTGTTAATAAGTGTGGCCATATGGTGTTTAAAGTGAGGAAACGTGTATTTTGAGTGACTATTCATCATCCAATGGCCACATATTAAGTTACGTGACCATATGTACTGGATTTTGGCTACACTTGAATAATATGTGTGACAAAACGTTTAGTGTGACCATATATGGCATTTGGTCACGGTGTTTGATTGGTGCAAAACCGTCAAGTTATCTCACGCAAGCTAGCCACTTGTGACCACCAACCAATAAGAAACTCAAAACGACTTACACACCAAATGCAATTAAGATCGGAGGAATATAGGGAATTCTGGTCGTTAAGTCCCACGGAGGATGAATTGGTGTTTAAATAACCCGGATGATGAATGATCACTAAGGATAGTGATCGATAAGATTCGATGGATAATTACCTAAAGAAAGATCTCTGATTGACTGACTTAAATGCAAATTAAAGAAATTAAAAGTTAAAATATATTAAATAAACGCTATCACTATTTTTAAAGTGATGAGCGTTTAAATCCTAAAACGTGATACGTTTAAATAAATTACGTAAGCGTACAAAATAAAGCGTGAGTTTAAAGAAATAAAGGCCTACAAATATGAAAATGACATTTTACAATCCTAATAATAAAGAAATTTATTAGAAAAATAAATTATTTTTACAACTATTTATTTAATTATTATTAATTAAAAACTATTTATTAAATATTTAAAATGCACTAAAATATAAGAAAATACAAAATTAACCTAGAAAAATGAAATTATAACTTAGAAAAGTCTAAAATATGATAAAACTTATTTTAAAACTAAAAATATATTTTTAGACTTTTATGTATTTATTATTAATTTAAAACTATTTAAAACTAATTAAAATGCTAAAAATACTTTTTAAACTAAGAAAATTATGGAAAAATACTTTTATTACTTCTATATTTATCTTAATCTATAAAATTGAAAACATATTTTTTAAGCTTTTCTAATTTATTTGTATTAAAAGCTATTTAAAAGGATTAAAAACTATTTAAAATAAAGAAAAATAGCAAACAAAGATGGAAAAATCTGAAAAATTCAGGAAAATACTAAAATATTATTTAGAACCTAGGAAAAATAGAAAAACATGGGGTTGTGTGAAGGAAATTGGGCTGCTTTTGGAAGTGCTTATAAAATAAGCACTTGAATAAACCAAAGGGTACTAAAGGGGCACCAAACCAACACGAAGCTTGGCGGTGTTGAGAGGTGAGTGGTAGCGGTGTTGAGAGGTGGAAGATGAGCAGTGGCCGTGGCGTTTCTATTTTAAACACTTGGGTCGGGTTTGGTTTTGGGCTAGGGGTGTTTTGGGCTTGCTGGTTTAAGTGGATTTGGATTTGGTTTAATAATAGCAAAGGGTCCGTATAGTTTGTAGCTTTAATAATCACAAGGACCATAAATGTAATTTGCCAATTCTTCAAGGACTGATCTTTACAACTTTCCAAAGCTCTCACAAGGATTGAACTTGCCAAACTTTGATAGTACAAGGACCTTATTTGCATAAAATTCCATTTTACAAGTCCGAGGACTAAAATTGCCAATTTTGTAACTCTAGGGACCAAACTTATAATTTTCTCCAAAGTTATCATGAAGGACCAATTATGTCATTTATTAATAGTACAAGGTTTATTTTTGATTATTTTCACTTTTAAAATTCACCAGGACTATATTTGACACTTTTGCAAAGTTGAGGACCAAAGTTGTAATTTTGTGATTTTAAACTTCAAAGGATTATTTTGAACAACTTGAATCCCAAGGACCTAAAATGATATTTTACAAGTTTTGAATTACCGAGGACTAATTTTGACAACTTTTGAAACTTGGGGACTAAAGCGCCAATTATGCAAACTTAATCGTTTTCACAGTTTTGGCGTTTTGCATTTAAAACATATAAACACTTGTTTGTGATATTTTCATCATTTTGATGCATTTACGAGTGTTTTCGGATGTTTTGGCATTAACGATATAAAATGATGAGTATTTGCACACTCGTGATCCCCATACTAAGCTATTGCTAGTCCTAGCAATGATTTATGAAAAGTTAATGGATTTTATCTCTTTACCAAAAGCCATCACTGAGGGTAGCCAAATGTTTCATTCAAGTAAGAACCTTGGTACTGCGATAACGAAATGATTTTGAGCAAATCATAAAAGTACATGTGGATTTGATTTGTCTTTACGAAGCCGTTTGCTTGGACTAATAACTCTTAGATAAATTATCAATATTATCTTTGGTGAGCCGATTACCAATTATGGATTTTCAAGCGCCTTTACCACAAGCCATAAACTTGCGGGCTGTTGAACTTTTCACTTTTTAGGATATGGTGAATTGAACACCATACAATTTTAAACAAATTGCAAGCCATAAGCGGATTTGAGATATCTTTACCAAGAGCCGTTTGCTCCTGGATTAGCCAATCCTTATGTGGGTTGACATGGTGGATGATTACCATTTGTTGTGTTTAGTACATAGTACTTCCACTAAATAAAAATTTTAAAATTTGGCCATTTTGGGGAAAAAGGGACTAAAGGGTACATTTATGATCAAATTAGCGAAATTTCCCCCCATTTAGAAATGAATATTGTCCTCAATATTCAAAGTACTACGGTAATGCGAAACTTAGAACGTAAAAGATAACATTACTAGCCAAGTGTAGAAACACAACAATTATTCTTCTTTTTTTTTTTTTTTTTTTTTAGTTTTTTAGTTTACAATTTTCATTCATTTTTAGATCTATATACAACATGTGGGGCATCTCCCCGCACTAAGGTGGTACACGGGTGAAAACCCATGTTTAGCTATTGTTTTTGATTACCGAGTCGCTAGCTTGACTCGGCCCCGAATTAATTAGTTCATGGGAAGCAAGTGGAAGAGACAATCTCCATCGGACTTTCATTTAAAATGTTTGTATAAACATTGAAGTGCGTGAAAGTTCCACACCGATGAGATATACATAGAACCGGCTCAAAATGATTAATGAAAATGCGGGATCAAAATAATGTCTTCATTCCGAAGGAGTGAAGAACGGGAGAAGCTACGGGATAGGTGAAGAAGAAAGAAAGTCATGATAATAATCTTGACTAACTCATCATCATCGAAAGGAATTCATGATAGCATGAATTTTATCTTTTAAGCTCAATTGGTCTAGACATATCCGGGTGTGTCTAGATCAAAGTAGAGTTATCATACTCGGTGGAGATATGATATGAGTGAGTTCACGGAGAACTCGTCAAAGGCGAATGATTCATATTCGGGATTGATTTGGTTGAGTTCAGCAGGGAACTCATCAAAATGAATGATTCATAATCGGGAGAATTATGAGAATGAAGTGGTAATACCACTAATCTTCTCTCATATGATCAAAATGGAGCGTTTGCAATTCGGAATAGAATCATTGAACAAAGTTCACTATCCTCAAAGGGGATAGAATATGAAGTAGGCTTTTCATTAAAAGCCTCGATTCTATAAATGAGAAGATTAACATTCAATAATGTAAGGCGAAGAGCTTAGTCTTGGATTATTCTTCATCATTCTCTTCTCCTAGTGACAAGCTCGGAAGGTAATTCCCCACATAACTTATGTCTCCACAAGATAACGAATCGTCATCATTAGAATCGGAGCATATCTCGACATGATTACTTTGGAAGACAAGAGGGTAGGGATATCACACAAATGCTCGAGAATTCCACAGACTCTCTTGGGATTGGGACAAGGTCCTCAACACTAGACTTTATGAATTCGTCCGATTCCTTTTCGGGATCGGTGTCAAGATGCTCGTCCCCATGTTCGGAGTGAGTGTGAACCTCGGGTGTGATGGCGGTTGCATGAGAATGAATCTCAACTCTTGGGATATCAAGCGATGAACTTGATGAATCAAGTGTATCATCATCATCATCACTATCATCGGGAATAAAATGAAAATAAGAGCTAGATCTGTTTGCTTTTTCTTTTTGCAATTGATTCCTAACAGTTTTTCAAAAGCAATTTGGGAATTTATTTTAGCGACACGCTTCTTGACTAGCAATTCTTCCATGGATTTCTCATGTGAATTTTGAATGATGGGACATTGTGGGAGTGGAGATTTGTCAAAACCGGAAGGTTGACATTGATAATCATCATGAGGACCCCACAATATACACAAGAAAAAGCGGGAACATTATGAAATCTTTGTATTACTCAACTCCTCGGTTCTTTTCAACGACTCGAAGCTCTAGATAAGTGTCTTGTTGAGTTTCTTTGAGGAGTTTGAGTTATTAACCTTGTGGAGGTTGATCGTGATATGGATAGTCATAATTGTTACAAGGAAATAGATTCCTGTTTGACAATCGGTGAAATGGGGACCTCCACAGTTCTCACTATGATACAAGCTGTTGAGCTGGATTGGTGAATCATATGGATATTGGTCATAACCAAAGTTACGAGCATAACCGAAAAGCTGTTCATAGACAAACATGTTTCGGATTGACATTCAAATCCTTGGTGAGGACCTCCACAAAATTCACAGCGGTTTTGTTGATTATATGAAGATAAGTCGGTGTGGTGGGTAATGGAAAAATTTGAGGGTCGTTAAATGAGTTCGGATTAGGATCATAATCAAATGAATTCCTCGAACCACAAAATAAACAACTCCGTTCGAATATCATTACCACACTTGTACACACGTACACCGGCGACATGGTGAACCAAAGAGGCTCACCACAACCGACACAAGGAATAAGCGATTCTATTTGAGAGTTATGAGAAGAATCAGTTCATTCAAAGAATCAACAAAACCAACATGGTGATCCGAATGACTATTTAGACTCGAAAGAACATTTTGAAAAATCCGGAGGTGGGACAAGCGGTGTGCTCGAGAGGCTAGCAATTTCCACCACTTCCGTTATGGTCTCCGGTTACGGTTCTTGAAAGCGTGAAGATTAGGCAAGTCATTCTTACTAGTCACGGTCTAAATTACGCATGTTTGCTTTTAACCGTCGTCGTGAAAGTGTAGGATCAATTTTAGGCGGCTTAGGAGCAATCGAGGGATTAGATATTTGGATAACCGTAGGTTGGACGTTTTAGTACCTCTATTATCGAGGAAAGCACATGGTCCTTTGTCACCTCGGTTTCGTTCCATTTCCCTACAGCAAATTAATGGATCGTCACGAACAACACAATTCTTGACATTTGTGATAAAATAGGAAGTTTTCAACCGTTCCGATTCGTCGTGGTCGAGAGATTCCATGAGAATAGAAGAAGTTATAATCAAATGGATAGAGGGTAAAGGAATAAAGAATCAAAAAGGGTAGAGGTTAAAGATGAATATTTTTGGATTTTTGGATAAATATTTTGTAGAAATAAAGAATGAAAATATTTTGGTGTTATTAACACTTTAAGAAGGTGTTAATGAACTTTTGATTTTGAATAACTTTACAAAAACTTTTACAAAGGTGGTATATGTGCAGAATGGATCCGAAATGCTTAAAACACGCTTCTGACCTCCCGTGACGCCTAAAATTTGATTGGTGCAAAACCGTCAAGTTATCTCATGAAGCTAGCCACTTGTGAATGACCAACCGTAAGAAACTCAAAGCGACTTACACACCAAATGCAATTAAAACGAGAGGAATATAGGGAATTCTGGGTCGTTAAGTCCCACGGAGGATGAATTGGTGTTTAAACAACTTCGGATGATAGAATGATCACTGGGATAGTGATCGATAAGGATTCGATGGATAATTACCTAAAGAAAAGATCTAAAGATTACAGTGACTTAAATGCAAATTAAAAGAAATTAAAAAGTTAAAATATATTAAATAAGCGCTATCACTATTTTTAAAGTGATGAGCGTTTAAATCTAAAACGTCACGTTTAAATAAATTACGTAAAAGTACAAAATAAAACGTGAGTTTTAAAGAAATAAAAGGCCTACAAATATGAAAATGACATTTTTACAATCCTAATAATAAAAGAAATTTATTAGAAAAATAAAATTATTTTTACAACTATTTATTTAATTATTATTAATTAAAAACTATTTATTAAATATTTAAAATGCACTAAAATATAATAAAATACAAAATTAACCTAGAAAAATGAAATTATAACTTAGAAAAGTCTAAAATATGATAAAACTTATTTAAAACTAAAAATATATTTTTAGACTTTTATGTATTTATTATTAATTTAAAACTATTTAAAACTAATTAAAATGCTAAAAATACTTTTTAAACTAAGAAAATTATGGAAAAATACTTTTTATTACTTTTATATTTATCTTAATCTATAAAAATTGAAAACATATTTTTTTAAGCTTTTTCTAATTTATTTGTATTAAAAGCTATTTAAAAAGGATTAAAAACTATTTAAAATAAAGAAAAATAGCAAACAGTGATGGAAAAATCTGAAAAATTCAGGAAAATACTAAAATATTATTTAGAACCTAGGAAAAATAGAAAAACATGGGGTTGTGTGAAGGAAATTGGACCTGCTTTTGGAAGTGCTTATAAAATAAGCACTTGAATAAACAAAGGGTACTAAAGGGCACCAAACCAACACAGAAGCTAAGATAAGCTAAAATGACCAAAATGCAATGAATTACAACTAATTTACATCACTGGATTGCAAGCTATCAAGGTTTGGTTGGATTGAGACCAAGTCTTAATCACAGGTTTAGAGGCGACTTTGGCCTAAGCATAAACTACATAATAAGTGACAAGGGAAAAGCGAAAAAGGGACTTAAAGTAGACACGGCTAACTACACGGGGCCAAAAACGAGCTCCTCACAAGCTTGATTAAGCTTGTGAAAGAAGCTACAAGAAGTGCTGTCTGCGCTCGGTGAATCTTGAGGTGTGTGCGGCATATCATAACATTGGGCGATTTTTAGCTTATAGACATATGACAAAAGGAAAACAAATATGAGATTGTTAAACTAGACCAGTTGATCTTTCAAATTTCCAAGTCTCATTGAATTTGTTCCAGAATTGAACACATGAGACATTAACTAAGTTTTGCAAAAACCTGTTTTTCACTATTTTGACTTTTGTAAACAGAAATGGATTTTTGACTTAATTGAACTTTAAGCTGATCCTACTTACTTAATATGATGTATTAGGGTGTAGTAAGACTGATTTGATAAACACTAACAACTTATTAACACAAAATTATGATCACGGAACATGGAATTCAAGCAGGATAAGAAATAAGATGAGATTAAGAGGAATTTTGACTTTTGAACAAACAAAACAGGTTTTCTTGGTGTTAATGTGATATTAGATACTAAAGTAACACGAACAAGCAATAACAACGCCTTAAACAAACTATATCACAACTAACTCAAGAAATCAAACACCACTTTTCTTGTTGTTTTGAAGATTTTCATAGCAAGACAAAGATTAAGACCATGAGATTGATTGCGAGAACCATGTATTATCATACACTAAGACTAAAGAAACCTTAAACAACAATACTAACAACATTGAACCGAGAAATCACAATAATGCTAATTTGTTGCTAAAATAAAGTTTTAGTAAGTATGGATTCTAATAAGCAATTAAGTTGTTTTAATGCTTAACTACTTAAATCGACTTATAAACATAAACAAACAAAGGTTTAAGCTAATTAACCACTCAAGCGATAATATGCAAAATGGAGAATTAAACTTACTAGTTGGATCAAGTTCGGATCGGAGAAATGAGATGTATAAACCTGACCTAAAGCTTCCCATAAGCTCTATACCAAGGCCATCCAGAATGTACCTTGCTCCAGCTTTCTTGTGTCTTTAACCATGGATTTTTATTTTTATCTAATTTATTTGGTATTTTTAGTGATTTTTCTGTTTTTAACACTAGACTGATTTTTAGGTTTTCTAAAAGCTTGAATAAGCTTTCTAGGAGCTTACATGAGCTATTCAGTCTCTAATAACAACTAACAAACAAAATTAAAACATTTCGAGATTTTTGAATTTAGGAAAACTTGCATAAACTGAGAACTTGAATAAAAACTGAAATTGAAGGTTACAATCGTTTTATTTCACAAGTAAAACTTGAAATACAAAGCTTTAAAGATAAAACATATACTGAAAATCAAAATTAAACTAAAACGACATTAACTAAAACTAAAACTACACTACTTGCCTTCCACACTGCTTCTTTTTCTATCTTTATAGCTTTTCGGACTCTGCAATGGACCTCGATGCTTTCCGCTCTTTCCAATCTAAATTCATCCGAACCATCCGGTTGTAATTTGGCGGGAAAAGTCTAAATAGCGGTAGTAGCATTAAATGAGGTGGGGGTTGGTTTGCAAGGTGGAAAGGTTGAAGTGAAAGGTAAGTATGTCTTTGGAGAGATAAGGGTAGTGGCGGTGTTGAGAGGTGAGTGGTAGCGGTGTTGAGAGGTGGAAGATGAGCAGTGGCCGTAGCGTTTCTATTTAAACAACTTGGGTCGGGTTTGGTTTTGGGCTAGGGTGTTTTGGGCTTCTTGGTTTAAGTGGATTTGGATTTGGTTTAATAATAGCAAAGGGTCCGTATAGTTTGTAGCTTTAATAATCACAAGGACCATAAATGTAATTTGCCAATTCTTCAAGGTGATCTTTACAACTTTCCAAAGCTCTCACAAGGATTGAACTTGCCAAACTTTGATAGTACAAGGACCTTATTTGCATAAATTCCATTTTACAAGTCGAGGACTAAAATTGCCAATTTGTAACTCTAGGGACCAAACTTGTAATTTTCTCCAAAGTTATCATGAAGGACCAATTATGTCATTTATTAATAGTACAAGGTTTATTTTGATTATTTTCACTTTTAAAATTCACGAGGACTATATTTGACACTTTTGCAAAGTTGAGGACCAAAGTTGTAATTTTGTGATTTTAAACTTCAAAGGATTATTTTGAACAACTTGTGAATCCCAAGGACCTAAAATGATATTTTACAAGTTTTTGAATTACGAGGGACTAATTTTGACAACTTTTGAAACTTGGGGACTAAAGCGCCAATTATGCAAACTTAATCGTTTTCACAGTTTTGATGTTTTGCATTTAAAACATATAAAACACTTGTTTGTGATATTTTCATCATTTGATGCATTTACGAGTGTTTTCGGATGTTTTGGCATTAACGATATAAAATGATGAGTATTTGCACACTCATCGGTGTTAGTAGCAAATGTGACTTTATAGATTAGCTTTCGACAGCTAACACAAACTAAACTTTAAACACACATTTTAACTTACGTGAACATATGTCTTTGGTTTTGGCTACACTTAGCAGAATGTGTGACAAAACATTTAGTGTGACCATATATGGCTTTTGGTCGCGGTGTTCAAGTGTGTGACATATATTTGTCCTTTGTTTATATGTATATCGTGACTAATGCTTCAACCTTACTTTTCATTTGTCACTTGTTCCAATTTCGGATGTGGCTAAAGAGTTGGCAAAACATATCGATCACCACTTAAATAATGTGTGACAAAACTTGACTACTATGATTTAGACACAAAAAATTACTTCATGTGACTAGCATCAAGGTTACTTGTATTTGTCAGCGTTCCAAATTCATATGTGGCTAAATGATGCGAAACAAAATCACGGATACCTTTAGCCACACAGCGTTCAATTGTGTAGCGATCTGATTCTAATGGTCACACAATAAATATTTTCATGTGACTAATTAGTACATGTTGTCAATTTTAAGTACCTTGACCCACACAAATATCACGAATGTGTGGTTATTCCATTCGACCATCGTGACCAAATCCGTTTTGTACTAGTTTTGTTTAATGTTTTAGTCATTAAATGCATGCAAACATGTTTAGTCGATTGAGTAGTAAGAGATTAGGGTTCCTTGCTTATAAAAGGAACCAAATAGTTTATAATAGACAAGCGATGCGAAACATAGAGTTTCGGTTAATAAAAAGATCCATAGAGGATCTAAGTGTTCTTAGTTATAACATCTTGTGTTTACTTTCCGTTATAGAATACAAGTGTTAGAGGCGTCTGATAGTTTGCTTATGATTACATAGGCAACACTAACGATCCACGAGTGCTTAAGATGCATCAAGGTGCGAGAGTTTTCAACAAGTGGTATCGAGCCTCGGGAGAGTCTCACGATCTTGAGAACCTTATTTACCTCACCCCATACAATCTCCACAATGCAGGGCGATGATGAATCAAGTCACCACCACCAACAAAAACAACACCACACTGTGCTGACAACTTAGTCTCTCCAATAGTAATGGTAAGTTTCCTTACCTAAAGAAAGAAGAGTATGATCATGGACTATGAAGATCTGAGCTGGATCTCCAATATTGATTGGAATACGTGGGAGATTGTGAAGAATGGCAGTCTAAAGAAGACCATTCCGGATCTTGATGGTAAGTTCACCATTGCTCCTCCCAAAGCTGCTTGAAGAGATTCTTGCGGTACAAAGAGAGCACAAGGTAAGAACCATCCTTCTTCAATCTATTCACGAAGATCACTTAGGTGATTTTCACCACATAGTTGATGCTAAGGACATCTGGATGGCTCAAAGCAAGGTTTGGTGGGAATGAAGAGTCTAGGAGAATGAGGAAGTCTATCTTTGAGACAACACTTCCAAGAGTTCAACATCTACGAGGAAGAAGGTATCCATGAGGGATATGGCGGTTTCACAAGATTACGAGTCGGTGAATCGGTGAATGCAAAGCGACAATGATGATTGCAACTCAAAGTTCACGAGATCCTTGCCTCCATCATGGTTACATGTCGGTATAGCTCTTAAGGCTAAGGTGGGTTGGACATGCTCACCTTTGATGAGCTATACAACAAAATCGAATCTCTTGAACGATGTCGGATCTCCTACGTGCACCATCTTACGGTCATTCGACCTTTGTTGGGACATCCCACACGAATATGATGATGCATACTTCAAGTCCATCTTACTTACCATCATCATCTTATCGTCCCACTCCTTCACATCCTCAAGCCAAAGTGGCGGTATATTGGAGGATATTCTTCATTCTTTTGTTGCGACTATGATACTCAAAGACATCGGTATATGAAGACTTTGATCGGTGGACCAACTTGAGATGGAGGAGATGAAGGCGAAATGGCGGTGGCCATGCTTCGATGAATATCAAGAGGTTTGAGGAGAAGGCGGGAAGGAAGTTTGGGTTCAAGGAAAGGATCCGGCTCATTTGTGAGAAGAAAGGTCAGTGCTTCTCTTGTCATCGGATGGGTCACTTCTCGAGGAGTGCAAAGGCAGGAAGAGTGGAGAGGGCTAGCTATCACTCATATCGGTGAGAATCGAGAAGGGAGCTAGCACTGAGCGACTCTAGTCACCATGGATGAATAGGTCATTGGATCGCTCATGAACACATGGCGAGGAAGGCTGGCGTCTGAGAGAAGCTAGGATTCTTGGCTAGATGCACTTGGAAGATAGGCATGATCGGTTTGCCTTCATGGGTCTTTCTCGGTACACAATTGTATATTTGGTTGTAGTGAAGATACAATGAGTGAAAGAAGCTTATGATACTATGAAACCTAAGTACAATGCATGCTATTGATAAGGTTTTAAAGGTACCATTTTGAGGGTCGTTTAGCCTTATTTGATCACTTTTGTATCCGTTATTGCTTAATATCGTTCCTTTTCACTTTTAGGTCTCTTGAAGGCAAAATCTTTGGAATGGCACTTATTTGGACGAAAAGCGCGAATATATGAAGAAAATGGCCAAAGTCAAAATCGAGACACTCGCAATTCTTGAAAATAGAAGGCGACGGCGTCGGGTGCTAGTGCGGCCGTCAGAAGATTTTAATGACGGTTCGAGACCCAAAACTCGTATTTTCAAGTGGCGGCGTCTAGTTGTAAAAGAGTAGGCCGTCGCTACTCGAGGCGGCCTAGATGCAATCGAACGCGTCGGAAGGCGAAGAACGACGTCGCGGACATAAGGTGGCCGTCGCAAGGTTAACGTGGCCAAGACAAAACCACAATAGCGGCGACACGGCGGCGTCGAAACATAAGGTGGCGTCGCATATGTAATCTTATATATAGAATCCGAATTTTTCGGTTTAGAGAGTCTTTTGGGTGAAAACCTAAAACCGAACCTAAGGTGTCTTATCGGTATTTTAGGGTTTTAAACCCTATCTTACATCAAGATAAGTATTTACTTCATTAATTCAATTATGTCTTTGATTATTTGTGTGTATGCTTGCATGTTCTCCATGTCAAGCTAATTTATTTGTGTGTTTGCTTAGGAAGTATGAAACTTAATTATTGAATATTGATTGGTTGTTTCTTATCTTAGTTGATCGATGATCTAGTAATGCGATAGGTCATTCGTTGTGTACTTAATGCTTGATTCATCTTTGTGAACCTTAGAATATGATTACTTGAGTAGTTATAGGCTAAATTATCAAAGAGTGCCTTAGAGTAAGTTTATCATCCTAGTGGGTTTTGTAGGCGAGACCCTTTGGTAAGTTCAAAGAGTTAGGGAGAAACGATACCTACAACTTTAGACACACAACGCAACTAAGAATAAGGGCGTGACAACTCAACCATCAATAGGAGATAATTAAGGAGTAGTACAATCTAAGTAAACACATCTTTAAACTATCATACGAGCACACATTAATTAGACATAGACTCCATGACCTTAGTTTAGATAATTAGATAATAGTAGAGTAATCGGTGAAATACCAAAACCCCCGATCCAATACCGAGATTAGTACTTTTCCATTTCATAAAATATAAAAATACAAAAATAATCTTCCTCAACCTTAACCTTAGCGTAGTAACTCCTTACTAGCATTCCTATTCCCTAGAGAACGATATCAATACCCGTGCTTACCTAATTACTACACTACAACGATTAGGTTCATTTGCCTGGGGTGTTATAAAACTTGCTCGAAGAAAGGAAGTTTCCTTGACCCCGAGCGACGTGTAGCGTTATCGACTATGTTGATAATGAAGCTTATAAACTCTCGTTAAAAACATTAGAAAGACAAAGGTTTGGTTTCAAAAGAATCGAGATAGCTTATGAAGAAAAGATTAAGGTCTTTGCAATTTGATCTAGATATTGCTAACATTAACTTTAAGCGCTTGAAAAGAAAAAGGCGATACTATTCTTGAGAATCTAGAGCTTAAAGAAAAACTTGCGGAGGAAATAGCTAGACATAAACAATGGTTGATCTCGGTGACAATCTAGCTAGAGAACTCTATAATAGTCGATCTGTGAACTCGGGAATAGGTTTAGGCTTTGAAGTATGTAGGATTGGAAGCTAGGCAAGATGGTAAATCAACACTGCGGGCTTAGAACACTTTAGGAAGGAAGGTTATTTACATGCGGTCCACGGACCTATTAGAGGTGAATTCATGCCCACCGACACGTCCATTAATGTTGACTTTGATGGATCACACCATCTGTATGGCAAAAGTCAAAGACTTGCCAAACAATGATGCTTCATCTTATGACTTTGTCTCTTTCTCGCGGTGACAATTCATCGGATCAAGGATCTACTTATAGGCGTGATTCAAGTGATAAGTCGGACCTTGTCGAGCCCTCACCGAGCCTACACCCAAGCCTGCACCCAAGACTATCTACAAGCCTCCTAGGATAGCTGCTGAGGAATCCACCTCCAAGCCTGTTTCCCCTAAACACTTGTCTTTTAAATCTTTGAATAATATGGCTGTTAAAAACAATTCCTTTAATATTTCTGGTTTAAGTACTTCTACATGTAATCAAACATCTTCTTTGTTGAATACATCTTCCAAAAGGAAGACATGTTTTGTTTGTGGAAGTAAACTTCATTTGATTAAGGATTGTGATTTTTATGAGCAAAGATTGGGTGTTTGTGCTAATCGGTGAAACCACGACTGTGTGGACCAATGTTAACAATATTCCACCTTATGTCCCTCAAGCTAGGCCCGACTCTCCTTGGAGGAGATCAAGCTGATAGACCTTATGTGCAACCTACTAGCCCATATTTTAAACATGGTTATTAGCTGCATATGTTGACTCTATGAAAAATGGGAAAGGATGTTGGGACACTGCATCAAGTCTTGAGAGTTGTTCTTGGAATAATAAAGACCTAAATATCAATGGAAACCCAAGAACAATGGTGGATCTTACTCTTTGCTAAACCTACATCTAATGATCCACAAAGCGGGTTCAAGTCGACAATGACTTGAGCCTCCTCGATATCTAACATTCTATTGTAAATATGTTTGTTTTATAGGATCATCCCTTAAGCATAAATATATTGGTATTGTTGATAGTGGTGTTCAAGAAGTATGTCGGTAATAGAGACATGATGCACAATTTTGTTCCTATTGAAGAAGGAGAATGTGACCTTTGGTGGAAGTGATGGTAGAATTCTGGAAAGGCACCATCAAGACACCTCTTGAACTTTGAGAATGTGTACTATGTTAGGGAGCTTGAACTTCAACTTGTTCTCGGTCTCACAAATTTGTGACACCAAGAACAAGGTACTCTTCTCGAAAATGAATGTCTTGTGCTTTCTAAAGAGTTCAAGCTTCAGGAAGATACTTCAATTCTGGAGAGTCCCTCGAACTCACAATCTATACACATTCAATCTCAATGAAGTTCACCACGAAGGTGACCTCACTTGTTCTTGGCCAAAGCATCATTGGATGAGTCAATAAATGGCACGGAGAATGGCTCATGTGAATTTCAAAACTATAAACACTCTCTCCAAAAGGGGTCTTGTCGAAGGTCTTCCCACCAAAGTGTTCTCCAATGATCATAATTGTGTTGCATGCAACAAAGGGAAGCAATCTGAGCATCCTACAAAGTCATCCTTTGCAATGAGCATCATCTACGAGCCTCTTGGTGTTACACATAGATCTATTTGGTCCAACTCAAGTCGGAAGCATTGATCACAAGTTCTATTGTTTGGTCATCAACGATGGATATAGCGATTTTCTTGGGTGTTCTTTCTAAGGACTAAGATGAAACATCTCCGGTCTTTGAAGACTTTATCACCCTCGTTGAAAATCGAGTTGAACAAAAGGTTAAGGAATTCGGTGTGATAATGGGACGAGTTCAAGAATGCTATTATTATAGAACTCTGTAGGTCTAAAGGATAAAGAGGGACTATAGCAATCCAAGAACCCTACAACAAAATGGGGTGGCGAAAGAAAGAATAGGACCTTAATAGATTTGCGAGATCAATGCTTGCACTCTAAATTACCCACTATGTTACGGATCAAGAAAATTGTGGCACGACTTGCTATGTGTATGAGTCTCCATAACTAGACCTCACCTCAAAACACCATATGAACTTCTCTTTGGGAAGGTTCGGTCATTCACTACCTCAAACCTTTTGGTTGTCAAGTGACCATTCGAACACCGGTGATCCTTTGGGAAGTTTGATGAAAAGGTCGATGATGGTTATTGTGGGTTATTTGGCTAATAGCAAGGCTTCTGAGTGTACAACTTATACGCCAAGAAGATAGAGGAGACTTTGAACCTCGGATACCTAGAAGACAAGCCCAATGTTCAAGGATAAGGTCATGTGTGGTCTTTTGATCTTGACTACCTAGCGACTATCCGGGTTATACTAGACATATGGCTAACAGTCACGAGTTCTCAAGAAACTCCCACTAACAATGCGGTACCTTGGATCTTGACTGGAAGTGAATTTGAAGATGATGAACAACCCATTCTTGTGCCTTCTTTTCCCCAACATTGTTGCGAGGCAACTCTTCAAGAGATAATTCAATTTGAGTGAAGATGAATCACACTATCTTTGAGGACCTTGCTAGACTTGAGACTCGAGTTTGCGGCTAAGCTTGAAGTCGAGAAGGTGGATGGGAGTTTGCAAATGAGGCTGTCGGTGGAAACCACATTTCTGCGACATTGATGCGATCTCTCCATCGTTACCGTCTCTGTGGCTCGTCTGCTTCTACTCCTATTCATACTAGAGTGTCCACAGACTTTGGTGACCAGATACTCGCTTTCCAAGTCCTTGGATCTTGGAAATCATCAACCCAATCGGCATTTTCTCCACACCTTCCTATGACACAACTTTTGTACCAAGCGTGTCTAATCTTGAACCTACCATTGATGTCAACCCCACTGCTACCAATAGAATCAACATCACTACCCTCAATCCAATATTATTGGTGACATTCTAGCTCTGTTAGAACTCGAAGGGCTATCTCTAGTCCTAAATTTGGACGGGTTGCTTTTTCTCTTATGTCTCTAATCGGCAAAGAGACAATCACACGAGACTTCAAGCATTGTGCATTTTGCGTGTTTTCTTTCTCAAGTAGAGCCAACCAGTGTCACTCAAGCTCTTGAAGACTCGAGTTGGATTGAGGCAATGCAAGACGAATGCAACAGTTTGAGAACCAACAAGTTTGGATCTTGGTACCATTACCGGATGGCAAATATGCCATTGGAACTAAATGGATTACGAAGAACAAAAGAGATGCAAGGGTGTGGTTATTAAAAATAAAGCAAGATTAGTTTCTCAAGGTTCTGAGCAAGAAGAAGGGATTGATTATGATGAAGTGTTTGCACTGTTGCAAGAGTAGAGGCCATTCAATTTTCTTGGCATATGCATCATACATGGGCTTCATGCTATATCGGATGGATGTTAAAGGTGCTTTTACGTATGGTGAGATTGAAGAGGAAGTTTATGTCGCACAACCAAAAGGATTTGAAGACCCGGATCATCCTAATCATGTCTGAGTCGTTAAAGCTCTATGGACTTCATCGGGCACCAAGGGCATGGTATGCTAGGCTTTCATCATTTCTGTTGAAGCATGGCTACGAGAAGAGGTGCCATTGATAAGACTCTTTTACGAAGAAGAACTCAGCAGACATCATACTTGTGCAAGTGTATGTGGATGACATCATTTTCGGATCCACTAAAGAAGCTTCGTGTAGGGAATTCGAGGATCGATGAAGGAGAATTTCGGATGAGTGCTATGGGAGCTTACTTTCTTTTAGGTCTCCAAGTTCGTGAAAGCAGGATGGGATATTTATCGGTCGGGATAAATATGTGATGGACATGTTGAAGAAATTCGGCATGGAAGGTGTCGGGGCGCCACAACACCTTATGAAGCTCCAAAACAAAAGCCAACAATGATCCGGATCTACACGTGAATGTTCACTTATACGGATCTATGATTGGTTCATTAATGTATCGGCGACTTCAAGGCACGATATTACCTTTCTTTGTAAGTGTGTGCTCTCGACATCAAGTCACTCCACTTACTTCCCATCTCAATGCGATCAAGAAGATCTTTAAGTACCTCAAAGGCCAACCACACTTGGGCCTTTGGTACCCAAAGAGTCTCCTTTCAAGTTGGAAGCATATATTGACAAAGTGATTATCTTTGGTGCAAATCGGATAGGAGATCCACAACTGAGGTCACAATTCCTTGGAAAGAGGCGATTTCTTGGCGGTCAAGAAACAAACCATTGTTGCTACCTCTACCTCTTGAGCGGTATGTTCTTCTTCCGCAAGCTAGCGTGGATAGGTGCTTTGGATTCAAAACCAATTCTTTGGACTATGGGTATAACTTCATGAACACAACTCTTTTTATTGATAATCGGTACCATATGCATTGTCAAAAACCCGGTGTTTCACGATGAGAACCAAACATATTGAAATCGGACACCACTTTATAAGAGATGCATATGAAAACATTTGATAAATGTGGCTAAAATTCACTGAGATGATAATGTGGGCGATCTGTTAACTAAAGCTTTTGATGGACCAAGGTTTCAACACCTTGTGGTCAATATTGGGATGTAACCATAGCTGCTAAGTTTAAGGGGAGGCATATGCCTCGAGGTTTGTTTGTCATTAGTTTCTTAGTTAAAAAAAAAAAAAAAAAAAAAAAAAAAAACTTTATTTTGCGGTATGTTGCACTTTTTGATGGTTTTAACTCACGGATATACCTTGTGTGTATCAAAGAGTTAGCTAGTCCAAAGGGTATAGCTTTGGTAAAGACATGTCAAATCGTTGATAGGCGTAATGATTTGCTCAAAATCATAGGTCTGCAACCACCCATGCTTAATTGTTGAGTGTTGTATGGTCATCAATTCACCATGGTCTATTCCTTTGGAATCCAAGAATTGGCTAGCCCACAGTATTTGGATTGTGGTAAAGGCAACTATCTCCATATTTGGTTATCAATTCACCAATTCTAAGAATTGACTAGTCTGAGCAAGCACTACGGGTAAAGACAAGTCAAATCTGTTTATATGGTTTCGGTTTGCCTATAAATCGAGATGGTTATCGATGTACCATGGTTTCGAACTTCAACATTTGGCTACTCCGGTAGTAATGGCTATTGGTAAAGATACAACAAAACCATTATTTTCAATGATTCACCTCTCTCGGGTGTGACCACACTGGATGTGATGAGAATAGATTGCAACCGATAAGTATTGATGTACATTATGTCTTCGTTCTTTGCAAAGAACTGGCGTTTCAAAGTCGATCATCATAGAGATGATATTATTAGTGGTTCTTTACTCTTGATGTGTGAAACAATCCTCTAATCTTGAAGTGTCAAAAGATCTTTCAAGGTCGAGAAACTGGAACTTAACCAAGTCAAATTCCGGTTTAGGGAGGATTGTTGGGAATTATGTGAAGTAGGATTTCTGTGACATTACTGCCGATGGTTTCTGTGAAGTAGAAGCGATTCTGTGAAGAAGTGATTCTCTTGAAGAGTACAAGCGTTGCTTAGTGTTCTTCTTTGAAGGGTGAAAGTGACTAGGATCGCATCGCTATCTGAATTAAATGCTAACTCTCCATATTCTTATACGGCCCAAGGTTGCATGGGCGGTATTATTAGACTACTCTATATTTGTTTAATGTTTTAGTCATTAAATGCATGCAAACATGTTTAGTCGATTGAGTAGTAAGAGATTAGGGTTCCTTGCTTATAAAAGGAACCAAATAGTTTGTAATAGACAAGCGATGCGAAACATAGAGTTTCGGTTAATAAAAGATCCATAGAGGATCTAAGTGTTCTTAGTTATAACATCTTGTGTTTACTTTCCGCTATAGAATACAAGTGTTAGAGACTGTCTATTAGTTTGCTTATGATTACATAGGAAACACTAACGATCACCGAGTGCTTAAGATCTGTCAAGGTCTGAGAGTTTTCAACAGAATAGTAGAAGGTTTATGATGAAGAACATCTGCACATTGTAGGAGATCCAAGGCATATTTCCTCTGGGACATAACAAGGCCTGTTGAATTATGAAGAATCTCTATGCCCAGATAATAATGAAGAGGACCTAAATCTTTTATGCTGGACTGGTTGTGGAGATGTTGTTTGATGGATTGTATCAAGGAATGATCACTTCCAGTTAGAATGATATCATCTACATAGATGAGTAAAGCGTTGAAGGAGTTATCTTTGGTGAGAGTAAAGAGGAAGTATCGCATAACTTTGATGAAAGCCCAAGGATAAAGAAAAGTAGTTAGCTTGGTGAACCATTGTCATTTTGCACGCTTGAGGCCATATAAGGATTTCTTGAGTTTGCAGACCATGTTTGCTGAGGTAGGAGTGATGTATCCTTGGGGAAGAGACATGTAAACTTCCTCATGTAGATCTCCATGGAGAAAAGCATTGTTGATGTCTAGTTGTTCAATAAACCAGTTCTTATGTACAGCCACTGCAAGAAGAGCTCGTTGAAACCATTTTGGCAAGCTGGAGCAAAAGTCTCTTTGTAATCTATGCCTTCCTTCGGTATAGCCTTTTGCAACAAGCTTTGCCTTGTGCTTGTCTATGGTACCATCGATTTGAACTTGATTCTATAGACCCATTCTTGCCAATTGGTATTTTTCACGGTGGTAGAGTGGTGACTTCCATGTTGAGTTTGTTTCTAAAGCCTCTAATTCCTTTTCATTGCTTCTACCCATTTTGGATCTTTAGATGCTTGTGAATAATTGTGTGGTTCAGTGGTGGTGTTTATGTTGTGAATTAGATGTCTAGTGGATGGTGTATGAATGTTGATATAATTAATGTAGTGAGTGTAGTGATGTTTTGTGATGTTATGAATAAGTGACTTTGGAAGAGTGCATTGATAGTTTGTTAGTTTGATGGATGGTTGTTTGGTTCTGGTGGATACTCTGTGTGGTAATGGAGGAGTAGTGATAGGAGGAGTTTCAGTGGAAGTAGAAGAGGTAGTAGTATTAGGTGTGGTTAATGGATTAGGTAATGTGGTAGATGGGATATCTGTGTGTGTAGAATTTGATGGAGGTGGATCAGTGGTTGGTGAATTGTTGGTGTGGGTGTGAGTGTGAGCTGGTGAGTTGATTGTGGATGTAAGTGGAGATGGATCAGTATCATTGGTGATTGGAGATGGAAAAACAGGGAGATTGGTTAGATCAGATGAAATGGATAGTGGTGAGTGTGTGATATTTGATGGTGAATGAGCAAAGGGAAATTCAGTTTCATCAAAGAGCACATGTCTGCTAGTGATAAGTTTATGTGTGTTGGGATCATATAAGACATATCCTTTTTTTGTGAATGAATAGCCAACTAGGATGGTGGGAATGGATCTTGGATCAAGTTTGTCTGGACTATGATGATGTACAAAGGCTCTGCATCCAATAACTCTGAGGTGATCAAGTGATGGTGGTTGGTTATGTAAGAGTTCATATGGTGATTTGTGATGAATTGGTTTGGAAGGTAGTCTGTTGATGAGATAGGTGGCTGCAAGGATGCAATATCCCCAGAAGTGGTTTGGAAAATGAGCTTGGTGTTTTATTGCTCTTGCAATTTCAAGTAATTGTCTGTGTTTTCTCTCTACTCTAGCATTCTGCTGAGGGGTGTTGGGACATGATGTTTGGTGTAGAATACCATTAATTTCAAAGTAATTTGAGAGAGAGGTATTGGTAAATTCTGTACCATTATCACTTCTAATTGTTTTGATGGTTGTGTGAAAATGATTTTGAACATAAGCACAGAATGTTTTGATATTGGAAGTGGTGTGAGTTTTGTTTGGCATTAAATAAGTCCAAATTGCTCTTGAATGATCATCAACTATGGTGAGGAAATATTTGCATTTGTTAACTGCGGGATGTTTATATGGACCCCAAACATCAATGTGAATAAGATCAAACAAATGGTTTGCATATGAAGTACTTGTGTGAAAAGGTAAAGCATGTTGTTTTGCCAAAGGACATATATCACAAACTGAATTTGAATTACATTTGAACAATGATGAAAGGTTTTATTTTCTTAAGTACGATTGGTTGAAGAGTGACCAAGTCCGGAATGCCATAAAGTTGGATTGATGTTGGTGTGAAGGATGGTTGATGAGTGGTATGAGTGGGATGTCTTGGTGAGATGAAATCTGAGACCATCACGGAGGGTGCCATGTGCAATCCTCTTGTTCAGTCTGAAAAATGCAATATGAAGCGAGTTAAGGTGAGTGAAATAGATGTTCCATGTAATAGTTTGCTCAACGAGATGATATTGTATGTGAATGTGGAATGTAAAAGACATTATGTAATGTTATGTTTGCATTGAGGGTGGCTGATCCATAGGTTGTGACTTTGATTGTTTTGCCATCAGGAAGGGATACAAGGACTGGCGTAGTGAGTGTGTGAACATTGTGCATTAGAGTGAGTGTGATTGAGATATGGTCAGTTGCACCACTATCAATTATCCAAGCATCTTTAAAATCAGTAATGAGAGTTGCAATAAATTTAGGAATTTTGAGACTAGTGGAGGAAAAGATACCTTGGAAGGATTTCCTTGGTTGTTTTGAAGCATGAGTAGCTTTTGATTGAAATTGGTTTTGCAATTGATCCATTCTTGCCGATACATGATTACGTGGTGCCTCTTGAGTGTGTGGAGTAGAAAGTTGTGTCTTTGTGTCCTCCCCTTGATCACCATGTTTACTGACCCTTGTGGTCCTTGGATTAGCATAGGTGTTGTATCTTGGAGCAGAGTTGGTTTGTGGTCTTGCATTGGTGGTGTAGGAATTGAGGATGGTAGAGGTCATTGACTTAGGAGCAGTTCCTTCTCTTTGCTTCTCTTCTTGTCTCACCATGGTGTAAGCTTTTGCAGCTGATGGAAGAGGTTGCATCAGAAGAATTTGACCCCTGACATTAGAGTAACCTTCATCCAACCCCATCAAAAACTGAATTAACCTCTTTCTTTGATCCCTTTCACCATTAATCCTTCCATTTTCACAAGTACAACTGCAAATACACATGTAAGGTGCCTCCAGTGCATCATATTCATCCCATAACCCCTTTAATTTGTGATAATACACTTCAACACTGGAATTACCTTGCTTCAACTGAACCAAGTCATTTGTCAGTTGGAAGATTCTATGACCATCAATTTGAGCATAATGTTCTTGCAATTCATTCCATAATTTTGACACAGAATTGATGAAATTCAAGTTGTTGCTTATCAGTTCACTAACTGTATTCAAGATCCAAGAAATCAACATATCATTGTTTCTTTCCCAGATTGCTCGGAGATCTGATTCCACCGATGGTTACGGATACTCTCCTGTGATGATTTTCATTTTATTCTTGGCATTGAGTGCTATGGTGATTGATCTTCTCCGAGGCGTAGTTATCGATCCAGGTGAGTTTCTTGGAGATGAGAATGAGTCCTAGATGATCATTTGATGTAAAAGCGATTGGGTGATTTGGTGTGATTTCAATATCAGTAGTTGTGGTAGTGGTTGCAGTTGTGGTGGTGTTTGTTGTGGTTCCCGCCATTATGAGTTTTGTAAAATTTGGCTGATTTGTTGATTAAATGATGATATTGTGATGATTGGTGATTGTAAGAATGTTCCTGGTGTTGAGTAGAGTAGAAAGATGGTGATTTGGTTGAATTTGGTGAAGTAAAAGAAGATGAATGGTGGTTGTTGTGATGGTTTTGGGTTGTTATGGTGGTCGGAGTTTGTTAGAAACGGTGGAGTTAGTTAAAAGTGGTAGAGTTGGATGGTGGTTGACGGTTGTTACGGTTGAGCATGATCATTTGCTCTGATACCATATTGAAGTTTGAAGAATGAGAGAATTTATGCCGTAAGGCGGGAAAAGTTGTTAGTTCTCATTAGAATGAAATGAAGTTTACAACACTCTATTTATAGAACTCACACTTACTTATGCGGTACTACTACTAAAACTAAGGCTTAAGCACTACTACTACTACATATATACATTGGCTAATTACATGACTCCACATTTCACTTGAGCCTTGATGAAGCTTTAGCTTTCTTGGCTTGATTCTGTTGAACTGCATTCTTATTCTCACGAGCTTGATTTTCTTTGAGCGCATTACGATTCTAGCGAGCGCATTTTGATTCTGCTGAGCTATGTTGTTGATGTGATGACCTCCTTTACTATACATAAGAAAGTGTTTACATAATGGTGAAATATTTCACGTCATTGCAAAACTTATGTGTGTATAAAATGAGCGACAGGTAGTAAGAGATATTTATTCCCACCTAATAATCGATTAACAAACAAGTAAACTGTAATTTGGTTTTGAATTCAATATTAAACTGTAACCAAAATTGTGCAGTATTGGGAGATTGACAAGACTCTTCACAATGGAAGCACTTTGAGAAGTACACCAACCTACTCCCACAAGCATTACATGTGTTTGTTCAAGCTTGATCAGTTGGAATGGAAGAAACACAAATGAGACTACTCCATTGGAAAATCACACGGATCATGATCCACACCTTCCCACTTCAACAATCTCCACCGTCCAATTTTTCTTTCATCAATCCAACCTTCATATTCACTCCTCGTATCTTAAATTTGCATTCAATACCATCTAACCACCCATCTCTCCATCTCTTTAAAGCGAGCAACCAATTAACGATGTACTAACAAAACTCAAACATACCAAATCCTTTTGCTTTTTACATTGGTGATTATCTTGTGGCGATGAACATTGTTGGCAAGAGTCGCTTTACCAAGATCATTTATTATTTACGCTATTATTTTTGATGCGCAAACATAAAATGTTTTCACTCTTTCTTGGAATAGGTGGTCTTGGAAAAGTAAAACAACATTTGATGATGCGGTTGTAAAGTTAATGACCTCGCCATCACATCGTAAGCTTCTTTTGACATATTAATATGTGTTTATGGTTTAATTAATTATACATTTTTTTTTAAATGTTGTAATATTAGAGATTCTTATTGTTTATAATCCTAGGCATCTAGTTGGAAACCCTGGGTAAGTGAATGAGAAAAGTATGAGTTATTTATTTGTCATGTTCATTAGTTATGATAAATATGTTTATTTATGTTAATTGGTGAAGAGGAAGGTAATTGTGAGTCTATAGGCATGTTAATGATAAATCTGTTTCTTTAAGGATGTGAATGAGAAAAGTATGAGTTATATATTTGTCATATTCATTACCAAAGTTTATGGCAAGAAACTTGAAAGCCTGTAATTACGATATCAAAAATCTCATGTCATACTTCCATCATCAAAAAGGAAAAGCTAACCTCGTTACAATCATGGTGTTCACATCATATGTATTACCTTAAAGTTTTTTTTTTTTTTTTTTTTTCATATGTTGCTGTACAAGTTAAGTAAAGGTTTTATTCTACCATCTTTCAATAGGTGAATGCTAGTGAATGCTGTTAAATGCGGGCAACATGGAGCTGTATTAGCAGGGTCGGACCGCACTGTGTCTATATCTCGTCATTCCAATAAAGTTTCATTTCCATAAAAATTACCGTTTGCTTAGTGTCGATCGAAAGTCAATCTTAAGAACAAATTGAATAAAGCTTCTTCAGAAGACAAGAACCACTGCCATAATTAGGGAATCTATGGGCTAGAAAACCACAAGAGCACACGATGGTGCAATTTTAACTGCGAGGTTTGATCACTCGGGTGACAAATTACTAACGGGTGGTGAAGATAAGAAAATTTGTCTCTGGGATTTTAATACACGAAAGCGTTGTAAAAAATTTAGAGATCACAAATCTAAAGTTAATGACCTCGACGTTACATCGTAAGCTTGATGGTAATGATGGTCGTGTCCTATTGGATTATGTTGTACTTAAGATGCAGTAGACACAACAATGGAGCTAACGTTTAATCATGTTAAACCTGTAAGAGTATGTGGCTCAATAGATAATAGTTTTTAATGTTAATATTAGTTATAGTTTTTGTTATTCTCTACCGCTAATTAGTAGAAAGACTTTTAAGTAACGTTGTTGACCAATCTATCTTCTTTATAATGCGTTTAGGCTTTCAAAATTAGAGAACTTAAAATCAGACTTTTTACTTTAACTTATTATGGAAAGAGTTTTCTAACAAAATTAATATAAAGAGCTCCAATCGTGAGATGACGTATATCGACCTTAACAAACTCAAAGTCTAACTTCTAACAAACTCCAAACCTAACTCCTAACTACTAAAAATTAAGATAAATAAACGATTATAAAATGACATATGTCGTTTCTTAACTAAAAATTCATCTTTATTTTTAAATTAAAATATCTTTTATCTACTTATTTTTTTATAATCTAATTTCACCATATTTTCTAAAATTTTATCTTCTTTAATTCAACATACATTTGATATATTTTTATGAGTTTTTAGTTTTATATTTTTAATGGGTTTATTTTATTTTAATTCAAATTTTACAACTTTAACCTTTATTTCAATCAATATAATCTTGATTCGTCAAAATCATATACTTTTGGGGTAGTGTTTGGCGCGTAAGAGATTGCGGGTATTTATATGCGGGAATAATGATGTCGCGGGAAAGCTATGGGAAAGTTACGGGTAACCCAAACAAACACTTACAACTAACACATATACATTCAAGTGTTGTGAAACGAATTCACTAAACGGGTAAGTAAACACATATAACTATCTTATCGTCATGCATGTTGCGGTCATCTTGGCCAGTATTCTTTATGGTCGTTAGAGACCTTGCCATTTCATTCAGAAGTCTGCTACACATGTTCTTTGGACCCATTTGGAACTAACATATATACATGATGTGTAATTAGTTGATGACGGCACCGCGGTGGAAGCAACCTGCATGTTGAACTCATTTGGAACTATCATCCCTTATTATCAATTCAAAAAAATAAAAATAAATAAATAAATAAAATGAAACGGATAGTATCAAGAGGCTAGGATAGAGTTGTCTTTATTTGTGGGTCGGGGCCGCCTATCATACACGTAATTGATTTGCTTTGAACAGGTATTTCACGTGTCCTTTAAACTATTTAGCGGGATGCGTAAGGGGTTTCGATCGATTGAGAAGATCGATTCACACTCGATCCCCTTACTGTGGGAAATAATCAATCCTTCGTTTTTTATAGATATGGGTCGCATACACGATCGACTACACTTTGGTTTTGTGTATGTATATATTAAATATAAAAGGTATTTTTGTGGGGTATGTTTTTATAGTGTAGGTCACGTTACTGAGGCACCCAATCGCGCGAAGGTCATTTGGAAAGAGGAAGGCGGCGTGGCGGGAAAAATGAGAATGATTGTTTGCCACTTACTAGGGCATATATCGAAAGATACTTTGGTATATATCCGAAATAAACCAATGAGGTGAGTTGATGCATATGATTTTTATCGAAGAACAAATCATGCAATCTCGGTGATTCATTTTTCATCAAACAAAATACATTTTCACCTTTTCTTTAAAAACAACATATCTTGTAAGCAGTGGCGTTCGTTACTTAAAATACGTCGTCATGACGAGAATTAAATTATCTTTCTATAACTTCTATATACTTTTGATTATTTTTTTTCAAATTTTCCACTAGTAAAATCGCGTGTGATTTCAAATTACATATGATTTTAAAGTAATAAATCACACGTGATTTTCCGAATCACATGAGATTCCTCTGGGCAAAGATTAAAAAAATTGTCGAAAGTATATCGAGTCATATCTATATAAAGATAATTTAATTCTCGTCATGACTGTATAATTAGTTTCGTAACAATTAACGGTTTGCGAGATATTTTAATTTTAAGAAAATGAATGAAAGTAGTTTTTTTTTTTTTTTTTTTGATAAGAAAAATGAATGGTTGAAATCATGGTTTGTTCTTTTTAAAAAAGCTTTTGCGTTGAACTTTTCATAAACCAATATGGCATAAAAGTGTGTAACACGTCAAGGATAATGGTGTCACGAGAATTTCTTAGCTGTCTAAAGTTGAATAAATTATTATTTCGGATATTAATACAACAAGGATTGCTTGCGAAACGCTGCGCGTTGCGGCGAGGACAAATCAAACTCAAATTATATATTAAACGCGACACTCCCTTTTAGTTCATAGCGGATATCGTGGTTTACTGCGACGGTGAAAACATTGTAACCGGTGAGATCATTAGTTATTAATCTGCGTTTAGTTACAATATTTGGGTTTACTGCGCTTCGGTGAGATCATTAGTTATTAATCATTAATCATCAAAGTCATTATAAATAGAACACAAATATTAGTAATGATTAATGATTTTCATTATGCAAAACATGATAATGGGGCGCACATAAGGATAAAGGGAAGGGCAGATGCTTATACAGGATAAGTAAATGGACCAGCAATTTGTGTTCTATTTATACTTCCCTAAAGCTTGGTTTGTGGGGTTTTACCAACTCCTAACCAAGGAATCGATTTTTTTTATCTGGCACCCCCTATGATTACTTATGAGTTCTAAAAGTGGGTGTGTGGCACGCTAAGAGACCAATTATATGGAAAAAGGCGTCATGCCGACATAATCACTCTTATAAGCGAAACCAAGAATACCCAATGGGCGGTCATGGGACGGACTACCAGCGACATGAAGGCGTGGATGGTTTGTTATGGATTGTGTGTTATTCTTTGAAGGTCACTCGTCCTTGGTGCATTGGTCTTTGGAGCATACTGATCCTCAAGTCTTGGTTCATATTAGGGGTAGCCTTTAGGATTTTAGCGGGTTGTTAAGAAATAAATTTAGAAAAAAATAAAATAAAGGTCAAATAGGCTGAGTGGGTCAAACTGATTTAGCTAGAGTGTAGTAAAAATGATGATCAGATTGTTGCAATACTACAGTATTATGATATTTTATACATTTACATAATTCAAAGCATTAGTAAGCAAAGCCCAACATGATTAACCTATTATGACTTGAACTACATAATTACGGAGTACTTGTTTTGACCCGTTACCCAGCCCATCAATTGGCCCCGACCACCAATCAGTCAGATACTGATCCTTCAATACCTATAGAAAAACAAAACATTAAAACATTATTTGTACCTATAGAAAACGAAACGTTAAACTTAAGGCGGCCCACCATTGCTACTTCTTTCTTGCTTCTACAGTGATGACCAAGCTGCCCTCTAAAGATGCAACGTCTTCCGTCTCTCTTAGAGAAATAGCCTACAACAATGGAAAAAACAATTGCTCTTCATTTTCACATTTAAAATTTGTTCAATTGGGCGAGACATGCAATCTTTATTGTTTGGCTAAACAAAGAAAGTTTGCAAAAAATACAGTCCAACAATATGATGCACTTGTAAAAGGTAACAATATGATAATTGGAGCTCGCCATCTGGAGACATTAGAAGCACCCCCAAATGTCAGATACTCTTAAGGACAATGAGTTAAAGGTTGTTGATATGATTTCATACTTCTATGGTCTAACTATTTATCTTATACTGTATTCAATCAAAGCATAACAATTGTATAAAGGTAGACAACCCGGGATCAAATTTTTGTGGCAATCGTACTCGGTAGTGGGAAGCTGTGAAGGACCGACGTCTCTACAGTAAGACCAGCACCGAGCCCAAACACCATACCCCAAATCTAAACGTTCGCCTGTAGTGGCAAGACGGTCCTCAACAGACTTCTTCCTCATTTCGTCCAAAATCATTAGTTACTAGTTACTACATAATTGTGATGTATTTCTAAACTGTATGATCTATAATTGCTATTCTAGCATTTGGTAATATTATTTGTTAACGTATAAGTTATATAGATATGAAAGAATAAATGTGCATAGGATTAACCACATGTTTTTAATTAGTAAAAAAATTACTGGTTTGCACTTGTTACACGAGCTCTACAACCTCCACCAATGCAATTTTGTTCAAGCAATCAACCCAAAGGAACCATGTAACTTAACTCCATAGCAAGTTCATATGCGCCTCTTTTCACATATATCTACTTACCAATGATTATATTGACGTATTTTTTAGATTTGTATGCAACTCTCGAAATCTATTTTATTTGTATAATATCATTATGATTGTAAATGACATTCATATTGATATTAGTTAATGTAAAAAGAAAAAAAAAATTACATGTCAACTAACGTAATTCATTTCACATGTATAGTAGTCGAAGAAAGCGTTAAAAAGCATCGTTTTTGAAAATAGAATTTTCTGATTTTGACTTATTCAACTTATTTGAGCTACTTATTTGAACCACTAACGCGCTACCCAATCCTTCTTTAGTGAGCACATCAACTAAAACAACAACGTTTATAAGACACTGATACGTCACCGCCACCAAACACGATACTAACTAAAACCGAGACACGTAAGTAGAGATGTACCTTGTGCTAGCTCGTGTGTAAAATGTGACATTAATAGAGCTAGCAGCACCCAGAAATGTAGCTCGAGCTGTACAAATAAAAGCAGAATGTGCATAAGAAAAGAAAATGTTCATACGCCACTAAATAACTGCTATCAACAAAAGAAAGCAAATAACCTCGGCTGACCGGCGCATGCAGATCCGTTATTTCTAAGTGAAGTACTGAGATTAGCTGATGTTTGCGCAGGCATGCCTAAACAAACAACGAAAATCAGGAACAGGCAAACATCACTCTCAATTGTGAATGTATATCATTCCGAAATCACCATTGACTTACCTTGGATAGTTGCTCGCACATAGCTTTGATATCTAGATAAGGCGTTGCAGCTATCTGAAAGTTGACTCCATATACATATATACCATATTTTAAGCATCTGAAACTTGACTCCATCGTAATATATACCATATGTCAAAGGAGAAATCCAGAAAATACGCATCCAATTACATCACTTTGTAATAGATCGACATTTATGCGAAAACTGATCCATTTGAACCCGAACCTGTTATGAGCTGTCGTGAACCAATGCAAGTGCCACCAAACCCCACAACTTTCTCTGCACATTAAAATCTCTTAAACAATAAACACAATCACCCATTGCAAATATACAGCCTATTATAAACACTTTATCTACATTAAAAATAATTAGGTACCAAATTACTTATCTTAAAGTGCTTAATTATTGATACATAAACAGTTGAATCTAAATGCTCTAAACTATACCCACCCAAAATCGATAGCACTAAGTTTCCTAAAGCAGAAAGACACAAAATGTTACCTCTTTGGACTGTCGATAGCTCATCATCATAACCTTTTTTTTAAGTAATTTAAACTCTTGTAAATGAGCTGATGATTCAAGAAATCAATCTCACAAACCCGTTAACCAAATGAAGAACTACCAAAAGCCCATGTGACAGTTCCATCAAACAACATAAACTAACAATAAGAAAAAACAAAAGTTTAAAAAATCTAACCATTATTCATCAACAGCTTACACGAGCATGGCTTCACATCACCTGTTAAAAACAAACATCAAATTCAGGCCAATTTTTTTTATTAAAAAAAAAGAGAGCTTTAATAATAGATAAGCTACCTTAAACATGAGGAATCAGCATGATTAATCGACTCCACCTGATTCTTCCTTATTAGCTAATCGGTTTCTTTTCTACTTCCAATAATCGGTCCACTCGATCTTGTGGAAGAGGCGATAGTTTTAGACAGATTCTAGAAACATGAAGAGACAAAAACACAAGACAACACAGCGGTTCCAGAAAAGACACCGTCTGCAGTTCCAGAGCGACACTTCCAGAAAAGGCGTGAGAAGAAGATAACTATTAAACCTGAAGCGGTGGCATAGTCAATATAAAGAGCGAGAGAAAAAAAAAAAAAAAAAAAAAAAAAGCTAAGATATTGGGCCTGGACAAAGCAGTTGGGCTTAACGAAGAGGCGGAATCAAAACTACACCTTTTGGCACCGTTTGTATCCTCAAATTACTATATATATAATTGCTGCAAACAAAAAGCGATCCAAGATCTTTTGTTCATAAACTGTTACACAAAATTTCAAGATCCATTATCTGATGAACAAAATCCGAAGTCTAAGCTGGAGTGTTTAGCATTGATTTTGTTCTCGACACGTGAATGCCGTTGCTTCAATTATTCAATTTTGGACAGTTGAAACCCTATCACTTGTCATTCCTTGGTGCTTTTCATATCCCCATGTAACACCTCATAAGATTTAAGAATAGATGTACGAGCATTTGCTATTTCTGAGTGTTTCTAGCGCTGCACAACAAAGGAAATAATGATTTCTTTTAACACAAGTCAGGAAAAATGATGAACAATAGATATCGTTATGCTCAGAGTTTGACAATTTTCTATAAATAGCTTTCTGAATTCACCTGTCTCAAATGTAAGTTGAGAGGCCCGAAGCTTGGGTGAAACTAAAGTCCCAAACATTGATAGTACCTTTGCTCGTTCTTTCTGAAGCTGCATACAAAAAGAAGATAGTAAGGGTGGAGCAAAGGAGTCACAATCGTAAAATACTTGAAGAACAGAAAAACTCTCTTCGTTTAATGAAAATAGCAACTTAGTGGTTACTTCTCAAATCATCATTCTTCAACTGTTGGTTAAAAACTAATGATTGTTCTTGCAAAAATATATTTCTACAATTGTCACAAACGAAGTTGAAACAAACTTCAGAATCGTACTGATTCACTCACAGGATTCTCTATTTTACGTGGTGATGCATTGATTTCAGATCCGTTGCTTTGTCTTGGTGATGCATTAGTAACAGATTCAATGCTGCTTTCCAGTGAACTCTCCTGGTTTCCTTTATGAAAGAAGAAACCTTTATAAGTAGTCGGTAAATATAACAGATCCTTCCATTAAAACTTCACACAAAGTTGCGATAATTAAAACTTTTCTTGGAGTTTAATCCTTCCATATGATAAACGAAGAAGTTAGACTTCAAAAAATATCATGGATTTACAAATTATAAATTAACAATATCATCAAAATTTGCAAAAATCGACATATAAAAAATTACAAATAAGTAAACAAACTCGCATCAATTATGTATATGGAAAAAAATGTGTTTACATTTGGTTTCAAAAGGCTGAAACGTCTCTCATTTGGAATGGAAAAGACGAGAATTTTTGCTTGTAGATGCAAGTTTTTCAATAAAATTTGAGGTGAAAATAGTCTCCGAAGTCACTACACTTCTTTACAAGAAACAAAAGACATTTCTCATTAGTGAAGTTAGCTAGGAAAAATCATAGATTATGATAAGGAACAGCGTTACTATCGTTGTTTTACTATTATAACCAGTTTGCATGAAGCAATATAAGCACTGCCCTATAAAACATTATCAAACCGTTGTCGTGCACATTATAGGTCATTACATATGTTTACCAGAATCGCATCGACTGCTAATATTTTCTTTTAACTGCTCATCTTCCTCAATGTTTTCCTTCTCCAAAGAGGAGTCTTTATTGTCAGGAGATGCCCATTTGCATAAATTGAACTTTGGCGACTTTGTCAAGCTAGCTAAAACAGAGGTGAAACTAATTAACACTTTTCTACACTTGTAAACATGACATTTCTGAGCCTAAATCACCAGACAACACATAAGTGTGAAAAACATAAGAAAAAAAATATATAATGAGGATCCAAAGATTAAAAGATCATCTTTAGTCCCCACGTCTCATGAAAGTTGCAACAAGTATCATTTGGGGGCGGCTATGACAAGGTTGCCTTATTGACATAAACTTTGGATAAAAGTTACTAAGCTACCATCTTAAACTACAGGTTCAATTTAGTTTGGTTGACAACGATGACCATTTCAATATAGACATTTAGCTATAATCACATATTCTTACAAAATTACGTCACACGTTGAATTGTCTGGGACACAGAATGTGATATTTACATATCACATCATCTCTATGTATTTAACTAAGTTTTACATTTTCATGTTATACAATGTGCAGTAGCTAAAACTTGCTTAAGATGACTTTGACAGTTTGACCCCGGAAACTTTACAACCTGATCTACCTAATTAAGCAAAATAGTTTAACTAAACTGTTATTTCCTTTAGATATCACAACAAACAAAAAAGGTTGTCTGATAAGTTTCTCACGATCCGATCTCTATTCACTTGTCATCAAAACTAACAAAGTAAAGCTGTTTTTTAAGTCTCTGCCTTCAAATTGCTTGTGAATCAGAGAATAAGCCATAAACTACAGGGCAAAACTAGGTCGAATCCAACTTCTATGGCTGTGTGAATCGATGTTTGATGTTTATGTTAAAACTTAAGAAACTAGAACTATTACTTGATCTTTTTTAGGCAGAGGTAGAAAAAATGGGAGGGTCGGGTGGGTTGGCAATAAGTCAAACGGGTGATGTTGAAACCGGTCGATTATATTTTTTCTATACAATCAGTGTACCAAATAAGAATAGAAAATCGATATTATTCAACGCAAATCTAAATTTTTGAATAAGATGAAAATACACTTGACCCATTTACTTTTTACAATTTTGATTTTACACATATACCGAACCGGCACCTAAATAAATTGTCATCTTTTTTAGCCTTTGCCATGGAAGGGTGAATATACATGACATTTTCACAAAAAGGCTTGTGAATATATACATATCATATCATACGTTCTGAAGTAATACTAAACTAATCGAGCAAATCATTTAGGATATGTGTGGTTAAGGTGAAAGAGAAGATGGTACCATCATCGTCGTGAGTAATCTCTACTGTGGTAGCAGCGGAATGTGGTTGAAGGTTAAGCAAGGCGGTGTTTACACGTGAAGCGCCCATCGAATAGCGAGCACCAGCTAATTCCAGCCATCCCTGAATTACATAGGATTATCATTAAGCCCAAAAAAACAGACTCCACTTTTGTTTGTCGAAACATAGAGACAAAAACATCCTAAAAGCACAAGTTCCTAGAATAATAATCGCACATCACAACCGATAGTAAAATTGTAAAATAAATAAGTTTGGTTCAGCTTAATTGGCCGGCTTGTTAAAATTTTGAGGCAAGGGTATATAAACTGTTTACAGTTATTATTTATAAGCTCAAACTTTTTGGATTTTCAAAAGTTGAATAAGCCGGGCAAATAAGCTTAATGGGGTGTTTGTTTCGGCTTATGTTTCATAAGCTCACTTTTTGTGACTTATTTTGAAACTTTCCAAATTATATATATTTATTATGTCAGAATAAGCTTATATAAATGGGTGTTTGTTTAAGCTTATGGCTATGTTTGGCGAGGGCTTATGAGAGGCTTATTGGTGCTTGGCCTTTTAAAATAAGTATGCTAATAAAATAAGTCCCATTTGTCAAACAGGCTTATAGAGGCTTATGGCTTATTTTATAATAAGCCATAAGCCTCTATAAGCCCAAGCCCATAAAATGGGGCTTATGACTAGTTAAATTACTTAAATACACTTAAAAATATAATGAATTATTACGTAAAAGCTGGAAATACATGTCAATTTAATTTGATGTATTTTTGTGTGATTTTACATTAATAAGCTTCAGCTCCAATTAATTCGCCAAACAACATTATAGAAATATAATTTTCAACTTTCTGCTTATAATAAAAGCCTGAGCCCCAGCCTATTGCGCCAAACATACACTATATGTGGGCTTATGAGCTTATTTCATTTCGGCTTATATTTGATAAGCCCTAATTTTCCGGCTTATTTTGAGACACATGAGCTTATTTAAGTTTATTAAAATGAAATGATAAAGTGAAACATAAGAAATAATAATAAGGTGAATTAATTGATTGATTACCTGAGGAAGAAGAGTGTTGGATAATGAATCGATTAATATTAAATAATGATCCAGTGAATCAAGGAAATTCAATGTGTTTTCTTCAGCTTCAGATATTGTGAGTTTACAGATTTTAGTATTGATTTCGTTTTGATGATCTACTACTGCTGCTACTTCTTCCATGGTGAATCTGAGTGATTATTATTTGTGTTTTTTATGATTCATTCAATTCAGCTTAATGACTGGAGATGATGATATTGGTGACTGACTTTGGCTCTCTTGCTAAGTTATACCCCTTTCTATTTGATCTTTTTCACATTTTCTATCCTTTACTTTTATCATTTCAGTTTTTATATATATTTATAGTGTCGTGGGATGAGCATAAACCGAGAAAACCGAGCCAAACTAGACTGACTGAAACCAAACCGACCATATTTGGTTTAAGCCAAAACTGAAAAAAAAACACACCTAAAACATATGAATCGAACCGAATCGACCGAATCGACACTAATTCGAACTCAACCGAGTCTCGGTTCTTGTTTTTCACAAAAGCGGTTTCGAGTGGATCCGATACTTCTTTAAAAATAATAAAGTGACGAATTAATAATAAAGTGAAACATAAGAAATAATAATAAGATGAATTACCTGACGAAGAAGAGTGTTGGATAATGAATCGATTAATATTAAATAATGATCCAATGAATCAAGGAAATTTAATGTTTCTTCTTCACCTTCAGATATTGAAAGTTTAGAGATTTTAGTACTGATTTCGTTTTGATGATCTACTACTTTTAATTGTTCCATGGTAAATCTCAGCGATTATTTGTGTTTTATGATTAATTCAACTTAATGACTGGAGATGATGATATTGGTGAGTGACTTTGGCTCTCTTGCTAAGTTATACCCCTTTCTATTTGATCTTTTTCACATTTTGTATCCTTTACTTTTATCATTTCAGTTTTTATATATATTTATAGTGCGTGGGTTGAGCATAAAACCGAGAAACCGAGCCGAACTGGACCGACTGAAACCGAATTGATCATATTCGGTTCGGTTTTGCTTCAAGCCAAAACCGAGAAAAAAAACCTAAATCATATGAACCGAACTGAACCGACCAAACCAACACAAATCCGAACTCAACCGAGTCACTTCGGTTCGGTTCTTGGTTCATGTTTTTCACAAAATCGGTTTCGGTTCGGTTCAGTTTTCGTTGGTTCGGTTCGTTTTTGGAATGATGCTCAGCCACTATAGAGTCGTATGTGTCAATTCGTGATCAGAAAGTTTTGCAACACCTTTAGTCTAATCGGTAATCGTGTAGTATGACAAGGTAAGAGCTCAGATTCATCGTTTATCTCGAGGAACAAGGTTCAACTACATGAATGTTCTCAGGGATGGAACTAGGGAGGGTCTCGGCCACGGGACCTTGACAAAATTTTGCTTAGTAATGCTAATTTTCGTAAAAAAAAAAACACTGAATTTTTATAAAATGCACCCGGTCCTAATGCATAGTGTTTCTAGTTTTATCTTAGTTAGTTAATAGGTGAAAAGTGAACTTATTTTTTCCTACACTTGATCATTTTCTCATCGAAAATTGTACAAACTTTTTTCTTATACTATAGTTAAGAAAATTGTGCACCCGATCAATTTAAGTTCGGTTCCATCCCTGAATGTTCTAAAATCTTAAGGTGACTAAGAAGGGAAACTTGATTTGAGAGAGTTAGTTTGAAAGCTTAAAATAATGAAAAATAAATTGAAAGTGTGAAGAGACATAGTACTTAACTAGATATCAATATTTGCAAGTTATAATTGCATATTGATGATTACAAATTATTACATGTTCATTATCACAGCCATGCAACTATAATCATCCGGTAAAATAGTCATGCCACCAATCTAGATGCATGTGGCCGATCAAATTCAATTTCCTCTTAACTAACGCATACATGCCAAGTTAATATCAAGTTAATATCTTCCAAGCAAAACCACGTCTTGTCAAAGCCATAAAACAAAGATCTCAACTTTTTTTGTTCGTTTAGAATATGAGACGACGGAGGTGATCGATCTCAAGCCGTAGTTCAGCTTTAAAGTCTTCTTTACTTGACTTGAACTAGGCTATTTCATCCATTCCTTCTACCATCCTTGTGATATCTGAAAATCAACATTTTATTTTTTAAGTATCATTTCTATCACAAACAAGTGAAAACATGACAATAAATGGCTTGAAAGACCTAAAACATATCACCAAATTTAGTCATCAATTCATGTTAGATATTAGTTTTCACATACACATCAAACCATAACAACAAGGTGGCGTATAAGTGGAATTCTAGAGAGAGAAAGTTAGAGGTTTAGGGAACTTTAGTGAGAGAAAGAAATGATATTATTATGAGCTCCAACTCTCTACCTTGGAAGGTAGAGAGTATTTATAGTCTTACATAAATCGCCACACATCGGGTTGTGGATCAGGCATACAGTGGGTAAAGACCCGTCTGTCCTCCACGGTGTTACTTAACTAAATATTACTTAACTTAAAATAACTACGACTACGAGCTTTCTAACGATTACATATACTTGAGGTGACCGACTCTTTAATACACGGAATTTCTAATTCCTAACAATCTCCCACAGGAGGTCACTCAATCATGTACCAAAATTACATAGAATACAAATTGATATTACAAAAAAATTGTTCTTGCATTCTTGATGTAGTCCTTTGCTTGAAGCTCGTAGTCATTGATTCTTCACATTGCATGTTTGGTTACTCCAGTGGAGGTCTTTTCTTGATCCACGTGATAATAATATTGAACCGACTTTTGAGATCACCAACAAAAAATCTACGAGACATCCATTGTGGTGTTGGTATTATGTGATGTTGTGACATATGGACCGACATGCTCACATTACGGATCATGATATCTTCTCATCGAGTAGCGGAAGCTTTAGTTGATTCATGATATTGGCGTGTAAGCGAAGCATGGGTGAAAATATCGAGTCATTGATGCACTAATCATGATTTCTTTTGAGTTGAATGTGTTAAGTGAGCATGCGGCTATGGATTGACCGCTTCATTCGATCATTGCGGACGTCGGGCGTACACGCATACAACGATTAGCAATAAATCGTGCGAAAGTGTCTTTGATCACTTCGTTGAATTGAATCTGACCCACGGTTCCCGTTGATCGGTTACAAATCTTGCACCTCTGATCGGTATAATTCGAAGAATTTCCTTGATAGGGTTTCGCGGTTGCTCTAGTTGTTCTCAAACCGGAACGTCTCAAAGAAGACAACACGAGTGAGTGAACCGGTGAATTTTAAGTCCATTGATTGATGAAAAGAGATTTGAAAACAATCGTGTATTGCTCGATAGAAATTGTTTTTGCAATACAACGAAGGTTTTATTGAAAATCAATTATCAATCATAAAAACACCTTTTGGTTTGAAAATGAGTACACGGTCGATGTGCTAAAGAAAAAGGTTGTTAAGCACATAAGACCGGTTTTCAAAGGTATCCGTCGATCCACAACTCGAACCGGGATTGATTCAAGAAATTGAATCGCCCATTGTTTACATTCGGTTGTCACATGGTTGATCCATATAATAGATCTCACATGCCACCTACCGAGAGCTTGTTTGATGTTGGCTCGGAAGGATTTCCATCTTCATTGTGAATATGTAAACACATCACTCGGATGTTACGGCAATACCACAAGGATAATCGTGGGACTCAGATATAATCTCTCTTCCACATTGTGTGAAACAGAGAGTCTTCATTGAAAGTGTCCTAATGAGATTTATTGATGATCTCGTGGCTCTAGACTCAATTTGTGCATATTTGGATCTGTCTTGGGAGACTAGGAGAGGTCTCCTTCTTCATATCAACAATCTCTAAGAGAAGTCGATAGATAATGTCGGTTCCCGTGAGAATGAAACAAGTCCTTTTAAGAGGAACTTGAGTGGTTTGGAAAGTTGAAGTGCGGTGCGTCCTTTGGGTCCATGCGTCTTGTCTTCAATCTGATGTTACCATCGAGTAGCATATGAATTGAACCCGTATCGCCCTAAGGTTGAATTGATGGAGGGCTATTTCTTTTCACCCTTTTATCATTCATTTCTTTTCATTCTTCAACCCTTCGGTGCTTACCGAGACTTCATAACTAGAACCTTGTTGGGTTTATTCGATACTAGCTCGGTCTCGATCACTCTTCCCATATCTCACTTTTCTCCTTTTATCATCATACCTAAGGACTTCTATCCTAGCTAGTGGATTGTCCACAGGTAGATCCCTCCGATTACAGCGGATCATGGGAACCAATACCTAACCTTATCATCCTTATATCACCGTACATAAAGTGAAGTTGGTCGGTCTATTTGGTATTGTTCATCGCCATTGGAACCAATTGAAAACCATTTGAAAATCAATCGGATACTTGTGATATATTATCAAAACATTTTGTACACGAGTTGTTTTTTATATTTTTAGAATAAGTGCTCCCCTCAACATGTGCATCAAATGTTTGAAATCGTTTTGCACACGGAGGCAAGAGGAAGAAATTGCTTCTTTGATTACCATTTTCTAAAAATATCACCATCACTTCCTTGATCAAATCAAGTAGATAAAGCATTTCCGGGAAGGATGAGGTTTCCATAAATTGTTCCCCCAATATGTGCCTCGAGGTTTGAAAAGAGTTTTGCACATACTAGAGGAACTCGCACATTGAGATAAATGATCATGTTTCAAATCATAGGTTTAAGATAGATGCTCCCCTCAACATGTGCATTGAAAATTTGAAATCGTTTGTCACATGTGGGAAGGACGACATGTACATCCTTATAAAACCATTTACCAATAATCGGTTTAAATCAATTTAAATCACACATTCTCCCCGATCACAATTATCAAATCATTTGAGATTTGTGATCTCTTATAGATTTAAATTGATTTTGAAAGCTTTTAAGGAGAATTGTGACTTTGTTATGAAAGCGTTTTAAGCGTCTGGATTGGATTTTAAGACTTTAAACTCCATTGATAAAACATGCATGTACATCTTTTGAAAACAATTTAATGCCAAATAACTTTTTAATTTAATTGAAATCATTCTCCCCTCAATCAATGATATAGGTTGTTGATTGAGAGATAGAAGATTTGACAAATAAGTCGATGATTATCAAAAATAGAGGCCAGAGTTATTTTTCAAAGCGATTAGTTTTCGAGATAAATGTTTATAGAATCATAGCATGGAATTTGAAAGCATGATAAAACATGGCTCTGTTCTTTCTTTTAAAACCGGGTTATTTCACGAAAATGACAATAAACCATAGTTTCTCTTTCTCCCAAAATATATATATATATATATATATATATATATATATATATATATATATATATATATATATATATATATATATATATATATATATATTTTTAAACATTCGAACAACATCTAAAGTCCCGTGTCATTCTTTGAATGACATCACAAAGAACCGTAGATATTATCGAATCGAGGAAAACATGACAAAAGACAATATTTTGGAATTTTAAAGATTTTCAATTTTATGGATTTTGAAAGTTTTATATTTTTCTATTTGATTTTTTAAAGGTTTTATAATTTTGTATTTCGTTTTACGAATAAATATTGTGACAACCCGTACTTTCAGGTCATTTCTCGACACAGTTCATGTCTCATTATTTCAACATTTAATAGTAAACTTGGTTTACTTGTTCCAAATTCGCGTAACCTTGAAGGTTTAGCGGCGAATTCATGATCATGACATCACGTACATTTCATATGGACTATGATTAGTCTACATTTCATTGACATCATGTGCATCTCATTAGTTCATTCACGACATTTCATTTCACCTTCAACGCGTAATTTTATTTAATAATTTTTATCGCGTGAGTTTTATTTTGATTATTTAACCGTCACTTTCAAAATGATCCCGAAGTATTTTTAAACTTATATTTAGTTCATAAAAACTATATTTTTAGTTTTCCTAGTGTTTCAAATTTATTTGGTACAATAATTGTTAAAGTTTAAGTATTACGTCGTTTTTCTTAAAATTATACGATAATTATTTTATCACTCAAATCTCACAAGGAATGTAATTTTTACAATTTTTATTATTTCATTACATTCTATTTTGACCTATTAAAAACTTACTTGTACCAAAAATTTCCATTTACCCTTACTTGTACTTTTTCTACACAATTACCTACACACCTTTGACAAATTATATACAAGTAAATATATATATACAATTAAAAAAGATATTTTTGAGGACAAGATCCCCCCAAAAACCGGTTAGGGGGGGGAAGTATTGCATTAAATTGTGTATGGTCTTGATTGCTTATGTCTTTATACAATACAAATAAGTCTAACTCAATTATTTCTCTCATTCAAATCTCATTTCTCATAGTGTAAAAGCAAACTTTTCTCTCCTTTCTTTGGCTTCCTCAAACCGGTCACAACATCAAGAATACAAGGGATCAAGATTTTTATCAAGTTCAAGTGTTTACAATCTAGTTATATCCTTTATATGGTTTTGAAATAAAAACCAAGGATATTTAAGTTAAATCCTTGTTACTTTCACCTCGTCACTATCATTTGTAAGCTTGTTTTTATCATTTTCATGTTTCCTTTTCATTTTCATATGTTTCTTTTCATTTTTGGAGCTCATATGCATGATATGTGATTTATACCATTTATTTCATGATTTTTGAGTTATATATACATATTGGTCATCCTATAATTATTCCCATGGTATTCTTTGGTCTTGATGGTGATTAGGAACCCATGACACCCTAAGAAGGTGTATGGTAGGATTAGATTAGCTTTGGAGTTGATTTGAAGGGATTAGAATAGGTTTTGTCCGAGAAAACTATTTTCGATAACTATATTTTTATGTTCGTCCTTAATTGATTTCGGAAAAACCTACTGTTGATGCGAAACTTTGGCCTTGATATTTAGAAAATATACTTTAAAAGCGAATCCGTGGCGCTTGAGCGGAATAAAGCGGACTTATAACGAAGAAGTTATGGATTTTAAAGTTTGACGACGAAACGTATTATTTTCGGAAAATTCACTTTCTTTGTTTTACTTGTTCGGGTCAAAAAGCGAGCCTTAAGCTTCACAAATTATTTCGACTTGTCAAAAATATATTAGTTTACTTGATACGAAGCTAAGGACGTATTATACGTGAAAGCAGTTTAAAATGACAAAGATATGGCCGTTTTCATAAAGTTGCCGTAAATATTAATTTACGAAAAACTATATTATTTTACGTTACAAGTATTTCATTAGTTGTAAAGGCTATGTTTGCATTTTTTTAACAAGGTTGTGAAACTTTTGGAGCGAAGTGTCTTCTAGTAAAAATCAAGTTCATCGGCCATATTTTCAAAGCGATAAGCCGTTTGTATAGCGGAGTTATAGTGAATTAATTACGGATGTTCAAACTTGGCGAAACTCATTTTACACACAATTCAACAAAACCACCATCTTTAGCCCTTGATATCTTTATGATCGAGACCTTTTGGACGAAAACTCCTGAATCGAAACTTCTAGATATCGATACAAACTTTCCAAAACCGTCGAGTTCGTTCTCTAACGATCGGCGTACACCGTTCGACTACTTTTTGAAGCCATTTTGTTAATTTCATGAAAATTCCGGCGACATTGTTTTGCGACGAAAAGTGGTAATTTCACCAAAAATCATTATAAAACCATTGTAGGATGACATTTTGACGTAAAACATGTAAAGTCATTTTGAAGGATCAAGGCGTCAAAAGAGTATTTTTAATTGACGGTAATATTTTCAAAACCATGAATGGTATAAATAACATCTGAAATGCATGCATAACATTACATTGCAACACATGACATATCATATCATTCGTAATAGGTCCCGATTGACGCATCACATTATACCTCGATGTACTCACTCTTGTCATCTCATCGGTTTACCAAGTGAGTTCCATAGCCCTACCTTTACTTGCTTTCATAAGCATTTTTTGGGAGATACATGCTCAAACTGTTTTCATTTACTTTCACAAGTACAATAACTATTACGGATTACCGTGAGTTCCATAGCCCTACCTTTACTTGCTTTCATAAGCTGTTTGGGGAGATACATGCTCAAACTGTTTTCATTTACTTTCACAAGTACAATAACTATTACGGATTACCGTGAGTTTCGTAGCCCTAACTTTACTTGATTTCATAAGCTGTTTTTGGGGAGATGCATGCTCAATAATGTATATTGCATTCATGACTATTTGCAAATTACATGTTTAGCCGAATGAAATGCTTAGTCATGCGTAGTGTGATTTTGCCATACGTAGTATTTCCATAGTATATTCATTTGGTGATGGTCTTGGTATATTCATTGGATGATGGTCTTGGTATATTCATTGGATGATGGTCTTGGTATATTCATTGGACTGATGGTCTTGGTACATTCATTGAACTGATGGTCTTGGTATAATCATTGCACTAATGGTCATGGAACAATTTGAAACCGTACGAATTATGTGTATTATTAAGTAAATACGGATACATTAAGTTATGCACTATTTGGTGAATTCATTTGACATCATGCACTTGATCATAAACTTTACACATTTTGGCAATGGGTTGTGAACACACAGGTTGCAAGTTTTGTATGGGCGGAACTTGGAACTGAGTGGATTTACAATGCCTTTGCTGCATAAACGATTTTGGAAGGCTTTTCATTTCAAAACAAACTCTATGAACTCACTCAACCTTTGTGTTGACACTTTTAGCATGTTTTTATCTCAGGTATCTAAGGCATTCACTTCATGGCATGCATTTGGACACATCATGGAGTCGCGATGACGACGCGTCTCACTGGGTTTTACGTGCTTTAAAGCGTCGTTTGAATTGTAACAAACTTATTTCCGCACAAGTTGATTTACATTTGGGACCTACTTTGTAAACTCGATTATTTTATTAAATCAAGCGATGTATTTTCCAAAGCGACACTTTAGGTCGTTCAATATAACTTGTGATGTGGTGCTATGACGATCAATCCCAGAATTCCATTCATTGCAAAGCAGTAAATTGGGGTGTGACAAATATATACAAGAGATAGATGAGCAAAGACCTTTACTCCTCGTCTTCTTCCACGAAGGCGTTTGAGTGTTTCGGTTGAAGGCTTTTCAAGCCAAGTCGTGGAAGAATAAACTCAAAGCGTTCTCTTGGAAGAGCTTTGGTGAAGATGTACGCTAACGGTATTTAGACCTCACAAAATAGAGTTCCACCACACCTTTTTCCATTTGTTCCACGATGAAATGATGTCGAATGTCGATATGCTTTGCTCTTGAGTGTTGAGCGTTGTTGCATGAGAGAGCAATAGCACTTTATTATCACGATCTGAGAGGATTTTGTTGAATTCAAAGCCATAGTCGGATAATTGAGATCTCATCCATAAGATTTGAGCACAACAAGATGACATGGCTATGTATTCACCTCTGTAGAGGAAATAGAAGTACTCATTTGCTTCTTTGAAGACCAGCTCACAAGCTTATCACCCGAACCGAGCACCTCAGGCGTGCCGACGTGTATCTTGACAACTGCATGATCGGCATCTACATAGGCCGTTAGTGACATCTGGGTGTCCTTGGGTGCCAAAGTCCCATATTGATGGTTCCTTGAAGATACCGAAGACCCGTTTAACCGCTTCAAGGTGCTTTTAGTAGGCTTATCACGGTATCTAGCACATATGCACACAGTGAACAAGATGTCCGGTCTACTAGGCATGAGGTACATCGAGGATCCAATCATACTACGATATTTCGTTTGGTCTACCATGATCCCCGAGTGGTCCTCATCTAGTTTAGTTCGTTCAATCATGGAGTGTCAACATGGTCACTGAATCAAATCCAAATTTCTTTAAAATCTCATTTGCATATTTAGATTGATTTATGAAGATGCGTCCGGGACTTTGTGAAATTTGTAATCCCAAAAAAATGACATTTGTCCCATCATTGACATTTGAAATTTTGAACCCATTTTATTTGAAAAACGGTCACACTCATTGGGGTCAATCGAGGCAAAGATGATATCATCAACATTTGAACATGAATTAAATTTTGCCTGACTTCCTGGTGAACAATGTTGGATCAACTGCTCCTTTGCTAAATCCGGTAGATAGAAGAAAACTTTGATAGCGTATCATACCATGCCCTTGGAGCTTGCTTTAAACCGTAAAGATCCTTCTTCAAAAGATAAACGTGAGTAGGATGCTTTTGATTCACAAATCCTTCCGGTTGGTGGCGTGAGCGACTTCTTTAAGATCTCCGTTCGAAATCTGTCTTTACATCCATCGATAGACTACCATGTTCTTACTAACAAACATTAGCCAAAAGATTACGATTGCCTCGATTCGAGAACAGCGACAAAAAGATTCTTCAAAGTCAATACCCTTCTCTTGACGGTATCCTTTAGCAACTAATCGAGCCTTGTTCTTCAACACATCACCATGCTCATCAAGTTTCACTTTGAAGATCCATTTTAGAGCAATAATCATAGCACAATCTGGGCGGTACTAACTCCCATACACCAAGTCGATCAAACTCGTGAATTTCTTCTTGCATGGCATTGAACCGACTATTTTCATTCATGGCGGTTTGACATCTTTTGGTTCGATCTTAGAGAGTACGGAGTTGAAGAAGCACAATAAGGCATCGGTTGCAAGTTGTTTCCATGTGGATCTTTGGGCGAGAGGATTTCAATGATGTTGTCTAATGGATGATCATGAGTCCATTTTACGAGGTGTTCATGTGGTAGTTGTTGAGGGATGAAGTAGCGAGTCGATGTCTCACGAAGAAGATGGTTCGATGAAGATTCGGGAGCAAATATGTTTTCAAATGGAGCATCTTGAGGGTAGCAAAGGATTAACTTCATCATTGATGCGGACACGTTCCATGATGTACAATCGAAGATTGATGATTTGTTGATGAGGCGAGTGATCGTGACGCTTCTTGACTTAATGAGATTGAGGCCGAAGGTTGACTTCATTCACGAGGATAGGAGTAGCCTCTGTTGATGGATTTGACATTTCATCGACATTTGTTTCATAGTGTTCATCAAACATTGGATCGAACAATTTCCTTAAATCATCTTGATGGAGGTACATATGGAGTCTGTTGGAGAGGATTTGGTACAAGGGATGAACCAATGGGACTGCTTTTGAAGTGAGGGTCGAGGCTGGATTGTCCGGAGCCATAGGACCACTGCGATGAAGCTCTCTCGACTATCTTTATCAACCCATATTTAGACAATTTGAAGTGACCAGCGATGAAGAAAACTGATATACCAAACTTGAAGCGAAGAAGAATTCCTTGCATTTGCATCTTAAGCTTGCACTAATGTTGGAAGAACGATTATAGAAATTTATGCTTCAAGCAAATCTCTAAGTACTCAATACTCGACCAAAGTATGAGACTTTAACACCTCTTGCGATTATCCACAACGTCATATTCGTGTGTCATTGAGTAAAACTACGTAACTCCTTAAAGTGATAGTTAACGGATCTCCGACGGTGGTAACTAGATAAACCAAGTCTTCAACTTAAAATTCTTAGACCCGAGCAAGTTATCAAATAAGAACACGCCTTTGAAATTTAACTTCAATCTCAAATAAGTGATAATTGATTAACTCGAAGTAATCGACTTTTGTCAAATGCCCAACACGTGAATAAGCGTACAACCGGATGTACGTCGATCCACCGAATGAACCGGAACAAATGATTTCTCGACATTAATGCATTCTTCCTAAAGGTATACATGTAGAGGCCGATCCGGAAGATTCACCACAAATGTCTTGACGAATGAGGTAGTCATTTTCCTTAATGTTCATGTGGTTGATTTATAGCGAGCACAATGAGAGGAACAATAATCCGTAAAGATTTGGCAAAGGAATACCAAAGAGCGGATCATTATCCATGAACAACAATCCGTGAAGATTTGGCACGGGAATACCAAAGAGCGGATCATTATTCAATAGTGCAACTTACAATATCATGATAGTCATTATAAGCGCCTTGTGAAATAACTAGAGATAAGGTTTCTTGAGAATTCCAAAGTACTTCTTAGATGGTGAACCAGTTGAGTCAATAGAAACCGGAGCATGAGCTTGGTTGGATGATCAACATTCGTCGGAGGTTGAAAGTACACATCAAACATATCTTTGAAAACAATGAATCCCAAACATTGATTCCATTTATCCTTAGTAAGTGAAGCATTAGGCGTTGGAGGAGAGTCATCAAAATCAAAACATCGAATCCAGTTATCCTTAGTATATTCATTCTTCATCAAAAGAATATACACTCATCATCATCAAAAATTAAGTCGTATAACCATTATTCAAACATCCATCATCATGTAGTATATTCACTCTTCTCCCCCAAAAGTTGCATCTGAAGTTGCCATTTTGATTTAACAAGTGAATAAGAGTATACACCAATGAGCGTAGATCCACTTGATGGTGAATGAGTGTGGAAAAACATGAAGCTTGTTGATGAAGAATGTAGATGAGTATGGCCATTCATGAGAGAATTTCTCATTAGTCGAAGATAAAGCGCCTGCGTAAGATCGTACACTTTTCTTTTCTATGAGAGCGGGCTGAAGTGTTATCTGCAGACGCCATAATGATAATCTGAGGCTGAATCGATTTGAGCAGACGTCATTGTTAAGAGCCCAACATATGTTTAGAGCCACGAATCCAAATACCAAGGGGCGATTTATACGACCTGCTTTGGACAACGAGCGAGCGAGAATTGGAAACATTGGATCCCAGCGTCTTTGATGGGTTCCTTTTGGTTAGCACAAACAATCTTTGAATCGTGAAACCCTAGATGCAATGGCATTATTCCTAGGAGCTGAACTAGTAGAAGCATCGGACTTAGTCAAATGACATTTTGTGCTTAATGGGATTATTCTACCGGTTGGCTTCAAACCTATGAGGCACAATTCTAGGCGTAGTGGATCTAGGCGAGGGTAAGGTTTGCCATTCGTAAATATTCGACACAGTGGGCTTCCTTTGAAATCCTACATTTGTAAACACATTCCTGTAGGTTTCGAGGTTATGTCATTTTGCTCTCCAAACTTTCTTAATTGGGTTATGAATCTTAGACCTCGAAATAACACATCACATTTATCATGATTACCGGAAAATAAACATTTTTACATGTTTTGCGAGACTGACATGAGGCCTCGAATTAATTTCGATAGCTTAGAGCTAATACTAGAACTAACACGATTCTTTTGTTCAAATCAAACTTCTTGTCCCTATGGTGTTCTTTCACTTCCTTATCATTAACACTTTTAGTTTAAGTAATCCTATCCTTCTTTGAATTGCTTCTAGGTTTTGACCGCTAACTTTAGTGTCAATCTTAACACTGTAGAAATGTGATGGGAACATTACATGGCTTCACTACTACGCATTCTGGTCTAGAAGTCTTGGGATCCGAAATTCTAGGAGGCACATCACGGGTTGCTTGCTTGAATTTAGACATGGAACAAGGCATATCAAGGGTCACAGGCTTGGCTTTGGGCATAGAACAAGGCACAACTATTCTATCTAGCCTATTGCTAGATTTCGGACTTGTGACAATTACATACTCTAAGAGTTCACGAGATCGTTTGGCATCCATGCATGCATAGGCTATAGTACTATCAAAGGTTTTCTAATCTTTCATCTTCAACAATCTCACGGAGACCCTTCAAACTTTCCTTAAGGTATGAGAGATATGCTTTATGTGCATGTTCATTATTCCTAATGGGCGGGGAATATATAACATATCGATAGCATATTTATCTGGCGAAACCTTAGGAGCAGTATTTGCAATTGGGGATTGGCAACTTTCCTTTCACCTCACGCTTGATTCTCAATATCGTTAAGTAAAGTTATCTTTTCAATTTGTTTATCATGATTAACTTTAAATGAATCACATAACTCTTTGTTTTGATCATTAACCTTTGAAATTTCGACTTTAAAACAATCATTTTCCTTTTGCAAGTTATCAATTATGTTTTGAAGTTGGAAATTCGAGAATCTAAAGGTGGAGGCATATGGGAACCGATGCATCCTTCTTTTCACCTTTCAATTGTGAAATTTGGGCTTTCAATCTTTTGATCGTGTTATAATGAGCTCGAATTTGTTCATCACGTTTGCTAATTTCAAAAGCGCATCAAACTCATGAGCATCGGAGGATGTCTTGATATTTGAGGTTTTAACATTTTCTTTGAGATGTTGATGTTTTAATTGCAAAGCAAGATGTTCAACTTCTAATTTAGAATAATGTTTGACCAAGTTATCATGATCATCTGTTCTATTTTCTCATGCAATTTTGAATTTGTTGTTTCAAGCTCAATGACACGATCATGGGAGACTTTCGAGCAACAAATAATTTATGAAATTGAGAAGCATTAATGGAACAATTTGTAGCGATGAAAAACACATCTTGAGCAATACATTCGAATTGATTCTCATTCGATGTATGCAAGTTCTTCCTCTCAATCTCATTATATTTTAATTCTCTCATAATCACTAACCTCGACAATCATTGCATCAAATTCCTTTTCCATTTCTTTAATGTCTCGAATTCATTCCTTTTTAAGACTCTCAAAATGATCTTTTAGTTGTTTAAAGAAAGGCATGACTTGATTAAATAACATTCTTTAGTTTGCTCAAAACCTCTTTCTCCTTGATGTACCGTGGGTGTGATCCTTTTCTTGCAAGTTTTCTCAAAATCAACAAATAGTTGAAAGATAACATATTGACTAATTAAGGTCTTGCTTTTAGTGGCAATTGTTCTAGGAACAAGATGCATTGGTGTATTCGGAGGATACACAATCGCTCTAGGCATTTTCCTAAGGGAGGGTTCGTTACAACAAGATTCTCGCTTTTTGCTTATCTAAATCCTTTTCCGAACACTTGTTCGGGGTTAATAAGTCGAGGCTTAAACTTGTTCAAGGAGATCAATTTTCTTTAGTGTAATTATGGGGTTTGATCGTTATGTTATTCTTTTTACACTCGGGATCTTCTAACTTCTTATTCATTTTCTCCTTGTGACTTCATCAGTTTCTTATCTTCCTCGATTGCACTCAACGCAACTAGGTTTCGCTTAGGCTTAAGGATTTCATTACCATCATAAAGCACCTTATGAGCATTTCTAGCCTTTTTAATTACCTCTGGATTTGGTTCCTCAACAAGGGGAATGCTATGCTTATCGCTTAAGACTTGATTGGTCCCGAACCGTCAAGCTATATCACACAAGTTAGCCACTTGTGAATGGCTAACCGTAATAAACTTAAAACTGCTCAGAAACCAATACAATGAAGATCAAAGGAATATAGGGGATTCCTGGGTCGTTAAGTCCCACGGAGGATGAATTGGTGTATAAACACTTGATCAGATGATAGAATGATCACTAAGGATAGTGATCAGTAAGGATTTTGATAGATAATTACATAAAGGAAAGATTAACAAATTACAGCGACTTAAATGCAAATTAAAAGAAATAAAAGATAAAATATATTAAATAAACGCTATCACTATTATTAAAATGATGTTTTTGTGATTTTATAAAATAAAATCATTCAAATAAACTATTTTAACTAAAACGTAAACTCAAACTATCTAAAAACTAGATTTAAAATGAAAACGTACGTTATTTATAAAAATTACGCAGTCTTAAAGCAAAAAAGCGTAAAATTTATGAAATAAAAGTCCTACAAGTGTAAAACAATTTTTACGTGCTATATAACAAAAGAAAATTTTAGAAAAAGATTTATATTATTTAGATTTTTATATTTTTATTATGAATTAAATAAGATTTTACACTAATTAAATGTTTAAAAATACTAAAACTATTTGGAAAAATCGAAACTTTTTATAAAATACTTAATACTAATACAATTTTATAAAAATACAAAAAGCGAAAAAGCTATACTAAATAAGCTAGAAATAAGCTGAAATATACGTATAAGCTTAATAGACTATAAGGGGTTATGTATTTAATTATGCAAACTATAACCAAGAAAGACCCAAGGGCGCAATGGTTACAGGTACACACTTATCACTCTCAAAGGTGGGAGGTCTCAGGTTCGAGCCTGCCTCCCCACCTTTTTGCTAAACATTTTATTTTTTTGATTTTCTTTTTGAAACTTATTAAGTACTATGTAATAAGCAAGTTTTATAACTACCACTTTTTATGAAAATGATTAATAAGCTCAGTACTGAGCTTATTGACTCAACAGTTTTGCTTATTAGCTTATTTGGATGAAATAAGCTCAAACAGGCTCACAAACTAAAACCAAAGCTAAAATAAGCTAAAAACAAACTAATACTACTTATATAAAGCTAAATTACACAGATAAGCACACTAATAAGCTAGAAATAAGCAATAAGCATTTTAGCTAAAACTACCAAACAAACAGTCCTGTGAAGAACTTTAAGAACAAAATAAGCTAGGCAAATAAACTCAAAAGCTCAAAACAAACACTTGGGTACCAAGCTGGGTTGGTGAAGTATCCAAAAAGCCCAAGCTCTCACTGTGGGGACCACCAGTAGAGCTTGTGGTGGCTTATGAATATGGTGTCGATCACTTTGCTTATGCGGTTTACTCGAACATGGGACAAACTAAAAGCTTGTTGCGACCACTATCTAACAAGTTACAAAGTACAAAATTAAGCTTGGATCAATGAGGCACTAGGTTAGCTACACAAAACCAAAGTACTCAAGATTTGACCAACTAATAAGCTTTTTACAAGCTTAGGAAAAAGCGACTAAGATTGTGCAGGGGCACTTGTTGACTTTTTAAGAAAAGGAAACAAAGTTGACTTTATGAACTTGTGATCAAATCTACACACTGATTATGATGAATTAAGGTATATTAAGACTTGTTTGATCAATGGTAACAACTTATGAACATGGAAACAAGATCATGGATTATGAAAATCAAACAGTTAAGAAACAGGATGAGATCAAATGCTATTTTGACTTTTACTCTAATAAGTTCAGTGTTTCTTGGTTTATTTGAGCTAATAAGACCTATTGGTACAGAACAAGCAATAACTTTGGTTTGAACACACTCTGTCTGATTAACAAAGAAAATCCAAACACTATTTTATAAAACCTGTCTTGATGTTTTCAAAGCAAATGGTGATCTAGACCATGCTATCTATTGCAGACCTTATATTGTTATATATTAAAGCTAAATGAGCATTAAACAATAGTGCTAACAACATTAAACTAACAAATTACACCAAAGCTACTTTAACTGTGAAAATTATATTTTTATCAACTGTGAATTTTATAGAACAAGCTACTGGTTTTATGACTTAATTAAGTTTAACTAACACTAATTAACATAAAGACACAGGAATTTACACTTAAGAACAATTAAACAGTAAAATGCCAAATTAGAACAAAAAGGCTTACAAGATGGATCAAAGCTCAAGCGAGGCGAGAGCTTGAGAATGATCCTATAGCTTACCATTAAGCACTATACCAAGGCAATCAAAAATCTACCACTCTCCAGCTTTCTTCTTCATCTCCATGTGATTTTTAATTTTTAACTAATTATTTGGTATTTTTGGTTTTTTGTACTAAACTGATTTTTAGTGTTTCTAAAAGCTTGAATAAGCTTTATAGGGAGCTTATGTGGGCTTATGAGTCCAAAATAACAACTGCTAATAACATTCAACCATATCGAGATTTTTGATCAAGAGTAAATTTTTGCATAAAGAGAAATAGAACTTGATATTGAATTTGATGATTACAAAAGTTTTTATTGTACAAAGAAAACTTGAAATACAAAGCTTTAAGGCTAAACATACACTGAAATTTGAAAAGTAAGCTAAAACGACATTAAAATTAAAGATTACACTCGATAAGTCTTCACATTGCTTCTTTCTTGCTTTATAATCATCTCTTTGAGCTCAGTCAACATCTCTGAATCATTCCCACCTCATTCCAACCATTGGATGCTTCAAATTCATCCTAATCGTCCACATGGCATTTTGGCGCCAAAAAGCTGTTTAAACAGTACAAGTAGTTTGAGGGCAATTAAAGAATTTTGGGAGTATCAGGAAGACAAATGAGAAGTTTTGTGATATTTTTAGCCAACTTAGGGAGGTTTTGAGCAATACCATGTCTTTGGTATTGACTCGATGGTAGTTTTAGGGTGAGCAGGGTGTGAAGAGCATTTATGGTGGAGTGTTCTAATGGGAGAAGTGGTGGAAAGTGGGGGTGGTGGAGATGGTGAGGTGGTGGTAAGAAACCACCACGGTTTTTGGTTTCGGTGAGGTGAGGAGAAGCAGTAATGGTGGTTTGGGCGCGTGTTTTGTTGTTTGACCAAGTTATTAACGGGTAAGGAAGTTGGGCTTGGTTGGGATTGGGCCTAGGTAACCAATGGGTTGGATTTGATTTGGATTGGTTGGGTATTTAATAACGAGGTCCATTTGTTTGTAGCTTAGTTAACGAGGACCATTTATGTAATTCTTAAATTTAAGGGACCAATTTTGTAGTTTTTCCAAAGTTATTACAAGGACCATTCATGCCAATCTTTAATACAAGGATAATATTTGAATATTTTTCATTTTTATAAATCCAAGGACCATTTTGACATTTTCAAAACTTGAGGGACCTAAGTTGTAATTTTGTAATTTTCGATTTCAAGGACTTGTTTTGACAACTCATGAATTCAAGGACCTTTTGTGACTTTTATAAGTTTGGAATGACCGAGGACTATTTTGACAACTTTTGAAACTTGGGGACTAAAGCGCCAATTATGCAAACTTGATACGTTTTCACCGTTTTGGTATTTTGCATTTAAAACACATAAAACACTTGTTTGTGATATTTTATCATTTTGAAGCATTTCGAGTGTTTTCGGATGTTTTGGCATTCTAGATGGTATAAAAATGATGAGTATTTAGACACTCATCAATCCCCTTACACTAAGATATTGCTAGTCCCTAGCAATGATTTGAGAAAAATTAATGGATTTCATCTCTTTACCAAAAGCCATTACTTGGAGTAGCCAATTGTTTTAGTTCAAGTAAGAACTTTGGTACAATGATAACGAAATGATTTTGAGCAAATCATAAGCTATAAAGGTTTTGATTTGTCTTTACGAGCCGTTTGTACGGACTAGCCAACTCTTAGATAAATTATCAATATTATCTTTGGTGAGCGATTACCAATTATGGATTTCCTTTGCCTTTACCACAAGCCATAAACTTGCGGGCTAGCCAACTTTTCACTAGTTTAAAGATATGGTGAGTTGAACACCATACAATTTTGGGCAAATTGCAAGCCATAAGCGGTTTGAGATATCTTTACCAAGAGCCGTTTGCTCTGGATTAGCCAATCCTTATGTGGGTTAGACATGGCGGACTAATTACCATTTCTTTGAGTAAGTGAAAACACTTGCTCGAAAAAAAAAAAAAAAAAGGCCAAAAGCAGGGGTTTGGGTGGAATAATTACATGATAAAATTCGTGAGAATTCCCCACATAGAAATGAATATTGCCCTCAATATTCAAAGTACCGGCAGTTATGCGAAACATAGAACATAAAAGGGAAATATTACGGCCATTATTTGTTTTTTTTTTTTTTTTGAAAGATTGATATATACAACGATGTGGAAACTCCCCGCACTAGGGTGGTAGAAAGGGGTAAGAAGGCGAAATATGGATGAAAACCCATATGGTGTGTGCTACTATTTTTGATTCCCAGTCACTAGCTTGACTCGATCCCGCATTCATTGGTTCATGGGGAAAGTTTGCGATCCGGACAATCACGGTGGAATGTCCTCTCCAAAGTAATGCTTTAATCGATGACTATTTACTTTAAAATTTAGACCATCGGTGAGATAACTCAATGGTACCATAAGGATAGACCTTAGTGATAGTAAATGGACCGGACCAACGGGACTTAAGCTTTCTCGAAATCTTCAATCTGGAATTGAAAAGAAGGACTCGATCACCAACGTTGAAAGCGCGGTTCTTGATTTTAGAGTCATGAATCTTCTTTGTCTTTGTTTATAGATCAAAGAGTTCTCGTAAGCTTGATCACGAAGTTCATTTAGTTCATTCATTTGAACTTTTCTGTGATCACCGGTACATGCAGATATCGAAGTTTGCATGCTTGAGGCCCGTGGGCTTTGTGCTCTAGTTCAATCGGAAGATGACATGCCTTTCCGTACACTAGCTTGTATGGAGTACACCCAATTGGTGTTTTGTAAGTAAAATCGTCGAAAAGCCAGTGCGTCATCAAGTTTATCCGACCATGATGCACGATGTTCGCCTCTTGTCCTTTCAAGGATTCTTTTAATACCATGGTTTGAAACTTCCACTGCCCACTTGTTTGGGGGTGGTATGCGATCGAGGCGGTGGGTAACACCATACTTTTGCATGACACGATCAAATTGGTCATTGCGAAATGTGTACCACGATCGCGATTATCGCTCTCGGGTTCCAAACACGGCAAAAAGATTTCAAAATTTCACAACTACTCGGGCATCATTTGTAGGTAAAGCTTTTGCTTCAACCCATTTTGATAAATAGTCAACCGCCACGAGTATGTATTTGTTACCTCGAGAAGATGGAAATGGCCCGTAAAGTCAATACCCCGGATGTCAAATATCTCACAAACTTGAATGGCATTTTGTGGCATTTCATTTCTCCGAGAGATATTTCCATGGCGTTGACAAGCGTCGCGAGCTTTGACAAAATCGTGGGCATCCTTATAGATGGTGGGCCAATAAAACCGGAATCAAACACCTTTTTGGCGGTGTAGTTTGGACTATGATGGCCCCAGTGGGTCCGCATGGCAAGCTTTGAGAATGTTAAGAGCTTCTTGTCCATAAATACACCGTCGGATGACTTGATCCGCACAAATTTTGAATAAGAAGGGTCGTCCCGAGTAATGTTTAACATCTTTGAAGAATTTGTTCTTCCGTTGGGTCGACATCCCTTTCACTATGAAGTTACCCGCATGGTAATTTGCAAAGTCGGCAAACCATGGGGTAGAAGAGTTTCCACGAAAAGAAACCGCATTGAGTGTCTCGAGAGGAAATGTTTCATTTATTTCCTTTTCTTGAAAACAACTTGGTGAGGTTCTCTAATCGGACGGATGATCGTGACCAGGGTTCTCGGCTCCTTTTTATCACGTATGATGATATCAAATTCACGGAGAAGGAGAACCCAGGAGCAATCTCGGCTTTGCATCTTGTTTTACAAAGAGATATTTGAGAGCCGGTGATCCGTATACACTACATTTGGTCAAGATTAAATCGGCCGAAACTTCTCAAATGCATACACCACGGCTAATAGCTCTTTTTACGTGGTGGTGTAATGAGTTTGAGCTTGATCATAGTCTTACTTGCGTAGTGGATAGGCTGAAAATGCTTAGCTTTTCGTTGCCCTAGGACCGCACCAATAGCAAAATCACTTGCATCGCACATGAGCTCAAAGGGTAAATCCCAATCGGGAACAGAGAATGGGTGCTTGATGGCTTTTCTTCAATGTTTCAAAAGCTATGATGCACTCGGGTGAGAAGATAAAAGGGCGTCCTTTTCAAGAAGATGGGTCATAGGCGGACGATTTTAGAAATCTTGTATAAATCTCGATAGAAACCGGCATGACCTAAAAACTCCTAATACCTTTGGCGCTAGTAGGATGAGGTAGTTTAGCAATAACATCGATTTTGCTCTATCGACCTCAATCCCATTTTTGAAATCTTATGGCCAAGGACTATGCCTTCTTTGACCATAAAGTGGCTTTTCTCTAGTTTAGACAAAGATTGGTGTCTTCACACCGTTTGAGCATTTATCTAGATGGGAGAGACATCTTTGAAACGAATCCCCAATGACCGAGAAGTCATCCATAAACACCTCCATTGTTTCCGATCATGTCGTGGAAAATGGCCATCATACATCGTTGGGCGTGCGGGAGCATTACATAGGCCAAAAGGCATACGTCAGAGGCAAAAGTTTCGTATGGGCGGTGAATGTAGTTTTATCTTGATCCTTTGGATCAATGGGGATCTGAAAGTACCCGAGAAACCATCAAGGAAACAATAGTATTCATTCCTGCTAATCTCTCAAGCATCCGGTCCATAAAGGGTGAGGAAAATGGTCTTTCGGGTGGCGTCATTCAACTTACGATAGTCAATGCAAACACGCCATCCGTCACCAATCGAGTTGGAATTAACTCGTTATCTTCATTGTGACAACAGTTATGCCTCCCTTTTAGGAACACAATGAATTGGGCTAACCCAAGGACTATCCGAGATCGGGTAAATTAATCACCGCATCAAGAAGTTTGATAACCTCTGTTTGATAACATCATGGATTTTGGATTTACTCTTCTCGATGTTGAACTTCGGCTTGAAGTCATCCTCCATCAAGATTTTGTGAACAAAATTGGGGTTGATACCATAAATGTCGGAGAGTTTCCAAGCAATTGCTTGCTTGTGTGACTTCAAGATTTTTATGAGAGCGACTTTTCATCTTTACTCAAATCTCGAGCAATAATGGTGGTAATTTATCATCACCTTCAAAAATGCATACTCGAGATGAGGTGGTAAGTCCTAAGTTCGACTTGAAATTCTTGATTTTCTCAACCGATTTGATTTCCTTGTTATGAAGTTCGACGGGAGGGAGTGAAAATGATGATGGATCATCATTAAGCAATTTCTCAATGAGAAGTATGTCCCCTCAATGTTGATTGGGCGTGATCAATTTCCCATGGAGCAGAATCACTAGACAAGTAAGCTTCAATCTCTTCAAGATGAAGTCACTTTCCTCAAATGGGGTAAGAGAAGGAGTAGAATTGGCGATGATGGGTTGAGATGAATGGTGAGATTATCACTCGAAGAATTATGATCATAACCAAGAACTTCTTGAGTACTCTTGAAGCAACATCAATGATATCTATTCGATTAACCGATTCGGAATCATAATTTGCGGAGTACCTCAAGTCGATCAAGGTTAAAAGTGGCGACTTCATTACCAACACGTAATGTGATTTCTTGCTCAAATACATCTATGAGAGCGGCCCGTTCTCGTGAATCCTCGACCAACAATCGGAGGAACCCGATGATCGGCATCAAAATCAACAACCACGAAGTCGGTGGAAAATGGAACTTTCCTACTTTCAAAATCGTCCTCGGCAATGCCAAGAGGGCGGGATATTGTACGATCTCGCAAGCTCGAGAGTCATGCATGTAGGAGTAAGTTCGGAAGAAAGTTTCTTCCATCTTGAATAAGGCATCAGTTGATGCTTGCACCAAGATCGGCTAAGGCAAAGCATTCAACCATCCACGGAAATACACAAGGTAAGAGAAATTTTCCGGGATCTCCAAGCTTTTCGGAAGCTTCTTTAGGATAACTATGAGCAGTTCTCGTTAAGAGGAGTTTAGCCATTTCAAACGACTTTTCCTTGTTGCTTAACATGTGTTTGAGAGTTGATGCAAACTTGGGCATCGACATGATAGCATCCATAAAGCTTATGTCAAAATGTAACTCTTGGAAAATTTGAAAAAATTTGTCCATTTGATGGTAGCTTTTCGCGGAGCTTTTGCTCATTCAAATGTGATGGATAAGGAATAGAAGATTTGGTTTGGTATTTTCAGCAGGGAGCTACAAGTGGTTCAAAACAACTCTGGATTAGACTTGGGTTTCGGACAACTTGAAGTTGGACATCATTGGTTCCTCTCATTGTTAACAGAAGTTCCTTGATAACTTGACTCATTTCTCCTAGTGGAGGAGGCATTGGAGTCGTGGGTCCATTGTGTGTCCTAGGTTCACTTTCCACTACGTTCGGGAGAGAAGAAGAAGAGGTAGTAGGAATAGCGGGTCCATTGTATGAAACACCACTTCGGTTGTGATCGCTTAGCATCGCCTCGGGTTAGCAATCGTGTTGCTCGGAAGTTTTCTGAGCCCGAGGGTTGATCATTTAAAGACTTCTTGAGATCGGAATCGGTGATAACAACTGTTCATTTCATCTTGGGATTTCATGAGCGCTTCAATAACTCATCGGATGATGGTCTTGGAGGATGTGGAGGGAAATTCGAGGTCGGATGTTTGATTATGACCTTGTTGTTGAAAATTCCTTGATTAGGATTCACATTCCATGAAATTGATTCCCTCGATTGAAATTGTTTTGATTAAGGTTCCTTTATGTTGGAAACCTTGATTGGGTCCAGATAGAAATTACCTTGGTTTTGATAACCTTGGTTCATTCTAGGTTGATTCCGATTCGGTTAGGATTTTGGTTAAAACCGGTGGTGCACGATAAGTATTAGCACGGTAGCTTGGTTCATTCGAGGACGGTATTGATTACCTCCTTGATTTGAAATACCGGCTATAGCATTGGCTTCAAACGGACTACCATCGATGGCGATCTGAGTTGTAGTATGCATGAGGACCACCACAAGTAACCTGAACTTCAACTTTCTTCACTTCACCATGTGATGGTGTTTGAGTGAAGGTGACTTTCTTTGGTTAGCAAGAACCAAAGCTGAACAATATCTATGAGTTTGTCAATCTTAGCATCGGTGCTAGATGTACTCGCGGAGATGAAGTAGAAGGTCTAGCATTAGGCCGAGTCGATATGTCTTTGTGCGGAAAGAACGGACACAGGACTTGTTTTCAATGATTTGTAAGGCTTCTTTTGTGGTTTTGCTAAGGAAATTACCTCCGGAGGCATTCAAAGAGTCTTGGTCGACTTGTCTCGAGACCATTATAGAATGTATCCATTTGCATTAACTCGGTAAAACCATGATGTGGACACTTGCGGAGCAATTCTTTATAACGATCCCATGCCTCCCGAATGATTCATCAAATCTCGAGAAAATTTCATTATCTCATTCTTAAGACTTGTAGTTCGGGATGGAGGATAGAATTCGTTAACAAACTTGGTAACTAGATCCTCCCATGTCTCAATCGAGCGAGGGGTTGTTTCTCGAAGCCAATTCGGGCTTGTCCTCAGAGAGAATGGGAACGGAAGAAGCTTGATAGCTTCATGTGGGACATTCTTGTATTTGATGGTAGATGCTATCTTGTTAAACCATCGAATGTGCATGAGGATCATCCCGCTCAAAACCATAGAATTGGCTTTGGGTTGCAGTTAAGCAACCGGTTTTGAGCTCAAAAGTATCGACCACAATGGTCGGGACAACAATGGCATCTCCGTAACCCTCGATGGGTGCTTGGAGAAGCTCATTCATGGGTTTGTCTTACGCCATTTCGGCGGGGGTGGTGGTGGTAGCGTTCCTCGATCACGGTGAAGGAGCCGAACGTCCTCTACGTCTCGAGGAATCTTTCAAGTTACGAAAGTGGACTTGTAGAACTGGAAGAGCAGTGCGCATGCACTAAGTATAAAATCAATTTTTCAAAACAAATACGAGGCAAAGCGACAAGTGAACTTAACCAATAATCACAAATGAAATGGCTTCTTTGAAAAGGTACACCAAATCACAAGGACACAAGGCAAGTTTTAAATCGGTGGTTCGGGAACTTATTATGGTCACACCCCAGGTTAGTAGGTGTCTTGCCTTGATTTGCGGTGGTTGATTTTTATGTATATATTAAGTACAACTAAAAAGACGTAGGTAATGATTTGTGCAAAGGGTTTAAAACTTTTGGAAATATTTTTGGTATCGTCTCGTTTAACCAAATCGTATTTCTTTAAGAATCACCTTAAAAGAAACACAAGCTAGAAAACGTTACGATTGTTTTGTTGTTTTATATTGTTTTGGGTTTTTAACACTTTAGGAAAAGTGTTAATGAACTTTTGATTTATATAAACTTCTGACTGTTTACAAACGATGGTGTATGTGCAAGTGCACGGTCCGAAAAATGCTAAAAACACGCTTCTGACCTCCCGTGGCGCGCAAAATTTGATTGGTCTGAACCGTCAAGCTATATCACACAAGCTAGCCACTTGCGAATGGCTAACCGTAATAAACTTAAAGCGCTCGAAACCAATACAATGAAGATCGAAAGGAATATAGAGATTCACGGGTGGTTAAGTCCCACGGAGGATGAATTGGTGTATAAACACTTGATCAGATGATAGAATGATCACTAAGGATAGTGATCAGTAAGGATTTTGATAGATAATTACCTAAAGGAAAGATTAACAAATTACAGCGACTTAAATGCAAATTAAAAGAAATAAAAGATAAAATATATTAAATAAACGCTATCACTATTATTACAATGATGTTTTTGTGAGTTTATAAAATAAAATCATTCAAATAAACTATTTTAACTAAAACGTAAACTCAAACTATCTAAAACTAGATTTAAAATGAAAACGTCGTTATTTATAAAATTACGCAGTGCATGAAGCAAAAGCGTAAAATTTATGAAATAAAAGTCCTACAAGTGTAAAAACAATTTTTCGTACTATATAACAAAGAAAATTTTAGAAAAATATTTATATTTTTAGATTTTTATATTTTTATTATGAATTAAATAAGATTTTACACTAATTAAATGTTTAAAAATACTAAAACTATTTGGAAAAATCAAACTTATTTATAAAATACTTAATACTAATACAATTTTATAAAAATACAAAAAGCGAAAAAGCTATACTAAATAAGCTAGAAATAAGTGAAATATACGTATAAGCAATAGACTATAAGGGGTTATGTATTTAATTATGCAAACTATAACTAAGAAAGACCCAAGGCATGATGGTTCTGTGTACACACTTATCACTCTCAAAGGTGGGAGGTCTCGGGGTTGAGCCTGCCTCCCACCTTTTGCTAAACATTTTATTTTTTGATTTTCTTTTGAAACTTATTAAGTACTATGTAATAAGCAAGTTTTATAACTACCACTTTTTATGAAAATGATTAATAAGCTCAGTCCTGAGCTTATTGACTCAACAGTTTTGCTTATTAGCTTATTTGGATGAAATAAGCTCAAACAGGCCCACAAACTAAAACCAAAGCTAAAATAAGCTAAAAACAAACTAATACTACTTATATAAAGCTAAATTACGCAGATAAGCACACTAATAAGCTAGAAATAAGCAATAAGCATTTTAGCTAAAACTACCAAACAAACAGTCCTGTGAAGAACTTTAAGAACAAAATAAGCTAGGCAAATAAACTCAAAAGCTCAAAACAAACACTGGGTACCAAGCGGGTTGGTGAAGTATCCAAAAGCCCAAGCTCTCACCGGGGACCTTTGTAGAGCTTGTGGTGGCTATGAATATGGTGTCGATCACTTGCTTATGCGGTTTACTCGAGACATGGGACAAACTAAAAGCTTGTTGCAGCCCTATCTAACAAGTTACAAAGTACAAAATTAAGCTTGGATCAATGAGACAGCTAGGTTAGCTACACAAAAAACCAAAGTACTCAAGATTTGACCAACTAATAAGCTTTTTACAAGCTTAGGAAAAACTGACTAAGATTGTGCACAGGGCACTTGTTGACTTTTTAAGAAAAGGAAACAAAGTTGACTTTTATGAACTTGTGATCAAATCTACACACTGATTATGATGAATTAAGGTATATTAAGACTTGTTTGATCAATGGTAACAACTTATGAACATGGAAACAAGATCATGGATTATGAAAATCAAGCAGGTTAAAAACAGGATGAGATCAAATGCTATTTTGACTTTTACTCTAATAAGTTCGGTGTTTCTTGGTTTATTTGAGCTAATAAGACCTATTGGTACACGAACAAGCAATAACACTTGGTTTGAACACACTCTGTCTGATTAACAAAGAAAATCCAAACACTATTTTATAAGACCTGTCTTGATGTTTTCAAAGCAAATGACCGATCTAGACCATGCTATCTATTACGGACCTTATATTGTTATATATTAAAGCTAAATGAGCATTAAACAATAGTGCTAACAACATTAAACTAACAAATTACACCAAAGCTACTTTAACTGTGAAAATTATATTTTTATCAACTGTGAATTTTATAGAACAAGCTACTGGTTTTATGACTTAATTAAGTTTAACTAACACTAATTAACATAAAGACACAGGAATTTACACTTAAGAACAATTAAACAGTAAAATGCCAAATTAGAACAAAAAGGCTTACAAGATGGATCAAAGCTCAAACTGAGAACTGAGGCTTGAGAACAGATCCTATAGCTTACCATTAAGCACTATACCAAAGGGCAATCCAAAATCTACCCTGCTCCAGCTTTCTTCTTCATCTCCATGTGATTTTTTATTTTTAACTAATTATTTGGTATTTTTGGTTTTTTGTACTAAACTGATTTTTAGTGTTTCTAAAAGCTTGAATAAGCTTTATAGGGAGCTTATGTGGGCTTATGAGTCCAAAATAACAACTGCTAATAACATTCAACCATATTGAGATTTTTGATCAAGAGTAAATTTTTGCATAAAGAGAAATAGAACTTGATATTGAATTTGATGATTACAAAAGTTTTTATTGTACAAAGAAAACTTGAAATACAAAGCTTTAAGGCTAAACATACACTGAAATTTGAAAAGTAAGCTAAAACGACATTAAAATTAAAGATTACACTCGATAAGTCTTCACATTGCTTCTTTCTTGCTTTATAATCATCTCTTTGAGCTCAGTCAACATCTCTGAATCATTCCCACCTCATTCCAACCATTGGATGCTTCAAATTCATCCTAATCGTCCACATGGCATTTTGGCGCCAAAAAGCTGTTTAAACAGTACAAGTAGTTTGAGGGCAATTAAAGAATTTTGGGAGTATCAGGAAGACAAATGAGAAGTTTGTGATATTTTTAGCCAACTTAGGGAGGTTTTGAGCAATACCATGTGCTGGTATTGACTCAGTGGTAGTTTTGGGGTGAACAAGAGTGTGAAGAGCATTTATGGTGGAGTGTTCTAATGGGAGAAGTGGTGGAAAGTGGGGGGGGTGAGCTGGAGATGGTGAGGTGGTTTTAAGAAACCACCCTGGTTTTTGGGTTTCAGGCGAGGTGAGGGAGAAGCACAGTAATGGTGGTTTGGGCGCGTGTTTTGACTGTTTGACCAAGTTATTAACGGGGTAAGGGAAGTTGGGCTTGGTTGGGATTGGGCCTAGGTAACCAGCTGGGTTGGATTTGATTTGGATTGGATTTGGGTATTTAATAATGAGGGTCCATTTGTTTGTAGCTTAGTTAACCCAAGGACCATTTATGTAATTCTGCCAAATTTAAGGGACCAATTTTGTAGTTTTTCCAAAGTTATTACAAGGACCATTCATGCCAATCTTTAATAGTTCAAGGATAATATTTGAATATTTTTCATTTTTATAAATCCAAGGACCATTTTTGACATTTTCAAAACTTGAGGAACCTAAGTTGTAATTTTGTAATTTTCAGATTTCAAGGACTTGTTTTGACAACTCATGAATTCCAAGGACCTTTTGTGACTTTTTATAAGTTTTGGAATGACCAGGGACTATTTTTGATAACTTTTGAAACTTGGGGGACTAAAACTGCCAATTATGCAAACTTGATACGTTTTTCACCAGATTTTGGCATTTTTGCATTTAAAACACATAAAACACTTGTTTGTGATATTTTTATCATTTTGAAGCATTTCTGAGTGTTTTCAGATGTTTTTGGCATTCTAGATGGTATAAAAATGATGAGTATTTAGACACTCGTCAAGACTCGATGCTTAGTGATCATGTGAGCAGTTTGAATGGTATTCCCTTGTACGTACAACTTATTTTCAAGCTTGTTTTTCAAAGTTTTTAGATTGGAAAAATCATTCAAAAGTTTTGATTCCTTAGCCTTGAATTCTTGCTTAAGCATTTTAACATTTTCTTGAAGTTCGTGTTTTGCTTAGCAGTTTTGGAAAGCTTTTCTTGTAAGGAGTTTAACTCTTGTTTAATACTTCTTCTAAAATTACTTTTTCTAATAATTGTACGCACTTGGATATCCATCTCCCTTTCGAGGTGGTAAGTTCAAACTTAGCACTGTTAGTATATGGCAACTTGATCCTTATAGGTATTGAGTTCGATGGTCAAGGAATCATCGGGAACAAATCGGTGTACTCATGCAATTCATAATCATCATTTTGAGTGGAAGATGCATACCTAGGTGCAGTGAAACTTCCATGCAACTTTCCTCTGCATTAACGTGCACAAAGTTGTGGCGGTGCATCTCTATCTTGGTACATCCGAAGCTTCCATGGGCGTTCCTTTGCATTAGCTTGCGGGTTGTGGTGGTGCACTCTCTCTCTGTGAACATGAGGTTGAAGATTCTATTTTAGCATTGTCCGACTCATCATTATTTGTTTTCTCTAACATTGTGCACTCAAGAACACCCGATTCTTCCACGGATACATTACCCAACTTATCACAACAATCTCTCAACCGCACTGACACTCATTCACTTTTTCATCCTTTTGTGCGGTTTCCTCAATGTATTTTTCACATTATCCATGAGTTGGATAAGTGTCTCAATGAAATCAATTTCCATTCCAATATGTTTTTGAAGGAAATTCTAGTCAAGTGTTGATCGTGTCTATGAGTATTCCCAGCGATGAATGGTGAAATTGTTTGTAGAATACTTGAAGAGCTGCTGGAACCATCCTTTTGAACTTCTTCATTGGTAAGTTGCAGCCTTAAATGCTCTAAGTTCAACAACAAGCTTCTTGTCAATGTAGGTAAGTCTGGCGGAAAGAGCACTACATGTTCGATCCCCGCTATGGATAACAACCGTATGAGGTGCGGATGAAGTAGTTGATAGGGCTCAATCTTGCATTCCATTTGCATGGCATTCGTAGCGGTGCAATTCATTCTCATTGTACTCGAACATGAAGATCTCACATCCTCGTTGTTTAATTCAAACATCTTTAATCGTTCGATGTAGCATCCATTATCATTATTATCCACACATCATACAATTTAAGCACTTCGAAATCACCGGGTCGATAGAGTAAGACATGATGTGGTAGAATGCACGTATTTTACAAGTCTATGATTTAAACAGAAATAGAATCTTCGTGGGATTTTACTAAAATCAAGACCAAACCGTTAAGCAATGACCAATGGAATGTGTTAAGATGACTGATGGATTGACACAATGATAGACAATTGTGTGTTAGGTCTTATGATTGTTTGTGGGATAAGCAGAGATGTTGTTTGGTTGTGATTTGGGTTGGTTGTTGCACGATTTTATGGAGAAATTTAGGTCTAAAAACTTAAAAGCTCAATAACTTCCTTTCGGAGAGGATTTGGGCCTCGAAAAATTCGTTTCACGACATCGTGGTGAAACCTCACAATATTCAGTTGTTAGGTCGTTTTGACGGTATTTCACGAAACGGAGATTCTGGATCAAAAGTTATGGCCGTTTGAAGTTTTGACGTAAAAGTCAACTTTGGTCAAACCTCTTCTTCGTAAAATCAACCAAGTCGCTATAACCCTTGAACCAAGTCGCTAACACCTAATTAGCTATACCACCAAGTCGCTAAAGTCCCAAGTCGCTAAGGCAAGTCGCTAAATATTAACTCGCTAAGCCTCAAGTCGCTAGCAAAATTTGGCGACAATTAGTTACTCAAGTCGCTAAAGATTCAAGTCGCTAAATAGCAACTCGCTCTTGACCAAGTCGCTAACACCAAGTCGCTACCCGTGGTGGAGAGTCTACTACTTGTCTTGTAAGTCGCTAGGCCTAAGTCGCTAGCTCAGCGCAACTCGCTACAAAATTGTAAAGCAAGTCGCTACTAAGAATAATAATCCGTGGCTCAAGTCGCTAGCAAGAAAATCTCAAAACACCACTTTTCAATCCAAAACAACCCAACCACGATGATTCAAGCTACCAAATCAAAACCTAAACACTTGTGATGATTCTAAACACAAAAGTACTATCAAAATCAAACTTTAACACTAGAAATCACCCAAATGATGCAAAACCACTAAACTTTTCAAACTCAAAACCACCTAAAACCACTAGAAATCCAAAGATGTGTAAGATATGATCTAACCATGGCTCTTGATACCAATTGTTAGATATTAGTTTTCACATACACATCCATAACAACAAGGTGGCGTATAAGTGAAATTCTAGAGAGAAAGTTAGAGGTTTAGGGAACTTTAGTGAGAGAAAGAAATGATATTATTATGAGCTCCAACTCTACCTTGGAAGGTAGAGAGTATTTATAATCTTACATAAATCGCCACACATCGGGTGTGGATCGGGCATACGATGGGTAAAGACCCGTCCGTCCTCCACGGTGTTACTTAACTAAATATTACTTAACTTAAAATAACTACGACTACGAGCTTTAACGATTACATATACTTGAGGTGACCGACTCTTTAATACCTGGAATTTCTAATTCCTAACAATTCACCTTCATAGCCAAGCATACTTTTAATTTAAAAGTTTTAACAAAAGAAATGAAAAAACAATAGCCACATTCCTAAGAAGTTGATTTAGTCAAAAACAAAAATGTGAAGTACGTTGATCATTTTCCACTCACCTAAATGAGACGTGTTACCTAAATCATATGTGTTTGATTGACAACATTTTCACTTTGTTTGAAATGTGTGGCAATGAAACATGTTTTTTTGGTTTATATGGAGGTTTTCATGTTTTCTAACTACACATTTAAAATAAAAAGGATAAATTTATTAAGATGCGCATCTGTTTTTGTATGTGCATCTGAAATGTACGGTTATTGTTTTTTCTCATATTTCGTATTTATCATTTTATTTCTCATTTGATCTTAACTCTCCGTCGCATGTTAAAAGAAGGAGCAATTACATATATCCCACTTAAACTTCACTAATTGCATATTTCCCCAACCAAATCTTAAAATAACAAATATACCCACTTTTATCTATTTAAATTTCATATCTACCCATTTTATCTATTTTATTATATACAATCTAGAATGTGACAATTCTAACCTTTTTCTATTCATCTCCGGTCAAACTTCAATTAGCCAAACAGTTTTGTCACAAATATATATAAAACAAATAATATTGAAAATTATTCCTGTTAGCCAAATAACCTGAACAATATGCGTGCCCTTATTTTACAACCAAATATTCATCATGGCATCTTCTATAATCACCATTTCATACTTAGGGGGTGTTTGGGATTGCGATATGAAATTGATTATCTGCTTATTGCGTTTTGCAAGCGCAAATAATCGGTTTTAAGTGTTTGCCTAAAAAGTTGGAAAAATAATTATTTGCGTTTTGGAGGGACCAAAACGCAGTTTTGAAAAAGTGAGGTGCTAGCTGCTTTTACAAAACGCATTTTTGGTACATTGTTGACTTTCATTTATTTCTCAAGTGGTCCACAATAAAATACCTTTATTGCCCTTCGATTTAAATTTCATATGGCACATGCAAATGTCTATTTTGGTAACTTTATGCATTAAGTAACAAAATAATCAGATTTGCCAAACACAAAAAAACTGATTATTTGATTATTGCGATATCAAACATCATAATCAAATCCAAACACTGTACTTCAAAATCACGTTTTGCAACAGTTGATTATCTGATTATCCGTTTTCAAAACAAATAATCTATTTTCAATAAGCAATCCCAAACACCCTCTTAGTGGGATCATACGAATGACGCAATATCACTTACTCACACATGTGTTTTCCATTTAACAATGAAAGACTTGTGCATCTTTTAAAATAAATAAACCAGTGAATTGATAAATTTAAGTGAACAATTAATATTTGATAAATTAATGATTTAGCTTTCTATTATAAAGAGGAACAATGACATATTCATAGAAGGTTGGCTGCATATTAAGATCGTTTTTGTAACAACTCGCATTTTCGGGTTACTATTTATTTTTACTATTCATTTTCACTATTCACTCCCGATACCCGCACCACCTTTTGACTAATACATTTTAATTTACCTTGCCAAGCCATATACCTAGTCATCAACTAGATATTATTTAGATAATACCTAGTTAAATATCTTCAAAATATCTCACTAAGAGAAGCCAAGTTGAAATTATCTTCTTAAATATCTTACCATTCTAGGCTTTAACAGCGTTTATGTGCTCCGTCAAACTTGTCACTCATTTAATATGCTAAGATAGGTTATATTAATAAGTTTTAACATTTTTATAAGTTTCATATTTTTAATAAACCCGGTTTTAAGTTTCGTGACTTTACGACTTACGGTTACCGATTAACGGGACTAAAACTCACTCCGTAAAAGCAAGATATTATCAAAACTCATATCTAGTCATCCAAGATAGGCATGGAACGAAATTTTAGACCACATGGGGTGTTTTTATATGTGTTACCAAGATAAGACTAGAAAACTTACAAAGGAAGACTTATACATGTTTAAGTAAACTTAACAACTAAGTATTTCAAGACTATATAATTGTTTTATAACTCATAAGAACATAAAAGATCAAGAAAAACTCACAAAAACTCTCTCTTTTCCTTCATTTGGTCTTTCACTTCACAATCCCTAGCACCATGATTCTTTAATCTTCAAACTACAAGTTATATATCAAAGTTCAAGGCCAAGTTATTCCCTACAAGATTCAAAAGTTTGTTTGGTGATTCCATGGTTGGATTAGGAGCTATACAAGGTGAAAAGGGCTGAGTTATAATTGTTCTTACAAGGTTAGATCAAGCCTAGCAAGGGTTAGCAAGGTGTGTTAAAGATTTGGAAGCTCGGGTTCATATTGGAAGGGTTTAGGTTTTAGTGTCCTAGTTCTTGGTTCTTGAATTGTTTCATCACAAGGATTGTAAGAAAACTACTATACTTACCTTTGATTTCAGTAAATACTAGTATTTCAGATATGTAATATGTTCTATATGCTTATTATACTTGATTGTGCTTGGATAAATGGACTAAAACACTAGAAATCGTTGAAAGGACTAGATTTGCAACACAGAAACTGGACAGGGGCTGTAAACGTAAATTATGGGTAAAATTCATGGACTGAGAAACAAAAGTAATGACATAGGATTATAGATCGATTTCTTGTGGTCGTTTCGCCGGGTGGCTCGTGCCGTAACCCATCCCGATGAATAAACTAGAGCCAAAACGGCTAAACGTGTCCAAAACTGAGTAACAGATTTTAAACGGCTAAAACTCATTAAAATTGCATGTAACCCCTTGTTGGTCAAAGAATAAAAGTTTTAGCTAACACCCTAACTTGAACGTGGCCACTGGCCGTGCATTAAACGAAGTTGTAGAACTGGACTTATGACCAAAACCGTGAGACTGTTTGCAGCTGATTGAAATAAACAAAATACATTCAAGGGTAAATTGGTAATTTCACATTAGTTAAATAATTTCTGGGGCAGTAGGACCCACTAATCTTTTTAGTACATTTAATTACCTTTCTGAGGACATAAAAACCGAGTCGTGATCATTTACGGTTTAGATATAACGGGTAGATTTAGACGGGGAAAACTTAAATAAACGAACACTTATACGACTTCACAAATGTTAAGTATTCGAGCATAATTTATGTAATAACTATATAAGGCATGTTTATACATTCACATCAATATTTTAGAACCTAAGACAAAACATCATATTCTAGGTTGCGCGTAGAGGTTTCTCGGTTTATCCATCAATTCCGTTATACGTTTTGATATCATTAGTTCAAGGTGAGTTTCATGGCCCCTACTTTTATATGTTTTGAATTACTTTTGGGGGAGATACATGCTCAACTATTTTCATTTACTTTCATAAGCACTCTAAACTTTTAAGGATTACTGTGAGTCATAGCCCCTACTCTTTTAATACTTGTTTTACAAACTCTTTGGGGGAGACACATGCTCAACTACTTGCTTTTACTTTTACAAATACTCAAAACATTATACTTGATTGCATTATACATGGTTGCATTATAATTGATTGCATTATACTTGATTACGTTATACTTGATTATGTTATACTTAAGTTTGAAAGTTACCTCGTGAGCAACACTAAAGTCTCCCAACATAAACGGAGCAGTCCAATTCGAAAGTCTCCCAACATAAACGGAGCAGTCCAATTTGAAAGTCTCCCAACATAAACGGAGCAGTCCAATTTGAAAGTCTCCCTTATCGACGGAGCAACACTAAGTGCAATAATGTGAACTATTATGACTGTATGTGTGCTTGACTATAAAATGTACTATATTTTAGTAGTGGGTTGTAAACACACAGGTTGCAAGTTTTGTATGGGCGAAACTTGGAACTGAGTGGATTTACAATGCCTTTGCTGTGCGAACATTCTTTAAAGGCTTTACATGTTAAATAAACTCTATGAACTCACCAACCATTGTGTTGATACTTTTTAGCATGTTTATCTCAGGTCATAAGGCGATAGCTAGAGTTTGAAGCATAGAGTCGCACGACATATTTTGAATACTTTATACATTTGTATTTACCATTCGATAGTACATTTTGTAAACATTTGTATGTTTTACTTTGGGACCTCATTGTTTGTAACTCTGATTTCATTAATCGAATGGTAACTTTTCAAAACGTCTCATTTAGAGGTCGTTTTCTATAACTTGTACTTTGTATTATGAAGTAGCACCCCAATGACACAATCTTCCGCTGCGATATTTTGGGGGTGTTACAGATTGGTATGAGCCTTGGTTATAGAGAACTAGGTTGCATTTAGAGCCTAGACTATAACTACTATATACGTTACCTTCCTCCATATCGCCTTGCACACTTTAGACTTTTTCATAATTTTTGCAACTAAGAGAGATTTCTATGAATTGACCGAAACCCGAACATCATACGAGTCGATTAATCTGAGCACTGCATTGTTACTCCTAAATTATACATAGCCTGATCACCTATGTCTAATTCAGGAAGAATCATGCAATGAATGGAGTAAGTCTCATATGTGTAAGCAATTCCATAATTGAGCCAAATTTTTAAAAGACTTTCTTCAAAACCACTTGTTTCCTAGCTTGATTCTAGTGACACTTCTTGTCTGATGAGTTGCGAAAATCAAGCTAAGAGTCAAGTTGTTACTTAAACCGATTTAGCCTAATCTCACGACAGTTCTTGTTTGATGAGTTGTGAGATTAAGTAAAAATCAGTTACCTAAAGGTCTTTTGAGGGTTATGCTCGAGTATGGGGGAGTTTGCCTCATCAAACCTAGCCATCAGAGAGTAGATCTTTAGAGCAAACAATAGTTACGATAGTCACAAGAACGTATCTAATTGGATAAGAAACCCAAATACATGAGCTTTGACGTAATCCCTTAGACTATGCACACTGTAAGTAGTGAACATCAACAGAACTTCGGGACGAAGTTCCCTTTAAGGGGTAGGTACTGTAACAATTCGCATTTTCGGGGTTACTATTCATTTTTACTATTCATTGTCACTATTCACTTTTACTATTCACTCCCGATACCCGCACCACCTTGTGACTAATATATTTTAATTTACCTTGCCAAGTCATATACCTAGTCATCAACTAGATATTATTTAGATAATACCTAGTTAAATATCTTCAAAATATCTCATTAAGAGAAGCCAAGTTGAAATTATCTTCTTAAATATCTTACCATTCTAGGCTTTAACAGCGTTTATGTGCTCCGTCAAACTTGTCACTCATTTAATATGCTAAGATAGGTTATATTAATAAGTTTTAACATTTTTATAAGTTTCATATTTTTAAGAAACCCGGTTTTAAGTTTCGTGACTTTACGACTTACGGTTAGCGATTAACGGGACCAAAACTCACTCCGTAAAAGCAAGATATTATCAAAACTCATATCTAGTCATCCAAGATAGGCATGGAATGAAATTTTAGACCACATGGGGTGTTTTTATATGTGTTATCAAGATAAGACTAGGAAACTTACAAAGGAAGACTTATACATGTTTAAGTAAACTTAACAGCTAAGTATTTCAAGACTATATAATTGTTTTATAACTCATAAAAACATAAAAGATCAAGATAAACTCACAAAAACTCTCTTTTCCTTCATTTGGTCGTTCACTTCACAATCCCTAGCACCATGATTGTTTAATCTTCAAACTACAAGCTATATATCAAAGTTCAAGGCCTAGTTATTCCCTACAAGATTCAAGAGTTTGTTTGGTGATTCCATGGTTGGATTAGGAGCTATAAAAGGTGAAAAGGGCTGAGTTATAATTTTTATTACTAGGTTAGATCAAGCCAAGCAAGGTTTAGCAAGGTGTGTTAAAGATTTGGAAGCTCGAGTTCATATTGTAAGGGTTTAGGTTTTAGTGTCCTAGTTCTTGGTTCTTGAATTGTTTCATCACAAGGATTGTAAGCAAACTACTATACTTACCTTTGATTTCAGTAAATACTAGTATCTCACATATGTAATATGTTCTATATGCTTATTATACTTGATTGTGCTTGGATAAATGGACTAAAACACTAGAAAACGTCGAAAGGACTTGATTTGCAACACAGAAACTGGACAGGGGCTGTAAACGTAAATTATGGGTAAAATTCGTGGACTGCGAAACTTAAGTAATGACATATAATTATATATCGATATCTTGTGGTCGTTTCGCCGGGTGGCTCGTGCCATAACTCATCCCGATGAATAAACTAGAGCCAAAACGGCTAAACGTGTCCAAAACTGAGTAACAGATTTTAAACGGCTAAAACTCATAAAAATTGCATATAACCCCTTGTTGGTCAAAGAATAAAAGTTTTAGCTAACACCCTAACTTGAATGTGGCCACTGGCCGTGCATTAAACGAAGTTGTAGAACTGGAATTATGACCAAAACCGTGAGACAGTTTGCTACTGATTGAAATAACTAGTACATTCAAGGGTAAATTGGTAATTTCACATTAGTTAAATAATTTCTGGCACAGTAGGACCCACTAATCTGTTTAGTACATTTAATTACCTTTCTGAGGACATAAAAACCGAGTCGTGATCATTTACGGTTTAGATATAACGGGTAGATTTAGACGGGGAAAACTTAAATAAACGAACACTTATACGACTTCACAAATGTTAAGTATCCGAGCATAATTTATGTAATAACTATATAAGGCATGTTTATACATTCACATCAATATTTTAGAACCTAAGACAAAACATCATATTCTAGGTTGTGCGTAGAGGTTTCTCGGCTTATCCATCAATTCCGTTATACGTTTTGATATCATTAGTTCAAGGTGAGTTTCATAGCCCCTACTTTTATACATTTTGAATTACTTTTGGGGGAGATACATGCTCAACTATTTTCATTTACTTTCATAAGTACTCTAAACTTTTAATGATTACTGTGAGTCATAGCCCCCACTCTTTTAATACTTGTTTTACAAACTCTTTGGGGGAGATACATGCTCAACTACTTGCTTTTACTTTTACAAATACTCAAAACATTATACTTGATTGCATTATACATGGTTGCATTATAATTGATTGCATTATACTTGATTGCGTTATACTTGATTATGTTATACGTAAGTTTGAAAGTTTCCTCGTGAGCAACACTAAAGTCTCCCAACATAAATGGAGCAGTCCAATTCTAAAGTCTCCCAACATAAACGGAGCAGTCCAATTCGAAAGTCTCCCAACATAAACGGAGCAATCCAATTTGAAAGTCTCCCAACATAAACGGAGCAGTCCAATTTGAAAGTCTCCCTTATCGACGGAGCAACACTAAGTGCAATAATGTGAACTATTATCACTGTATGTGTGCTTGACTATAAAATGTACTATATTTTAGCAGTGGGTTGTAAACACACAGGTTGCAAGTTTTGTATGGGCGGAACTTGGAACTGAGTGGATTTACAATGCCTTTGTTGTGTGAACATTCTTTAAAGGCTTTACATGTTAAACAAACTCTATAAACTCACCAACCATTGTGTTGACACTTTTTAGCATGTTTATCTCAGGTCATAAGGCGATAGCTAGAGTTTGAAGCATAGAGTCGCACGACATATTTTGAAGACTTTATACATTTGTATTGATAAGGTTTTAAAAGGTACCATTTTGAGGGTCGTTTAAGCCCTTATTTGATCACTTTTGTATCCGTTATTGCTTAATATCGTTCCTTTTCACTTTTAGTTCTCTTGAAGGCAAATGCCGGAATGGCACTTATTTGGACGAAAAGCGATTATACGAAGAAAATGGCCAAAGTCGATTCGAGACACTCAAGGTCTTGAAAACATAAGGGGACGGCGTCATCGCTTATCTGCTGACGCCGTCGGAGGATTTTAATGACGGACGAAGCCAAAAGTCCTATTTTCAAGAGACGACGTCGGTTATAAAAAGAGTAGTCCGTCAACTCGATGCCTAGATGCAATCCAGACGGCGTCGAAGTCAAGAGGACGGCATCACAAGATAAGGTGATGCCGTCGCAAAAGTAACGTGGCCAAGACGAAACCCTAATGACGGCGACGGCATCACGAAACATAAGGTGACGCCACGCATATGTAATCTTATATATAGAATCCGAATTTTTCGAAGATTTGTGTGTAGTCTTTTGGAGTAAAACCTAAAACCGAACCAAGGTCGTCTTGTACAAGATTTTAGGGTTCCAAACCTATCTTACACCAAGATAAGTGTTTTACTTCATTAATACAATTATGTCTTTGATTATTTGTGTGTATGCTTGCATGTTCTCCATGTTTGGCTAATTTATTTGTGTGTTTGCTTAGGAATATGAAACTTAATTATTGAATATTGATTGGTTGTCTCTTATCTTAGTTGATTAATGATCTAGTAATGCGATAGGTCATTGTGTGTGTTAATGCTTGATTAAATCTCTGTGAACCTTAGAATATGACTCCTTGAGTAGTTGAGGCTAAACCATCCAAAGAGTGCCTTAGAGTAAGAGTTTATTATCCCTAGTGGGTTTTGTAGACGAGACCCTTTGGTAAGTTCAAAGAGTTAGGAACATACGCATACCCTACGACCTTAGACACACAACGAACTAGGAATAAGGACGTGACAATTCAACCACCAATAGGAGATAATTAAGGAGTAGTAAAACCTAAGTAAACACATCTTTAAACTATTATACGAGCACACAATAATTAGACATAGACTACATACACCTTAGACTAGATAATTAGATAAGTAGAGTAATCGGTAGCAATACCAACCCCCAAATCCAAACCCCGAGATTCGTACCTTTCCAATTTCTAAAAATATAAAATGATAAAAAATAATCTTCCTCAACCCCAACCTTAGCGTAGTAACTTCACTAGCATTCCTATTCCCTGAGAACGATATCAATACCGTGGCTTACCCTAATTACTACACTACAACGATTAGGTTCACCGCTGGGGTGTTATAAAACTTGCTCGAAAAGGAAGTTTCATTGACCCCGAACGACGCGTGTAGCGTTATCATGTATTTACCATTCGATAGTACATTTTGTAAACATTTGTATGTTTTACTTTGGGACCTCATTGTTTGTAACTCTGATTTCATTAATTGAATGGTAACTTTTCAAAACGTCTCATTTAGAGGTCGTTTTCTATAACTTGTACTTTGTATTATGAAGTAGCACCCCAATGACACAATTTTTCGCTGCGATATTTTGGGGGTGTTACAGTTTTGGCATTTGTTCACATAAAAGTAGAAAAGAAAATGGTATAATTGCCTTATTATAAAGTTACTAGACGAGTACCCGTGAATAGCAACAGGATTTTATAGCGAAAGATCGTTTAGTGATAAAAAAGAGTTTTTGGGTTATAAACAAAAAATAATAAAAGTTTGAAGATTTTGGGGATTAAACATAATGCTTTGAAACCCGGTTCGACCCGGGTGGTTCAACCGATTAAATCATTCCGGTCGAAAAACGGGTCGATTTAAACCGAGTCAACCCGATGGGTTGAGTAAAAAACGGGTAGATATGCTTGTATTTGGTTGTACAATGTGAATAAATTATTGTATTTTTAAGTAATGGGGTGTTTTAATAAGAGTATTAATTATACTATGTATTTCTCTCACCTTTGACTTTCAAGATTTCACTTTTCAAGATTTGACCATACACTTATTATATGTAGTATAGATATAGAAATGGGTATATTTGCAATTTAAAATTTTAATTGGAGAAATTTGCAATTTGTGATGTTTAAATGGGGATAATTCTCCCTTAAAAGAACTCAATAAATATTGTCATTTCGTGGTCACTAAATGAAGTGTAAATCTTAATAATCGAAATTATAAAAGCATTTTTAATTGGAGTATTAATACAGTGAGAAACAAGTAGACTCTCAAGAGGGGATACACTTATTATCACAAATATATTATATCTATAGTACTATATAAAACATTTGGGACTTTATAATATAAGAAGTCTTAAAAAAATTAAGACCAAAAACATTTCCTTAATAAGAAATTAAAGAGTCATTAGTCAATGAGATTTGAATTGTCTGAATTTCATTTGAATGTCTTAAAGAGCCCAATTCGTAACAGATATATTCCATTAAACATGTTTAATGAAAAAAGAAAATTGCAGTATAATTTAGAAAAAAATGCCTAATCATTAATACATTTTTAATCCATACTTTTAATCTATACTATAACTTATGGGATATAAATACCCACAAACAACCTACAATCAACAACACAACCACAAGCAAAACACTTAGTATCTCACTCCCCATCTCACGAGATCAACATCTTCCCAAACAAAAACCGGGTACCCGCCGCTGCATTGCGCGGGTACGCTTCTAGTGTACCATCAAATGATCTTCTAACCATATTTGTTAACTATTTAAAATGGCGTACCATCAAATAGTGTTCAAAAAGTATCAATAGATTATTGAGGGTGTCGGTTCAGTTGATTAAACAAATATAAAACTGTGTTTGTGTTGTGTTACTAAACAAACATCTAGTTAAATAGTTCGTACCTTTCATTCGTGCACTATTCCAAGTTTAGTTGATGTTATTTCGGGTGTCTTAAACGTGCATTCACCTAAATTTGTGTTTTATGCGTCTTTTTCTAAGATTGATGGTAATGGTGCGTTGCACCCCCAACTAACCCAACCTCCGACTACCCCCCAAAAAAAACCGCATTCCACCCTAACCTATTCAATGTTTTTGGTTTGCTTGCCAACCGAAACAATTGCACACTCCCCATTTATTTTCGAGCCATTAGGTGCAACACATCACAAAAACTCCGTGTATGATTACTAAAAGAGTAAATTGCAAAAAGTTGTACTTGTGGCATGTTCAAACCAAAAACATTTCTATCTTTACGAAAGTGTAGGTGTCGTTTTTGTGAAACATCTTTGGTGCGGATATCGTCTTTGGGTTAAAGTGAAATGACTAAAATGTTTTTGCTTTCGCCGAGACTTTTTCATTTCACTTTGAGTAATTTTAGTCATTTCACTTTGGACCATAGACAATACATGCATCAATAGTTTTCCAAAAAACAACACATACACTTTTAAAAGGCAGGAAATGCCCGACAATTTAGATATAACACACGAGGACGTTTTTTTCAATTTACTAAAAGGCCATTTGGTTTGAAGGTATTAAAATGAATGAATGCTTTTATTCTCAGCATAGTTGTTTGGTATATAAGTTTGATTTTAAAATAGGGTATAAACCCAATGTTTTAAAAGCAGGGTTTTAATCGACCGATCAGTCACCCAAGACCTGGTTCGATGGTCGAGTCAATCCGGTTTTCATTTATTATTATTATTTTTCCTACCGAGTCACTCGGTTTTATAAAAAATGAAAAAATAAAACCCGAACTTGCCAAGATCCGAATTGACCTGGTCACTCAAACCCCATGTCTAACCTTAATCCGGTTTTAAACTCGGTTTTTGACCCGTTTTGTGATCGATGTAGTAGGGTCATTCAAATTGAAAACATTGATAAAACCCATAAAATAACATTTTTATACCCACCTATGATGGTGGGTTTACAAACCCATTCTCATGCGATATCCATACGCCCCCCTTGCTAAAATGTTTGGTTTAATTTAATTTTTTACAAAATTAAAGATTGACAAATACTATTCTTTTTACCATTCAATTTACGCTACTTAACTATTTTTGGGACCGGACAACTTTCATCAAATTTACAAAAAAAGTAGAAATATAATTCTAGTCTAGGTAAATAAAACAAAAAAACTGGAACACCTCTCTTTTCCAATTTTCTGAACTAAAGTGATATATCATGACTTTCACTTCAAAATAAAGAGATCCATCACTTCTCTCTCTCTTCTGTCTTGAAAAATGTTTTCTTTTCAAACTTTACTAAAATGACCCATTTTACATAACCCTTTTGTTGGATCTAATATATGGGTTGATTCTTGTGTTCAAATCAAGAATCTTGAATATTAACTTCATGAGGTTTGTTTTCTTTACTCTTGTGTACTTGGTACATTCATATGTTTATTTGTTTGGCATTAGTATTTGTGTTCCTTCTTTGATTGGGTCAAATATAGCATTTTAGGATTTCATTTGTAGATAATTTTGAAGGAAAAAAAAAAAATTATTTGACTTTGAGTTTGGACTGTTTTGGGACTAGGGTCTATGTATTTTAATGGATTTATGTAAATTTGAATCTATGGGTACTTGACTTCTAGACTTTGATTGTTGTTTGTGCTGTTTTTATGTACTGATTTGTACAATATAAATAACATGTACTTGGTTTGTTCGCATAGTGTTAATGACATAAAGTTGTTTGTTATTTGTCGTCCTTCAAAATGAGTACTAATTTTAAAATATGTAGAAGATATGGATATTCTAGAAATCAAGGAAGGTGCGCTAAGTTGCAGTCCCTCGATATACACAGTTACTAGTTTCATATTATAGGTGATTAGGAATTAAGGGGTGTTTCATGTTTGGATCTGCGTTTGATATTAGATGATCAACTACTTTATATAGATGGTGTTTGGATGTGCTCATGTAGCTTGAAGTTGTAAACTGTAATTTTAACATTTAATATGGTTGAGTTATGACGAAGAAGTAGGTATCCCAACAATAGATATGAGATAATCACTTTTGCAAAATACACATCCAAACATGCCCTTAGTACAAAGTAACTAACTTTTGACACCTAGAAGTAATCTGTAATGCATTTGTAATCGTGCCCCCTTCATAGAATGTATGGTTTTCTCAAACTTATACAAGTCATAGAAAACAAGCCACAGAACGTTCTTTTTTACTAGTGTAGGGTCTGAACTTAAGTTTAAAATCTTGGCCAGGCCATGAGTTGAACTTGAGCCTATCATTCTTTATACAAGCCAAATAAGCTCTGACACCGCTTAGACTAGAGGTGGCAGAATAGGTGTGGCGGACATGCCTGTTAACATGTAAAAACAGGCTGGGCTGTGCTGTACTGATCTGCAGCCACATCAAGATGTACAAATATCTTTTTGTGCTGAAAGTCATATCTGTAGTATGTGCTGTATGCAAACACGTGGAAAATTCTGTGTGTCAACTTCATCTTGAACCATGCAAGTTTAAGAGTTTAAAATTAGTCATTTGACTTTCCGAGTACAAATTAGCCATGTTTTTGTGCTAGTCTAGTTTCAATCTCTTAGCATTTCCCTGAATCCTGATTGTTCAACTGAAACCTGTGTACTTGATTTTGTTTTGCAATCATATTCTAATTTGTAATGTTCAGATGACCAGGCTTAGAATGCAAGATGATACATGAACAACTTAGGGGTGAAACATCACATAAAGAACATGAGGCTTCCAATGTGTCGAAACATCTAGTTACAAGCATTGGCCAAAAGTTGAAAAACGACTACCATGGAAGTGTGATGGATGATGATATTGATGATGATGACACGGGAGTCATTTCATTAATGTGTCTGAGTTTGTATACTAGGGGCGGAGGGTGCAAGGTTGGAGCCACAACAAGTGACGAGTTCGGTGAAGTTGTGGGTAAAGGTTACAAACCCGGAGTGGGACGGACGATACGAGTGTGGATTGTTTCTCATATGGAGTGGATAGGTTGTGGAAGAGAAATAATCGGAAAAGAGTTTTGAAATTGAAGAGTCACACGGAAACAACACAATGCATGTGTTTCTTCCTGATGATATTCTCGAGTTGTGTTTCATGAGACTTCCATTGACGAGCTTAATGAACACTCGGCTCGTTTGCAAGAAATGGAGATCTTTGACTACGCCACCTCGCTTTATGCAGATGAGACGAAGGGTATTACCGAGTCCATGGTTGTTCCTTTTGGTACTGTTACAAATGGTCTTAGCTCTCGTGAGATATATGCTTTTGACGTTTCTTTCAACAAATGGCATAAAGTTGAGGCAGAAATTCTAAGAATCGGTTTCGTTCTCGGTTGCCACTGTCCATGATAACATTTTCATTGTCGGAGGTTGTTCGAGCTCCGAAGAATGGACAGAAAGACACACAGAGGAGTGTTGGTTTTAGCCCTATGACAAAATCGTGGAACAAGGTTGCATCGATGAAACACGCAAGGTCAAAGTCCGTTCTAGGGTTTTGAAGCCAACTCGATCGCTTGACCATCAAAAGTCAACTCCGGACACGGACGCGGATTGGTGGAGTATCGGATGTTTACGGGATCCTCACAAGATTTCGGTTAGACGACATCAAGAAACGAAAAACCAAGCACACGAGTAGTGTGAAAGACCGAGGCGGTTCTTGATAATAGCGGTAGGGGGGATTGGTTCATGGGATGAGGCTTTAAATTCATGTGAGATTTTTGATTCTTCGTCAAACAAATGGACTGAAATTCAACGGCTACCAGTCGATTTTGGGGTTGTTTGCTCTGGAGTCGTTTGTGACGGGTCTTTACGTGTATTCGAGACTGATAAGCTCGCAGCATATGACATTGGACATGGTCTCTGGACTCAGTCCAATCGACTCCACACCCACCAAGGGTCCATGAGTACACCCGAGGCTAGTGTCCTGTGATGGTCAACGGTTGTATCGGTGTCGGTTTCATGGTGTGATGGAGAAGGCGAATTGGAAGGAGAAACAAAGCCGTTCGAAAGTTATGGGAGCTTGATCTCGATTATTTAACCTGGAATGAAGTTTCGGTGCATCCTGATGCACCCATGGACTGGAATTCGCTATTTGTAGCTGATAAGAACCTGATTTTCGGGATAGAAATGTTTAAGATATTCGGACAGGTGATGGAGTTTTTGACAATGTGTGATGTCTCGAACCCAAAGATGAAGTGGGTTCACGCGTCGAAGAACCAGGTGGCTCGTGAAATGGACGTGTCTTCGTGCATGTTGAAATCGATGGCTGTTGTGCATTTGTAAGTTAATTGTAAGTTTTTGTTTAAACTGAATACTATAATTAAGTTTCAAAGATTTTTTTTACGGAACATCCGCTAATTTGATGGGATTTATGAAGCAAACGATGGGAGTTTCTTAAGCAATTTTGCAGTTGTTTTATGTTTTAAACTATTTCGATTGGTGGCCCGAGAAACATGTTTTTGTACTGGTTCGGAATCAGTTCTTTCTGTAACAAAGTAGGGAAAACTACATAGATATCTGCTGCAAATGTGACAATTTTAACTCATTTAAGCATCATTAAGTACACTTGGGTTATGTTTTGCACTTCACAATGCCTATTAACTACCCAATGTTAAAGAGTACATACATGCACGTAACAGCAAAAGCACGTGGGAAAACCTCTTACTTGGCCTGACCAGGATCCAAATCCGAATCCAGACCTGAACCATAACCCTACCGTGGGCAACAGACATGTGTGACCAGGGTCCAATTCCGACTCAAGTGCAGAATCAATGAGTATCGAGCATAATCGTATCTTTGTAATTACAATGTTGAATAAAACAAATCATACGAGGATAAGTCATTCACCTTTCTATTACGCATACTTGGTAACCGAATACACAACATCAACCACACAAAACATATGCCATTTGAAGATTACACTTAGTAAAGTCGTCGTCTGTCCATAAATGCACCCCATGTGTAACACCCACTTGTAAGATCCTTTACCACAGCTGCCGCGTCTTCCATGGCCAATTGGATTTCTTCATTGCTGTCTCGCTCACGAATCGTCACTGAAGTTGCTGAATCGACAAAAATAGCTAATGGAACACCAAGTTCATCTCTTCTTACGTGCCCCATTGGTTCACCTATAAAATGACAAATTAGCCAATTACCATCACTCAAGCTTGAATCCGACTTACTAGTGGTCCAAAACAAATAGTTCCATCCAAAATTATACAAGCTCCAAAAAACTTGTTTGGCGATAGTGTGAAAAAAAAAAAAAAAAAAAAAAAAAAAGGTTATATTTTGTACAGGTTGGATCACGTTTTTATAACAGGAGGGAAACAATGCAGAGAAGGATACCTATATGTACGTGTTTAAAACTCAAACTCATTGAAATTTATACGAATTCCTTTAAATTTCTGTGGTGCTTGTAAAAAAATCATTTTACTGGACTAAGGTTACAAAATGCGCATACACAAAATGGATGTAGCAATAACACATTTACATAGGAAATGGTCAAGCCTGGGAATTAATCTCTAAAAGGTCAACCGGGTCAAATTGAAAACATTAACTTATATATGTATAGTATCTGTAACCATCTTCTTCACCATCAATGGACAAAAACTGTTTATGGTCAACCCAAACTGACCCAAAGCCGTTTAGACCCATAAGGGAATCTGCCTAACCGGCCCATTTTTCCACTTGTAAGATTATAGACAAGCATATTGATTACATACCTGAAATATCTAACTCGTTCACCACGCCAGCAGCTTCCAGCTTTTGAGAGATGGATACGGCTAATGGTCTGTAATTCGGGTCCATAACGGAGATAGCGCATTTTATGGGGGCTACAGGAGGGGTGAAACGGAAAACACAAAATTGCTGATTCTCATTATCTCTTCCCAAGTAAAATGAGTGTTCATAGATGCAAGAGATGATTCGCGAGATACACAAAGACAATTTAATGAGAGAAGGTGTAAGCGTTTCTGTTGATACTGATACCATGTTTTTCGTTAGTGATACAGTCTGCTGAAGAGTCCCAACTTTAAGGTTTACCCGCCCTTTTAGTTCTAAAATATACTTCATTTTCGTAGCCTTTTTATAATCCAGTGCCTGAGAAAAACATGATTCAGTATACAAAATAGATTACTGGGAGCATTCACGCTGCTCGCTTTCACCATAACAACCGCACACTTGTATTTAGGATGTCAACTTATTAAATATTTGGAGGATTTAAGCAAACGAAAGATCATCATCACATAACATTATCTTCTAATCGTATTCAATAGAATAATCACAAATCCAATAAAAACAAAAAAAAGTATTTTCACCTAACCATTTTGGGTAATTACAAAAATGAGCTACGGTAATGATTTTATCATCAATTTTGGAAAAAGTATTTTAAGGATTTCAACGCAACGTCCTTTAAATCAAGCAAATAAATAGAATGAAGATTCAAATATTTAAAGACATTACAATCTTAAAGGGGCCATGATGTGCTAAAAAGTGGATGTTCCTTTTGACATATGAAACTATATTCCGTCAACTTTTTGGCATATGAGATGAAAAAAATAAAATCATATATAGTAATAGAGCAGATAAGAGCAAGAGATACTGAAAAACCAAAGACTGACATTCACACATCAAATACATAAATGCATGCTTTACCTTTAGTGCTTTACGCACCATCTTATGGTGATCTCTGAATGCACGGAACAGCTCCTCCTTATTAGGTGTTATAACAGCTTTCTGCAAATAAATGAATTATTAGCACTCAAACTAAATTATAATCTCTCAGCAACTTCGCAGCTTTCTTAAAAATGTTTTTTAGTTGATTAGAGACAAATTCATGATTCAAAAGACCCCTTTGATTCATCATATCTGCAAAAGCTTATAAAAGTGTAAAAGTTTTTAAATCAACTTCCAAAAAGTATAAAACAACGTGACTAAAGGCATTTGTAAGGTTTATTTCACAATTTCTCACGTAGAAGTAAAATAATGAATAAATGAAAAACACTAACCTTGCATTCACGTGCAGAACTATGTGTTATCCAACCACAACCAAGCCAACCACAAGACCACTTTATTTCGACAACCCAGCAATCTGCAGCATTGGGGGCCATCTCATTAAGAGGAAGCTGCCTAAACTGTAATCGATTTTCATCGATCCCCAAATGTTTCAAAAATAGATATACTCTCCCGATGAAGAACGCCAGTGTTTGATTATTGACAATCACCTAAAGAAAACAATATTGATCCAACATTTAAGATCTCAAAACTTAGGAAAACTGATAGCGTAATTGTCATAACTTTGACAATGTTAAGGTTTTTATGTATATAAAACTAACTTGAGAAAGAGCATGTGCCGTTTGTCCATCCCTTGAACACATAGGAAACTGGAGGGCCGAAACTTCAGAATACTTTGGATGTGAACTGTCTTGAGAATCCATAAAGTGCTCTATCTCGCCAATTGTGGAGTAATCGACATTCAAAAGAGAATGTCGAGGAGAATTCTGTGTTGGTGTTATATGAAAAGATGTCAATTTCTAGTACATGAAACTTGTCAACCAATATCTGGTTTCCAAAATAAAGAAAGAAGGTATTACCTCATATCTCAAAGCCTTTTCAGGAAGATTAGCAGCAGTGTATGGGAGTTCGATTATGTGGTTGTGTCGGTAATAATATTCAAGGTTAGTAAATGCAGCTTCTGCTGTTTCAGGTTCCATGGACCTATGAGAGCAGAAGACGGGTTCAAGGAAAATAGTAAATAGAGTGTTGTGCAGGAATGTAAATCATAGATGTTATATGAAACCATCTCGGTCTATATTGCACCTCCAACAAATATTATGCTTATGTTGTTAAATGTGGTATTATTACAAATGTGCCATGGAAATAGATTAGGATTTAAAAGATCGGTGATATTTTGTTGTATAAATGTGCTTTGTTGTACAAATGTAGTTTGTGAGCATAATATGAAATAAAATACTTAACTATTAAATATAAAAGTGTTTTGATTCAACCCGATACAAATAAAATACCTGCTATTCACTGAAAGCACAATAAACATTAAAGACAACAAAATTGTGATAAGAAACAGAAGATAATGGAAAACATTACTGACCATGTGCTGTTATACTCATAGAAACCAACTAGTTGCATTCCTTCTCTAACTACAAAGTGCTGAAAAAAAAGAATTAATTAAAAGACTTTACACAGTTAGTCTACATTAACAGTTTCTATCATCCAACCTTAACAGTTTCTATCATCCAACCTCTCAGCACAAGCGTAAAACAGGATTCCTTGTTTTTGTTCCAATTATCTGCGTCTTATTTTTTTAGTACACTGTTGCACGTTGCCAAACAATATATTTTTAAAAATTACTAACTCAATGGCATAAACATGTATAACAACTATCAATGTCTCAAGTGACAAACACATGTATTAAAGTAGATTAGTAGCGTCAGATAAATCAGTTAAAATTACAAAAAGGGTAAACAAAAATAAGTAAAATGTTATTAACACATACTCCAAATCTAAAATTGCTTAAACTTGGTAATATAATCAGCATATGCACTACTTAACGATGACACTCAGGTACACATATACAATTATTAGTTTGAAGTTGAACACAAAATAATAATCAATAAATCACACTTGACCCACACCATTTGACCATGCTAACACAACTTAGTAAATGCCCTCAATAAAGAGAGCAATCGTTTACACAATTCAAAAAGAGGTTCAAATTCAGAACAATCTAAGCATATTTTCACATAAGTACTCGCATATATATTTAGCTATGGCTCTTTATAATGTAAAAAGGGGACAATTAAAACAAAACACACAAGCCAATTGCAACTTTAAACCCCAAAGTCCCAAACACACAGTTTAAACACACTAAACTATGTACTAACAAGTCGCTAAACAGTATCTCAATATCATGAAGTAAACAATTAACATCAAAATGCAGACAATAACTTTAGACACACTAAACTACGTAATAATGAGTCGCTCTATCTTAGTAATATGAACTACACAATAAACATCCAAATGCAAACAATAACTTGCAAAACAATTAAAATTTGGTATTATGACTCGCCTAATTATCTAAATACAAGTACTTTGATCCCCTGATAACTAACAAAACAGAATAATTACAGAAACTTTTTAGCCAAACTTTTGCTACTCGCAATCACAAAAAGTATTTTAATCGAACGATCAAAAAAATAAAAATATCACAAAATCAAATCTCAGCCTTCCTAAAAAGATAATAAAAGTCATAACATTTAAACCCATGATAACACTCATTGAACACTATACGAAAGACTTGTGAACTCACTCATCAAACTTCCTGATTAGAGTTTACAACTCCTTCCAAAAAAAACATTAACGGTTTCTAATCATCCAACCTCTTGGCACAAGCGTAAAACAGGATTCCTTGTAATTATCTGCTTCTTAAGTTGAAAGTAAGGGGGTGTTTGGGATTGCTTATTGTTTCTGAAATGCTGTTTCAAGCTACATTTGATATAATATTAAATTATTTATAAGAAAACTAAGATATGGAGGGCTGAGCCAAGCCAATTGCAATGCCAAAGCGGCTCTTAACAACAAGATATTGTAACGTCAAGTGACCTAATATATAGCTCAACGGATGATACACTTGCCTGTTAGACAAAATTAAGTCCAAGAAAGGTTCATGCATAGTCTAATTGGGTAAACTTACGAGGTTTTTCTTATCCGAGGAGGGTGATCATTTTTTAAATCAAATGTACGCGTCCTCACCAGGTGACCATTTCCGCCCCCCAAATGTACACACCTAGCGAAGTTTAACTTGCTTGCAAAAGAGAGCTTAAAAAAGTAGTAAGGGGGGTGTTTGTTTAAGCTTATATGTGGTTTATTTTGAACTTTGTGGGCTTATATAAGTTTATTATGATATGATAAACCTATATAAGCCCACATGTCTCAAAAAAGCTGCAAAATTAGGACTTATGAAATATAAGCCGAAGTGGGTGTTTGTTTAAGCTTATATGTGGGCTTATGAGCTTATTTGATTTCGGCTTATATATCATAAGCCCCAATTTTCTGGCTTATTTTGAGACTTGGGCTTATATAATTTAAACTTATATAAGCCCAAGTCTCAAAATAAGCCAGAAAATTGAGGCGACACAAATAAGCTTAAACAAATACCCCCAAAGCCCACATATAAGATTAAACAAATACCCCCAAAGTCACATAAGCTCATATAAGCTTAAACAAACACCTCCCAAAGCCCACATATAAGATTAAACAAATACCCCCAAAGTCAAATAAGCTCATATAAGCTTAAACAAACACCTCCCAAAGCCCACATATAAGATTAAACAAATACCCCCAAAGTCAAATAAGCTCATATAAGCTTAAACAAACACCTCCCAAAGCCCACATTTAAGATTAAACAAATACCCACTTGGAAAATTTGAAGAAAATGCAAAAATAGTTTTCAGCCTTTCTACTGCCCACAAACAAATTAAAAATATAAATTCAAATATCATTTTCAGCTAATCACAAAATAAACAAAAAAAAAAAACAATTATAATGGAGAAGCATAACAGCAAGTTAGTTATAAGTAGTTTAATAATAATATAATATATACCTTACGCCAGAAGGCAATGACGTTCTCCATAAGAGTGCAACCATGATGAAAAAAATCAACTTTTCCATCGACTTCAATAACAAACATATGCTTTTTAAGAGTATCTACAAGTGCTTTATCCCAATCGGATGTCGCCATTCAAGGAAGCTTTGAGATTTGTGAGGCGTTTCTACTGTTTAAACCCAAACACCAAAATGGGTCGAGTTTTTCCTATTAGTTTTTTTCAAGGAAGCTTTGAGTTTTGGGAATTGGATTGTGTTAGCTGGGTATTGAGACTGACGGTCATTTGGAACAGATTTCGGGCCGGGTTGCGTTTGTTGGGACACAGTTTGGAGTTGGGTTGAGGCGTGTTCATATGCATTCTAGTTTGTTTTTTTTCAGCCTTTTACCCTTCATACGAATTACGTCAAGCAAGACCGTTTGTTTTTCGTTATTGAAGACTTCTTCCTTTTTCTTCTTTTCTTCTTTTCTTTTCTTTTTCTTTTCACTAGTACTTTTGTGCTATCAAGTAACATTTTTACCTTTTTCTTATTCACTAGTTTTTTGTGCTATTGAATGCAAAACAAACAATCGTTTAAAATACGAAGTATTAAAGACAATACATAATGGTTCAAAATATACAAATATCGACAATTTTTTGTGCTATAAACCCTTTTCGTCTGTTTTTTTACGTTTCCCTCCATTTTCAATGTTTTCGTCTGTTTTTTAACGTTTTCGTTTGTTTTTTTACATTTAGCCCATTTTCTTACGTTTTTGTCCGGTTTTTTACGTTTTCATATGTTTTTTTTTCTTTTTCTTTTTCATCTTTTTTTTACGTAAAAAACGGACGAAAGCGTAAAAACGGATGAAAACGTAAAAACGGACGTAAATGTAAAAACGTAAGAAACGGACGAAACGTAAAAACGGACGAAAAAGTAAAAATGGCGGCGTAAAGAAACGGACGGCGTAAGAAAATTGACGAAACGTAAAAATGGCCGAAAACGTAAAAAGGGACAAAACGGACGAAAAACCGACGAAAACATAAAAAGCGGGCAAAAGCGTAATAAAGCGGGCGAAACGTAAGAAATGTACGGCGTAAAAACCGATTGAAAACGTAAAACTATGATTGAAAACGAAAAATAGATGAAACGTAAAAAACAGTGAAAGCAGACGAAAACGGATAAAACTTAAGAAAACGGACGAAATGTAAAAACGGACGAAAGCGTAAAAATAGATGAATACGTAAAAGCGACGAAAACATAAAAGCGAACGTAAACATAATACAATGGACTAAAACTTAAGAAAACTAAGCGAAATTGTAAGAAAGCGGACGAAAACGTAAAAACGGACTTGAAGCGGACGGCGTAAAAACGGCCGAAAACGTAAAAAGAGGCGAAACGAAAAGAACGGACGAAACGTAAAAAGCGGAAGAAACGTAAAAGACGGACGAAACGTAAAGAGATGTAGATATTGAGAAAGAGATGTAGGGTTGTGAAAGAAGAGGTAAGAAGTGAAAGATAATGTCTCGAAATTTAGAAGAGGAAAGAAGTGAAAAGAAGACTTATGCCGCAAAAAACAAACAAAACCTCTCGCCTCCTACAGACAAAAGAAGTGAAAAGAGGAAAAAAGTGCTTATTGTGAAAAAACAAACGACACCTATGTAATTGCCTGTTTTTAACCAACTACTATGTATATATTTTTGATATCTTGGATTTTCTCTTGTGTAATATGTTATTGTCTTTGTGTTTGTTTATCTTTTTTATTGGCATTGTGTCAACTGGAAATATGGAAGTTGAACATACTTTCAAGTTGATTTCTAGTTAATTTCTAGTTGCACAAATGCAATCTTTTATTTTAAAGAATATAAAACACACACTTGAATGTAGTTGATTTTATCAATAACAAACATCATACTCAAACAATTAACAATTAAATTTTGGGGATGAATCGGGTTCATATGAAAATTGTAAGTTGTCGTAGTCGATTGAATCTAAATACTCATCATCTGTCGAGTATTTGGCTTCCTCATATTCAATATATCTGCATTTTCTCTTTTTCACAATCTTCTTCCAATAGTTCTTAGTTATAGGCTTACTTCTTGCTTTTTCTTTCATAGTTTTTTTTGATAATCTTCCCATTGTTTAATTTTTACATAAGATTTTTGTGCAAAATACCAATAAACAAAGGTTGTTGCATCCTTATTTGGTTGGATTTGTTGCAACATGTCACAAAAAAATACTCATTAAGTAAAACTTATATAATATAAACATATACCAAATGTACAACATATGATAAACATACTTTGGTTGTTTTGGTTCTTTCTCTTGCAATCCAACATCACATTTTGCTCTTTTTTTATGAACACACCTTAACACTTCCAGATGTTGTTGACATTTTTTAAAATATTATAAATGTAATTAGTTGTGAGTGATATTCTTGTTTAGAAAGCTGTAAATTTATAGGCATTTTGAACATAAAAAGTCATCATATTAAGGTAGGCAATTGTATCATTTTTTTTTGGAAAAGTTACACGCCTTACTAGAAAGTTTGACTAAATTTGTACACTATCTTTTTAGAGGTGGCAAAACGGGCGAGTCGGGCATGCACGGGCTACGGGCCAAATGGGTGAGGGCTAAACGGGCACGGGTAAAACGGGCTCATGTTACATGAATCGCTTTTAAAAGGACCCAAAACGACGAAATAAATTCCTCGAACGTAACACCTCATTTATATTTAAAAAATTAAATATAAGTTTTTCTTTACAAACACTCTGATGTTCGAGAAAAATATGTGCCCATTATGCCCATTAACTTCTAAATGGGCAATACATGCCCATTTCAAGAAAAGGATGAGGCCCAAATGTGCCCAATTCTTTTAAAAGTTTATCCATTTAGCCCATTTTTGATTTTGGGCACAAATTGTCACCTCTATATCTTTGATAATGAATGTTGGAATCACTCCTAAACATTATTCAAGTGTTAGTAATTAATATGTAATAGTTAGCTTAATTATGGCCTTTATGTTTGTTATTAGCCTTAAGCTTATGTAGAAGGCCCATGAGCTTAGGCCCATGTCCAATAAGGAAAAGGGAAGGAGAGGGAGTGTTGCCTAGCTCCTTGCCTATAAATACATTGTAATAACCTTCACTTGAGGGTTGGTTGTTCAAGTTATTTCTTTCATTCACATCTACGCCTAACCGTGTTTTATTATCGTGTGTGTGTGTGTTTTACTTGTTCAATCGCCTTATCTCTTTCTATATTGCTTGTGTTTGTAAAACTAGTGACCTATCGCTGGTATCAATCGCCTACTAGTTGGGTGAATCGTGTTTGTTTTTGAAGTGGTTTTGGTCTCACGCCTAAAGCACACGCTTGATACTTTGGCTTGCTTAAAACGTCTTTTTACACTTTTGAATCCAAGATTCTTGTCCTTTCAACGTTTTAAGGTGTTAAAATACGTGTTTTGGCAAAAGTTTCAAACTTTACGTGTAGATCTAAGTTTTTATCTTGTTTTGAACGTGGGTATCATCCCACGCCAGAATCGCTTTTAAGAGCTTTGGATCATCAAGTTTCACACTTTTGTGTCTTTTGGTGTTATTGAAGCTATTTTATCACACAAAAACTGGTTTAGAAACATCTTTGGGCATTATCACTTTTACGAGTAATCCTACGCGTAGCAAAACCCTAAAACTACGCGTAAGGTTATCCTTGGTTTGATCTTCGTTTTCGTGGTTTACTCCGTGTTTTCTTACTTGGATAAGTCTGAAAATACGTCGACTTTGGATATCTTTTGCACTGTGATAGTGTAAAAGATCATTTGGGCAAAACCCTAAAATTACGCATAAGCATAAAGCTTACGCATAGAAATCCTACGGATAAGATTCATCTTACGCCTAAGCTCGCCCACGCATAAGGTAATCCTACGCCTAAGTTTCTACGCCTAACTTTGTGTCTACGCTAACTTTAGAGTCTTTTCCATACTTACGCGTAAGCTAAATCTACGCGTAACTCCTTATTGTTACGCGTAACTTTGGTGTTTTTACGCATAAGTGCTACTTGGTTATTGTGATTTCTACGCCTAAGGACACTTCTTCAACAAAGGTTCATTCGACTACAAAGATCCATTTTTACCAACACAAGTTTTCAACATGTCTCAACCACCATACTCTAACTATTTCCCTTACACTTATCCTCAACGTCAACAACAACAACAATTAAGTCCCCAACATCAACAATGGAATCAACAACAAGCAATTTATCAACAACAATTTAATCAACAACATACTCCACAACTTGTCGCAATTCCACAACCTCAAATGGTTCAACCACCACCAAGTCTTCAAGTTCAACCCTTGAATTCAATCAACATCCATCAAGGAACACTATGAAGGAACCCACTTGGTTTGCAAAGATGTGTGAAGCTTTAAGCGACCAACAATCAATTCATGAGGTCGATCACTTGATAGACCTCCAATGCTCACTCCAGAAACTACGATCAATGGGTGATAAGGTTCTTTAGGTTTTGTGATCCAAGAAGCCACATGGAAAGTTCTTAAAGAAGGTTATCTTGAAGGTCCATTTCGATGCCTAATATCGTTGCACCCGGAGATCCTAATGCTAATCCACCAAGAGATGAACAAACGAACATTGCTACTATTGCGCACTTGAATCTCAAGAACTTCTACACTATGAAGCGATGAGCTTGCAATGGAATATATCCTCTTAGGATTACCAAACCCAATTCTTCGTAGTGTTGATGCTCAAAAGATCGCATGTAAGATGCGGGCACATATTCGCCTTCTTATGGAAGGATCTCAGACTCAATCGAGGATTTGGAATCCAAAATTTACTTGGCTTATGAACACTTCATGATTGAACCCGAGAGACACTAGAGTCTTATCATCATCGCTTTTCGACATCATCAATGATTTGGATAAACACAACATCATCATGCCAAGAATTGCAAGTGAATACTAAGTTCCCGAGTAGTCTTGGTCCCGAATGGGAGAAGTATGTCATTTTTCTCCGCTGCGAAGAACATGCATCGCCTACCTACGGGTTGTTGTACGATTACTTGAAGCCTCATGAAAAGGAAGTTGATCGAAAGGATTCTCCGTGCTCAAATTGCTCCACCGACACATCCGAAAATCAACAACTTGCCTTATATGCTCAACAAAATTATCCTCCTCAACCAAAGAACTCAACCAATCGCTTCAAACCCACCACATGATCCTTCACAAGAACAAAATCAATTGGTTCCATACAACAACAACAATGCTCAAGCACTTGTCGCTGAAGCTAATGAGGACATCGATCCGCTCAAGCATTGCAACAAGGATTTGTTATGATTGCTAATGCTTTTGGTCGTTATACCAACAAATCCAACAATCGCATTCGCTCCTCATCAAACACAAGGAATCAAGTCATGAACAATGGACGAGTTGAAGTTCGTAATCGTGGTTATGGTCGCCGATGAGCGGTGGTCAAGGGTTTAATGTCTATGGGTAGGAATAACAACAGAGCTCCAGTGGTGGAACAGGAAATGCTCGAATGGGTTAAATGGTCTTCGATGCTACAACCGCAATGAGAAGGACACTGGCTAATGCATGCCCAAAGCCGAGGACTAGGGGCGTGCTTATCACAAAGAGGCTCTTCTTTGGCTCTTAAGGATGAAGTCAGGGAACTCTCACGCACAAAGAACAGAGCTTTATGGCGATGCGCACTCAGATGATGATATGGAGGACTTGCGCACCAACTCAAGCAGCTATGTTGATGGCTAATATGCAAGAGCTACACATGAGTGAAACAGCCCATTGTATGACACCGATGGCTTGTCTCGGTACCCGAACAAACCATGTTTATCTCTCGATCTAATATCTCCGCCAACATCCGAATCCGCAAGGCTCGAATGTTCAAAATGAGTCTTCCACATCTCATTCGACGATTTTCAAATAGATCCCGTAGTTACATTTGACGATCAAGATGACCTTATGGTTTCCTTGATAATCAAATTGACTCGTGGTTATACTTGAGGATCTAAATAATGATCATGTTGAGACTCACGCTGAACAAGTCGAACTTTGCCTCATCCAGATTTTGCTCGCTTAATACAAGACCAACAAACCATAGTGGAAGAATGTCGTGCCATTAATGAGGACTTAAAAGAAAAATGCATCGTTAACCAAGGATTTTGAATGTTTAAACATGCAACTCAATTTTTTCAAAGCTCAAGAAAACGTGAAAAGGTTTTGAAGCGCTTTTTGCTAAATCTCATCAAAACGAAAAATATTTAGAGAGACATGATGCGTGATCTAGCCGCTTCGAAAAATGCTTTGTTGTCTCGAAATAGAACAATCAAACATGAACATAAAAAGCAAATTAACGCCTCACCTTGGAAAATCAAAAGCTAAGGTCGAGTTGTTAACTTGTCAAAAACGTTCTCAGATACAAAAAGCATTCAACGAATCGAATAGATGACTATCTCGAAGAAATTGTTGATTTGCAAAATAAGCTTAAAGAGTTCAAAACTGTTGTTTATAAACATGGTGAGTCTGTAATGCCTATTGAAAAGTTTACTTTAAAACCAAATCCAAAAGGATATGGACTCAATCTTGCCGACACAAACCTAAGCTTTCTCCCAAAACATTCAAACCAAATCCGAAGTTTCAAAGGCAGTAATATAAAATTGATGATATCATATGACTGTTGTTGAATATAATCGCAAGAGGAATTAGATGTCAAGACGAGAGTCGATCAAAATTAGAAAAAGTTGTTTATAACAAACCTTTACTTATTCACAAGCGGTCACTTTCGTCTCCGTCAAAGGATTCTTCTAACACACCAAGGGTTATCATTAAAACACCGAGTCTTCTAATGTTAGTCCCAAACCGATTATGCACAAATTTATGGTCCTTTACCTTCCATCGTTGAAGTAATTCAAAACCCGAAAATCGCAAAATTCTTAGATATTTTGACATTTTCATGGCCGACCTCAAAACTTTGGAACATGAGATAGAATATCATTCTCAAATCAAAGTTCAACATTTTCAATCGCCTCGGCGCGTGAACAAAGAGACATTTTTCGAAAAATCTTTACCTAATGTTAAAAATTTGAAAAATTGTGCATTGTCTTGGGAAAAGGAATTTCATAAGGAACTTGAGTGATGAAGGTCGTTTTCGAGAAAATGTAAACATCTATTTCTAATACTAAACGTAAAAAGAAAATGTTGAGAAAAGATGTTGATCGACTCTTGGAAGATGTTATCCGTGCCGATATCCATAATGTTGTGTTACTTCATGCTTTGCCATATGCATCCGATTATATCTCTCGCCGATATCGTTGATAATGTTGTTACCGTTGATAATTCCGATATTGTGCATCGCTCAAATCTTTAAAAGTCGAAAATGAACGATTGAATAACGAGCTTTCAAACGCAAAACGCCGCCTTCAATGGTGTCAAAAGATTGTCAAAATCGTGAACTTGCTTTGCAAAACAAAATCACCCGCTTGCAATCTAAATCGCTTAGTCCAAAATTTGAGCAACTGGATGATCAAAACGTGTCTTTGAAAGGTCAAATCTCTAAATATGAACAAGAACTTGTAAAAGTTAAACAGAATATGGTGTCATATTTGATTTACTTAAAAAGACTCGTGATGAAGCATCAAACGAGCTTGATCATTTTCTCAAACACACTAAGGAAGTCATGAATTTTTCGGAAATCTTCGCTCGAAAATCAAGAGTTGGTGCACACTATCTTTAAGCTAAGAGAAATGTTAGGAAAGTATGAACACCTTCCCCAACCGTCATTAAGAAGATAGCACCAATACACTTAGTAATCGTGAACCTAGAATCCCTACCGCCAAATCACAAGTTGCTAACGTGCTTCCTTCTATCGAAACAGAATAGTTGCATCTTTTCCAAACGTCCGCACTTCACACCTAGAGCACTCAATCAAAGAATAGGAAGTTGCGACCTAAGAAAAGATCAATAAGGAATGCTAAAGTAGAAGAACACCCTAGGACTATGAATAAGACTCATGTTGCTTCCACTATAGATATTGCGTCTCGGCAAATGTAATAGAAATAGTGATGTAACGAATGCTAAACCGTTAAGTACTTTTGATATTCACCTAATGCACCTTGTGATATTTGTCGTAAAAGTATGAATTCGATTGTCATGACAAATGTGTTGCTAAAGCTATCATCTCTCGCTTACGGAATCCTAAGACTCGAATACCTCTAGGCCCACTAATCGCCTAAGTCTCGGCTTGGTAGACCGCCTTCTTTAGATTCTAAGAAACGCGTTGTTGTCCCCTGTAGCTCCGGCCACCTCCAATGAATGTAGTACCACCTAGTGCATTCACTAAGACTAAAGCAAATAGTAGTTATAGATGGCGAAATGGATATATAACACACTAGGATTTAAATGGATGCCTAAAGTTATTGATGTGTATGTCTCTTACAATCGCTCCGAACCTCTAACATTTCGGGTTCCACATCTACTTCTATTCCATCCGTGTCGCCTGTGTGTAATGCAGTGATATGATCATTCTCTGATTGTTGATAGCGGATGTTCCCGACACATGACAGCAACCTTAAACTGTTAACAAACTTTATTGCAAAGTTCATTGGCACCGCTGTTCGGAATGATCACTTCAGCCTATCATGGGCTACGGAGACTATATCAATGGGAACATCGAAATAAGGTGGTTTACTATGTGGAAGGCCCTCGGTCACAACTGCTTTCAGAGGTCAATTTTGTGATGGAGATTTGGAGGTTGCTTTCAGGAGAAAACTTGTTTCATTCGTGATCTACAAGGAAACGACCTCATGTCCGCTCGCATACTTCTAGTCTTTACACTATCTCTATGCAAGACATGGTTGCTTCTTCTCCCATCTCGCTACTTTCAAAGGCAACATCAACAAAATCTCGGCTATGGCACCGCTGCCTCACATCTAAACTTTCGCACTATCACCAACCTTGCTCGACACAAACTAGTTGAAGGACTCCCACGATTTCGGTATTCAAAAGATCACCTTTGCTCAAGATGTGAACAAGGGAAAAGCACACGTGCTCATTTTCCTTCAAAGGTGGAACACGCCTCAAAGATGTGCTTCATCTTCTTCACATGGATTTGTGTGGCCGATGCGTGTGCAAACGATAAATGGCAAACGCTACATCTTAGTAATCGTTGATGACTATTCACGCCGGACTTGGGTCTACTTTCTTCAAGCAAAGACCAAGCTCCACAGATGATTATCACCTTTCTCACGAAAATACGTGTTCATTCAAACACCGCTCGACAAATCGTAATGCATGAGGAACCGAATTTGTTAACCAAACCCTTCGTGAATTTTATGAGAAAGTGGAATACAAAGATCGAACATCTATTGCTCAGACACCGAACAAAACGGTGTTGTTGAAAGACGAAACCGAACGCTGGTGGAAGCCGCAAGAACAATGTTAATCAATGCCAAACTCCCAGACACTTGTGGGCGTGTCGATCTATCGCATGCTATACTCAAAACCGTTCTATGATTACAAACGCCACAACAAAACACCTTTCGAGCTTGTCCATAACAGAAACCGAATTTAAAACACTTTCATGTATTTGGATCTCTTTGCTATCCGAATAATGATCGTGATGACTTTGGAAAGCTCAAAGCCAAAGTCGATATTGGAGTCTTTATTGATACCGTGATAATTCTAAAGGTTTCCGATCCGAATCGTCGAACAAAGGAGGTTATGGAAACGATTCATGCTCATTTTGATGAACTCACGGAAATGGCTTCGAGTATAATAGCTTAGAACCCGGTCGCAACCGCTTAAACTTTCCCCAAACCCCATCATCACCGAACAAAGCCCCCACCACTCACAACAAATGGAAAGGTTATTTGCTCCTCGCTCAAAGGACGATATTGATGATCGTGCTCTGTGTATCCGCTGCTTCACCGCTCAACCCGATAATATTCCTATACCGATACACCGCAACAACAACTATTGTTGAAGAAGCACCACCAGTTGACTCCAACACAACAAGAGAACAAACCGCTCCAACAATGATGAACCAATGATGATGTTCTCAATGAAGTACCCCACCGCCGATTTTGATCCAAATGCGTTTTTAACCCGCTTTGCTAATGAGATCGCCGCACTGATGTCGCGAATCTTCAACAAACCATTTGAATCCTCAAAATCGCACAATGTATACCAACATCAACCCTCTACACATAGATGGACAAAAGATCATCCTCTCGAAAATATAATTGGCAACCCGAATCAACCGGTCGTTATAAGACAACGCCTTCACTCGATGGTGAACATCGATTTATGCACTCACCGTCCCGCTAACTGAGCCCAAAACATCAAAGACGAATGACCAAAGACACCGGATTGAATCCATGCAAGAAGAACTCAACCAATTCAAACGACTTGAAGTATGGAACCGTTGAAAGACCAACAGGGTTTATGTCATCGGTCTAAAATGGATTTGGAAGAACAAATTGATGTCAAGGGAATGTTATCCAAACAAGTCACGACTAGTTGCTAAGGGTTATCGTCGTGAAGAGGCATAGACTTTGAAGAATCTTTTGCTCCGCTTGCTCGCTTGGAGGTCGTCGATATTTCTCGCTCATGCTCATATGAATATGACGGTCATCGATGGATGTCAAACCGCGCTTCTCAATGGACAACTTAAAGAAACGGTTTATGTCACCAACCGATGGATTTGTTGATCCCGAGTTCCCGAACCATGTCTACAAACCGAACAAAGCTCTATACGGTCTCAAACAAGCTCCTGGCATGGTACGATAAGCTATCATCTTTCCTCATTGCCAATCATTTCACCAAAGGTTCGGTCGACCCTACTCTTTTATACAATATCACGGGCACATATCTTAATTGTTCAAATTTATGTGGATGACATCATTTTGGGTCTACACATAATAAGTACTCAATCGCTTTTGCAAAACTAATGAAGAAAAATTTTGAAATGTCCATGATGGGTGAACTTACGCTCTTTCTAGGACTACAAGTTCATCAATCACCCCGTGGTATTTTCTTGAGTCACCCAAATATGCCCTTGAATTGCTAAACAAATTTGGAATGAAAACCCGTGATACTTATGCCACACCAATGACTCATACCAAGAAGCTAGACGATTTAAATGGGAAATTAGTGGACCCTACAAAATACCAAGTATTATTGGGTCTCTAATGTACCTAATAACAGCGACTGATATTGTCTTTGCTGCTTATCTATGCTCCCGCTATCGTCAAGACCAATCGAAACCCACCTCTCGAGGCTAAAAGAATCCTCCGATACATCAAGGGAACCATTAACTGGGGATCCGTATCCGGGGATTCTCGGTTTTGAACTAATCGCTTTTTCGATGCCGATCACGCAGATGTTTAGATTCACAAAAAGTACTTCAGAGCACTACAATTTCTTGGTGATAAACCGTGTCTTGGCAATCAAAGAAGCAGGATTGTACATCACCGTCATCAACCGGGCGTAATATGTAGCCATGTCGGCGTGTTGTGCTCAAGTCATCCGGATGAGAACACAACTCAAAGACTATGGTTACGTATTTGATGTAATCCCGATGTATCGCGACAATCGGAGTGCCATTGCGATCTCGCAACTCGCTCAAGACTCAAAATCAAAGCACATCGATCTTCGCTATCATTTCATCAAGGACCACGTGAATGTGGTATCGTTGAATTATACTGGGGTATCAAATACCAATTGGCGATCTGCTCACCAAAGCCTTGCCTCCCGCTAGGTTTAATGAGTTGGTCCACCGGATTGGTATGAGGTGTTTGACTCAAGAGGAATTGATGACCTCCTAAAACAGCCTTAAAAACCCGTCAAACACCAAAATCTCTTTTGTAAATAATTTTTCAAAACAAAATACAAAAATATAAAATCGATAAAACAACAAAAATATTCTTCTAATCTATTTTTCTTTCAACATGGCAAGTACATTTTTCCACAACACTTTAATCTTTCAAAATTCAAGATTTTTCCGATCAAGTGTTGAGGGGAGAAAATAATCACTTAACTGCTTCAAAACATCTCGTACTTGCATGTTATCATATCCCGTTGTTTCTTTTATCAATGGTGGTAATATTTCGGTTCAATGACACCCTGACTAAAATTTATAACCTTTCATTATTTTCTTAAGTCGAGGGGAGTGTCGTCAAGTTTCTTTCTTAAAATCTTTGTTTGGTAACCAAAATGGAAGTTAAATGGCTTTGTATGAAAAAGGAAAAGGTGGAGGGACCAAACTCAAAACTTTAAAGTTATTTTAATAAAACACCTCCACCTAACTCTTTCACTTCACATTTAATACTCCTAACCAAACTAATCCTACGCCAAAATCGCTCAAGAAATCCGTGTTTTTGATCATCAAAGTGTAAGTGTTTTCATGTTCTTAACATGTTACAAGCAAAGGTTTTGAATTTAAAGCAAATCCAACGGCTAAAATGTTAGTTATGGGTGATTTTGTGTTCTACGATAAGCGTATGAACACATGATCATGTGAGTGTGTTTGTGGTTGAAAAGAATGTGTCAAAACGTGTTAATAACATCAATGATACTATTTTTACCCTCTAAATCCACCCGTAAACACGAATTGATGGATTTTCAAAATTAGGGTTCTTGAGTCGAATTTGGGTAATTTCAAATGTGAAGGTTTTTGGTCAAAAAGATTGTTGTGTGAGGTTAATATGATGTTGAATTGATGATATCCGTGCTCTATAACTACCCGTAAACACCGATTAATTCGAATTAGGAATTAGGGTTTAAAGTTCATAAGTTTGGGTATTTTGATTCATCCACGAATTGGATGTTAAGACTTGGTTTATAGACTCTCACAACACCTTAGAACTACCGTAAAAGTTTGGTGCAAATCCCATGGTTAGAAATCTTATGCGTAATTCATAACCCTTAGGGTTTTGACCCACGCGTATGACTTTCTACGCGAAATGTTTAACATGTTTTCATGCCATGATTTGTTGTAAAATGAACATATGTGTTGAGATTGATGTTATGATGATTTTATTTCGTGCTTGCTACGCATAAAACTCAAAATCAAGGTGTTTTGTTACTCACGATAAGGATCACCTTACGCCAGAAAGTTATGCGAAGAGAAATTTTACGCGAATCATTACGCCGTAAGGTTCTACAATGGGACCACGCGATCCCGTGAAGGATATGCGTAAACAATGACCTCTACGCATAAGGTCTACTTCACGAGTAAGCCTTACGCGTAAGGTTCTTATACGCCACGCCGTAAGCTCCACGCATAAGGTCCCCTTTTCCCACGCTGTAACATTTCCTACGCGTAAGTTAGGATCCCACGCATAAGCTTTCGCTCACGCCAGATATCTTATCCTGCTTACGCATAACTTTGCCATTCCTACGCTAAGCCTTGATTGACCTTCATTTGAGTTGTTACGTGTACAAACTTGTAAATAAACTAATCATATCGTCACGAATCCAATAATGTCACTAATAAACTTAAACGCTTGATATGTTGTGAACTATAAGTGATAACATAAACTTTAAAACTTAAAGTTAACTAACTCACTAAACATTTCACGACGCCATTGGACAATTGGACAAACAAGTGACTTAGGACTCAGAATAATCATTAACACTGTACATTCAATAATTAGACAATAAAGACCTTCGTTGACTAACATTATGTCTTTCGATATGTTGGTTCTTTTGGCTAATGTTATTTCGCATCACGACATGGTCGCACAAATGAATGTGGATGCACCGTAAGTTCTCACAATTGTCGACATCTTCCCAATGGTTATCCGAGAAAGCTTGGAAAGAACAACCTTAGGGTTGATTTTGACACCCTCACATGCTCGTAATCTTCTTGTCTCATTGTGTGGATATTCTAAGGAATCATCCCTACCAAAACATGCTCTCACACTCGCCACTGCTCCTAAGTCTACATTCAAGAATTCGGAACTCTATGCGAGGATCACGGGTCAAAGTGCGTTGACGGTGACACTTAATCACAAACAAGTTACCATCACTCCCGCAGACTTACGGGTTGTTCTCATCATTCCCGACATCGCTCCAACCGACTTTTTGCTACCCCACGTAAGAAACAATCCCGCAATTTCTCATTGACATTGGCTATGATGAAGCTTCAGAATTATTACTAAGCATTCTCATGTGGAGTCAAGAATATTCCTCAACCGTGGAGAACTCTCTACATCATCATCACCAAGTCTGCTCTCGGTCGCGACAAAGGGCTATGAGCATCCCAAGCTCATGGAACTACAAATTTTCCGTCCTTGATCAATAAGAAGGATATTGAAATCAAGCATCGATATGGGATGACATGATGGCATTTCACAAGAAGCTTGGCTCCAAGATTCCCTATGTCAGATACACCAAGCTTTTGATCCAGAGAGCACTTGGGCTTAATCATAATATTCCCAAGAGGCTCAATGACCTAGATAATCACGACTTGTTGTCCGAACCTATCCTTTCCATCAGAATCAAGGAATCGACAACGAAGAAACAAGGTGTTGTGTTGCCTGATCACCTTCTTACAAATGAAATCAAAAAGCTGGAAACGTACAAAAGGTATCGAGTAGCCGTAAAAGAAGGAAAAGTTGGCCATCTTGATGAAAAGGCTTCTGGAACACCTACTCGGAGGACCGTAAGAGGAAGTGCCGAAGTGCAAGAAGCACTGAGAGTCAAAAGAAGTTCCCCAAGAGGAACCCTTCAAGAAAGAGGATTGTTCCTCTAAGGAAGCTACTCCCATCCCGATCCCTAAGTCTGAACCGCAAAGAAAGCTTGTGGACGAAAGCTCTGAAGGCACTGAATCAGACGAGGAGGTCCACTACTCTGAATCAGCAAACGAACCACCTCCATCAGTAGCAAAACCTCCAAGTCCTCCAACAGATAAAAGAAAAGGAAGACTCAAAGACTTGTGCCATATGATGAAAGCTCGTAAAGTGATGAAGAGCCACCGGATACAACTTTCGTGAAGAAGATGAAACAACTTAGACATCAACACAAAGTCAAGAATTTGCTAAAGACCAAATGGGTGGCCCCGAGGGTCAAGTGGTGCTCAATCCACACCAACTCCCGATGCGGTTAATCGACCCGATAAGGGAGCCGGTGCCACCACTCTTGAACAACAGAAAAAACAACTTTTGGAGGATACTATTGTATATGATTTTGAGGAACCGAAACCGATAAGTCCGAGAAAGATAAAGATGTCGATTATGATAAGTTGCTTCGGATAGCCCTACACGCTCACGTAAGGAAACTTCAACCACCAAAGGACCCGAGTCTCCTCACATCTCATCATCATCGGATTCATCTTCTCACTCATCACCACCACCATCAAAGAAGTCAACCAAATCATCATCCAAACCGTGAAGAAACCACCTCGATCTTGGGTTTCTCGTGCTCATGAAAGAATTGTTAAAGTCACAAACAAGTCGAAAGAAAGACATGCTCTACATGAAGTCGAACTTTCTCAATGAACAAGTACAAGATCTTCATGACGAGAATGACAAGATGCAAGAGGAAAGGAAGTTTGTCCAGAATTCATGAAAATCATCGTCAAGAGGAACCGAACGAAATGATCAAGGCTACACTAAAAGTACCTTCGGATTTCGCTCCTAAAGTCACAAAGGAGATGTTCACCGCACAACTATATCCGAATCTTATGCGATCGCCAAGCAAACTATACGATCAACACCCTTAACCGTCACAATCAATCCAACCGATCCCGTAGTTTTCTCGAATAATGAATTGGTGGCCAAGCTTGTAACACAAATGTCGTTACGATCGCAATGTTTACTCAAGAAGCAAAATTGTTTCAAGCATTGCTAGATTACCAACCCAAGAAGCTTGTAGATTCAAGCGTAAAGGTCTAAACGTCCTAGAGACGATGAAGATAAGGATCGTGATAAAGACTCGCACCTAAACGCCGGGCGCACCCGTGAATCTTCTTCAATGCAACCTCCTCCTCAAAGGACTCCCGCTCAACAGAGGCCGCCTCGCTTCTTCTCACCGAAAACCTCAGATTCTCGAGTTACCGCCGAGACTCGTAAAACCGGTGACCACTTTGAGTATACGGTGGTGACGATGAGGAAGTCCTTGAGCCCCTACAACAACCCACCTCTCCCAAACAAGTGCGAAACCGTAATCATCATCGAGGCCTTCAAAAGAAGAAGAAGACGACTCGATCAAGTCGATCATGGCTAGATGACGATGACACAAAAGAATTTGAATGGTTCTCTACACTTGTCAACTCTACTCCCTACCCTGAAGAAGGTCAAGAATTGGTAGACGGTAACACATTGGAGCACGCAAAAATTTTGCAAGAAAAGTTCCAGGTGAAGAAGATGACGAAATCCGAGTTGAAGCGAATCAAGAATGAAGCATTTCAACTGTTAAAAGACAGCTCCGAAAGTGCCCTCGAGGTCGAATACCACCTTGACAACATTGCTCGAGCTATGTCTAACAACATGGATTGGCTCAACCCAGAAGCAAACATCGACTTCACCAAACGGGATAATCCTCCATACTACACCGACTGGACTAAACCTCTACCGACAATTGGCCAACCAGATGAACCAAGGATTCCATTCCGATATTTCTTCAACAAAGACCTGGAATTTCTTCTCCATGGTGGCGATGGTTCAAGGAAATACGCTACATCCTTGACACTTCCATTCCCAAGAGCCTATATACTCAAACCGCATAGCCATTGAGGAACGTGCCAATCACTTGTTCTCCAACAAAGTGGAAGCATACGACCGAGATGCATTGTACGGATTCATCATTGGCCGTAACGCCAAGAATCTACTACCGTCGCCAGTTCGAAGTCTCAACATGCAGTGTTTAGTACTAAAGATATCGTTGCCATCAAACACGTTGATCTTTCATCTAAGTGGGACTACACATTCCTAAAGAAGATCGTGGTCAAACGACAAGATGAAAGGGATTATGCTTTCTCTGAAGCTGACTTTGAGAATTTGTCTATCAACGACATCGAAGACATGTACCTTGCCAAAGTACAGGGTCGCATGAGACAATTCTCAACCGAAGTACAACGTGAATTTATCAAGTCACTGCTCATCTTCATCAGACGCATAGTCATCAAGGAACGTGTAGAAGATCTTCAGCTCGCAGTTGAGTCATATCAGACGCGTGTCAACTTCACTCCACCACAGCTTGATCTTCCCGACATCAACCAGCTTCCACAATATACGCTCATCAGCAAACCATTCGGTGTCGTTTATCGCAGTGAACTTCAACGCAACTGCTTGATGGCGTGTAATGAACTTCATAAGTTTGGAGATCACACCTTGAAGATGGTTAGGGACGGATTAGCTTATCGATTGAAGGATATACGTGAAAACATTGGGAACCCTAAGCGATGGAATTCTCAGGATCGAAGGGACGTGAAGAGGATCATCAAGATGATTGATGAAAGGTTGTTTCGAAGGGATCGCCGTAAGATTGGAAAGCTTTGTTGGTGGTCACCCAGATCAACATCACCGCTATCAACGCCTGCATTCCCCGCAACATCACCGGACTTCCGGTACCCTTAAACTGCTTTCTCTCATTATAAATTTGGATGTGTGATTTCTTATGTCAATGGCTTGTGCACACATAACAAAGGTACAACCCGTAATTGTAAAGAAAGGACCCCGTGGTACGCTTCAAAGCCACAATCCTTATAAAAGGAGCGAAAGCTTTACTTTTGAGTAAAACCTATCAAACCTTTCACTTTTCAAGGTTTTGCTCAAAAGAACAAGTACTTCCCTTACGATTTTCAAAACCTCAACCGCTTATATCACTTGTTGAGGGGAGTATTTGAATTAAAACTTTGTTCAAACAAAATGTTCTTTGTGTCACTCTTCCCGCAACACTCGAAATGGTCATATTTATTCTCAAACGCTTCAAAATAACATTTTATATGCCATTTTGAGGGGAGAAAATATGTGATAAGAAATATGTTTGTTGATTTCGTGTGAATAGACTTAACCAACGAATTGACGAAATACTCAACTATTAGTAACTCGAAAAGACTTGTCCGGACGGTAATAATTTCAAGCTAGTTCGCTAGTGATGTAAACGTGTCTCGCAAAGGACTTGTCCGAGTAGAATGTACCATTCGAGAAACTCTTGGTAGACATGAACTTTGACGGGTTTGACAACCTTCGAGGTTTGTCTACACCTTCAAGATAGTTATTAGAGCTAGTTGTCACCTAAAAGTCGACAATGCAACTCTTTAACTATGCAACGAACCGTGTCTCACGGGGATTGTCTATCTTGAGTTGATCAATTCAAAATGTGCGCTCTTTTCCTCACTCGTGCATTTAACCGTTAAAACTCTTAAGCACATGTGGAGGGGAGTATTTATGCAAAATTATTATCTCAACAAAGGTACAAAACGTTTTCATTCATAATCACCGTGAGAGATCTTTCAAGTAAATGGTTTTATGGCAACATAGGTTAGTCATGGAGTTATAAGGTGACTAAGGTTAGGAATAACTGTCCTATGATCCGCCAGAGTCGGATGGATCTACCCAAGGACACCACAAATAGTTAGAATTTAGAAGTCCTTAGGTATGATTGTAAAAGGAGAAAATGAGAATCGGAGAAAGAAGGAGTTGAAGAATCAAAAGAAATGTAAAGTAAAGGGTGAAAAGAAATAGCCCTCCGTATTATTCAACTTAGGGCGACACCGGGTTCAATTCATATGCTACCGGTTGTCACTTGATGACACCGGTATTGAAGATTAAAAGTCGTCATGGACCCAAAGGACGCATGCACTAAACCTTCTTAGCCACTCAAGTTTCTCTCAACGTAAGCTTGTTTCATTCTCACAGGAACCCTACATAATCTATCGGCTTTCTCTTAGAGGTTGTCGATATTGAAGAAGGAGACCTCTCCCTAGTCTCCGCCAGAAAACCAAAACGCACAATTGAGTCTAGAGCCACGAGATTCATCAAAAGATCTCTTAGGTACACTTGACATTTCATCACTTGTTGATCAACAAATAAGATCATCGGTGGTTCATATATCGAGTCCTTCATGATCTTAGCAACTGTCGAGAACATTTATGAGAGGTTCACATCCGTGATCCTCGATGATTGAATGGAAACTCCGCCATGGTCAACATCAAACAACCCCGACAGCAGTCACTTCGTAACTCCCGTGGATTACGCTTAGTGTGTCTCAAACGGTCTACAACAGAGGTGATGCTTGTACCTCAACGACTCATCCGAACCGTAGGTGTACTTCGCACATCGTGTTATCTCACTTGTGGGACTCGGTTCAGAACGCCCTTTGTAAGAATTAGAGTTGAGTTTTCACACTATGTTGTTAACTCTCTCAAGTTCAAACTTGTAAGTGCCGGAATTCGCTTATTACTAACCGCTTTTATGTTTACTTTATGGAAGCACCGAGCGGAATGATCGTGCGATTCTTCACATGTTCACGCCAACATCATCACTAATGGAAGTTCTATCTTAAAGCAACACAATAGTCGAATGATTCTTCGTCAAACCAAAGAATCTACAAAGTTAAAGACTTAAAGAACTTCATCAAGATCAAATCCAACGCCAAAGAGCGTGTGGGCATGTTGAAGAATGACGTGAGACACCGGAGCAACGGGGACTGATGCGATTTGATGCGCATAACAACATACTATCACTTTCATCACAAAGAACAACGATCAAAGAACAAAGTTAAAGATGACGCCAAAGCATAACTATTCAAAGAAAACTATTTCTACACCGGGAGATTGTTCGAATCAAGGCAACTCTTCTCACAAGAAAGAAGAATGTCAAGACGCCAAAGCTACTATTACATCAACGCCTTCACCGCTTTCATCACTAACACTTAGGGGAGATTGTTGGAATCACTCCTAAACCATTATTCAAGTGTTAGTAATTAATATGTAATAGTTAGCTTAATTATGGCCTTTATGTTTGTTTTAGCCTTAAGCTTATGTAGAAGGCCCATGAGCTTAGGCCCATGTCCAATAAGGAAAAGGGAAGGAGAGGGAGTGTTGCCCTAGCTCGTTGCCTATAAATACATTGTAATAACCCTCACTTGAGGGTTGGTTGTTCAAGTTATTTTCTTTCATTCACATCTAAGCATAACCGGTTCATATTAACGTGTGTGTGTGTGTGTTGGTTTTTCTTGTTCAATCGCCTTATCTCTTTCTATATTACTTGTGTTTGTAGACTAGTGACCTATCAACAACCTATTTATTGTTTGATGTAGAAATCATACTAGTTGAGTCTGATACAAGCTCAGAATTCATCATTGACTCTGACACTAGCCTTGAGTTTGATGAGGATACAAGCAGAAATCATGCTAGTAAACCTTCCAGTTCAAAACCAAAGATGATGTCATTGTATTTGCCAACAAATCATTCATCAAGTTCTGATTCAAGTGGTGATTCAAGTTCTAATGAAATTTATGATGTAAAATTACCTATGCAAGTGAAAAAAGGATCCATCTCAAAGGTTGCAGATCATAAAGTTCCAACTCCAAGAGTTTCTGTCACAAGGCCCCCTATAATAAGGAATTGCATTCTACGTCTTGCAGTAGTTCAAACTTGAGAATGTATTGGTAATAAAACTTTTGGAATAAGAAAACCTAAAGATGCTCTACAAGCAATGAAGTTCAGAAAAAGGAGAATGAATTAGGGGTAGGTTATGATGGTTGTTGCTATGTGTTTAGCTTTTTTTTGTTGATGGTATGAACATTTTCTTATGTTAGTTTTTTTATGGGTACATTTCTTATGTCAGTTTTTTTTATGGTTGTTTGATTTTACCTAACTGAATTTATATCGCTATTGACAGTCTCAGGCAGAGGAGTTCGATTCACATATAAGGTCATAATAGTATATAGGTATAGTGGTTGTTCTCGAGGTTTGTCCATGATTGGCGCGTGTTCTTTCTTGGAGGCATGGTTATAAAATATTGTTAACAACATTTATTTGAGTAAGATATTATAAAATTTTGACCATAAATGTATTTTGGAGCAACAATGTTTGAAATTTTTGACAGACAAAATTTTGTATATTGATAAATCGATTTTTCGTATATGGTTTTGATATTGATCTTCAATAAAATTGATTCTTGAACAAACATTTAAAATGCTTTTCATACTAAAACAATCCAACCATTTCGAATCACTAATTTATCATACCTCATAAGGTTTATAAAAAGGCGTTTCATATGTACAATTTTTTTGACCAATAGAATATGACTTATCCGAGTCGGTATGATCACCGGAACACGAACACTATGACGGGCATTGTTATCACGGTCAACACAAACAACTCAACATAAGGTCATCACTTTTTTATGAAACCTATTGTCCCACTTGTAGTCTCCAAGGCCATATTTGTATGATGTAACCATCGATGTTGTTAGGATTTTTAAAATCCATTAGTTAAAGTGTCGGTCACCTCAAGTATATGTATTCATTAGAAAGCTCGTAGTCGTAGTCAAGTTATGTTAATAAGTAGTTAGTTAAGTAACACCGTGGAGGACGGACGGGTCTTTACCCACATTATGCCCGATCCACACCCGTAGGAGGCGTATCTTGTAAGAAATTATAAATACCTCTACCACCCAAGGTGAGGGTTGGAGCTCAATACCATTTTTCTTTGTTTCATCAAGTTCCCAATTCTCTCTACTTTTTCTCTCTAAAACTCAACCCATACGCCCCTTTTTAATATTATTTGATGTGTTTATGAAATCCAATATGTTACAAATGGTCAAGAGCCATGGTTTGATCACTCATCTTTCATGTTCTTGGATTTCTAGTGGTTTTCATAAAGTTTTTTGGGTTTGAATGAGTTTAGAGTAGTTTGCATCATTTGGATCATTTCTAGTGTTAAAGATTGGATTTTGATTGTACTTTTGTGTTTAGAATCATTATATGTGCTTAGGTTTTGATTTGGAAGGCTTGAATCAGCGTGGTTGGGTTGTTTTTGGATTGAAAAGTGGTGTTTTAGAAAGTTTCATGGTAGCGATTTGTGTTCGTACCATTTTTCGTCTAAGCGATTTGTCCCCAAGTTCAAGCGATTTGTCACTCCTGAGATTGCTTATTGAAGTGATTTGTCTATTTTTGTGAAGCGATTTGTACACTAAGCGACTTGTCTATTGAGACAAAACAACAAAAAGGACGAAGTAGTGGATGTACTTGTCTGTCTAGCGATTTGTCTAACTAGCGATTTGTGTGTCTAGCGATTTGTCACTCTAGCGACTTGTCTATCTAGCGATTTGTCTCTCTAGTGATTTGTCAGCCCAGCGATTTGTCAGTCTAGCGATTTGTCTGTCTAGCGATTTGTCAACCCAGCGATTTGTCAGTCTAGCGATTTGTCTGTCTAGAGATTTGTCTATATAGCGACTTGTCAAGTGTGCGATTTGTCTTTTGAGACTTATTGTTACTTATTACGATTTACGGTTTTCTCTTGATTTAGTAAAATCCTGAAAGATTCTATTTCCGGTTTAATCAAAGAGTTGTGAAATCCGTAGAATCGTAATCATGTCTACAATCACTTCTTCCGTTGCTGATGACGTACAAGCTGCAAGATCTAACACTCGTCCACCCATGCTGGACAGAACCGACTATGACTCTTGGGCTCAAAGAATCAGACTCTATTGCTTAGGAAAAGAAAATGGGGTTAACATACTTAAATCAATTGATGAAGGACCTTATCAAGTTGAGATTACCAGAGACATCCTTGAAACTGCTGCTGATGGTACGGTGATATTAGGATTGGATAAACCAAAAGCATATGATGAACTTACTAACAAGGAGAAGAAGAGATACGATCTCGACATCGCTTCTTCAAACATCATACTTGAGGTTTACCTAAGGACATCTACAAGTCGATCAATCACAACACTAAAGCTAAGGCAAGATTGGACAATGTTAAGATGCTTCTCTACGGTTACGAATTGACTAAAGAAGACAGGAGTCTCACTGATGATGACTTTGAGAACTTTAAGATGAATCCAGGGGAAAGTGTCACTGAATATCATGTAAGATTCCACAAGCTTGTGAATGATATGAGGAATATCAAAATGACAATGCCAAATATTCAGCTAAATTCAAAGTTTGTGAACAACATGAATCCTGAATGACACAAATTTGTCACTGCATTCAAGCTTAACAAAGGTTTGAGGAGCACCAACTATGAAAAACTATATGCATATTTGCTCCAAAATGAGAAACATGCTGTGTTTGAACGAATGATTTTGGAAAAGTTCAAGAACAATTCTGGAGATGCGAGCTCATCAAATGATTCAACCGCATTCTACACTAATGTAGGAATTACCACCAAAGCATCATAAGTCATACCAACTAGAAATGGCAATCACAAACTCATTCCAGATCCAGGGTATAAACCTCCAGACTCAGACACATTCATGGGACATCTTGTTAATCAATTGGCTTTAATGGTCAAGCAGAACTTGAACCTCACCCCACACACCAACAATCATCTTAGAACTGCATCCAATCTTCACAGTCATGATACGGTTAAAGACGGAAAGGTAGTGGTGCAGAATGTGCAAGGAAGACAGAATGCATACCTTCCACATAATGAGCAAGGAATGTTGGTCTTGGATATGGGAATGTTGGTCTTTGGATATGGGAATGTTGGTCTTTGGATATGGGAATCTTGGTGGTGGTGGTGGATATATGGGAAATCAGAATCGTGGAAGGAACATTGCCCAGGGTCAAGTAAAGCCTATTAAATGTTACAACTATGGTGGAGAGGGACACATTGCAAGGAATTGCACTCTTCCAAAACGTCCACAAAATGCAGAATACTTCAAGGATAAGATGCTGCTGGTACAAGCTCAAGACAGTGGAGCTATATTGAATGAGGAAGAATTGCTATTCCTTTCTGAGGGAAATGCCATAACTTATGATGCTGATGTGGATGAACGACCGGTCAGGGTATGGGTCGAACAATCCCAACGCATTTCAAGTTGCGCATCGTGATGCATTTGATTCGATGTCGATGATGAACCAACCGCCTGCACCATCTTCATGGATAGTACCTCACCAATGGTTTCTACAAAGGCTCCTTCAACTCAAAAGGCCAGTTCATCCAAAGAATCCATCATATCAGAGGTATTAAAACTATACGATGATGTTGATGTGTAAAAGATACACAACAAGGTACAATCAACTGAAATTATTGAATCAGATATTGAAAATATGGGTAATATTAATGTTGTCCCATATGATCAATATGTGAAACAAAATGAAAGTGAAATTGTACCAAGTAATGCATCTTCTACAGTGAATGACGACTATATTTTTGATGAATTCACTGCATGTGCCCCTGATGCTTCTGTAACTTCTGAACTAAATGCCTATAAGGAACAAGTTGCTATATATGAACAACGTGCTAAGTTTGAATTGACTACCCGTGAGCGGAGATGGATAACCAAATGCGTATAATTATCGAAAAAGCAATTTTAGGAAGAAATGTTAAAACAAGAGTTGGATTCCTTACAAGAAAAGCTTAACAAAACTCATAAACAAAAACAAGAACTTCAAGAAAATGTGAAAGTACTTAAACAAGAATTCAATACTAAGGAATCAAAACTTTTAAATGAATTTTCCAACCTAAAAACTTTTAAGAACAAGCTAGAAAATAAATTGTACATACAAGGGAACACCATTCAGACTGCTCACATGATCACTAAGCATAGAGTTCTAAGTCATAAGCATAGCTTTGCACTTGTAGATGAACCAAATCCTAAGGCGTATAGTAAGGCTAAAGCAGCTCAAAAGGTAATCTATGATGGAAATGAGATTATTAAGCCTAGACAGAAACCCACTTGTGCTGAGTGCTCTGAGGAAGATAGAAAATTAGAAGAAGTCTCCAGAAAAAATTTGGATGATAAACTTAATAGTCCCTTGTGCATAAGAGATAAAATCATCGTTAAAACACCAAATTATTCTATGGAAAACTGGATTGCCTTTAATAAGTTTAGACCTCGCACCAGTGACCACCCCGAACAAATTTTCTCGGAAAAGGATCCGGACAAACAAAAGGTCGATGATTTTATTGAAAAGAACTCCCTTGTAGGAAATTGCCTCCGACCATCATGTGTATCCCCAAATACACCAATGCATTTAGTGCATAGAAATCTTCCCACTAATAGCAAGACCTTAATCACCCTTTATGTAGTTTACCAACTATTTGTTGATTTTGAGAAACATGTAAGAAGAGAATCACACCCATCGGGATAATCGAAGGGAAATGGGTTTTGAACAAACTAAAGAATGCTATTTAACTGAGGTCATGCCTTTCTTTAAACAACTAAAGAACAATTTGAGAGTCTTCAAAAGGGAATGGACATAGAGATTAAAGAAATGAAAAAGATGTTTAATGATACTGAATTTGAGGTCAGTATGCATGAACGAGAGCTTAAGAGTAATGAAATTGAGATAAAGAATCTGCACATCATTAATGATAATTTGATCTCTCAATGTTTTGCTCGAGATGTGTTCTTCACTGTTACAAATTATTCTATAACTGCGTCTCAATTTCATGAATTAATTGTTGCATTAAAAGTTTCCCATGATCATGTCATTGAGCTTGAAACCACAAATTCAAAATTGCATGATAAAATAGAACAGGATGATCATGATAATTTGGTAAAACATTATTCTAAACTGGAAGTTGAACATTTTAATTTGCAACTAAAATATCAACATCTCAAAGAAAATGTTAAAACCTCAAATATCAAGACATCCTCAGATGTTCCTGAGTTATGCAGTTTTTGAATTAAACAAACGTGACGAACAGATTCGAGCTCATTGTAACACGATCAGAAAGTTGAAAACCCAAATTTCACAATTAAAGGGTGAAAAGAACAATGTGAATGGCTCCAAAATGCCTCCTGCTTTAGATTCTCAGTATTCTCAAAACTTTTATATTCAAAACATCATTAATGTATTACAACAAGAAAATGAGAGTTTTCTAGAAGAAAATGAAAAGGTCAAATGACACTTCAAATAGTTATACGATTCAAGAAAGTCACTCGTGACAAGAACAATGAAAAAATAACTGCTTTACAAAAGGAAATTGAGAATCTGAGGAGTCAGGAAAAAGGGAAAAAGCCACTTGTCTGTGATGCGAATGTTATATCAAAGGAATCTTCGGATTCTAAGTATGTTGTGACTGTAAAGTATATTCCTCCTCATCTTAGAAATAACGAACTTGTGTTTCATGAATATCTTTCGTACCTTAAGGATAATCTAGAATGTCTCCGTGAGATTGTCGAAGAGGATAGCATAAATAAACCACTTGATAGTGAAGTTAGGTATGCATGCTTATATGCCAAACGATCTCAGGAACTTTTAAAATGCTTAAGAGCAACATGCCCTAAATCCTTTTGTAAGAAAGATAAAGTCGTTTTGCCTTGCTCTATGCCTAGTGTTAAGCATGCAACCCATGATATGCCTTGTTATGTGCCGAAAGTCAAGCGTGTGAACTTTGATGTGCCTGCAAGTACTTCAGATCCCAACACTTCTAGATCAGGAATGCAAAAAGTAGCAAAACCAACTAATGTTCCCATCATTCCCTCTACAGGAGTAATCAGTGATACAAAAGCAAGCGGGTCAAAGCCTCTAGGCAATACAAAGCAAGATAGGACCTCGCAAGCTAAGAGTGATCAATGGAAGAAAGTAGAAGAACACCCTAGGAACAATAAGTTTGTGTTGAATAAGACGAATCGTGTTGACTCTAGTATTAGCTATAAGCGTAATGTAATTAATTTGAATTATGCTACTACCTGCAAAACATGTAATGAATGCTTGATTTCTGGTATTAATCATGAATGTGTTGTGAATGATTTGAGTAATGCTGTCAAATCTCCGGTAAAAATTGTTAACACTAGAAAACAGGATAAGAAGGTCAGAAGACCAAGGTGGAAGAGGGCTAGAAAATATTAGAAACCAACAGGAAGAAAATTTAGTAATGTAGGTTATCAATGGATACCTACTGGCCGAAAATTCAATTTTTTTCTGGAGACTTCTTCCAATATTTTTACCCGAGATGTGATATCATTAGAAGCGAACATACTTTGAGGAGATCCACTATCTCTATTATTTCTCCATCTACTTCTAATGATATCATTGACTCTATTTCTGATGTGGATGTTCCAATCTCGTTTTCTAACCAAGTGGAACCCATTCTCGCATGGGGATCCAAAATATCCAGTCATCCATACTTGTCTCGTGTTCAACCGCAGTCGTTCAAATCGCTACGTGGTACCGGACTCAGTGCTCCAAGCATATAACCGGAGATCGCTCGTGGCTCATGAACTTCGTGAGTAAATTTATCCGGACCGTTAGATTCGGGAACGACCATTTTGGTGCAATTATGGGTTATGGTGATTATGTTGTTGGAGATAGTGTAATCTCCCGAGTATATTATGTTGAAGGTCTTGGTCATAATTTGTTTTCTGTCGGTCAATTCTATGATTCTGATCTAGAAGTAGCCTTTAGAAAACACACTTGTTTCATAAGAGAACTTGATGGTGTGGAACTTTTGAGAGGAACACGTGGTACAAACTTATACACCATTTTTATCGAAGACATGATGAATTCTTCTCCAATCTGTTTGTTGTCAAAGGCTTCGAAAACAAAGTCGTGGTTATGTCATCGTCGTCTCAATCACTTGAACTTCGGCACCATAAATGACCTTTCCAGATGGGACCTAGTAAGAGGCTTATATCGGAACCTTAAGTACTATACAATAGCGGAAGCCTTTACAAAACTTACAAAAGAAAATATAAATAACTTAATAATCAAAATAAATCTAAGATCCCTATATTCAAATCTTGCTCTCGACTCTACTCGACCCGCAGTTAAAGTATGAAAAGGATCATCTTTGTTCAAGATGCCAACGGGAAAAAGCAAGAAATATGCCCACAAACCCAAACCTGCAAACTCAGTTATGGAAGTTCTTCATACTCTTCATATGGACTTGTGCGGACCCATGCGAGTGCAAACGATAAATAGGAAGAAATATGTATTAGTCGTTGTCGATGACTACTCACGATTCACTTGGGTTAAGTTTTTGAAGGCAAAGGATGAAACTCCAGATGTCATCATCATACTTATCAAACAGCTGCAGGTTCGACTTAACAAGACTGTTAGAATTATTCGAACGGACAATGGAACTGAGTTTGTTAACAAAGAACAAAGTCAGTTTTATGAAAGCATTGGAATCAACCATCAAAGAAGTGTTCCACGTACTACTCAACAGAATGTTGTAGTTGAAAGACGTAATCGGACCCTTGTGGAAGCCGCAAGAACAATGTTAATTTACTCAAAGTTCCAATGTTTCTCCGGAAGCCATTGCCCTTTGCTTGCTATACCCAAAATCATTCCCTTATACACACCACTCATGGAAAAACTCCATACGAACTTGTCCACAATCAAAACACGATCTCTCATTCCTTCGTGTGTTCGGTGCTTTGTGCTATCCAACGAAGATGGTCAAGATTTAGGTAAATTAAGAGCTAAGGCGGACATTGGAGTTTTTGTGGGTTATGCACCAAACAAGAAAGGTTACCGAATCTACAACAAAAGAACTCGAGATATCATGGAAACTATTCACGTTACATTCGATGAGCTGTCTGGGCAAATGGCTCCAGGACAATCAAGTTCTGGACCCGCATCTCAACATTCATTAAGTAGTCCCATTAGTTCTTCTCTTGTACAAAACCCTTCACCGCTAGCCTTATGTACCTCCTTCGAAGATGATTTGAAGAAATTGTTTGATCCAATGTTTGATGAATACTATAAGCCCATTGCTAATGATCGGTCTAATCCATCAACAAAGGATCGCCCCAACCCGGTCACGTAGATAACCCTTCAATTTACGTGTCCTTTGAGTCAAGAAGTGCCTCTGCGCAGATCACTCATCATCATCATCAAATCCTCAATCATCGAGTGTACATCATGGAAATTTTTCCGCAACTATGATGGAGATAACCCTTTGCTACTCCAGAAGATGCTCCATTTGAGAATAGATTTGCTCTGAACCAACTTGTAACCATCTTCATTAGGAGATCCAAACTCGCTACTTCGTTCCTCAACAACAACCACGAACACCTTAGAAAATGGACACATGACAATCTATTGGACAACATCATTGAAACCTTCTCGTCCAAGATCCACTCGTAAACAACTTGCAACGATGCCTTGTGGTGCTTCTTCAACTCCGTACCATCTAAGGTCGAACCAAAAGACGTTAAAATAGCCATGATCAAGACAATGGTTCAATGCCATGCAAGATGAAATTCATGAGTTCGATCGACTAGATGTATGGGAATTAGTACCGCTCCCGACGTACTATGATCATTGCTCTAAAATGGATCTTCAAAGTAAAACTTGATGAGCATGGTGATGTGCTAAAGAACAAGGCTCGACTGGTTGCAAAAGGATGCCGTCAAGAGGAGGGTATTGACTTTGAAGAATCATTTGCTCCAGTTGCATGTATCGAGGCAATTAGAATCTTCCTGGCTAACGCTGCCAGCAAGAATACGATAGTCTATCAGATGGATGTAAAGACTGCTTTTCTTAACAGAGATATGAAAGAAGTTGTATACATCAGCCAAACTGAAGGTTTTGTGAATCCAGAGCATCCTACTCATGTCTATCGCTTGAAGAAGGACCTTTACGGTTTGAAGCAAGCTCCAAGGGCATGGTACGACACGCTATCGAAGTTTCTTGCATCTAATGGATTCAAAGAAAGGAGCGATTGATCCAACATTGTTCACCGTAAAGTCGTGCAAACACTTAATTCATGTTCAAATCTATGTTGATGATATTATTTTGCCTTGATGACCCCAATGAATGTGACCGTTTTCTAAGGAGATGGGCTCCAAATTTCAAATGTCGATGATGGGACAAATGTCATTTTATCAATCAATCTAAATATGCTAATGAAATCTTAAAGAAATTTGGATTTGATTCTTGTGACCTGTTGACACTCCCATGGTTGAGCGTACTAAACTAGATGAGGACCACTCGGGGATCATGGTTGACCAAACTAAATATCGTAGTATGATTGGGTCCACGATGTACCTTCGCCAAGAGACCGTACATTACATTCATTGTATGCATGTGTGCTAGATACCGAGCTAAGCCTACCAAAAGCACCTTGAAGCGGTTAAACGGGTCTTCGGTATCTCAAGGAACCATCAACATGGGACTTTGGTACACGAAGGACACCGGTATGTCACTAACGACCTATCTAGATGCTAACCATGTAGGGTGTCAAGATACACGACGAAGCACGTCGGAGGTGCTCGGTTTTGGGTGATAAGCTTGTGAGTGGTCTTCAAAGAAACAAATGAGTACTTCTATATCCTCTACAGAGGCAAAATACATAGCCATGTCATCTTGTTGTGCTCAAATCCTATGGATGAGATCCCAATTATCGACTATGGCTTTGAATTCAACAAAATCCTTTGTATTGTGATAACAAGAGTGCCATTGCTCTCATGCAACAACGTTCAACATTCAAGGGCAAAGCATATCGACATTCGACATCACTTCATCGGGAGCAAGTGGAAAATGGTGTGGTAGAACTATATTTTTGAAGACCGAATATCGGTTAGCGACATCTTCACCAAAGCTCTTCCTAGAGAACGTTTTGAGTTTATCCTCCCACGACTTGGTCTAAAGAGTCTACGACCGGAAACACTCAAATGTCTTCAAGAGGAAGACGAGGAGTAAAGGCTTTTCTTCATCCATCTCTGTACATATCTTCTTAAAAGAGAAAAATACAAAATTATAAAACCAACAAAAGGAAAAGAGAAAAATATAAAATTTTCAAAAATCCATAAAAATTAGAAAATCTTGAAAAATTTCAAAAATATTGTCATTTTGTCATGTTTTTCCTGGTTCGATAACATCTACGGACTTCGATTTGTCATTCAAAGAATGGCACGGGTCTTTAGATGAAGTTCAAATGTACATAAAAAAAATGAGATGGAAAAAAATGGTGGTTTATTGTCAATTCAGGCAGTAACCCATTTTAAAAGAAAGAACAGAGCCATGCTTATTTTAAACATTTGAAACCTCTTGCTCTGATTCTAAAAGACAAATGTGTCTTAACAAATATTTTTCCTCCTAAAACATTCTTCTGAAAAATATTTGTCACCTTATGAAGACAAAATTGCTTTGAAAATAACTCAGAATATCTGTAAATCATTGGACTTATCATTTGAAAAAATCTCTTACGCTCAATCAACAACTGATAAGGATTTAAAGGTACCTTTTGAGGGTCATTTAAACCCTTAATTGATCAATTTTGTATCCGTTACTACTTAATTTCGTTCCTTTTCACTTTTAGGTTTCTTGAAGGCAAATTCTTTGGAATGGCACTTATTCGGACGAAAAGCGCGAATATCTGAAGAAAATGGCCAAAGTCAAGAATCGAGACATTCAAGTCTGCTTGAATTGAAAGGGGCGCGCGGGTTCTACTTGTAACACCGTCGGAACAAGTTTTGTGACGACTCAAGAGCCAAATTGCTTATTTAAAAGTGGCGGCATCGGGTTTTAAAAGAGTAGGCGTCGCGACTCGACGGCCTAGATTTGATCCGAACGACGTCGAGATCAAGGCGACGGCGTCATGACCATAAGGTGACGCCACACAAGTCGCAACATGCTTGTAGCCGACATCTTGTTTGGCCATAACTTTTCATACGAACTCGGTTTAGGTGATTCAATGACCCATGCGACGAAACAAGAAAATCTACAGTTTGGTGAAAAATTCATCGTGATGCGATCACTCTTTAGGTGTGACGTCGTCACTCTTTGCCGACGTAAAATCGCCTATAAATAGAACATTATAACTTCACTTTTTGTAGGCTCTAAACCCTAACTCCGATTCCAGGGCTTAGATAGGTGTTTTTCCAGCAACTTTGAAGGTTTCAATCACCCCAAAAACATCTTGTAATGGTTTGTTGATTATATCTTAATCCATATATTCAATTTATCATTATGTCTATCCTATGTTTGATTGATTGTGTGTATGCTTGCATGTTTACCATGTCCGGCTAAAGTACTTGTGTGTTTGCTTAGATATATGAAACCTAGTTGTTAATTATTGTTAGGTTGTCTCTTATCTTAATTGTAATTGGCTTAGGAGTGCGACTAGGCTATCATTGTGTTTAATACTTGATAAATCTTTGATAGTTTATGAATGACTTAGTGGATTTCGTTTACTAAACCCAAAGATAACCTCAAAGTTAGTCTATGAATGACTTAGTGGATTTTGTTTACTACACTTAAAGGTGACTTCAAAGAGTTAGGAATGCACACCTTACGACCTTAGAAAACACAACGTTAAGAATAAGGATGTGACAATTCAACCATCAATAGGAGATAACTAGGGAGTAGTAGCATCTAGGTAAACACATCTTTAACTATCATACGAGCACACAACAATAGACATAGACTACCCCTAGCTTAGTTAATTAGATAATTAGATAAGTAGAGTAATCGGTAGAAATACCAACCCCCCAAATCCAAACCCCGAGATTCGTACCTTTCCATTTCCTAAAAAATATAAAAAAGATAAAAAAATAATATTCCTCAACCCCAACATTAGCGTAGTAACTTCTTACTTGCATTCCTATTCCCCTAGAGAACGATATCAATACCCGTGGCTTACCCTAATACTACACTACAACGATTAGGTTCATCGCCTGGGGTGTTGAAAAACTTCCTCGACGAAAAGGAAGTTCCTTTGACCCCGAACAGCGTGTAAGCGTATCAAGTTTTGGCACCGCCGGGAATAGAATGGCTAGTTAGGAGTCCACCTCGTTTAGGTTTCCTTGCTTGATTCCTATCAAGTAAGCTCTTTTTTTCCCATTTTTAGCTTCCTTGTAGTCTATTCCCCTTCTTCGTGACCTTTGTTCGTAATCCCATCACTTTTCATCATGGAAGGTGATAACCAACCACCACTCATCAACCCACCACCAATTGACCCGCCAAGAGGCCGTACTCTTGGTGAATACTCGAGACCAAGCCACCTAGGCTATAGGAACACCATTGAGCTTCCCGACCAAGCCCAAACTACGGCCCTGCGATCCGACACCATCCGGTTGGTGCAAAACGGATGTGCATTCCATGTACTTCGTTCCGAAGATCCTAATCAGCATCTTAAGGATTTTCTTAAAATTGTCGATTCCATCGACCTCGATGCTACTAATCGGGAGACCATGCGTCTGCATCTCTTCCAATTCTCTCTACGAGACCAAGCTAGTAATTGGCTTGACCGACTTCCCGCCGGATCCATCTCAAGCTGGGATGATCTCACCACTCGTTTCCTTGCCCAATTTTTTCCCACCTGAGAGAACTACCAAACTTAGGAATGACATCTTGATGTTCCAACAACGTCAAGGCGAAACTCTGTACGAGGCGTGGACTCGATTTAAGGACTTGCTCCACAAAGTCCCTCATCACGGCATCGATCTTTGGCTTCAAGTCCAAATCTTTTACGATCGTGTCAACTTATCAACTAAGAAATCCATCGACCAAGCGGCGGTGGTAAACTTAGTAAACTCACCGTGGAAGAATCGCGGGGTACAATAGAGGACCTTTCCTCTATGAAAGCGAATGTTGGAATGACCCCGTGAGTTGTCCAAAACGATAAAGGCGATCTCTTTGCCTCCCATTGACACACAACCTTCCAATTGTAGGATGCTCGAATTTGAAGATCAAGTCAAATTCGATGAGCTCTACAAGACTCTAAGCTCAAGCCAAATAACTTAGGAAAATCCTACAACAACCCTCCAAACACCGGAACTTCTACTAGTCTTGAGGAATGGTGTCCAAATTCATGTCATCTCGAGAAGCTAGATCGACGCAACTTGAAGCCGATTTCAAGCAACGACAAAGCGAGATGACAACCAAGCTCGACACCCTCTTAAAAGCCTTCAATGGACAAAGGGATGAAATACGGGAAAAATAGCGGAAATGATGGACTTAGTGAAAGAGTACACTAAGACAAAGATTCCGGAAGGTGCTAGTGAGGAAAGATGAGCAACCCCACTTTGTCTCATTACGTTATTTCCATTTCTTCCGATGAGGATGGAGCAATTGAGAAGAAGGAGCACCGAGCGGCAAGGATAGTAAGGATAAGAATGAGGCTCGGATGATGATGAAGCCAAATTCATCAAGCATTACCTTAAGCATGAGATCAATAAGAAAACAATCATTAAACAAGTGAAAACTTTAGGTGCAATGATGTTCTTAGGAAAGCCCTCTTAGGTGAAATAGGAGAAGAAGAGTATGACACCATGCCTATTAGACCTATGTACGAATCAATTCGAGAAAGCCGTAACTAAGAAGCAAGAGATCTCTGGGAACTTTGTAATTCCATGTAGCATAGGTGACTTAGAGAGCCTAAATGCCTTGGCCGACCAGTGATCGATGTAAACATAATCTTCTTTGTCGGTCTATAATAAGTTGACTAAGGAGGAATGTAAACATAATGTCACCATAGTTGACTAAGGAGGAACAATCTTAGACTTTCCTTAGCAAATCATTCATATGTTTATCCCATAGGAATAGCGGAGGATGTCTTAATTGAGGTTGCCAATATTGTCTATCCGGTGGACTTCGCAATTGTAGACATTGAGGAAGATAAAACCCGCCATTAATCACGGAACACCTTTCCCACCACAGCTAAGGCAACCATCAAATGCGGTGAAGGATTATGATACTTAAAAGTGGAAAAGGACAAGTTAGGATACCTATTGTAACAACTCGCATTTTTAAGATTTCTATCCATTTTTGAATTTTTACTATTCACTTTTTACTATTCATCACAAAAAATTTTATTTCACATTCTCGTAAGTTAATTTATTTTAGTGATAACCTGAGAGTTTGACAATCGTTAGATCATCTTCGCAAAAGTTATTAAGAAAACATCGTCTTATAGTTTCGTTTTGTTCGGAGAACCATTTAAACATCCCGCGCATAACGAAAACCAACTCTGAAATTTTTCCCACATCGAATAATTTTAAATCACTCACAATCAATTAGAGAATTTTAAGATTTCATTTAAATGTTACCAAATAAACCACGAGTCAGACGAGACTAAACTTACGTTTTAAACAATTCTACTTAGACCCGACTTAACCATTCTCGCCTTTGTATTTCCTAAGATGTTTAGAAACTTTTACATTTTTGAAAAATTCAAACATATTTCCCTCCTCCTTTGACCATAAAGAAATTAACCTTGTATCGTTCTACATTTTTGCTTAAATCGCGTAACTTTTAGACTTCACGCATAACTGTTAAGTTATCCCACGTATAACGAAAACTACATCTTGAAATCTCACATCGCTTATAGAATAATTTTAGTCTACTTTAAATAAATTCACATTCATTTCCCTGAAATCTCGTTCTTTTCTGATAAATTGCATTTTTCACGGATTTAGCCTACGTTTCCAGTTTTAACAGCGTTTACGTGACCCATTAAAATTATCACTCATTTTTACAAGATAGTAATGAGTATATTGATATGTTTAATCATTCCTATAAGTTTCATATTTTTACGACACCCGGTTTTACGTTTCATGAATTAAATACTTACCGTTAGCGATTGCCGGGACCAAAACTCACTCCGTAAAGGTAAGATAAATGTTCAAACTCTTAACCTCCTCATTTTAGCCATAGGTGGCATTTTTGATGTGTCATCAAGCATGGTGTCTTGATCATGACCATTGATTCTTTAGGTATTTACACTTGTAAAACTTAACCATGGTTAAATATTAACCTAATATATAGTTAACAAATTCTCTAGCCTATAAATACCAAGCAAATCACTTCATAAATTCTTGTACCACACCTTCTTAACATCTAAATTCCTAAACCTAAGGCATTTCTTATAGATCTTGTAAGAACATTCATGTGTTCTTGAAGAAAAACTAGGTTTTGATCTTTGTTCTTGGAAGTTTTCAAGAAAGAGTCGTTATAATCTTCAAATAACTTCAAGTCTCCAAAAAGACGTTGTTATAATCGTCTTTTCTTCTTCTGGTTTTCAAGAAGGCATTGTTATAATCTTTTAATAGCCTTGGGTTTTCGAAGATTGCAAATTCTATGTCGAAGCACCGCTAATATTTTATTTTTCCATAATACTCAAGCATTCTATTTTAAGGTAAGTATACATAAGACTCAAACTTATTTAAATACTTATAAACTTGGTTAGTTTATTTATTGTATTTATAAACTCTTAATATATCATATAATCAAGTAATCAAAAATACATGTTTTACGTATTGAGCACTACAACACTAGGGAACTTCATGTGAGGGGTTCATTTGGGTAAATAGATCGACGAGTTCTTTGGATTTACGAATTAAAGTGTCCTAGCTCCTCGACGTTCTTGCATGACCTCTCGAATTATGATGGCCCGAACGGTAGTACGAGATATACAAACTAAAACCATTTCTATAAACAAACATACAAATAATACATCATGATCAATATAAGGTCGTATATAGGCATGTTTATACTTTCTCATCGTTATTCCAAACCTAAGATATGAAATCATATTCTAGGTTATGCATAGAGACTTCCCGACTTATCCATCGATTCCGTTATACGTTTTGATATCATCTACTCTAAGGTGAGTTTTCATAGCCCCTAGTTTTACACGTTTTGAATTACTTTTTGGGGGAGATACATGCTCAAATATTATCTTTTACTTTTACAAATACTCAAAACATTATACTTGATTGCATTATACTTGATTGCGTTATACATGATTGTGTTGAACTTATTTGCGTTATTCTTGAGTGCATTATACTTAATTGTGTTATTGAACTTAGTGGCTCCAAATTAAGTTGTTGGATGACCATTAATCTTTGGGAAGAGGCTCCCAGTACGTGCAATTCAGTGGCTCCGAATAAAGTTGTTGGATGACCATTAATTTAGTGGCTCCAAATTAAGTTGTTGGAAGGCTATTAAATTAGATACATCCCAAATTAAGTTGTTGGAAGACCCTTGTGGTGACATTTATACTTTTTACTACTATGATACATGCATACATGATTGACATACTATATTTTAGCAGTGGGTTGTAAACACACAGGTTGCAAGTTTTGTATGGGCGGAACATGGAACTGAGTGGATTTACAATGCCTTTGTTATGTAAACATTCTTTAAAAGCTTTTCTTGTTAAAACAAACTCTATGAACTCACCAACCATTGTGTTGACACTTTTTAGCATGTTTATCTCAGGTCATAAGGCGATAGCTAGAGTTTGAAGCATAGAGTCACATGATATTTTTGAAGACTTTATACATTCGTATTTACCATTCGAAACATCTTGTAAACATTTATGTATTATACTTTGGGACCTCATTGTTTGTAACTCTGATTTCATTAATCGAATGGTAACTTTTCAAAAATATATCATTTAGAGGTCGTTTTCTATAACTTGTACTTTGTATTATGAAGTGGCACCCCAGTGACACAATCTTCCGCTACGATATTTTGGGGGTGTTACACTTATTGTTCCAAGATATCCTTTGAAGATTATGGAGAGGGTAAAAGATAAGAATTCACAGGTCTCCAATAATGCCGTTAAGAAGAAAATGGCTGAATGGGAAAAAGGGCTTAGAGAATTCATGGTTTAAAGGTTAAATGCGACATTGTGGAAACGTGATAAAAAGTCAGGAAATAACTAAACCACAATACCACAAACTCAAAAGAACCCTAAGGAATTTTTGAATGGAGAAAAGGTGCTTTTGTATAAATCAAGAATAAAAGCATTATGGGGAAGGAACAAGCCAATATGGTTTGGACCTTATACCGTGAAAGAAACTAATCTAAAAAATAAAACCGTTATCATAATAGATGATGTTGGAAGAGAATTCACGGTGAGCATACAACGTCTACAACCTTACGATGAAGGCTTAGTGGAAGAAAAGAAGGACGGCAATGAAGTCATGTAGGGGCACGATGGTATCAGTTGTGTGTGTAGGGAGAAAATGTATAATACCGATATCAAAAATAATCACGAAGATAGATTCAAAATTCCTTTAGGAAAAAGAATATTAAATCAAATCCCGTGTGTGATCGTGATACGGATTAGTCAACCCGAATCGTTTCCCAACGAGGCGTGAATTGCCAACGTCGTTTTTGGTTTGGAATTTTAATGCTCGATGTTTTGATTTGTTGAATTTGATTTTATTAAAAACTACGGGAATAGGGAAAGAAATTAAGGGAATCTAATCTACGGGAAATCCTAAGTACGAGAATTAACTAAAACGTAATAAACGAAACGTAAATAAAATGCAACTACGTCTAATCTATATCCTAAAATGACCTAAAATTACTTTTACTCTAAAATGCAATTTGAAAACTATTTATGAATTAAAACTAATTTTTATGATTTTCTTTTATTTATTTGAATTAAAATCTAATTTTAAACTTTTAAAACAAATTTAAAATACTAAAAATTATGAAATTAAGGGAAAATTATGAAACTATTTTAAAAAAAATCTAAAATAACTAATGAGAATTTTTAAAACTAATTTTGTATTTTTCTGATGATTTTTCTATTTTCTACAAATTTAAAACTATTTAAAACTAACTAAATGGATAAAAATTACAAATTAAGCTAGGAAAAATCTGGAAAAATTATTTTTTTGCTTTTTGTATTTATATTAATCTATGAAAATTGAAAATTTATTCTTTTGAAGAATTTCTGATTTAATTGTAATAAAAGCTATTTAAAAAATCCTAAAACTGCTTTTAAAATAGGAAAATAGTAAATAGAATGAAAAAATCAAAATTTCGTGAAAAGTCTAAAATTATATTCTAAGTCTATGAAAAATATAAAAACTAGGGCTTATGTGTAAGATTATGAAGCTGTAATGTAAACTTATTCTAAATAAGCTACTAAAATAAGCTAAAGAGCACTGAAAGCTACCAAACTGTCTCAGAAGCTAATTTATACTAAAGCTAACTAATATCAACTAATTCCAGCTACTCCTAACCTCTAATAAGAAATCTACCAAGTTTAGTATTAAAATAAGCTCTAATGCCAAACAGCCCTATCCTAGCTACTTTCAGCTTAATTATAAGCTAAACCAGTGATATTAAATGCAAACCAGAATTGAGGAACTATAGATCACCCAGCAAAGAACTTATAAACCAACTTTCGCACCCTAACTATCTAAAATGAACCCTATGCAAAGCTCGCAGTGAGCACGATTCACACTCGCTTATGCTTGAGTGTGACAGGGAAAATCAAATTGATTTAGGACAACTTATTTAGTGCTTAAAATTATTTCCAAAAATTTCATAAAAATCTATTTTCAAAACTAGACCAGTTGAAGTTATAAATCCCAAAGTCTCAATACTTTTGACTCAAAGATGAGCACATGAAAATTCAGCAAAGTTTGGTGAAAAACTGTTTTGAGCAATATTTGACTTTATATGACAGATGTGCAATATTGACTAAACTGAGATTTGAATCCAAATTGTTAACTGAGAATGTTATGAAATGATGAAATACAACTAATGAAAGCTAACTTACTACTTACTCTGCCTATATGCAAGTTTTGATGATCTAATGCTAACTAATATGAAACTTAGATTAAGGAATCGACTTTTATGAGATATGAATCAAATTAGTGAACAGATTTTGATGTTTTATAGTAAAATAGAACTGATGCAAGCTAGATTATAAAATTCTACGCCTATATGCTTAATTTTAACAACTAACTTTCAACTGAAACTGAGATTAAATCAGTTAACATGTAATTTTGACTTTTAGAGATCTAGTATGCAAAATTATGAACTAAATGCACTGTAATGAACTAGTAAGGACTAAAGCAGCAATAAACTTCTACTAATCTTACCTCTAACACAGTCTATTCAACTGATCCAAACAGTCATTAAACAAGATATCATGCAACTTATCCTAACCTATTCTCTAATCTAGCCAATGATAGTAACAAATCTATATTCTAACTACTGAATAAGGACTAAAAACTGCAGAAACAACAATTATGCAATAATTCAGTTGAGAAATGAACTTACATGTGGTCCTAGCCACTATGGCTTGTAACTGAGATTATGAACCACTATTCTAATCCTATTCTCAACCCAATCCACAGCTAAGCTAACCTAAATCCATAACATATCAGCTACTTAACCCAATCCAGCTTCCAAATGCATAACCGTTGACTTTGTTTGACTGTTTTTATGATTTGAGTGTAAATTGATTGTAGAACTGAGTAGACCTTAAGATAAGTACTAAATAAGCGATGTATAAGCTTATAAGAGCCTATGGAAACATAAACACAAGCTGATTACAGCTAAATAACAGATTTAAAATATTTTTTATTTTTAAAGTATTTTTCTTATTTTTTTGTGATTTTTGTTTAAAAGAACAAATAAGCTGAAATTAAAATTAGATAAGCTAAGATGATTAACTGAGTTACTAATAAGCTACTGAAATCAATAAAACAGTGATTGAGATTAATTGGAGATGAAAGCTAAAATTACTTGTATTAATAAAACTTTGTGAGTACAATAGAAACTGAAAAACTGAAAATACAGAAATGAAAATTAAACATAAAACTTTTATAAACTACTTAATTCTACTCAAATTCTACATGAATTACAATGGTGAAGTGAGGGGGTATTTATACACGAGCATGAGGTCTTGGAAGCATCTAGAAATCCCAAACTGTGCATCTTTGAGTGCATTGGTAGCCATTGGATCACCTTCCACGTATCCCTTTTGATCTCAGCCCTTGGATTAGATCATCCACGCATCAACAGCCAATCAGAGAAGAGCATTTAGGTGTATAGCACACGGATTGATGACATGGCAACCCACATGTGTCAGGTGTGTCATAATGTGTCAGACGAAAGTACGGAATTACCCTTAAGTGTAGCTAATTTGGCCAATTTAAGCATGGGGTAATTTAGGGTTTATACCTGGGAATGAATTGGGGTGGGATTTGGCGCGTGAGGTTTTTTTTATTTGGACCGGGTATGATTTGGGCTTGGGATATTGGATTGGATTAAGGATGTAATTTAGATCCAAAGTATAGCATAAGGGCCAATTGTGTACAATCTGAAATACAGGGACCATAAGTGTAAATATGAAAATGTCTTCCAAGGGTCATTCTTGCCAATCTCAAATAATCCAAGGGCTGAATTTGCAACTTTTGAAACTTGAGGGTAGATTCTGCCAAATACTCAAAGTTCAGGGACTAATTCTGACAATTCTTCAAATATGATCATATCTTCCAAAAATCATCCTCAGAGAATAAAATCTTCACAAATGCACAATTTTGACCTTCCGGCTCAGCTTAAGCACTCTTTAATCTCTCGTGCTCGGATTTTCGTCTGATTTGGTTAACTTTTGTGTGTTTTGACATATCCGTACCTGCACAAGCACAAACTCAAGAAAACAACGGATATTAGCAATAAACGGCTCTTTCTTGGTTATTTTGGGTTTATTTTGATAAAGAAATGATATGTGTTTTAGCACATATTAAAATACCCCAGACGAGACCATTGTCGTGTCCTCACGCAATGCAATCAACTCACGCTTCTAAAACCAAGGATTTCAATCTCTTTCTACTAAACCTATGAAGAAGTAGCAAAGATTCCTCAAAAGAGATTAAGAAGGCCTTGATTCTAAAAACGTTCCGTTTACCTTTCATATTTCACATATAGATATTACGATTAAGCACATTCCGATTATGAGTGACGGTTTGTTGAACTTTCATGTCGATCAATAACTCCAACATTTTTCAAACGACACGTTAGGATCACGGAGTAAGAAACAAAACACAGCGTGAAGTGACCATACGGATAGAATACATCGTCTTTGATTTTTCACAAGTCCCCAAACTAAGCGTAAAATCGAACTCATTGTTAAATATGATTCTAGATGCTAACACTACCCATGGAAGTTACTTGTGTAATTACCGTTTGTTCCCATTTTCCTATTTTCCTCTAGATTTTTTATTTTTGTGAGAAATGAATTTCTTCAAATTTCTCGTTTCGATAACTTTTATTCCGATAAAGATACAAAGCTAAGTCGATAATTAGTTATCCATCTTCTCTCAAGAACCATTGTCCCAAAAATGAGGTCCACATCAAGGAATTTTTATTCACTTATATTTTTGACTTTTCCATTTTTTTTTCATCATCCTTTTTTTTTTCTTCATCATTTTTTTTTCACTTATACTTTTACTTTTATGAGCTATGAACTACGGAGCTTCACGGGGTAATTCCAAGACTATAGGCTTCATGAAATGAGGATCCCAGTTGGCTAGACCAAGAACCTCACCCAATCCTGGCTTAAGATCCAAGGGTCCGATCTCGACACCGCAGCTCATAACTTTACTTATTACTTATTTATTACGGATCCTTGATGTGTACCCAATTTTTAAAACAAAGATTCTTTTAAGAAGATTAAGAACTAACTATTGCCAAAAACTCAACATCTCTAATTATTTATTAGACAGATATGGGGTGAAACAATTTTGAAGGAACAAAAAGCCATAAGTACCTTCGATGGGCTCTAAAGAGAACCAACTACTCCACGCTTAGCATCTAAACTCATAAGTAACTCTATCATTTCTCGATCTCGCAAATTTAAAATCCCAAATAATGAGATCCGCGATGCTTAGCCGATAATTTTAGATTATCTATGGTTAAGGAACAAGCTAGGGCTCAACACGCCCGGTCAAGTCGAATTCCATTCCTACTCTCACCAGTGGAAAGTCAACAAGGTGTCAAAACATATATTAACTTAGCAAATGCTTCACAAATAATCTCAAGTCTCGCATTTTCAAAGTCACTTATTAGAAACTAGCAAATTCTTGGTTAAGCTTCGCATATATAAAATCACTTAGGGAGACTTGCAAAATCTTGGCCTTTTGAGCTAGAATCACATTTTATAGCCTCTTGTCTAAACAATTAGCAAAGACTATGTCAAGAAAAAAAAAAACGCATATTTAAAGAAACTTCTAAGAGACTAGCAAGAACTTTTCGATCATAAAACTAACAAAAGCTTACAAAACATTTTTAAATTTTCTCATTTTTGCACAATTTTTTTTTCATTTTCTAAGGAAAAACGGGGTTGCGAGAGTATACGACAAAAATAAGCAAGTGTGGTCAAATCAAATCGAAGATTACCCACCCCAGACTAAAACGAAACATTGTCCTCAATGTTTAAAGGCAAGGGTATCACGAAAATCTAAAAGCCGTTTATTAAGTATGCTAAAAGATAAACGTTAGTTGATAAGATTTCGGATATCGGATTTCCATCGACAACGATCATGAAACTCGAGTGGAGAAAAGACAAACTTCGAGCACTAGAGTCTTCATATCGGAAAATCCTACACACAACATCACAAACAACCAAACACGAAATCAAGAGGCTAACCCTTCACGTCACTTATTAGAAAAAATAGAAAGAAGATAAGCATGGGGTGCCTCCCACGAAGCGCCATCTTTTTCTTCACCGAGTCGCTAGCCCCGACTCGTCCCGAATTCATTTGTCCTTGGGAAACAAGCGGAAGGATACCGGATCAAAGATGGTATCCTCACTCCGGAGGAAAGAGAATGGGTGGGTTGGGAGGAAAGAAAATGTCGGGCTCCAGCACATAAAGGTTAAATCCTCCCAATCTCACAAAAGGTGTATCAAGAAAGAGTGATCCATCATCCGGCGGTTTAGCGGGCGAACGAAGGGATGACGGATCACAATAAGAATACTCCATAGAAGAAGGGAGTCCATGGTACAAAGAAATGCATTTCGAAGGCTCAACAATGAAGGCATCCAAGATAGGATCCTTTTTCCGAATAACTTTGGTGATAAGAATGTACTCTTCGATGAGTATCCCAGGGTTAAAAATCTTGTCCTCGGAGAGGAAGGAAATCAAAGTATCATCTACGTGAAAATCCTCACGAGGAGAGGAATCACTCTCGGATAAAAAATAATATTGGACCTCAGGATCAACAAGCTCATCAGTCGTAATCGTTGCTTCCTTTTCTTTCTTCGGGTAAAATGGATCATCGTATTCTAAATCTTCATTCTCAGAAAGGATCGAGTCGGTAGGAGCGAGTTCATCGGTGAACTCCTCGAGAAGTAAATCGATAGAAAAATCCTTAAGCTTGGGTTTCGAAGGAATTTCATCAGACGTTTGAACTTTTTTAATTTCTTCAATCGTGATCTCTTTCTGAGGGAGTGACGGTGATGGATCTTTATTCAACAATTGTTCAAGATAAAGGATATCTCCCTCCGAATCATAAAAACCATCATCAATTCCCGGTGGAATCGATTCATCAATAGCAAGAAACTCATCGATCTCTTTCAAAAAGAAGTCATCTTCCTCAAACGGAGTAAGAGAAGGGGAATAGTCAGAAGAAGGAGTGGGATTGCCACTCAAAGAAATCTCGACCTTCTTAGGAACAAGATCAATTCGATACACAGAAAATGGAGGTGGGACAAGTGGTGTGCTCTTAGAGCTAGCATTTTCCACCACTACCGTTGTAGTCTCCTTTTCTAGTTTCTTCTTTTGTTCAGCACGTATTGTAGACAAACTCTTAACCGTGAAACGTGAAAGACTTGGTTCAATTCTCGATGGTTTAGGCTCAACTTTTTGGACCACCGGAGGCTGGACGTTTTTGGTACTTCCGTTATTAGTAGGAATTCCTGGGTCCTTTGTCATCTCGGTGTCATTAATTTTGGCCACATCATATTGGCTGGTTAGAAATTGAGAAGTATGGTTAACGTTAAATGTGACGGCTTCTTTTCCTACTCGTAAAGTGATTTCTCCTTCATACACATCAATCAACGCATGGCCCGTCCTTAAGAAGCATCTTTCGAGAATAATGGGTACACGAGGGTCGGCATCAAAATCAACGACAACAAAATCATGGAAAATCAAACTCCCCCACTTTAACAAAAACATCCTCGGCTATACCAATTGGTTTCGTAGTAGTACGGTCGGCTAGCTCGAGGGTCATACACGTTGGGGTAAGTGGGGGTAACGAAAGCTTCTCGTAGATTGATTTCGGCATCAAATTTATACTCGCACCAAGATCGGCCAAGGCGGAGCATTGAACAATTCCTTGAAAATCGCATGGAATGAGGAATTTGCCGGGGTCACCTAACTTTTCGGGAAGTTTCTTGAGGATAACCGCGAACAATTCTCATTCGAGATGTCGTAGCAAGCTCATATAGTTTCTCCTTGTTCGTAAGCAATCCCTTAATCGTAGAAGCAAGTTTGGGCATCAAGAGAAGGGCATCCGCAAAACTGATTTCCACATTCAAATCTTTGAAGATTTGGAAAAACGTTTCCATTTGATGATTATATTTTTCACGAAGAGTTTGATCTTTAAGACGAGACGGATATAGGATAGACGGTTTCAGATTAGATTTCTTCACATTAACGGGAGCATCTTCGGGCTCATAATCTTGGACAACCGTGGGTTGGACATTCACAGTACTCCCCTTATTAGTAGGAAGCACCGGGTCCTTTGTCACCCCGGTCTCACGGTCTACCACACGAGACGGAGAAGAAGGATTAGTGGTAGGAGCGGGTCCATCGTAAGCAACACCACTTGGGTAGTGATCGCTTTCATGTCACCTCTCGGGTTAGGAATCGATTACTTGGAAGAGAACCGGAACCCGAGGGTTGAGAATAAGTAGACGGTTGATTGGCTTGAAAGAAACTAGCCATCATATTCCTTATTTCACCATCCGCTTGTTACTCGTAGCTTCAATTTCCTTTTGAAATCTGTCCTCATGCCGTTAATTTGAGTTTGCAAACATTTAATGGTGTTGTCGGAGTTCTTCATGTAAGTTAAAACTTGTTGTTCGAGCAACTTGATGAGAAGGTTGTTGATATTCTTGTTGAGGAGGAGGTGGTTGTTGGTAAACTTGAGGTGGAGGAGCTTGGTAGTGTTGATTTCCATGATTAGCTCCTCGGTTTTGATTGTTGTTACCATTGAAACGGTTTTGATTATGGTTTTGTTGTTGAGGTTGGTTGAAACCGGAGGTCCGAGATAATTGTTTGAATGGTAGCTAAGAAGATTTTGATCTCCTTGCGGTTGATTGTAGTTCCTCAGAGCGATAAACATTCTCATGTGCGTAGCCACCGATGGTGGGCACTCGGAATAAGAATGTGGACCTCCACAAGTCTCACAAGTCGGGTGTACCGCTTTCACTTGTTGATGTTGATTTTGATTATTCATTTGATGTATCCTTAAGATATCGTGTTCATCTTTTTCTTCGAGTGGCTATTTCGAGAGAAGAAGACGATTTGATCGAGATGATTCACCCTTTCGCGTAGAATCCCAATAATTATGATGAGCGGTCATGTTCTCAATAAGATCGTAGCATTCCTCGGGACGCCTTTTCATGAAAGTTCCACCGGCAGCGATTGATTGTATCACGATGTCTCAACGTCAAACCATTATAAAGCGTATCAATTTGAGTGACAAGCAACATGTTATGATTTGGACATCGATCAATCGCAAGCTTATAACGCTCCCAAGCTTCAAACAAAGATTCGTCGGATATTGTCGAAACTATCGATATCGTTTCTCAACTTCGTCACCATCGACGGTGGAAAGTACTTTGCCAAAACTTGAAACCATTTCCTCGAAGGTATGAATCGAATTCTTGAGTCGATCAAACCAAGAAGTGGCATGATGAGTCAAAGAGTATGGGAAAAGATAGAGACGAAGGGCGTCATCGGAGACCCCATTTTGTTTCATACTCTGAGTAGCGGTCAGAAATTTATCAAGATGTTTGTTAGCATCTTCATCTGGTAAACCATGAAATTGACAACTGTTTTTTACTTGTTCTATCATATGATGTTTCAAGCTAAAATCGGTAGCTTGAATATTAGTCGGTGCAATGGGTCCTCCCCTCCCGTACATTGTAGGTTGACATAGCTCCTCCATTGTTCGGAGATCGGGAGCTACATTTTGATTAACGGGAGGAGGATTAGGACCGGGTTTGGTGGTACGTTGGGAGCGACCATATTACGTAACTCGGCACGTTCGATTCGATTCAAGTCGTCTTGATCGAGAGCGAGTGCGCATGCACTTTAAAAACCAAGGCAATTAAAAGAGACCGGTATTCAAAACACATTGAACTTAACCAATAATCCCAAGTGAATTAATCACTCTATAAGACAAACGCATGCGAGCGGAGAAGCTTTTTAGGTCGTATGAAGCTTATTAAAACCCGCCTCTTTTCACCGCAATTTAATGTCGGGCCGTCCTTATACCCACCACACGTTTGTTTATCCGATAGAAATAAATCAATTCACAAGCGACACAAAGGCAAGTTTTTGATCTTTAGTTCGGGAACTTATTAATGATAACACCTCCGTTGAGAATATTATATAATTGGTGTCTTCTATTTAAGCTCAAAAAAACACAAGAGAAAATCTTTTTTGTATTTTTAATATGATATATATATATACAAAAGAAAAAGGAAAATATTTTTTTACTTTTTGATTATTAGAAAATAGTAACTTCACGAAGAAGGATCTCGAGTCACTAATCGTCAAACCTCTAACGATATTGTCGCGACACAACCTCCCGTGGCGCCAAAATTTGGTATCGAAATGTGGCTTAGGGAAAATGTATAATACCGATATCAAAATAATCACGAAGATAGATTCAAAATTCCTTTAGGAAAAGAATATTAAATCAAATCCTGTGTGATCGTGATACGGATTAGTCAACCCGAATCGCTTCCCAACGAGGCGTGAATTGCCAACGCTGCTTTTGGTTTGGAATTTTAATGCTCGATGTTTTGATTTGTTGAATTTGATTTTATTAAAAACTACGGGAATAGGGAAAGAAATTAAGGGAATCTAATCTACGGGAAATCTTAAGTACGAGAATTAACTAAAACGTAATAAACGAAACGTAAATAAAATGCAACTACGTCTAATCTATATCCTAAAAATGACCTAAAATTACTTTTACTCTAAAAATGCAATTTGAAAACTATTTATGAATTAAAACTAATTTTTTTATGATTTTTCTTTTATTTATTTGAATTAAAATCTAATTTTAAACTTTTAAAACAAATTTAAAATACTAAAAATTATGAAAATTAAGGGGAAAATTATGAAACTATTTTTAAAAAATCTAAAATAACTAAAGAGAATTTTCAAAAGAAATTTTGTATTTTTCTGATGATTTTTCTATTTTCTACAAATTTAAAACTATTTAAAACTAACTAAATGGCTAAAAATTACAAATTAAGCTAGGAAAAATCTGGAAAAATTATTTTTTGCTTTTTCTATTTATCTTAATCTATGAAAATTGAAAATTTATTTTTTGAAGATTTTCTGATTTAATTGTAATAAAAGCTATTTAAAAAAAATCCTAAAAACTGTTTTAAAATAGGAAAAATAGTAAATAGAACTGGAAAAATCTGAAAATTTCAGGAAAAGTCTAAAATTATATTCTAAGTCTATGAAAAATATAAAAACTAGGGCTTATGTGTAAGATTATGAAGCTGTAGTGTAAACTGATTCTAAATAAGCTACTAAAATAAGCTAAAGAGCACTGAAAGCTACCAAACTGTCTCAGAAGCTAATTTATACTAAAGCTAACTAATATCAACTAATTCCAGCTACTTCTAACCTCTAATAAGAAATCTACCAAGTTTAGTATTAAAATAAGCTCTAACGCCAAACAGCCCTATCCTAGCTACTTTCAGCTTAATTATAAGCTAAACCAGTGATATTAAATGTAAACCAGAATTGAGGAACTATAGATCACCCAGCAAAGAACTTATAAACCAACTTTCAGACCCTAACTATCTAAACTGAACCCTATGCAAAGTCAGTGAGCTTCGATTCACACTCGCTTATGGTGAGTGTGAGCAGAACAAAATCATTGTTTTGGACAACTTATTTAGTGCTTAAAATGATTTCCAAAATTTCATAAAATCTATTTTCAAAACTAGACCAGTTGAAGTTATAAATCCCAAAGTCTCAATACTTTTGACTCAAAGATGAGCACATGAAAATTCACAAAGTTTGGTGAAAAACTGTTTTGAGCAATATTTGACTTTATATGACAGATGTGCAATATTGACTAAACTGAGATTTGAATCCAAATTGTTAACTGAGAATGTTATGAAATGATGAAATACAACTAATGAAAGCTAACTTACTACTTACTCTGCCTATATGCAAGTTTTGATGATCTAATGCTAACTAATATGAAACTTAGTCAGATTTAATAAGGAATTTGACTTTTATGAGATATGAATCAAATTAGTGAACTGATTTAGATGTTTTATAGTAAAATAGAACTGATGCAAGCCAGATTATAAAATTCTACGCCTATATGCTTAATTTTAACAACTAACTTTCAACTGAAACAGAGATTGAATCGGTTAACATGTAATTTTGACTTTTAGAGATCTAGTATGCAAAATTATGAACTAAATGCCTTAATGAACTAGTAAGGACTAAAGCAAAGAATAAACTTCTACTAATCTTACCTCTAACACGCCTATTCAAGCGATCCAAACAGGTCCTTAAACAAGATATCATGCAACTTATCCTAACCTATTCTCTAATCTAGCCAATGATAGTAACAAATCTATATTCTAACTCGAATAAGGACTAAAAAGCTGCGAAACAACAATTATGCAATAATTCGGTTGAGAAATGAACTTACATGTGGTCCTAGCCACTATGGCTTGTAACCGAGATTATGAACCACTATTCTAATCCTATTCTCAACCCAATCCACGCTAAGCTAACCCAAATCCATAACATATCGACTACTTAACCCAATCCGACTTCCAAATGCATAACATTGACTTTGTTTGACTGCTTTTATGATTTGAGTGTAAATTGATTGTAGAACCGAGTAGACCTTAAGATAAGCACTAAATAAGCGATGTATAAGCTTATAAGAGCTTATGGAAACATAAACACAAGTCGATTACAACTAAATAATGATTTAAAATATTTTTGATTTTTAAAGTATTTTTCTTATTTTTTTTTGTGATTTTTGTTTAAAAGAACAAATAAGCTAAAATTGAAATTAGATAAGCTAAGATGATTAACTGAGTTACTAATAAGCTACTGAAATCAATAAAACAGTGATTGAGATTAATTGGAGATGAAAGCTAAAATTACTTGTATTAATAAAACTTTGTGAGTACAATAGAAACTGAAAAACTGAAAATACAGAAATGAAAATTAAACATAAAACTTTTATAAACTACTTAATTCTACTCAAATTCTACATGAATTACAATGGTGAAGTGAGGGGGTATTTATACACGAGCATGAGGTCTTGGAAGCATCTAGAAATCCCAAACTGTCTTCTTTGAGTGCATTGGTAGCCATTGGATCACCTTCCACGTATCCCTTTTGATCTCAGCCCTTGGATTAGATCATCCACGCATCAACAGCCAATCAGAGAAGAGCATTTAGGTGTATAGCACACGGATTGATGACATGGCAACCCACATGTGTCAGGTGTGTCATAATGTGTCAGACGAAAGTACGGAATTACCATTTTGAGTGTAGCTAATTTGGCCAATTTAAGCAAAAGGGTAATTTAGGGTTTATACCGGAATGAATTGGGTGGATTTGGCGGGTGAGGTTTTTTATTTGGACCGGGTATGATTTGGGCTTGGGATATTGGATTGGATTAAGGATGTAATTTAGATCCAAAGTATAGCATAAGGACCAAAAGTGTACAATCCGAAATCCAGGACCATAAGTGTAAATATGAAAATGTCTTCCAAGGGTCATTCTTGCCAATCTCAAATAATCCAAGGGCTGAATTTGCAACTTTTGAAACTTGAGGGTAGATTCTGCCAAATACTCAAAGTTCAGGGACTAATTCTGACAATTCTTCAAATATGATCATATCTTCCAAAAATCATCCTCAGAGAATAAAATCTTCACAAATGCACAATTTTGACCTTCCGGCTCAGCTTAAGCACTCTTTAATCTCTCGTGCTCGGATTTTCGTCTGATTTGGTTAACTTTTGTATGTTTTGACATATCCGTACCTGCACAAGCACAAACTCAAGAAAACAACAGATATTAGCAATAAACGGCTCTTTCTTGGTTATTTTGGGTTTATTTTGATAAAGAAATGATATGTGTTTTAGCACATATCACACGACTTCGAGTCTAGCTACAAGACTCATAAATAAAGAAAAGCGCTTCGTGGGAGGCAACCCATGCTTAATTGTTTGCTTGTTTGTGTGTCGTATATCTTTTCATTGATTGTTTATTTTCATGTTTGAATTTGTGAAAATGCTTTATTTTGTCTTTAACCTCGTCTTAATTACATATAAAGGTATTTTACAAAAATGATAAGTGTAGGGAGGATTACACACGTTTTAAAAGAACGTGAACATGAGAATTACAATTCTTGAAAAAGATATATATGTGTGTTTGTTAGAGTCAAATGCTTGTATCGAGTCATAATAGATGTTTTGCAAGACTTTTTCAGATTCTAAAGATATAAATTTTTGTAATTTTTCGAAAATCGCAGACCGGTTTACGTGGGATAACTGACGACTTGATAAGGTTTTAAAATTTACCTTTTTGAGGGTCGTTTAAGGCCTTATTTGATTACTTTTGTATCCGTTATTACTTAATATCGTTCCTTTTCACTTTTAGGCATCTTGAAGGCAAAATGCTGGAATGACACTTATTCGGACGAAAAGGCGCGAATATCTGAAGAAAATGGCCAAAGTCAAGAATCGAGACACTCAGTTTCTTTGGGCCGGGGGACGGCGTCGGTGTTATCAGTGGCGCCGTCGGACAACTTTATGTGACGGATCGAGCCAAATTGCTCATTTACAAGTGATGGCTTCGTTTTAAAAGAGTAGGCGTCGCAACTCGACGGGCGTAGATTTGATTCGACGACGACTTGAGATCGAAGGGACGGCGTCACAAGCATAAGGTGACGCCGTCGCAAGACTAACGTAGCATGGACGAAACCCTAATGACGGCGACCCGACGACGTCATAAATCAAACGGTGACGCCGTCGCATTTGTAATCTTATATATAGAATCCAAATTTTTTAGTTTTCAGTGTGTAGACTTTTGGAGTAAAAACCTAAACCAAACCAAGGTTGTCTTGTACAGTATTTTAGGGTTCCATACCCAATCTTACATCAAGATAAGTGTTTTACTTCATTTATTCAATTATGTCTTCAATTAATTGTGTGTATGCTTGCATGTTCCCCATTTCCGGCTAATTCACTTGTGTGTTTGCTTAGGAGATATGAAACTTAATTATTGAATATTGATTGGTTGTCTCTTATCTTAATTGTTAATGATCTAGTATTGCGATAGGTCATCCGTTATGTAGTTAATGCTTGATTATTCTTTGTTGAACCTTGGCTTATAGTACCTAGAGTCATTGTAGGCTAAACCATCCGAAGAGTACCTTAGTGTTATGTTTATAAATCCTAGAGAATTTGTAGGCGATAACCTTTGGTAGTTTCAAAGAGTTAGGGATAAACGCATACCCTACGTCCTTAGTCACACAACGTGATTAAGAATAAGGACGTGACAATTCAACCATCAATAGGAGATAATTAAGGAGTAATAAAACCTAAGTAAACACATCTTTAAATCATCATACGAGTTAGACATAGACTACATACACCACTAGATTAGATAATTAGATAAGTAGAGTAATCGGTAGAAATACCAACCCCAAATCCAAACCCCGAGATTCGTACATTTCCATTTCCAAAAACATAAAAGATAAAAATAATCTTCCTCAACCCCAACCTTAGCGTAGTAACTTCTCACTAGCATTCCTATTCCCCTAGAGAACGATATCAATTCCCGTGGCTTACCCTAATACTATACTACAACGATTAGGTTCACTGCCTAGGGTTTTGAAAAACTTGCTCGACGAAAAGGAAGTTCCTTTGACCCAAAACGACGCGTGTAGCGTTATCACGACGTCAAGATCGCAACCTAACGGCGTCAGGAGGAGCAGGAACAACTCATCTTACTTTCTTTCGTTTTCTGTGCTACTTATGAATTTTTGGAATTTTCCAGGTCTTAATTTTCTAGCAAAAATCTGCAAACATCCATTCCACAAGCATTATATCTTATTTAAGTCTAGAACTACATCTTGTTGTGATTTTTCTTTGTTCGGTTTGATGCTTTGGGTTGTCTGTTTTCTTCAAGTGTGCATGTTTTATTTATCAAGAAGAAGATACATAAGATTGGAAGGAGCTTTTCATGCATACATTCTTCTTGAAGAAAGATGTAACCACCACTTCACACGGATCCTACCGAGCTAATCAGGGGAGTACTAGTTTCTTTCATTTTAATTACCTTCCATTATCATAACTTTGATACTTTCGGGAACATTGGGGACAATGTTCGGTTTAAGTGTAGGGAGGAAAATAAAGCGAAAACTTTGAAACTATGCTTATCCTTGATTATTTGCTTTGTCAATTTCATTTGTGTAATAAACCATGAGAAATATCGGTTAGGGTAATTTTGGCACTAAATTTAAAATTTTCATGACATATAGGAGTGGGCCATTAGTCTTAATAAAGCGTCTCATGGATAGGAAATTATATGACTAGCACAAAACCCTTTACCACTTAAATTCCACCCAAAATGTGGAGATCACCCTTAGATTTGTAGAAATTAAAGCATTCATCTTTAATGCTTAGAGTGTGAACCGGTAGTATAATAGATTCTAGAACTTGTTTTGTGATGCATTCCAAGATCGCTAGTAAGACTACACTTGTGTAGTTAGGAATAACTAAATGATAAGAGGCATTATGATAACCCTTGTTTGATACCGTAATATAATTACTTCTTCCACATCGGTTGAGTAATTCCCCACACCTTTGTGTTGTACTCATCTTTAGTACACGATACCCTAGTTAACCCCTCGAGCCTATCCTTTTCGCGGTTCTCGTGATGTTTCGGTTTTCGGAATATCAATGAAAAGCATTGTTTACAATCCACCTCCAAATGTACACCCAAATCGCTTTAGCCTACCTTGTATGCACTCACTTTTAGTGCATTATTGTTATCACACTAAACCCTTAGTTCAATTATCTAGTTGCTTGCATAAGTTGCTAAGTCGAGTCATATCCTTTGTACACGCTTTGGGACGATTGGGACTCATGGGAAAAGTTAAATTTTATGAAATGACGGAAGGAACGTTAAATTCAAATTCCCTTTATTTGCATAATAATGTGCTCCAAGTGTTTTGATCTTTTCAATTCGGGTCAAATTAGTGTTAGAGTAATAAAAACTCAAGTGTAGGGATGTGCCTATAAACCCTATCATTTTGATGTTATCGTAGAGGATGGTAGAGTAAAAGTGTGTGAAAAAAAAGAGTGTTGAAAACAAAAACAAAAAAAAAAAAAGAAAAAAAAAATAAAAATGAAAAGACATACGGGCTACCATCCTACATCCATCTTTAAATTTATGTTTGTTTGTTTAAGTTATCTTGAGTTTAGAGTGTCGAGTCTGGGCTTAGAAACACCATTCTTCTCATGCTTGTAACATAAAGATTTTTGACTTGCCACCACTAAATCGCCTATCCTACCAAACCTTTTGTTTCTATACCAAAGCCTAACATTACAACCCTTTAAAAGACCTCTTGGATAGTCTTTCCTAGGTACTTACGCCCAATCGATGGAGGTTTGATCTAGTATCAAGCTTATGGTAATCTATGTACTAGGACCGGTTAATGAGTGTTTATCTTCCATTTCCAACTTGTTATATTTCATATACACCCGAGAGATGTGAGTAGCCAAACACCCCATGTAAGGTGCTAGTATGTGATTTACGTGCTTGTTATGACTTTTGCGGGGCTTATATGTGTTGTGGATCTTTCTAAACTAATGCTTCATGACACCTAATTTATAAATCAATTGGCTAAAAGCACATTTGCTTGAGGACAAGCAAATACCAAGTGTAGGGATATTTGATAAGGATTTAAAAGGTACCTTTTTGAGGGGTCATTTAAGCCCTTAATTGATCACTTTTGTATCCGTTACTACTTAATTTCGTTCCTTTTCACTTTTTAGGTCTCTTGAAGGAAAATTGCTGGAATGGCACTTATTCGGACGAAAAGGCGCGAATATACGAAGAAATGGCCAAAGTCAAGAATCGAGACACTCAAGCTGCTGAATTGAAAGGGGACGGCGTCAGGTTCTACTTGTGACACCGTCGGAACAAGTTTTGTGAGGACTCAGTAGCCAAATTGCTTATTTACAAGTGACGGCATCAGGTTTTAAAGAGTAGGGCATCGCACTCGACGGCCTAGATTTGATCCAGACGGCGTCGAGATCAAGGAGACGGCGTCACAACCATAAGGTGATGCCGTCAAGTCAACAACTTGCCAAGTAGCCGAGTCTTGTTTTGGCCATAACTTTTGCATACGAACTCGGATTTAGGTGATTCAAAAGCCCACGCGACCGAATGAGAAAATCTATAGTTTGGTGAAAAAGTAGTCATGACGCCGATCACTATTTAGGTGTGAATCCGTCACTCTTTGCCGACGTAAAATTTGCCTATAAATAGAACATTATAACTTCACTTTTGTATGCTCTAAACCCTAACTCCGATTCCGTGGCCTTGATAGGTGTTTTTCCAAAGAACTTTGAAGGTTTCAATCACTCCAAAACATCTTGTAATGGTTTTTGATTATATCTTAATCCATATATTCAATTTATCATTATGTCTATCCTATGTTTGATTGATTGTGTGTATGCTTGCATGTTTACCATGTCCGCTAAATTACTTGTGTGTTTGCTTAGATATATGAAACCTAGTTGTTAATTATTGTTAGGTTGTCTCTTATCTTAATTTTAATTGGCTTAGGAGTGCGACTACGCTATCGTTGTGTTTAATACTTGATAAATCTTTGATAGTTTATGAATGACTTAGTGGATTTCGTTTACTAAACCCAAAGATAACCTCAAAGTTAGTTTATGAATGACTTAGTGGATTTCGTTTACTACACTTAAAGGTGACTTCAAAGAGTTAGGGAATGCACACCTTACGACCTTAGAAAACACAACGCGTTAAGAATAAGGACGTGACAATTCAACCATCAATAGGAGATAACTAGGGAGTAGTAGCATCTTGGTAAACACATCTTTAACTATCATACGAGCACACAACAATAGACATAGACTACCCCTTAGCTTAGTTAATTAGATAATTAGATAAGTAGAGTAATCGGTAGAAATACCAACCCCCCAAATCCAAACCCCGAGATTTGTACCTTTCCATTTCCTAAAAAATATTAAAAAGATAAAAAAATAATCTTCCTCAACCCCAACCTTAGCGTAGTAACTTCTTACTAGGATTTCTATTCCCCTAGAGAACGATATCAATACCCGTGGCTTACCCTAATACTACACTACAACGATTAGGTTCACTACCTAGGTGTTGAAAAACTTGCTCGACGAAAAGGAAGTTCCTTTGAGCCCGAACGTGCTGTGTAAGCGTATCAACAACATCTGTCATTGATTGAGGGGGAGAATGATTTATATCAAATCAAAAAGTTATTTTTCAAACAATTGACACGTAATCGAGCAAGGTCTAAACTTCGGATAATCAAAATGAACAATGTTTTCGATCAATTGATCCAGACCTTGTCTAAGATTGTGCTTTCAAAGGATACTTAAGCATGTTTAATCATTGGAGTTTAAAGTCTCAGAATTTGATCCTTATCAGTTAACAGTGTTAAAAGCAAGTCATAATTCTCTTCAAAATCTTTCAAAACCAATTTAAATCAATAGAGATCACAAATCTCAATGGATTTGAAAATTGTGATCGGGGAGAATTTGTGATTTAAATTGGATTCAAACTGATAATTCGATTAATGGTTTTGAAATTGATTAGCAAGATCTCCTCCCTACATATGCCAAATGATTTCAAGAACTTTTAGAATATGATAAGGGGAGCATCTATTCATCTCGTAAAATTTTTAAAAAGATAAATTATTTTAGTAATAACACGAGAGTTCCATGATTAATTTGAGAATTTTAAGATTTATTATTTTAATATTACCAAATAAGCCCGGTAGCGAAACAAAACTAAACTTACGTTTTAAACAATTCTACTTACATCCGGACTTAACGATTCTTTGTGTTTCTAATATGTTTTGACACTTTTACATTTTTGGAAAAGTCAAACATATTTCCTCCTCCTTTGACCATAAAGGAATTAACCTTGTACGTTCTACATTTTTGCTTAAATCGCGTAACTTTTAAATATCACGAATAAGCAATCCTAATATGTGAAAAACACATTTTGAATCTCAATGCACATATTAAGGGGTTTAAGCTTATTAAATAAATTCACGACTTTCTCAAATGTTCGTATGGTACATGTACTTTTTTCAACTGGTTAGGTAGTGTACTTTATCACCCATTTTATATTTTTATATGGTATATGTACTTTCATCAAATCCTACAAATTTGCCCACGATGGGTTTGTGTGGCGTGGCTTGCCAAGTCAATTGGCTCACTCCGTGGAAGAAAGATCAAAAAAAATAAGTAAAATTTTAATTTGGAAAAAAATTAATTTTTCATTAAAATTTACGTGTCCTAAAAACCATGGTTTATTTAACCCAATTTTTAAAAAAATATATATATAGCAAGTTTACATCCCATACAAAAATTGGGTCGTTCATAAAAAAAAATAAAATATCTTCCATCATTTGATCCATAAACCCAAGTTTAAAAAAAAGATTTTAAATTTCTCTAAAAAGTTTAAGTTTTTCTTGAGTTTAAAATGAAAAACTTACACCAACTCTTCAAGTTTGGGGTGCCAATATTATTTTGCGATCAAAAATTCCTATTTTTACGAGTTACTCCTTTGAAAAAAAGTTTTCAATATGTTGAAATAGTACATAAAACTATTTCATGCTATAAATAGACAAAATGTAAGAACAATCTAATCAAAACATAAAAAAGTAACAAACTAGTAAACCGATAAAATACACATGAAAACGGAAAAACGTAAGAATAACGGACAAAAATCTAAGATAAATGGTAGAAAATCTTAAAAGGTAAACAAAGCAATTTGATGAAAACCGATCAAAATGTAAGCAAAAAAGTTAAGCGAAACGTAAGAAAAACTACGGACAAAAATCTAAGAAAATGTAAGAAAACGGACACAAAGAAGCTGAAACCTTGAAAACGTAAATAGGACAAAATATAAAAAGAAAAGCGGATAAATATAGTCTCGGACAACTATACTTTTGTCACAACTAAAAGCGGCCTAATGGCCATAAGCCAATACCACGGCTAAATGTCAAAGCTAAGTCTCAAGACTGTGGTAGTCAAGACCAAAGTCACGGAAAAAGCCTTAAGGCTTGGAGAACTAAGGTGATCATATTTATTAAACGAGCGGAACTTGTAAAACTAGATACTTGTAAAATCTTCATTCAAAATCTATGTTTTAGACTAAGTACTACAAAACTAGGGAGCTTCATGTGAGGGGTTTCATTTGAGTAAAATTTGAAAAAACGAGTTCTTTTTTTTACGATTTAAAGTGTCCTAGCTCCTTGAACGTTCTCGCATGACCTCACGAATTATGATGGCCCGAGCGGTAGTCTGATATCTATAAACTAAACATGTTTTCACAACTAGACCATATCAATAAATGACATACACAAATACCATGTACTACATCATGATCAACATAGAGACGTATATAAGATGGTTTATGTTTTCCTAAACATTATTCCAAACCTAAGTCGAACATTCTATTTTAGGTTGCTCGTAGAAGTTCCCACGGTATATCCATCATTCTCATTATACATTTGCTATCATTTACTTTGAGGTGAGTTTCATAGCCCCTACTTTTATACGTTTTGAATTACTTTTGGGGGAGATACATGCTCAAACTATTTTCATTTACTTTCATAAGTACTTTAAACTTTTAAGAATTACTGTGAGTTCATAGCCCCACTTTCTATTACTTAATTGTTTTACAAACCCTTGGGGGAGATACATGCTTTATTTTAAACCGAACACATTGCTTTCAAATTCTATACTTATCGATTATTTTACTTGCACTATGTTACCGCATTTGCCAATCTTAAGTCCCTAAATCATGAATCATTAATCACGAGTGACTTGGCAATATTGTGGATAGATCTATCGGGTTATTTAAAAACAAACGCACTATATTTGAGTACATCGAAAACGGCAAATTTTACCTACTTGGGGCATCGGTTACTATTATATGACGACAAGTTAACGCCTTGATTGCATGATGCTTAGTGAATAATATCTGCTTTGTTTTCAAACTATTGGTGTGAGTCTATAGCTCACACTACCAACATAATGTGTTCAACCATCAAACAAACTCAATGAATTTCACTCAACCTTTGTGTTGGCTTAAGCATGTATGTCCATAATGTCCATATCGACACGGAAAAACAAGGACACTACCTAACCATTATCATTGAAAACAATTTAATGTATTTTGTAAATAATGGAACCAATCGAACATTTGAAAACTCGATATATTTGAATATTAAATAGCTTTCTTAAACGACTCCTTTAGAGATCGTTTTCTATTATTATATCATTGTGCCATGAAGTAACACCCAATTTGAATTCATTGCGTATCTCGAAATTGGGGTGTAACACAAATGATTTCAAGAACTTTTAGAATATGATAATATTGAGGGGAGCAACTTTTGAAAACCACATCCTTTCCCAAAATATCTTTAACAAAGTATTTAAAAATACTAATTTTGATCGGAAAGTGATGTCGATATTTTTAGAAAATGTTGATCAAAGAAGTGAATTCTTAATTCTTAATCTAAGATTTCAAGTCCTCTTGCTTCCATGTGCTAAAGCAATGTCAAATCCATGATGCACATGTTGAGGAGAGCTTTTCTAAAATATCAAAACAATTCAAGTACAAAATTCTTTGATCTTGTATCACAAGTACCTGGATTGATTTTTAAATGGTTTTCAATTGGTTTCAATGGCAGATGAACAATACCAAAAGACCAACCAATTTACTTTATGAATGGTGTTATAAGGATGCTTAGGTTAGGTATTCGTTCCCACAATTCCGCCAGAGCCGGAGGGATCTACCCAGGGACAATCCACTAGATAGTGTAGAAGTCCTTAGGTATGATGGAAAAAAGGAGAAAAGTGAGAAATGGGAAGAGTGCGGACTGAGATAGAGCTAGAACTGGAAACAAACCCAACAAGGCACTAGTTATGAAATTTCGGTAAGCACTGAAGGGGTTGAAGAATGAAAAAGAAATGAATGAGAAAAGGGTGAAAAGAAATAGCCCGCCATTATTTCAACCTTAGGGCAGAAACCGGGTTCAATTCATATCCTACTGGTGGTTACCAAGGTAACACCGGTATTGAAGACAAGACGTCATGGACCCAGTGACGCACTGCACTACAACTTCCTAAGCTACTCAAGTTCCTCTTAAAAGGACTTGTTTAATTCTCACGGGGAACCTACATTATCTATCGACTTTCTCTTAGAGATTGTTGATATTGAAGTAGGAGACCCTCTCCTAGTCTCCGACATAGGAACCAAATGTGCACTATTGAGTCTAGAACCACGAGATCATCAATAAATCTCATTAAGGACACAATCAATGAAGACTCACTTGCTTCACACAATGTGAAAAGTGAGAATATATCTTATGAGTCCTACGCATTATCCTTGTTGTATTGCGGAACATTTGAGTGATATGGTCACATATTTACAATGAATATGGAAAACCTTCTAGAGCCAACATCAAACAAGCTCTTGGTAGGTGACATGTGAGATCTATCCAATAGATCAAACTTGTGACAACCGGATTGAAACAATGGGCGATTCAATATTGAATCAACCTTGGTCCGGAAATGGATTGACGGATACCTTTGAAAACCGGTCGTTGTGCTTAAAATAATTCTCTCTAGCATATCGATTGTGTATTAATATTTCAAAATAAAGGTATTTTGATTGATAATTGATTTTCTTAAAACCTTCGTTGTATTGCAAAACACTTTATATTAAGCAATACACGATTGTTGTTCAAATCACTTTTCATCAATCGGTGAATCTCAATTATTGGTTCACTCACTCCGTGTTGTCTTCTTTGAGACGTTCGGTTTGAGAACAGCTAGAGCAACTGCGAAACCACATCAAGGAGATTCTTAGGAATTATACCGATCACAGGCGATTGTCTTGATCAACGGGAACCGTGGGCGTGTACCTCAATTCAATGAAAGTGATCAAAGACACTTTCGTGCTTTTATCGCTAACTGTTGTATGCGGTACACCCAACATTTGTAGGTACACCCAACATTTGCGATCGAATTGAGGAATCAATCCATAGCGACATGCTCACAAATCACATTCATGTCTATAAGAACTCATGATAAGTGTATATCTTCATCAACGACTCGATATTTTCACTCCATGCTTCGCTTTCTGTTGCGCAAATATCATGAATCAACAAAAGCTTCGCAACTCGATGAGAAGATATCATGACCCATAATGTGAGCATGTCGGTCAAAATGTCACAACATCACATAATGTCAACACCACAAAGGAAGAGTCGAGATTTATGGTAGTGATGATATCAAAGGCGGCTAAAACTCATCATCACGTGGATCGCTTAAAGATCTCCACTTGGATTAACCAAACATGCAAAACATGAAGAATCAAAGACTACAGACTCTGAGCAAAGAACTTAATCAAGAATCCAAGAACAATCAAAATGTAATATCTGTTTGTATTCAATGTAAATTGAGTGACCTCCGCAGGGGAGATTGTTAGGATTTATAAAATCCATTAATTAAAGTGTCGGTCACCTCAAGTATATGTATTCGTTAGAAAGCTCGTAGTCGTAGTCAAATTATGTTAATAAGTAGTTAGTTAAGTAACACCGTGGAGGACGGACGGGTCTTTACCCATCAGTATGCACGATCCACGCCCGTAGGGGCGTGTCTTGTAAGAAACTATAAATACCCTCTACCACCCAAGGTAGAGGTTGAGCTCAATACCATTTTCCTTGTTTCATCAAGTTCCCAATTCTCTCTACTTTCTCTCTAAAACTCAACCCATACGCCCTCTTTAATATTATTTGATGTGTTTATGAAATCCAATATATTCTGAGATGTAGCCATGCTTGATTGGTGGGTTGCTCCTAGGCGACAAGTGTTGTAATCCGACCCATCGGCTATTATAGCATCATTTATCCCATTTATATTGCTTGTTTTACATTATTTTATATGAGAATTGATACTTGATTTCTTATTTTTGTAAATCTCAGTTATTATCAAGCAATTGATTGAAAGTTAGCAAGAATGATGTGTTTTGGAGCTAAAACGATGAAGTTTAAGAAGTATACTGATTTTGATACCAATACGAACTATTATTCAAGATCAATACATCGTATTCCAATATTTTGACGAAATTGAAAACCACTTTCTGACTTTGATGCATGCTCCGTATTCATATCAACAATACGTCGTATATGATACTTTGGTCAATAATGAAGAACAAGCATGTTTTACTTCAATACGTCGTATTTATCTCACCGAATATGACGTATCTGCGCCCGAACTTCACAAGACATCCATGACGGGAAGACATACATGTTCTTGATTTTATCTAGATAACACTTACAGAAGCAATTGAAATTATAGTCCTTCTGTTAAAGAAATCTAGTCAAAAGGTTCACATAGATGCTACTAAATTTGCACAAGTGAAAAAGCTGCGGATCCTGAAAATCTATCAAGAGGAAGAATCTGGGTAGAAGTTTGAATTGAACGACTATAATGTGAACTTCTCAGGAAGTTTAAATTTTTTATCCAATGAGTTGAAGTTATTTTGTTGGCATGGATGCCCTTTCAAGTACTTACATTTAGAATTCTGTCCAGAAAACATTGTGGCCATTGGCGTGCCTTACAATAACATAAAACATTTTTGGACAGCATTAAAGGTATTTTCTTGTTCATACATTTTTTCTGCTCGACACTTTATGAGTCAATAACTCATCTTCTTTCCATATGTCAGTGTTTTAGAAGGTTGAAAGTAATGAAGCTAAGGTACTCTTGTAATTTTACAACCACCCATGACTTCTTAGAAATTATAAATCTCGAAGAGCTAAATCTCGAAGGTTGTGTGAATTTAGATACATTTCATTCATCCATTGGAATGCTTAATAGGCTTGTTGTCATAAATCTGAGAGATTGCAAACGCATTAGGAGTTTTCCTTCCAATTTAAAGATGTACCAACTGCCTGAAGACTCGGGAAGGCAAAATCAAAACCTTAGTAGAGCTTCATATAGATGGAACTGCTATCACAGAGCGTCCTGGATGGTCCTCTCAGTCTTTTGTTAGTCAAGATGATGGACCCTTGCATGTTGGTGAGAACCCCGCATGGAGGTGGAAATATGATGCTTTCGTAAGTTTTAGAGGTGAAGATATCTGAAAAAGTTTCATGGATCATATGTTCAACGATTTCAAGCAAAAGGATTCATGCTTTTAGAGATGACACAGAGTTTCTTAAAGGAGAAGAGATATCTCCTCATCTCAACAAAGCAATTGAAGAATCGAGATTTTGATAGTTGTCTTCTCAAGAATTATGCTTCTTCAACATGGTGTGTGAGGAACTTATCAAAATACTCGAGTGCAAGCAGATTAAAGATCCCAAACACGAGGTTCATATTATCTTTTATAATGCATGCCTGAGGTGGTGAGGAAACAAAAAATGAGTTACGCAAAAGCGTTTGCCAAACATGATGTATTAAATCAAATAGATGACTGAAATATTAAGTAATAAAACTGATGATGTTTTGCATTAAGTTATCTTTTAACAATTTAACTAAACATAACTTAATTAAAAAATCTAATAAACAATCCTTAGTGTAACATTTTTATAAGTAATAAAAATTGAGGAAATAACGAATCTCAAAAAAAGCCCTACCTAAGGCCGAATATTGGCCCAACTCTAATATAGCTTTGGCTACTTTTATATAAAATCAAACCTTAATATATCAACAAAACCATCATCATCGATGCCGAAGGCCAATACGCTTAATGCTGAGAACACGAAACAGGTAAAAAAAATACGTCATCCCTCTTCATGTTTATAGGTTTACCAAATCAATATCGTGCAGTGGGTTAATAAAAAATATAAACATTACTACTATGCATGACACAGAGGTATATCAAACGCGAGACGTGTTGATTTTCAATGATGATTTCTCGTGTTTTGTCACTTTGCACTTTCAAACCAGCAGTAAAACATTAAATTTTCTCTTTATATTTATATTTGGTTAATTGACTAAGGTAAAATTATTACTCTATTTGCGATGCTATCAAGTTTTTGATGTTTATATTATGTGTTTTGGTTGGAAAAGTTTTCAAAGGCCAACCCCACCCGACCCCTGAACCTGATCCCTTATAAGGTCAGGTTGTGGACCCACTGTTTTCTCGTCAAAAGCTCGAATCAACCTGGCCAGATAACACATTGGTTAAAATGTTCAAAAGAAATACTAGTAAATACATGAATCGAGAAAATGAAACAAATTGGAAGTATAGAACTTGTAATTACCCTATTTACAAATGCTTGTAACTTTACTTGATGTGGTTTCATTTACAAATGCTTCTGTGTTTTTTTGTGTTATCTTAAATCTTGTATCAACTAACAAATAGTTAACATCAGCGAGTGAATAACTTTATGCTAATCTTGTCTTTCTCAAAACAGGCTCAAGAAGCAAATAAGAATCTGTCGGTTATTAAGAATATCGATGCTTGTAAACAGCTTACCACTATTACTCAAACCTCACTTGGTCCCATTGGTAAACAACTTTTATTATTAGTATAATTTTCTTTCTAGATTTGTAATTAGTAACCTTATGTTAGGCCTAATTCTCTCGCTTATGTCTGATACTTTTGGGCTTATGTAAGTTTATCGTATCATAATATAATAAAAAGGCGGAGCTTATGAAATATAAGCCGAGAAGCAAATAAATAAGCCCACACATAAGCTTAAACAAACACCCCCTTATATACTTACCAGTTGTTGACTTGTAATACTTACATGCAAGATATCGGGATTAGGGTAAAATGGTAAAAATTGTAAGTTATAACTACTCATTTTTTGAAAGTGGTAGTCGGATATCTTGCATATAATTATTTACTTGTAAAGAGTTATAAGATGTAGAAGCATTAACAAAAATATATCCTATTGTAATCTATAAAATATGCTCCATTAGTTTATGATATTCGGGTCTTGTTCTTATCATGTTAGGTTCGAATAAGCTTGTTTACAAGCCATTTCTGAATGAGCTTGTTTACAAGCATCCCGCACCCAAGGTGTTGGTACTAGCAGCGAAAGAACAGCAGAAGGAATTTGGTGATGGAGCGAACCTAGTGGTTTCAATTGCAGGGCAACATCTCGAGGGTGCCAAAGAGCTTATCACGATGGGACTGAATCGCAGTGAAATCATTAATGGTTACAAGAAAGCAAGTAACAAGGTAGTTTGTTAAACTCAATACTGTCATAATATGTTAGAGTTTTCTTTATTAGTATGCTTGTTTCATTAGACCAAGCTACTTTCTTGTTCATTGGAGACTTTTGAGATATACCTAGTTTATTTATACGAGCATTTATATATGCTAAGCAATGTACCTAATAGATGTAAGCCATCAATGTTTTGATAGATAGTATCAGCAGGTGAAAATTGTTGCATTTTACATAAAGTACAAGTGTGATTACCCCATGTGCCCCATTTTTTTTTCTTTTTCTTTTTACTGTAAATTACACATATACTCTCACACTTACTTTTGTACCTATGGCTTTAAAACTTGTACATTTTGTTTGCTAAAGTAAACGAACCCAACTTATACTTTTTGTTTGTTTACAGCTGGGTGAGATTTTAGAAGATTTGATCGAGAAGGGTTCCGAGAGCATGGATGTGAGGAATAAAGACGAAGTCATTCTACGTTTGAAAGGTCCTGTTTGCAGTAAAATATATGATATATATAAAATGGAGGATATCTTGTGTTCTCTTATTGCAGAGGTACATCTCTTTTTCTTCTTGTCAAAAAGTTATCCTTTAATTTGGTCAAAACTTGAACTATGTTGATGACGGTTTTGTTAATATTTGATTATTGCAGGCATGCATTCAAGTTTGCCCAAAGACCCCGGTAAACTTTAATGTCGATAACGTGAGAGTTGCTATGCTTTTGGGTGCACTTCCGTCTGCCTCTAAAACCTTTAGAGGCATGGTTCTAAAAGTTGATACTATTGTTGGGAGTATAAAGACAATTAAGAACGCAAAGGTGAGTGTCTTAATTATAGGCACTCAGTTCTAGATGCTCATCTATAGTCTTTTTAGCTCTTGAATTTTATAGATAGAGCCTTATTGGTCTACCTAAATTATGCATAATAGTGCCCCTCCCTCATATATAAGCATCCAATTCTTGAAGCTGAAAGGGGTTATTCGTTTTATAGGTGCTTGTTGTAGCTGGTGGTGTTGATACAGCTGGAACAAAGACTCACCGAATTTACAGTGATGACCTGGTGCATTCCTTCATTTCCAAACATGTTTTGTTGCAATCAGGCTTCATTGTTTAGGGTGCTTTATGTGTCTTGGTCAGGCCACATTTTGCTAACTAAAATAAAATAAGGGTTCATTAAACATTTGCCAACTAAAATTTAGAACGTTTAAATATGGGTTGGCCCCCAAGATTCAAGGAGTTACTACATATTTGTTACTATTGTTTTAAAATAAGTCTACTAAACAATAATTTGGCCCACCTTATATTCTAAACGTGACAAAAGCTGTAGATATTAGGATAAATATAATATACCATGTCACATTTTTTGGTATACCCTTATATATATTTAAATTCCAAAGTCTATAATTTTCCAGTTTTCAAATGTTGTTACTTATTAATCCAATTAAAAGATCAAAACTAAATGATTATAGATATTTGTATTTGGACCACCCGTATATAAAATCCTACTTGAATGTGAATATTAAGAGTTAAAATCCTAGTTATTTGTATTTGTTATACCCTTGTAGTTGAAAAGAGTTAAAATGGCAAACTACCATTGAATGTGAATATTAAGACCATAAATATATTCTACTTAATTTATGACAGCCTGAAAAGTATGCACAAACTGAAGAAGCAAAGGTGATCTTAGAGTCAGGTGCAAAGGTCATAGTTAGTGGAGCTGGTGTAGGACGGATGGCTTACCGATTCTGCAACGTTAACGAGTAATCATGCTCAATTCAAAACCACAGCATCTTTTATTTCTATATATATATATTACTGGTTTGAAAGTTGCATTGTTCATTCATTTACAGGATCATGGTCTTAAAAATTACTTCCCAAAATGAACTTGACTGTTTTTGCCGCACAACTGATGCTGTTGCTCTTGTAAGCACCACATATATAATATATATTACTGCATTTTTTATGGCTAATATTAACCAACCTTTGTTAATAAATACTACTCCATTTTTATTTGCAGTCGGAGCTTAAGAGTGTTGTAAACTCTTCTTATCTTGGAAAGGTTGACTCCATTTCAGTTGAAAAGACTCTCGGTGATAGGGTAAATACAACAGTTTTTTTCTTTCTTTCTGGCTTTGTTGTTTCTTTCATCTATTACCTATGTAAACCATTTGAATATTTATTTCATTTGTTTATTAGGTAACTGTAACAAAGGAACAAGGTTGTGCGGTGACTGTTTTGCTGGGACTGGAAAGACCAGATAACATATATTATGAACAACTCGAAAGGGCTGTTGTTAACGGTGTCAAAATTTACAAGGTTTCATATTAATCTTTTTCTTTTTCCCACTAATTAATGACCTTAACTCTTAACTGTTCTTGTTTCAGGCATTATGCAAGGACAGTAGAATTGTGCCTGGAGCTGGAGCCACTGAAATCGAAATAGCCAAATGACTGAAGGAATTTTCTCTCAAACAAAACGGGTATTGTTATATTCTATTTCTAAACCTAAAATGCGTAATATATGTTTTGGAATGATAGAAATAAATTTGAGTTTGTGATGTATTAATTGCAGATCATCATCAGATGCAATTGCAATTCAAGTATGCTGAGAGCTTTGAACTGATACCAAAACATTGGCTAAAAACTCTTATCTAGATGTAGAGGATATCATGAAAAATTTGAAAGCGGATCATGAAGCTGGAAAGGTCAAAGTTGGCATAGACGTGAAAGAAGGAGCATGTAAGGATGCCTCGACCTTGAAGATATGGGATCTTTACACCACCAAGTAAGCACACACATATAATCATTTGAATGACTACATTTTTGTCCAAGTACATGTTGGAAACACTCCATAAAAGCTGATTTAAATAATCAGTTTCATATCTCAAATTCAAACACCCCATTATTAGTACTAAAGTTCACGAGTAACACCAAAACCTTGTAGAAAAATATTGTAACCTTGATGAATGCTGCATACTTGTCTTTTCTGTTTAAATAAAATGACAATGCTAAATCCTGGATCCCTTGGCAAACCTACCATGAGTGCGATTTTAGTTTCTAGTCTAAAGTTGTCTTACATTTTCACTTGTAGGTATCACGCGCTCCAGTATGCTGCTGATGCAGTTTGTGATGCCTTGAGTGATGATCAGGTACAGCGTTAACCTATTATTCCTGCGATTTTTGTGTGCTTTTTAATTCTTAAATCATGGTATCTAGTTATTATTACGTTGTTCCGGTTGAGTGTATACATGTGAAATCGGCTTGAGTTGGAATTGTTAAGGGCATGTTACAGTCAGAAATATAATCTTTTTACGTACGTACTACCATTTATTTCATATAAAAGTTCAATTTTGTTTGCATGGCCCGAGATATATTTGTCTGTTGCGTTAGTCGAGTATGAGTATCTTTAACAACTTTCGCCTTTATGTTTACTCTTACTATAACTTTGGCTTTAAGCTGCAACTGAGTATGAGTATATCTTTTTACGACTTTGGACTTTTGCCTTTATGCCTTAGTCGGGTATACAAGATATTCATAATATTTCTGTTTAGAATAAGATTACCTGCAACTGATTTTTTGGTACCAAAACCATATATGTTTTAATTGTAACTCTTACTTGATGCCTGTGTTTCGTTTGCAAATGCTTCTTTGTTTTTTTTGTATTATCTTAAATCTTGTATCAGCTAACAAATAGTTAAAGATTAGCGAGTGAATAACTCTATACTTGTTTATGCTAATCTTTTCTTTGTCGAAACAGGATCCAGAACCTCAAAGTATGTTTGACCGTCAGCTAATGGCCGAACACCACGTTAGCGGTGAATCCGTATGGCAACATGAATTGTCAACTGAGAAAATAGTTTCTATATTTTATCAAACCATATGGACAAATAATCTACAACCCAAAGGAGAGGTAGAGACGCTGGCAGTTAAAATTCACCGAGATAAGCTATTTGGGCTATCTCCAGATGGTACACTATCTTCGTTTGATATTCCTTCGAGTGAAGTTTGTTGGTCCATCCCATTTGACAGAACACTAGATCTGGATTTTTCGTTTAAAAGTTCACAGAGTGATTGCTCTTATTTTGTTGATTCCTCGAGAGTTTTCATGCATACAAAGGAAACAAGACCAGTGGTGAGCAAATACAATCTAATCCACTATGTTTTGGACGTGTTAATGCTTTATTTTCTTCCTTAAAAGATAATGATTAGTTTGCAATAAAAAAGCTAATTCAAAAAAGTTTTGTAAATACTGTCTTAAAGATATATGTTAGTTTTATTCATCTTGTTTTGTAACATTTTTTCCTTCTTTTATACTTTGGGTGCCCCAGGGTCTTTGTCATCATGAATTTGAGTTTTTTGAAGAACCCTTCAAATATTACGATGAAGAGGTTACTCCATCAAGATTGGTAACTGAAATATATGTTGATCCAGTAAAGGGTCACCGCATTTCTCCTGTAAGGTCAGTGTGTGAGGAAATCCTCTGTGTCGAGCCATACATGGTCAGCTAATTAGTTACGAGCCAGGAACCAACAATGTTTTATGGTACGAGAGGGTTGCTACTTTTATATTTGGATAGTTTCTCTGGACGAAGGTGTAAAGTTACAAAACCAACAAAACTATTTAGATCCCGACGGCGCGGCATGGGCAGAGTTTGAAAGTGAATATGTAAGGTTGTAAGAGAAAAATTAAGTCGTTTGAATTCCGTAGCTATTTCTTCAGAAGCTGGTGATTGGAAGTGTATAACAGAATGTGGCAAGTATTTCAAAGCTGTGTTAAACAATTAAATTCTGTTGTATGCATTATGTAACTATCTTGTGGATATATCTTTGTTTGATCAAGTTTTTGGTTTTCTGGGAATAAACCCATGGAGGGCTATCCGTATCTTGTGGAATGTATCTTTGTTTTCTGAAGGTTGTATTACTGTAATGCATTGTTGGTACTTGACAAATTTGATTTGTCATTTTGGTTTAAGGTACTGGGAATAAACCCATGGAGGGCTATTTTTCACATTTTATCGTTTTTATTCATTTTATACGGATGTTCAAGTGTTTTACTTAATAATGTTACGTTTTACGTTACGTTTTATGTATCCGTTTTATACGTTTTAAATCAGTTCTAGTTAAATAATGTTTGAAAACATAAGAAAATAGGCGGCATATAAAAAGGGAATAAAACGGATTTATTTAATACCAAATATTTAAAATTAAAACGGACGTAAAAATATACTTAGGACAAAATTTTCATTAGTGACTTAAGACAAATTTTTCGCAAAGTTTAGTACAGATGATGAAACATTATTTAGGACAAATTTTTCGTTTAGTACCTTAGATAACATGTGCCAAAACTATCGAGTATACCATACAACAACCGGTTGTTTCCTATCGGTATCCACGATAACCAATAGTGACAATGAAATACAAACATTAGCTTAGGACAAATATTTACTTTAGTGACATCTTTGTAAACCCTTAAGTAATTCATGGGTTTGTTTTATAAATATTTAAAATGTATATATTTATATCATATTTCAAATATATAATGAACCAAAGTCAAAAAAGCTATCTTTGCATGTAATTTTTTTTATTTCTATAAAAAGAATGATTTTTATCAAAATTGAATTCAAAAAAGGCTCCACGCATTACGCCTTATTGCACCTTATCACGCTTTTCCACTCCTCATCTCGCGTCACGCCTTAAGCCGACGCCTTGGTCTATTGCGTAGCATGGAGGTCACGCCTTTGTGAGGCCTTAGCAGCCCATGACGCGCCTTTAGAACATTGATCAAAATAGAACAAGGTTATACTAATGGTGCTTGTTAACCCTAATCAGATATTAAATTACATTATCGTCTCGTAATACAAACAAAATTTGTCACGTTTGATGTGGAAATAAAACAGCAAAACCTTTGTGATGCAATATCGAACATACAACCCTCATTTGCAAAGATACTCTCTTTTACACCGGTTTTGTCACAACTTGCTAGGAACAACTTTATCCGTCTTGTCGAGGTGATGTTTGTTTGAACAAATGTTGTCTCGATCGCTATAAATTTAGCGGATCGTGACCCAATTTGTATCCTTGATGTTACGGGCGGCATCAATGCCCACACGGGAGAAAGGTGTTCGTTGGGTTTGTCAAGAACTCAAGATCTTTCATGTCTGCAAGAAACACCAAATTTGATTTATATTTGACTTTCAAAAGTGTCGTAGTGGTCATATTCTTGAATTAAGATCAACAAAAGAATTTATTTTTCGGATGAAAACTTTCGGTTATTGCATTAAAATACTACATAAACTAGAATTGATTTTATGGAGAAATATAGCTAAAACATCAGTCAAGATGCAATCTAACGAGTATTCAGTTTGAATCTTTGGGGTTTAAAACTAACAAAAAGTTCAATTTTCTAGGCAAACAAGAAATACACAAATAGAGTATCATTTTTATGCTTTATACTTCTTTTTTGTAGATGTCTCGTATAATTGTAACGTGTCAAATATGACAACCACTCGAACTAAAAGCAATCTATTTGCCATGGTCATCATTAAAATTACCCCGAAGTTGTTATTAATGGAGACTGGAGAGCAAGTAAAACAATGACTCCTTTTACAAATATTTAAAACATTTACGTACTATCGGGCAACATTCCTATCCAGTGGCATCTCTAGTTTTGAGAATCCCCTGTGCAAAATTCAATTGAACTACTAAAACGAGACCTAGCAATAGAAATAAAATAATATTTTAAAAAGATGAAAAGAGAAATAATCATTTTAAAACTACTTCCACCATCTTTTTTCGGTAGAACATTTTAAATTAAACATTTATAGTCATTCTTAAGAATATATTTTTTGAACAGCAGTCGTTTTCCAGAATAAGTATACATATATATACATATTATATAAAAATTTAATGCCCTTATAATTTAAAGGCCTTGTATGATTACACACATCATACACCTTCGAATATCCTCAGACTATCTCACAGTCAAATTAGTTATTCAACTCGTCATAAGTAGAAAACTATCTCCTCTTTTACATTAAATGTAAATATTTGACACGTCAAATAGTTTATATTGCAATTGTTCACTTATCTTTAATAAGTATACTACTGTCAAATAAAGATAATATGTATACAACTTTGTGGACCCTAACCCCACACGTGGTATGTTTGTAACAAAGAATACATACATAGTTAACAAGTAAACATTCCATTTAAAGTTTGTTAAATATTCACTAGATCGAGTTGTGTCTTTAGAAGAAGCAACGATATGTGGTGATGGCTAAACAAATTTACACCAATAATCATTTTTATTGATTTAGAGGTGGCAAAATGGTTAATTGGTCAAAGCAGGATCAACAAACATTTTGTTATGTTACTTGTGTTAATTCATAATAAATAACATATTGTATATAATTAAAAAAAAGTTAATCCATATATTACTAAGATATTGGCCTATTTAGTAAGAGTTTTTTTGAGAACTGTTAGTTTTTTGTTTAAAAATAGTCTTTTCTAAAATAAATAGATCCGTATAGATAAAAGTAGATATCCAAAACTTGTTGAAAACTTGCAAATCTTGTCGAAAATACCCAAAACTCGTCGTAAACTAGTTTCAATCACTTGTACTCGCTGTTTAAATCTGTTACAAGATTTTTTAACGAAAAATCTTGTCGGGAATTCTCAAAACTCGCTTGAAGTTCCCAAAATTTGCTAAGAATGTCAATCCAATTAATCACTGATTAATCCCGCTAGACCGATTACAAGCTACAAAAAAGTCTACCGGTCAACTACTGATTCACGATTTTTGTAACCTAATGTACAATCCAATTAAACACAACAAACAAAAAACTAAGTGAACCATGTAAAAAAAATATATTAAACTTGAATATATAGTCAATGCTTGTACACTTTTATGAATATTTTGTTAAAAACTATATGTATATTAAACGCGGTATGGCTCGGGTAAACGCAATTATTTGAAAATAAAAACCGAAATCGAACTGTGATAAGCGTTTCGGTTCTTGGTTATCATTTTTTGCGGTTTCGGATTGAGCGGGTCAGCTCGGTTTGTTGGTTTCACATATTCATTGAACACCTCTATCCATACAGCTTAACTTTATAATTATCAAATTAGTCATTTTGAAGAACGGAAAAAACATTGCTCACTAAAATATTGGGACCGAGAGAAGAAAAACTAAAATAATAAATTTAAAAACATGATTCACCATAAGTTTTTATTTCAGGGTACATGCGAGTATTGTATCATATTAGACGAGTACCTATGTATAATAACGAGATTTTCTAGCAGCGAATAGTTATAATTATATTTTGGTTACACAAAACACTTAACTAAAATATCATTATAACTATTTGCCGTTATAAAATCCAGTTGCTATGTACATATACTCGTCTAGTAATTATCAATATATTAATTTTTTTTCACCATGGCTGATTGAATATTTGTGGGATACAAAACATAGATCTACATCATAATAAACGTGTATGATATTGATCAATAAATCTTTTAGATGCATGTATTTTTTTTTTTTTTTTTTTTTTTTTTTTTCAAAACCAAAATAGTGATGCACGGCTTAATTATCTTCACTTATTTATAACAATGCATTTACAATTTGTCATGCATATCTATACTCCTTTATAAAGGGTTTAGGACATTCTAAATATAGTAGTCTTAAAATTTTTTAGACCAAAAACATTTCCATAAAAAGAAAGTTACTTTTGCTAAGCATAATAATTAAGCATACATATAAGTTTAAAAAAATAATTAATGCCTTAAATTCTCATACTTGTAACATCCTCCAATATTGATGCATCTCATTTAAACCATATGAAGACATGTAAAAAAATGTAATAGATTAAAATACATAGTTGACTGGAAATTAAAATACGTAAAATTATTGCTAGAAAAAACATATATATAAAAAACATTTGCTCGTCATAAAAATAGTTACCGGGTAACTGCCGCCGCATTGCGCGGGTACCCTTCTAGTGTTTCTTTTATAGATGCATGAATGAACACCTAAGTTGTCATAATCAAATAAGTTGACCAACCATGTATTACAGAGTTGTCATATATAAATCAAGTGTTCAAGAAATATTGAAATTGTAAGAAACCATGTATTAGTTAATATTGCAAAGTTGTCAAATATAGATTAATTAACAGCAATAAGGGCAATTTAGGCAATACGTTAATTTAAGTTTTCCACTTTCAAGAAAAAAGGTTTCTACATTATAGATATTAAACACAAGTCAAAAGCCTAGCATCGGGTTTGTTAAGTTCGCATATCAAACATTTTTTTAAGCTTAAAATTGAAGAAAACATGGTAAATATACAGAAATTTTCTTGGCTAAACACAACCTAAAAGAGTATATATATATATAACTTATAATTTATAACATCAATGCTTTAGTATCATACTGAGAAACATGATTGCATTACTATTATTGACTCCTACAAAAAGTTACGTGTTTTTACCAAAAAAAATCATCGTGACTTATAACCAAAGCAAATTTTACCATCTCTAAAATATGAAAATGTGGTTTGTTGTAAAGGGGGTGTGATTGGTTATTTATCTTTTGTGAAGCTTAAAAGTAGAGAAAATTCCAAATTTAGTCAATGTTTTTACTTTTAGGTTCTAAGAACTAATAAAAAAACCATTTCTAAAAATGGTCTTGCTAGCCCAATAGATTAAGCGAGTTGTTTATTTTTTTTACATTAAGGGGTTTTTTTGCTAAATTGACGGGGGAGGGGGAAATTAAAAAATAAAAGCCAAATATTTTTGAAATTTTACATTACAATTGTTTTCGTTAGGGGGCACCTGCCCCTTGTGCCCTCCATTATCTCCGCCCATGGATGCAGTTGTTAGGTGTATTAGTGCAAAAATTCTATTATAGCATTTTTTTTTTAAATTAGTTTGTTTGGGAAGGTGGTGCATGGTTATAATGGTGGTGAGTGGTGAATGGTTGTAATGAATGGTAGTGATGAGTGAAGATGAAGAAGGAGGAGGGTGAATAATGTGATATAAGTTTAAGGACGAACGATGTATTTTACTCTTAAATTATTAAAATAAATCAGTAAAAATGGCCAATACCAATCTTACATTACAATTGTTTTCGCTAGGGGCATGCCCTTTGTGCCCTCCATTATCTCCACCCATGGATGCAGTTGTTAGGTGCATGAGTGTAAAAATTCTACTACAACATTTTTTTGTTTAATTAGTTTGTTTGGGAGGGTGGTGCATGGTTGTAATGGTGCTGGGTGGTTGATGGTTGTAATGATTGGTAGTGATGAGTGAAGATGAAGAAGGAGAAGGGTGAATAAGGTGATATAAGTTTAAGGACGATCTATGCATTTTACTCTTAAATAATTAACTTAAATCGGTAAAAATGGCCAATACCTCATGTGTAAGGCATATACTGGAGTTAACGGATCTCGACTAACGACAGCGATCAAAGGGACCTCGAAAGATGCAAAACATAAATAGTATGGACCTTAGACGATTTAATTTTTGGGACTCAAAGCGTATTTGGGTATAAGTTTAGGACTAACAATGTATTTTACTCTTAGATATAAGAATAAATTACGAGATCGTCCCTATGCTTTGTTCAAACCGCATCTAAAGTCCCCGAAATTTTTATTGCTTTCACATGCCCTATCTTTGTAAAAAATCACACTTACAGTCCGTCCTAGATTTAACTTATGTTAACTTTTTCCGTTAAACCTCTCATGTGCCATGCACATGAGGGTACAAAAGTTCTTTCCTTTTTTCTTTTTTTTAAGTGATAAAGATACCTAAGTGCACTTTAGTGTACAAGCTATTTTCATTTTTATATTTATAATAAAACAATTAATTAATAAATACATATATCTCTCACTTTCTTAGTGTTTCTATATCTTCATCCCCAATTTATTTATTTTTATTTTTTATACCCAACAATCCCGAAACTAAAACATGATCATGAGAAAAATCTTTAAATCATTATCATCAACTCATCGTTTTTTATTTATTTTCAGAAAAAAATCAAGATCGCAACCCCCTTAATTTCTTCCTCTACTTCAATTTCTGACCCACTCATAGCTACACTCGTGCGACGTTGTCACAACAACAGTTCTACCAACGTGAATCAATCAACAATCCAACCATCACCATTACAAACGCATACACATATCTAACCATCACCACCGGTGCGATGACACACTTGTTATGCAACCAACTACCACAAACTTAGATCAAACCATCACTGTTAACTTTCATCTCTATGGCTAATCAGATTTTGATGGAATTATGCTTGTTGTTGTGATGGTTAATATCTCCATTTTTATTTCTCTAAAAAAATTGTAATTTCTCCGTTCACAAAGGTGGAAGTTCACAATTTTCAAGAGTTATTTATTATGTAAGGTTGACCAAGTGTTTGTATTTATACCAACTTCACATGACCAACACAAAAGAATATAAACCCCAACACTTGTATCTTTTTCTTAATCATCAAAACACCATAATTCATCAAAATAGCATATGCTTCATCAATTTCGTCATCCCATCACACACACCCCTCTTGATGTTTCGTAAAATTAATGAAGTTTCGGGTCATTCCCTACCTAAAAATCTGATTCTAGACGAATTTACACTATTAGTCTTTCATGTTTCACTTTTTAACAAATTATACCATAACTTCATAAGTTGTCTTAATTCTAGTCCTTTGACTTTTATATTTGACTCTCAGTTTTGTCTTTCAACGCTGGAGTCATTGACTAACGAATCACATTTGAGTATACTCATTTAATTTCAAACATACAAGATAAAGTATTCTACTCAAAAAATATTTTCGATTTTGGGGTGTAACACCTGCTTAGTCTGAAACCCATAAGGATTACAAAAGAGATACCAAAGGGTTGTGATTTTCAGTTCGTATTAAAAAAATGTGAGCAAAAACAACAAGAAATCACTTTTCCATACATATCAACCACTGGTTCGAACCCCACAACAAGAATCAAAATGAGATTAAGGGTATTCGAGTTTTGGTTGAGATTGGTTGCTTTGATTTTTATTTGAGAAGGTAAAGAGATACGTATTTTTGTGGTGGAGCTTGTAATAAAAAAACCCAAGGAGAAAAGGATAAAAAAGTTAGAGTGGTTGTTGCGCTTTGTGAGAGAAAAAGACAAGTTTATCCTCATGTTCATGGCACATGCAGGGTTTAACAAAAAAAGTTAATGGAATTTAAAACCAAATACTATCCTCAGATGCAATTTTGAACAAACCACAAGGACTATCAATGTAATTTACTCTAAATATTAAAGGTTTTACATTTTTCATCAAGAAACAGTGGACATGAAACATGAAAAACATGGCCAGGCAATAAGCATATCCTCATGTGCATGGCACAGCAAATCCTCATTAATCCATAAAACCAAACCCAAAACACTCCCCAAAAAAACAATCCAATGCAACACAGACATCACCACATTGATGCACTATGCGATTCCGCTTTACGTGTTTTCCAAACCATGACTCACCACAATTCCGTTTCATAGAACGCCATGATCTCCGGATACTTCGCCAACAACAGCTTCACTCTAGAACTGTTCGCTAAAATATGGCTAATAGAGATATTGTTTCATGGAATGTCATGATCACTGGTTGTGTCAAATGCTGTTCAAAGACGCGGTTTCTTGAAATGCCATGTTGTCTGGCTATGCTCAGAGTGGGTATGTCGAAGAGGAGAGAAGGTTTTTTGATATGATACCTGATGAGTGTAGGAATTCCATTATGTGGAATGGGATAGGTTCGGCGCATGTGAAGAACAGGAGGGTCGATGAGGCGAATAATGAGGATAATTGGGATGTGATTTCGTGGAACTGTTTCATGGGCGGGTATGTGAGGACGAGGAGGTTGGGTGATGCCAGAGTGCTTTTTGATAGGATGGTGATATGTGATGAGGTTTCGTGGAATACTATGATTTCGGCTATGGTGTCTGGCTATGTGCAGAATGGTATGGTGGATGAAGCTAGAATGGTTTTTGATGAGATACCGGTGAAGAATTCCGTATCGTGGAATGTGGTGATTGTTGGTTACTTGCAGTGTAAGAGAATTGATGTTCCGAAGGAGTTGTTTGATGTGATGCCTTGTAAGAATGTTAGTTCGTGGAATACTATGATTACCGGGTTTCACAGAGTGGATTTATTGATGTTGCTCGGGACTTATTCAAGAAGATGTCTCGACTTGATTGCATTTCATGGGGTGCGATTATTTCAGGATATGCTAATTTGGGCCACAACGAAGAAGAGTTGAGATTGTTAATAAAAATGAAGAGAAGTGGAGAAAAGGCAAATAGGTCTATATTTTCGTGCATTTTTTAGCACATGTGCAGAGATCACTGCCTTAGAATTGGGATATCAATTTCATGGGCAGCTTGTTAAGGTAGGGCTCAGATCTGGGTGGTATGTAGGAAATGCATTACTGTCGATGTATTGCAAATGTGGAAACATAGATGAAGTTGATGCTATATTTGAAGAAATTTCTGATAAGGACTGTTTGGTGGAACACAATCATTGCTGGATACGCAAATTCGAACACGTTGGGATATTACGTCCAGATTGAATAAGTCGAATAAGCCGGGAATAAGACGAATGAGCCAGATATAAGTTGTGAGATCGACCAGGTACAAAGTTAGTTGACACTCATAAAAATCACAATCCACATTACAATCAATCTAACCTTGTTTGCTATATTAAAGAAAAAATAATTTTTGACAAACTGCTTTGTGTATATACTAAATTCAAACACACGTTGTTGGGCCTGTTGGGATTCGACCCAACAACACACAACTCAAATCTATGTTTCAAACTTATTAACCCATTTTGTTGATTTGGTCTTGTGTTTAGGGGTGTTGATCGGTTCGGTTATTGGGTTGTTCGGTTAGTTCGGTTCGGTTAATTCGGTTAAAAAAAAATTTTAGGTCAACCCGAGAACCGAACCGAACCAAATTCAAATTCGGTTTTCGGTTTGGTTGAATTATAATTCGGTTCGGTTCTTGGGTTGACCCGAATAACCGAATTTCACTATTTAAAAAAAAATTAATGATTACATAGATATTTAACAAAAAAATATATTTCAAGCATAAAAAGTGTTTTATTATATTATGATAACGTTTAATAGTATTTATTTATATATAACTATACATAAAATATATAAATATTATATATATATATATATATATATATATATATATATATATATATATATATATATATATATATATATATATATATATATATATATATATATATATATATATATATATATATATATATATATATATATATATATATATATATATATATATATATATGAATTGGTTTTCGCCGGTTTTCAGCTCAAATCACAAACCCATATCCAAACCGAGAACCGAATTAGTAGTTCGGTTTGGTTTTAGCAAATTCGGTTTGATTATTAGTTCGGTTCGGTTATTTTTGGTTCGGTTTCGGTTTATTTGGTCTTTTTGGTTTTTTCGCTCACCCCTACTTGTGTTGCAATGCTATATCAGTGAGCAGAGAAAACGAACGCACCTACATTGATTAACAATGCAAACGACACACACCAGACGATGTAAATTAACGTACCCTAGTTGGATTGCTAGAGCTTGTGGTCGTGCCGTGGGTTGGACTCACCAACAAACAACCCAAGCCGATCAAACAAACACCATTTATGTGGGCTTGAGGCCCGAGAGGCCGAGACACCCATGCATCACAATACAGGCACAAACACAACTACGATCACAACACATCCCTTTGTGTTGTTAGCCAAACCACGACACACCCTTCATGGGTGATGGTCGAACCAAGAGCAAAACGAACACGATACACCCTTTTGTGAGTGTGTTGTTGGATATTTTAGTGTAATTGGATTAACTTGTTTTGACCAATTTCATCATAATAATACATCATTTAGGTTTGGAGGTGCGGAGTGCACACCTACTTGAATTTGTTATGATCTTGGGGCAAAGCCCCTGGATCGGGGTCCGGGGTAGCGCCCGTACAGTGGTCCAAGGGCGCCACCAGCATGGTCCAAGGGCAGAGCCCCGGTGAAATTTTTATTTCCACTAAGTTCTATGTAAAACTTCTGAAATTCTCTGAAGGAATCAAAGTTTTGTTTCACCGAATTATCGATTCTCATTGAAGCTTTAATTCTGAAGTTATGTTCCTCGCCAGACACTTTTCGGAAATTGAAGGACAAAACTTGACAACTTGGAAACCCTAAAACATTTTTGGCATTTATCCCGTATCTTCATTATATATAGTTATTTGGTCGTTATTTTATATTAACTGGTTCATTATATCTCAGACACACACATACAGAAAATTCTCATTCTCTGAATTGTATCCGATTGAATAATTTGGTAGAACCGCCTAATTGATTCGATCTGAAAGTGTTCACACGCCTTTCAGAGATTAAGCATATCCGCTGGTGTTCGTTATTACTACATATCCCCTACAAAGATCGAATCAATTAAGATGACGAACCCCGATTCGTGAAAGATCCGAACAAGACGCTTGCAAAGTTGGAGAAGTTTTTCAGGGTGACTTTCGTAGATGGCAAAAGAAGATGCATTTTATCTCACGAACTGAAAGTGGTATATGTTCGAGTACCCCGTGCCCCGAGGTCGTTGAGAATGAAAACGCCGGAATGCATCGTTAATCGCTCAAAGTGGAAAACGACTACATATGTCGTGGTCATATTCTTAACGGTATGTCTCGATTCCTTGTTTAATATTTATCAAAACGTAGAGTCCGTAAAAGAATTATGGGATACCCTAGAAGCCAAGTATATGGCGTAAGATGCGTCTAGTAAGAAATTCCTAGTTGGTAATTTTAATAACTATAAAATGGTAGACACTATGCCCGTCATGGAACAAGACTAATCGAATTGCAAAGGATATTAGGACAGTTTGCATAATATGATATGAAAATGGATGAATCAATTTCGCCTCTAGTATCATAGATAAACCGCCCTCTTGGAAGGATTTTAAAACAATCAAACATAAGAAAGAGGAATTGAATCGGTTGAACTTGGAAGTCATTTCCAAGTTGAACGATCCATACGTGATATGGAAAAGGGTTCATGGTGGTACTAAAACCATGGTGGTTCTTCCGTGAACATGGTGGAGGAGGGTGAATCCTCTAAGGTCGGTAAATGGAAACGAAAATGGCAAAGCAATAACAACAAAGGTTCGATAAGAAACCAAAAGTGACCTTGGAAGTGTGGAAACCCGACACTTTAAGAAAGATTGCGAGGTCTAAGGGTGGAGGTAAAGGAAAAAACGAGGCTGGTGCTAGTGGATCCAAGGATCCTGGAAAGCAATCAGGTTTGTTTTTGGTACCTACTGATCATTCTGTTGAAAATTATTATGTATCAATAATTTATGAAACATTCTATGTACAGGATGATGATTTATCATGGTGGGTGGATTCAGGAGCAACATGTCATGTATGCAAAAATCTTCAATGGTTCAAGGACTTTAAGCCAATTGAAGATGGATCTTTATTAAAGATGGGCAATGTTGCAACTGAACCGATTAAAGGACTAGGATCTGTTAATCTAGTCTTTACTTCTGGAAACTCTTTACTTTTAAACAATGTTGTGTATGTACCTGGAATTCGTAAGAACTTAGTATCTGGTATTGTACTTAATAATTGTGGCTACAAGCAAGTCTTGGAAAACGACAAGTATATATTGTCTAGACATGGAACCTTTATTGGCTTTGGATATTTGAATGGCATGTTTAAATTAAATTTGGATGTTTCGTTTATTAATAATTCTGTTTGCATGGCTTCTACTAGTTCTAGCAATAATTGTGGTAAATCTGAATTATGGCATGCTAGACTAGGACACGTACATTACAAGAGAATGATTGACATGTCAAAAATGAGTCTAATACCTGCTTTTGAATTGAATGGTGAAAAGTGTAAAACTTGTGTGTTGACTAAGATAACTAGACAACCTTTCGCCAAGAATGTCATTAGAGATACTAAGGTATTAGAACTTGTACACAGTGACTTGTGTGATTTTCATTCAACACCTTCACTTGGTAATAAAAAGTATGTAGTTACTTTTATTGATGATGCTACTAGATATTGCTATGTTTACTTGTGTCATACAAAAGATGAAGCTCTTGATAAGTTTAAAATTTATAAAGAGGAAGTAGAGCTTTATCATGGTGTGAAGATTAAAACACTTCGACCGATAGGGAGGTGAATATTATGATCCATTATATTTTCAATTCATCGGGTATAATACATCGACCAACGCCCATATACCCCACAACAAAATGGTATATCTGAAAGAAAGAATAGGACATTAAAAGAAATGGTTAATTCCATGTTATGCTATTCTGGCGTAAGTGATGGATTTTGGGGTGAGGCTATGTTGACAGCCTGTTATTTATTAAATAGAGTTCCTAATAAAAGGAACAAGATAACCCCTTATGAACTTTGGTATAAAAAGGCACCAAAACCGAGTTATCTCGAGTTTGGGGTCAGAGTCAGTGGTAAGATTGACCGATCCTAAAATAAATAATTTAGGTCAAAGAGGTATAGATTGTGTATTCACCGGCTATCCCGAGAATTCTAAGTGCTATAGATTCTATGTCATAGAACCTAATGATTATGTATCTCGCACTCGTTATTGAGTCACGAGATGTGATTTTGGCAATGAGGATAGGTTTACATCTTTACCTAAACCTATGCATATGATTGCAAGTTCTAGTAACTTTGATGCATCTAACCAGCGACTGCTTTCTCCTCCCGAGCCTTCTCGAGCCTAGAAGGAGTGTAAGAGCAAGGAAAACCAAATCTTTTGGTGGCGATTTCCAATTATATTTGGTCGAAGGATCAAGGAATGAAATTCAATTTCAATATCAATATTGTTTCAATGTTGATGAAGATCCTAGGACCTACAGTGAAGCTATGGCTTCAAGGATGTCGATTTTGGAAAGAGGCAATCCAAGATGAGATTGACTCTATTATGCACAATAATACATGGAAACCATCGATTTACCACCGGTTTTAAACCATTGAATAGTAAATGAATCTTCAAAAGGAAGATGAAGGTAGATGGAAGATAGACAAGTATAAAGCCGATTGGTTATCCAAGGCTTTAGACAAAGGAAGGTATTGATTTCTTTGATACTTATGCTCCTGCTTCTAGGATTACCACCATTAGATTATTGTTAGCACTTGCGGCTATACATAATCTTGTAATTCACCAAATGGATGTTAAAACACCTTTTCCGAATGGTGAATTGGATGAAGAGATTTACATAAGACAACTCAAGGTTTTGTCATGCCCTGTAACGAAAACAAGGTTTGTAAATTGGTTAAGTCTCTTTATGGCTTGAAGCAAGCTCCCAAGCGGCATTAGAAATTTGATGATGTTATCTTGTCTAATGGTTTTGCATTAAACCAAGGCATAAGTGTGTACAAAGAAGTTTGATGCTTCGTAAAGGAGTAATCATTTGCTTGTATGTTGATGACATGTTGATCTTTGCATCACCAAGATCAAGTTGATACAACTAAGGAGTTCTTGTCCTCTAAATTTGAGATGAAGGACATGGGGAGGCTGATGTGATTCTTGGTATTAAGATCATACGTGGAGAACATGGCATTACTATCTCTCAATCACATTATATCGAGAAGATGTTGGATAAGTTTAATCGAAGATTGTTCTCCTATAGGTACTCCTATGGATCCCACAACAAAACTTGTGCCTAATAAAGGTGTTGTTGTGAATCAACTTGAATATTCAAGGGCTATTGGATCTTTAATGTATGCCATGATTAGTACTAGACCGATATAGCCTTTTCTCGTTGGAAAGTCGAGTAGATATACTCACAATCCAGTTTAATCCATTGGCGTGCAATTAATCGAGTATTTATGTACTTGAAAGGAACAATGGATTATGGTTTGACTTATACTGATTTCCTTCGTTTCTTGAAGGTTATTCGATGCAAGTTGGATTTCCAATCGTGAAGATCATTCTTCCACAACCGGTCATATACCTACTGGAGGTGGTGCCATTTGTCGGGCATCTAAGAAGCAAACTTGCATAACGGATTCAACAATGGAATCGAGTTTGTGGCATTAGCGAATGGTAAAGAAGTTGAATGGCTAAGGAACTTAATTTATGAAATTCCATTGTGCTCTAAACCGATATCATCCATTTCTATTAGATGTGATAGTCAAGCTACTTTGGATAAGGCATACAACAAGTATATAATGGGAAGTCTAGACACAGGTGTTAGACATAGCATATTACGTGATCTTATCACGAATGGTGTGATATCCGTGGTGTTTGTGAAAACACAACACAATTTAGCCGATCATTTAACCAAAGGGTCAATAGAGATCTCGTTAAAATTCGCCATAGGGATGGGATTAAAGTCCATCGAAATCTCGATATCAAGATACCCAATTCCATCTAGTATGACGCTAGGTGCCGAATTCAATGCGAAGGCTTAATATCTAGAGATTGGAACACATTAGAAGATTCATCCCAAGGTATGTGTTCGAGACCACATGTTAGGGAGGTTGAATGAATATATTCTTAATAGCTCTTTTGACAAATTGCGTTGTAGGTGCAAGACTAAAAGAGCTACCTATATGAGCATGAAGTTTAGCCGCTTCAAGAAGTCGGGACTTGGCTTTGACATGCTTATGAAGGATAAGGACATAGGCTAGTAAAACATGTGTCAAGATAAAACTACTATGTATGTAAACTTTTGTGTACATTATCTTCGTATTCATATTGAATTCTGTGGTTCAATCCTAAGCGACACCCGGTATTCGAATATTTGAATGTGTAATGTACTAATGTGAAATTCAATCATCACGACATTTCATTTATGCAAAAGTTTGATTGTTTGAGATTACTTGTTTTAGTTAATCAAGGATTGCACTAAAATAGGGAGGAATGTTGGATATTTTAGTGTAATTGGATTAACTTGTTTTGACCCGCTTCATCATAATAATACATCATTTAGGTTTGGAGGTGCGGAGTGCACACCTACTTGAATTTGTTATGATCTTAGGGCGAAGCCCCTGCGGACGGGGTCCGGGGCGCGCCGTAGTAGGTCCAAGGGGCGAGCCCCGATGGGAAATTTTTATTTCCACTGTTGTTATGTAAAACTTCACCGAAATTCTCATCAAGGAATCATCAAGTTTTGTTTCTCACGAAATTATCGATGTCATTGAAGCTTTAATTCTCTGAGTTATGTTCCCAAATAGACACTTTTCGAAATCGAGGACAAACTTGACAACTTGGAAACCCGTTTTGGCGCTTATCCCGTATCTTCATTATATATAGTTATTTGGTCGTTATTTTATATTAATCGGTTCATTATATCTCGACATACACATACGTAAAATTCTCATTCTCTCAATTGTATCCGATTGAATAATTTGGTAGAACCGCCAAATTGATTCGATCTGAAAGTGTTCACACGCCTTTCAGAGATTAAGCATATCCGCTGGTGTTCGTTATTACTACATATCCCCTACATGTGTTTCCCTTGAACCGGAGACAACAACAAGACGACCCTTGTGGTGCTTGTTTCCCAACTTCAACTAATTTAGATACACCCTGCTGGAAACTTGTGTGATCTCGACACACACTTAGTCTTGACGCACTCAAACTAATCTAAAGCCTAGACAAACTTGCGCAACACAGACCAAGCTTCTCCCACTGTGGTTCGACCAAAGTGGGTTTCGAGGAAAAAAAAACGCGCACAAAAACCAACACAACTTGTCCCTAATAGGCTATTAAGCATAAAAAAAGTTCTAAGTTAAGCACTTCCAATCAAGAGCCAACTAGTTTGAGTTACAAGTTTAATTATTGTGCCACACATTAGCAATGAATAACAATACGAAATTATGTACATTCGATAAAAAAAAATGTGATTACGAGATTCGTATTGAAATCGAAACAACAATTCTTGAAAATAAACTAATAACAGAAATTTAGAAGGTAAAAGGGAAATCAATGAAAACCTTCACAAGGGTGTGATGTCGATGAAGATGATGATTAACACAAAACCCAAATAAAATCTGTGACCTACACGAAATTAAACGAAATTAACACCTTCTGAAGACCTTGATTTTGTGAAGACTATTGTGAGTGAGATTTGAGTGTGTATGGCTCTTATTGTTGCATTCGACTGGAATAAAAAGAGATGAAAAGGAGATCATGTTGACTAAGTTTTACGAAGCAGGAACAAAAGTAGGTAGTGATCTATTATGCTTTGACTTGGAAACAAAAGAAGGAGAAGGAGCAAAATCTGCCAAAGTGAAGTACCATTCTTTTTTGGAGAAACTGAGGAAGAAATAGAAAACCATCGGCTGGTTTTGTGGTAATATAGGGATAAGCAATTTTTTTTATTTTATTTTTTTTTTTATTTTTTATTTTTTTTAATTAATTAGGGTTTTAGGTGTAGTCCGTGTCTCGTTGTGCTACAGTGTAATTGCGTGTATTCGGTTCAAAATGTGAGAAATATATTTTTGAAACCGCTTTTATAAAAATACTATAAGAACAAAATTATAGACTCCGAGAAATAATTATTGAATTTAAGCCATTATTAATGTAGTGTCAGACACGTAAGCCGATATCCTCCATTTGTGTAGTTTCGCTCAAAGTTATACGCAAAAGAAATATATATAACTTCAAAAATAAATTATTTTGAGTTTTAAAGTTGAGTAAATGTTTGAAAAATTGCAGGTTGTTATACAAAACACTTGAATTTCGACATGATATACGTCCGGTTGCATATCCGGTCAACCCGAATGAGAGAGTTACCCCCAATAGATCTATTTATAGCATTCGCGCTTCCCAGCAGGAATTGACGGTTCATGAGTTCGGCCAGAAATGGGGATTTAAGTGCTTAGGCTACTCTACGTAAAGCATAAGTTTTCAGTTGGCCCATAAAAGTGTTTTGCATGTTTCTCACCCCCAACGTTTATGAAACAGTTTATCAAATAAAAGTGGGCTATAAACTCACCTCAGTAAACTGCAGTCTAAAGCTAACAATTTTAAATAGTGGTAGTGCACGGCTCCGACACGCAACTTAAATTAGTACGACAAGTTTAGTCTTTATTTCATGTTTAAGACTCGATAAAGTTTAACAAAACTTTTGAAGTTTTACATCGTTTGTGTTGTTGTTGCTTGTGTGGCATCGTTTAAGTTTGAAAACAGTTTTCAAAAGTTTGTGTGTATTTCGGCTTGTGGGAAGTATAAATATAAGATGAGGAAGAATATCGAAAGTGAACGAGGCTTCGGTTTAATGATAACTGAAGGACGATGTATGAAAAATAGTACATAAGATATAAGACGTTTTCGGATTAAGTGGGTATCATAAATGAAGAAGATATATATGTATATTAAGTGTACCCATAACTATATTTATTTTCATGTTGCTAGTGATTGTTAAAATAAATATGTTTGAAAATTGTTTAAGTATAATTTAACTTGAATACATTTGTGATTAGAAATGCCAATGTAAGTTTCAAATACATGTCATGTGTCACAAATATTTGTTTAAAATAAATGTATTTATTTTTAAAGAGTGTTTAAGTATTAACTTAATTTATTCAAGTTTGTACTTAAAAAATACGATGTAAATGTCAATATAATAGGTTAAAAATGCATATCTGTCAAAAAAAATGGGGCATGACCCGGGTGTATATCTGTATTTGTTTGCGGTGATTATTGTCATAAGTTGTATAACAAGTTTTAATAAGCTTTAATGTCCACATTTAATATTTGTAAATAAGTGTTTACAAGTTAATTTATATCTTAGCAAATTTCAAAAGTGCAAAAAGTATTCATTTCAATTAGAATTGTATGTCTATATTATATGCGTGTAAAACTTGTTTTGTTGTATGTTTCCAAATTTAGTTTCCTGCTTGTTTATTTTCCGTTATCAATTCGTGACTTGTGATATACTTAATAAAAGACGTGTTGCAAATTTTGGAATGCGGATGAACTGTGTACTTATATAAACCTTAAGAAATAAAAAACATTGTTGTGAGAATTTTCTTTTTCTATTAAAGAAAAAAAATTATTCCTACGTTATCCTATCTTTTAAAACATGAAATAGAATAAGATTCGGTGGAAAATAGTAAAGCTGAAAAATGAGATAAGAAAGCAACAACTGATTTGATAAATAAAGTTTCCACTAAGTTATGTCTGCAAATCACATTTAAAGCAAAGAATTTTCTTTTTAGACTGATAAAAAAAAATGATAAATTTTTTATATCAAAGAGTTATTAAAAACAGGTAAACCGTTAAAAGACGTTATAGATATATGAAATAATATTTATCTTAAAAAAATAAAAAGCATGAGCCATTTTCAAAATGCAGCAACAATTATTTAAAAGAAAATGAAATAACATAGAGATATTTTAATGCCCATATTCCTAACCGCACATAAAAAGCAATGATTGCTTTCTCAAATATAACATTCTTTTTTCACAGTTGAAATCATATTATTATTCACATAAGCATCTTTACAAAGCAGCTGCACACTCAGAAAGAAGAGCAAGGTACTTTTTTGTTTAAGTTTTATACAAAACTATGTATTACTTAAATCTATATTCTGATCAAAGCATGCAAATGTTTAAGGGTAAAAGCTTAACACTCTAAAGTTAAGCTGTCAAAGAATACCATATATAGATGTCATGATCATATTTTCAGATCAAAAGCATGTGATGATCATATTTGTTTTGCTACCAAACAAGTAATGAATTATGATTTTTGGAGGATTAACCTTTTTTTCATAATATATTCAACTCCTGTTTATATGCTTCTAGAACTCCCTTTCGATCAACTGTACGTATGTTTAAGGGTAAAAGTTATACTAGTAATTGAACTACACATGTTCAGAAATGTCATATTAGACGAATACTATATAGTTGAAGCCATTAAAAGACAATATGGATGTCATGAACGTTTGGAAAATAAAGAAGCCAAAATTTTGCTAATTTTGATATGATGGGAGTTGTAATCATGTAATGGTTTTTGGTTAAGAGTGTGGAGCAAGCTAGTTCAATCGCGGATGTTAACGTTATTTTAATGTCATTAAATGATAAGTAAATGATTAATGAATATGCTTAATCAAATATGTAGCAGTATCTATATTTGCTTTATTATATTGTTTAGTTTGAGAATATTAAATACATTTGGACTCCTATAGCTAGCAACCTGATATTGATATTAAGCCTGCTTTTGCGCTAAAATTTTTGAACTTTAACATGAAAACAGTTTGCTATGCGTCAACCAAAAGGTCGGAAACAATGGTTACCCAAATAAAAAGTTACGTGATAGTTAAAATTGATAATTTGAGGAAAAAAAAAAAGGGTTCAGTTTGTGCCAACTGATAGAAAAATAAGAAAGCTTGAATGACTGCTAGTTCTTTAAATTGTCTGATTGTTTTGTGTGTTTTGTAGGTCTCACTAAAAGCTAATATTCCGAGTAATGGAGTTTGTAACCGCAATCATTGGTCCTGTTGTTGAATCTTTGATGAAGCCTGTCAAGAAACATTTGAGCTATATCTTTTCCTCAACAAACAACGTCAGGAACATGAATTCTAGATTGAAGCAATTGGATGGTACAAGCGTTGATGTCAGAAAGCACATGGAAACAAACAATACAAGTCAACTGGAGATACCTACTCGGGTACCGGGTTGGTTGGAAGATGTCGAAAAGATTAAGGAAGATGCTGAAAGAATTTCAAGTAACTACAATGGCTGTTTTAATGTGAAGAGGAGGTACCAAGCAGGAAGAAATGCATTCAAGACCACTGAGGAGATTGATGGTCTTATTAAGGAAAATACTGAAATAATTTGGAGCGATACCCAAAACCTCTTGGAAAAGTGAGTTTTAAAAAGGACCCACTTGTGTACCACAAATGGTGATGCCAAAATTACTTCAAATCGCGAGAAGATTTTTGAGGATGCACTCGGTTCCTTCAACAAGATCACAAGCTGCAAGTTACAGCGCTATGTGGAATGGGTGGTGTTGGAAAACCACAATGATGGAACAACTGAAGAAGACTGTCAAGATAGGAATATGTTTGGTTGGATTGTGAAGGTGGTTATTGGGCAGAAGATTAACATGTTTTCAGTTCAACAAACTATAGCAGAATACACTGGACAATCTTTAACTGAAACGAGTAAAACAGCAAGGGCAGATCGTCTTCGATTACATTTGGAAAATGGCCCAAGAAGGTAAAAGGTTCTAGTAATATTGGATGATGTCTGGGAGGTGGTCGAACTCAATGATATTGGATTAAGCCCTTGCCAACCGGGTTTCAAATTGTTGCTAACATCACGAAATGAAACTACTTGCACACAAATTGCAGTAGAAGCTAATTCGGATTTTAAAGTAGTTAGAGTGGATGTCATGGAGGAGTCCAAGCAAATAATTTCTTTTGAAATCACAGGAGTTTCAAAAGAGTCTGATCTCGTGCTCAATGATATAGGGAATCAAATTGTGAAAAGATGTGGATTTTTGCCCCTAGCCATCAAAATCATTGCAACAACCCTTAAATCTCAAGAAATTTGTGTATGGAGAGATACACTTAACCGTTTGAAGAATAATGATCTTGATAAAAATGTGCAAGAAATTATTGAAATTAGCTACACTTTTATACGAGAAGAGGAAGTTAAAGCGATTTTTCTGCTTTGTGGCTTGTTACCAGATGACTTTAATATTCCGATTGAGGAGCTGACAAGATTTGCATGGGGGCTTAAATTGTTGAAGGGTGTTCCTACTTTGGGTGATGCTAGAGACAGGACAAAAACATGTGTACGCAAACTCAAAGATGCTAATTTATTGATTGATAGTGATTACCTCGAGTGTGTCAAAATGCACGATCTTGTTCTTGCTTTTGTGCAAGGAGAAGTTTCTAAAGGTGACCATCCATGGATCATTAACCATGGTGATATTTCGAGGTGGAGTAGGGCTGAGATGAGCAGGTCTTGCCAAAAATTTCCTTGACCTGCATGGGTATGACCGAGTTTCCAAAAGAATTTAAATACCAAGCTAACTCTTTAAGACTTATGGGTGGAGATAGAACACTTAAGTTTCCTGAAGATTTTTATGAAGAAATGGAAAATCTTGAAGTTATAGCGTATGAGAAAATGAAGTACCCTTTGCTTCCACGATCACTTCAATGCTCCACCAATCTTCGAACGCTCATTCTCCATCAATGCTTGTTAATGTTCGATTGCTCTTCTATCGGAGATCTTTTGAATTTGGAAGTGTTGAGCTTTGCAAATTGTGGCATTCGAAAATTACCATCCACAATTGGGAATTTAAAGGCGCTAAAGCAATTGGATTTGACAGGTTGTGTTGATCTTTATATTGAGGATGGTGTTTTAAAGGTTTGGTGAAGCTTGAGGAGCTGTATATGAGGGTTTCCGTGAAAGCGCATTAGGTTCACTGATGCAAACTTTAATGAATTGGCACAGTGCTCAAGGAATCTTTCTGCATTAGAGATTGAATTCTTTGAAAACAAGGCTCAGCCAAGAATTTTTCGCTTAAGAAACTCGAAGATTCAAGATCTCCATAGGATCTATTGGTGAGATGAAGTATTCAAAAGAAAACAGTAAAAGTATGCACTCATTCGAAAACACCTTGAATTTGATCACTACTAAAGATGAACTGATGGAATCTGGATTGAATGAGTTGTTTCCAAAAACAGAGGTGCTTTTGTTAGAAGTTAATGGTATGAATGATCTTGTCGAACTTTCAGTGGCATCATTTTATTTAAGAGAGCTTCAAATTTCCAATTGTGCCGACTTGAGATACCTTTTCACAGTCCCGGTAGCTAATAGTTTGGTGAAGCTTGAGCGACTCGTAATTAGGAAGTGCCCTGTTATGGAAGTAGTAGCGGATAGTGTAATTGGTGAACAAGGGGTAATCAAGTTTCAACAGCTAAATTTTTTGGATTTGTCTGATCTACCAATGTTGGTAGGTTTCTGCAACCCTATTATTTCAGTTGAGCAACCTCAATTAGTAGAGTTGATACTTGACGGCCTGCCAAAATTCACGAGCATTTATCCCGAGAATAAGTCATCAACATCTTCTAGTTCCGCAATTCAACCTTTCTTAAGCAAAGAGGTAATATGTGTATGTCGATATATTAATTAAAAGTCACACATATAAGTGTCAATATATATCTCTTACTATCTAGTTGCACGGATGTATTAACAAGCCAGGCCTATATGTTGTGCAGGTTGTGATCCCTAAGTTGGAGACATTGAAAGTTTCTAAGATGGAGGCATTGCAAAGTATATGGCCTCATCAATTTTGCAGCAGCGGGGAAGTTAACAGTTGCATACTGAGAGAAATTGCAGTGACTGAATGTGATAATCTTGCGAACATTTTTCCGAGCAATCCGATGCCATTGTTGCATCATCTTATTGATCTCCGTGTTGAATATTGTGGTTCCATTGAATTTTTATTCAATATTGACGTGGGATGTGTTGGTGAGATTGAGGAGGGTTGTAGCAGCTTGAGAAACATTACAATAAGTAGCTGTAAAAGTTTTAGAAATTTGTTTACACCTACCTTCGCTAGGTTTGATTTGGGCGCACTTGAGAAACTTGTCATTGAAGGTGTGCGTTATAACATCAATGAATCAGTTGAAAGGAGCCACGAGGTATGTAATGTCATTCTTATTCCTACTTTCAGTTTCAACTTATAGAAGGAATTCCACATCTCAACTGAATTAGATATTCACATTTGTTTTATGTAATGATAGCTGCAGATGAATGATATAAACAAGGGAGAGATAGTACAAGTTGATGATATTGTTCCAGATGTTAATGTTGCAATTCCATTTCATGTCTTATCTACGTTTCATCACCTCAGATACCTTATTATAAGAAACCGTGCTGATGTTGAGGTGGCGTTTGAGATAGAGAGTGCAACCAGTAAAGATTTAGCAACAAGTCAAAGGGATAATCAACAATCACCGCTCCTTCCCTACTTGGAGTCCATAGTGTTAGAGAAGATGGAGAATATGAATTATGTGTGGAAGTGTAATTGGAATAAATTTTTATGTTCTACGACACAACAGAAATCCTCTTTCCAGAACCTGAAAATCATATTTCTTCATAGGTGCAAAAACATAAAGTATTTGCTCTCACCTTGCATGATTAAACTTCTTTCCAGCTTAGAGCAAATTCACATACGTGAGTGTGATGCTATTGAAGAAGTTGTTTCAAATAGAGATGACGAATATGAAGAAATAGCTACATCTTCCCAAACAAACACTACTTTCTTACCCCGTTTCGACCGTCTCTGGCTTTATAATCTACCACACCTAAAGCATATTGATGGTACTGTCTCCAATATTACTTCAAGTACGAATTCTATTCATGATCAGTTGAAGGTATGTTTTTCTTTTAATATATCCTAATCCTATGCATAGTCAACTATATTTTTAATTTCTTTTAATCCATTCTTCATTACGTACAACCTTTTTAGATATTATATGACATCTAATATGCTAATTCTTTAAGTGGCCTCGTGAAAAGATAGTTATGTGTGTTATTTCCAATTGTATGTAATGTAATATAAGTTTAATGTATACCACAAATTCTCTAAAGATTTGTTAGCTATTCATTTTTTTTAAAACAAAAAAATTCACTTTTATCATTTAAAAAAAAAGTAAATATCTCACAAACCGTTAATCGTTACGCGAAAAGAATCATGCAATCACGATGAGAATCATACCGTCACTTCTATATACTTTCGACAAACATTATTTGACTTTTTTTTGTGGGTGTTGAAGTCTACGTATGAAAAAATCACTTGTGATTTGTTATTTAAAAATCACATGATGTGATTTGTGAAATAAAACGTGATTCTTAACATACAAATCACATGTGATTTTTACGGACGCAAATTTTAACACTAATACAGAACTCGAAAAAAAATTTCCTCGAAAGTATATCGAAGTGCCCGTCTACTGAAAGATGAAAAATTCTCGTCGCGATGGTGTATTTTTTGTCGCTTAACAATTTACCATTTTCAAAATATTTTATTTAAAAACAAATGTGAGAAATGGCTTTTTTTAGTTTTGATGAAAAAATAAGTGGCCAGAATTTGTTCATTGGGTCTAGAGAATATGAAATTATATTGAACTCAACTCATATAATAAAGTTTAACGAATATAACATCACTTATATGATTGTAAAAATATGGGAGCTGATGTGCAGTTATGCACACCACAACATAAAATCACATTTATAATGTACACCACGTATGCATATTTGGAAAACATAAAAGGGCAAATTTTCTGAAAAGGCATCGAACTTGCCACATTTTTCTTTTGTGGGCATCGAACTTTTTTTTTTTTACACATTTCGTCCTTGTAGCTATAAACTTAAACTAATCCAGGCAGCCACCATCCACCGCCTGCTGCCACCATCCGCCGCCTGCCACCACCATCCAAAAGCTTTTATCATCACTGTCCTTGAAAAGATTTTATCATCACCGATTCCTAGAGTGACAACAAAGGAAGGATTGTTTAATTGTGCTTCCGGAATTACTTTTGAGCATGTCACTCGTTTTTGCACAATGACCCCAACTTGTTTGCTTGTATAACCTAGACCACACAAATAAGGTATGTAGTCGTTGGATTGAATGTCAAAAATAAGTCCTGGATCACTAGCTTTCGATGGGTTGACATGTCCAGAATCTTTAGCAAATATGTTTGCAGGGAGCTCTTGCTCGTCCTGGATGGGTTTGCCATTCAGGTTTAGCTGGTCTGCTGTGGTCATAATTATGACTTAATGGCTGCTGGTGACCAATCAGGATGTTCACTTTTCAACAATGCAGATATCCCTGAAAGATGAGGGCATGACATCGAAGTACCAGAGATCATGTTAAACGTGGATTTTGTCTGTGTCGAGTTTTCAACAGATACAGGCCAAGCTGCAAGTACACTAACTCCAGGGCAAATGATATCGGGCTTAACAATTCCTGGACTTGTCAAACTAGGTCCTCTGGATGAGAAAGAAGCCACCTCGGGAGCATCTTTCACGCCAATTACAGTTCCTCGAAATATGATGGTAGCATCAGGTGATGAACTTGAATTGATGTATGTCTTGATCAAAATACCATCTTTATAACCAACGTGTGATGCAGGAAGAACATGAGCATCAGCTTCTGTAGTAACCCCATCTGCCACTTGGTTGGCGAGAATCATTGTAGCTCCTCCGGCATCTTTTACTGTCTGTCCTTTGTCAATTCTAGCTATACCACCACCTCTGTCACACAATATGACTTTTCCTTTGACATCAGTTAATGATCCTGGTGCACACCATGCTGCTTGTTGACCACCATTTAACCCTGGGTACCACCAGCGGTACCAGATGTATGAGTCCCATGTCCTTCATCATCGAGTGGTGAACCACTATTAGTAAAATCTCTCGCTCCAATCAGCTTATTGTTACATCCCGGAACTTCACATTTGCCTCTCCATTTTTGTGGTGGAGTAGGGACTCCTGCATCATCAAAAGAAGGATGGCTGTGGCTGTGGTGGAGTAAACTCTTTGCCATCAGGAGAGTTCAAGTGTACAATGTACGTTTCCTCTTGGCTGTGGTGTCGGTGTGGTGGTTCTAGAGAGAGAGGGAGAGGGAGAGGCAGTAAAAGGGATGTGAGAAAGAGTAGAAGATAGATTTTATGATATAAAGTTACTCAAGGATGAACGGTGTAATTGTTTAGAGCCACAGGGATGATTTATGTAAATTTATGTAATTAATTTTTTATTAGAGGCTACAATAGGAAAATTAGGCAAGTTTAGGGCTACTTTAGGAAGAAAAAAAAGTTCGATGCCCACAAAAGGAAAAGGCCTTTTCAGACAATTTGCCCAATATAAAATGAATAAATTATATGCTTATGCTTATCTACTTATAACAAGTCAGTATACGCAGGTCTTTACTACGCATGTTAGGATATCATGTTTATTTTAACCTATAAACATATGAAAATCGGCTTCCTCATGTTTATTATCAAAGCAACAATATATTTATTAGTCATGCCTCAAAAAGGTGTTTTGAGTTCTATTATAAATTATTATGTGTACACTAATTTTTCATATCACATAATGTTCTCAGGTGGGTTTTGCTTCTCCATCATTATGCCAATATTCCAGAAAGATAATGATCACTGAATGTGAGACGTTAGCAACTCTGATTCCATTCAGTGCAGTGGGAAAATTACAAAAGCTTGAAGAGCTGGAAATACACTCTTGCCGGTCACTAAGGGAGATATTTGAGATTAAAAGGGTCAACAAGAATGGAGGTGATAATGCTGATGTTGATGATGAAATTGGTGATATACATCTTACAGTGACAATTCCAAGGTCTGCAAATATGACTTTGCTTGAATTGCCCAACTTAAAGATATTGCGGATTATCAAATGTGACCTTCTGGAACATGTATTTACAAGTTCCACACTTGATAGCCTCAAGCAACTTATAGAGTTGACCATAGAAGAGTGTAATGCAGTGCAAGTGATTGTGAAGGATGATGGACAACACACATCTAAAACTGTTCTCTTTCCCCATCTAAAGTCTCTTACACTAACCGATTTACCAAATGTCGAAGGTTTCTTCTTGGGAATGAAAGAGTTCCGATGGTCAATATTGGATGAGGTTACGATATATGGTTGCCCAAAAATGAAGACTTTCACATCTGGTCGCTCGATGACTCCAAGGCTCCTCTACCTACATACAGGCATCGGCAAGCATAGTCTTGAATGTGGTCTCAACTTTCCATTGTCCAATGCATCACATGAGGTATGTTATTACCATAATTGCATCAACAAATCAGTTAATCTCTGTTTGCTTTATTATTTGGCAATCAATTTTGTTTCTGGTCGTCCGTCTACCTGATGATGAATTACGTTTGTGTTTCTTCATTAGGAGATTCAGTTCCATAGCTCAAGTATGTGTTCTAATCCAAATATAATAAAGCTACTTCAGTTCCCTTGGTCTTTTTCAAGTCTAGTTGAAGTAAATGGAGCATCAAACTTGTTGAAGAGCGGCATCATTTTTCGATGCAACGAATTGATAAATCTGCAGAATCTAGAAAAGCTTCATATCAAGAGAAGCTATAGGAAGTCATCTTTGAATTATTACCGGTTATCATTCAATGTGGTAAAGGAGATATTTGAAGTAGTAGATTTGGAAAATGGTGATGTGAATGAAAAGCAATCTGTTGTGGTATTTCCAAAGCTAAAAGAAGTGACTCTGGAAGGCCTTGATAGTATGAGGTATATATGGAAGAGCAGTAGGTGGATAACATTAAACTTTCCAAACCTTACAAAAGTGTTAATTGATGATTGTCCACTTCTTGAACATGTTTTTACATGTTGCATGGCTCAAAATCTATTACAGCTATATGAGCTTGAAATTAGTAGTTGCGATAATATGGAGGTAATTGTAAAGAAAGCAGAAGATTCTGACACTAGAGCTACTGATGTTGTTGAGTTTCGTTCTCTGAAATCCATAAAACTTCGTGGCCTTCCGAATCTCAAGGGATTTTGCTTGGGGACGGAAGAATTTCTATGGCAATCATTAGATAGTTTGGAAATCAAAGAGTGTCCACAGATAACGGTTTTCACATGTGGACAATCAACTACTCCACAGCTAAAGGTAATAGACACATCTTTTGGATTGTGTTACGCAACAGAAGACCCAACCTCCTTTATAAAGGCCAAACAACAAGAGGTACCTGATCTCTGTCAGATATTTACATGTTTATCATATTCAGGGGTTTGAATCACTCTATTAATTAATACTCTATTCTCCTACAGGGATTGAAGTTCTGAGGAAACAACGAGTTTACACTTGAAATTTAGTGATGCATTATTTTGGTATGTAATTTGATGTTAGGAATATTGAATAAGTATGATTGCACCTGTGTACAGGGTCCATGCCTCAACCTTGCTTGTAGTTTTCATTTGTTCCTTTTTAAATAAGCCGAAACTTGTTTCTCAACCTTATGTTGATGAATTGACTTGTTCGATGTCGATCAACTAATATAAATAGGCTTTAATGAGTTCCAGCATCTGCTATTTGTGTTGAAATCAGTATACATGCCTTAGGAAGCAGAGTTAGAATCATGGTTCTGGTCCAAATGGTAAATGCCTTTTTTTTCGGTTAGACCTATTCGACTTGTTATATCGTGTGCTCTTTTCTTAGCTTCACCTGAACATTTTTCGTTGGTTTATATGTGAATATTTATTTCAGTCTATATTGTTTGTTCTACTGATTTATCTGGCTATATTGATTACATTACTCCATCCAAATACTTAAGCTGTTTCTTTATTAGATTACTATTTTGATATTATAGCTCTAGGTAATTTTATTTTAATTTCAATTTTAAATAATAACAATTCCTTAATTGTTACTGTAGAGGTCTGCCACATACTATGTTATATATTTACTTTTGTAAAATAAAACACAAGTCAAAGCCTAGCATAGTGGCAAATGTTTGCTTGCAAGGGTGACGACGAGCCAGCATTTAATCCTTGCACTTACCTTTATTTTTTTTCTTTGTATTTCAAAAGGTTTACAAACTGACCAAGTGGTCCCTGAAGTTTAAGTTTCTTATAAAATGACATCATGTTTGTTATGTTCGCATTTGGTACAGATTTAATGGTAGAGAAATCAAATAAGAAGAACGGTAAGAATTTGAGCCACACATTTCAAACGAGGAGGAGAAATTTAAGGGAGATGATCCGAAATGTATGGCTGGTTTCTTCTTACCCTTCTCATTTTAATTTTACTTTATTCGATCCTTACTCATGTTTGAATATCAAACATCTTTTATATAATAAAAGAAAACTCTAATTGGGGTTTTGACATTTTGAAAACCTAAATCATTCCTTATTAAATAATATTTTTTCTATTATTTTTAATTTTAAAAGATGTATAATTAAAAAATCACAAATAAAAATTATAAATTCGTTTTAGAAATATTGAGTACAAAATAATACGTGTCAAAAGTGTAAACAATAAAACTTTACAAAATCGAGGTTGATTTACAAAACCTTAGGGGTAAAAACAAAAATTTAAGAATAACCACACTACAATTCGACTATCGATCCACAATTGCAAGTTTCAACCCACTATTCCAATTAGAACCGTAAATTAAAATTTGGGCATTTTGAAAATAAATTGAAGAAAATATGTTGCAATTTAGTTGTTGTAGTGATTTCTAAGATAAATTATTCACGGAAGAAAATAACTCTTTTAGTTGCCTAAAGGGATAATTTTTAATGTCTATAATTTATTGATTTTGTTAAAAAAGTGATATAGGGCTTTTTTTTACACTCGTGGTCCTTTTGTTAACTGATGTTTAGTGAATTCTGCTATCATTTACACGTTAGCCCTTTTGGCTAACGACCGTATGCATCGTCTATCCTTTATAATAATGGCTATTTATAATTTAAAGTTTTTCATCCGTTTTATACGTTTTCATCCGTTTTTATACGTTTTCGTCTTTTTTTATACATTTTCATCCGCTTTTATACATTTTCGTTCGTTTTTATACGTTTTCGCCCGTTTTTTAACGTTTTCATATGTTTTTGTACGTTTTCATCCGTTTTTATACGCTTTTTTTCTCTGTTTTTATATGTTTCATATGTTTTCTTACATATTCATAAGTATTTACCCGTTTTTATACGTTTTGCTTTCGTTTTCATACGTTTTTATATGTTTTCGTCCTTTTTTTTTTTACTTTTTTGTTCATTTTTCTTATGTTTTTGTCTTTCTTGCATTTTCATCCGTTTTTATACGTTGTCTTATGTTTTCATCCATTTTTATATGTTTTCATCCGATTTTATATGTTTTCTTACATATTCATACATTTTTATAGGAAAACGATAAAAAAGTATTTAACGATAAAACGAATAAAACATATAAAACAGATTTAAAACATATAAAACGTATTTAAACGATAAAAATAGATGAAAACAGATAAAAAAGTATGAAACGTATAAAAATAGATGAAAATTTATAAAAACGGACGAAAACAGATAAAAATGTAAGAAAATATATAAAAACGTATAAAGACGGACAAAAACGTATAAAAATAGATAAAAATGTATGAAAACGTATAAAAATGGATAAAAATGTATGAATAAGTAAGAAAACGTATAAAAAAGGTTGAAAACGTATAAAAACAAACGAAAACAGATAAAACGTATAAAAACAGACGAAAACGTATAAGAACAGATAAAAATAAGAGTACATATAAAAACGGACAAAAAACGTATAAAACGGATAAAAACTTACGAAAAGTAAGAAAACTTATAAAACGGATAAAAACGTATGAAAACGTAAGAAAATGTATAAAAACGGATGAAAACGTATAAAAATAGACGAAAAGATAAAAACTTAAGAAAACATATAAAAACGGATGGAAACGTATAAAAACGTGTGAAAACATAAGAAAACGGATAAAAATGTAAGAAAAACGTATATAAACGGACGAAAACGTATAAAAAGGACAAAAACGTATGAAGATGTAAGAAAACGGGCGAAAACATATAAAACTGGATAAAAATGTATGAAAACATAAGAAAACGGACAAAAACGTAAGAAAACGGAAAAACGTAAGGAAACGTATAAAAAAGGACAAAACATATGAAATCAAGCGAAAACATATAAAAAAGAACAAAAATGAATAAAAACGGACGAAAACGTATAAAAATAGATGAAGACATATAAAAACGAACGAAAACATATAAAAATGGATGAAAACGAACGAAAACATATAAAACGGACGAAAAACTTTAAATTATGAACGGTCGTTATTATATAGAATAGACGATGCAAACGGTAGTTAGCCAAAAGGGCTAATGTGTAAATGATAACAGAATCCACTTAACACCAGTTAAAAAAAGGACTTGGTCAGATGGGTGACCAAGTCTGTTGTGCCAGAGTGTGTTTGAATGACAAATCATGTTATTACACTTGATAAAGTGTTGAGTATTATTGAAATCAAAGAAGTACAAATTGTTGACTACCAGTCCCATTGTTTTCTTCAGGTGTAAGTCATGTATATAACAATTATACTCATCAAACCCTATAAGCAACTTGCTATCTCTTGCTGGTTTGTAAACTGATAAAAGGTTGACCGTGTATTCTCGTACATACAACACATCATAAAGAGTGATTTTGTCACTAAGTTTAGATTTCCATCCTTTTTTATGCAAGCAATTCTGCCATTAGGATGATCAATTTGAAGGTTTAATTCAGAAATATCAACAACGTTTTCAAGTTTATCAGGAGATGTAACCATGTGTTGATTTGCACCAGAATCGATGATCCACCCTTTATCAATTTTGTAAACTTTATAAAAGGTTTTAGAGTTGGAACAGAAGAGTGTACATGCCATATTGGCTTACACATTCTTAGCAAGCTTGCTATTGAGCAAGTTGATCATCTGTTAGATCTGCTCAGGAGTGAGTTGAGTGTTGAACCTCTACAGATGATGAAGTGCTATTGTTGCTATTAAAATTATTTGAGGTTCTTTGGGTATTATTGTTGTTTGCCCATTTATTTTTTATATGATCAGGATACCCAACAATCTTGTAACATTTTTCTATTGGGTGACTAGGAAGGCCACAGTTAGGATTTTTACATATCACATTTGGATTCTTGTTTTGATTTTTCTTGTTATATGTATTATTGTTGGGACTTTTTGCAGCAAAGACTGAAAGTTTTGTTCCAGCATAGCCAGAGGAGGAGCCTCTGTGAGATTCTTCTCTATAAATGAGAGAAAAGGCAGTTTTAACATCTGGGAGAGGTTCTCTGGTCAAAAGGTTGCTTCTGATGGGCTGGTAGATATCATCCAGCCCCATGAGGAATTGCACAAATTTGATAAGATATGTGTAGATTTTAAAAGCTTTTTCAGCATCACAAGAACACGCAGACAGTTTGGTAATGGCATCAAACTGTCTCCGTAAACCATTGAGAGTATGATAATAATCACAGACAGGATTCCCATTTTTCTTTAGAGAGTTAACTTGATGATGAAGATTGAAAGTTTCAGATCCATTTACTTTATCGTATGTTTCTTTTAATTCATCCCAAACTTCCTTGGGGCTAGTGTAAAAACATTGACCAAGATAGAGACCTTGGGAGATGGATCCAAGGATCCAGGAAAGAACGACAGAGTTGCACAAGTCCCATTGATTTGCTAATGATTTATGAGTTGGCTTTTTGGATTTACCATGTATAAAACCAATTTTCTTTTTTATTGAAAAAGCAAGAGTCATTGCACAACTCCAAACATTATAATTTTCTATCCCTTTTAGCTTTATGTTTACAAAGTTTGTAATGCTAGAATCATATGGATGCAAATAAAGTTCATCGCCATATATCAATTTGCTTGCCTCACTGGCACTAGAGCCACCAGCACCATCGGGTGGAGTGGAATCATCATCTCTTGGCATGATCACAAACTACAAATGCATGACTAAACTAGCAACATCAAATAGCTGAAATAGTTATAGAGAATTGATAGGCACAACCTTAAGTCAAGATCCCTTGCCACTAATGCGGTGGTAGGTCAAGACAACCGATTTTTACTTCAAGAAACTACCAATTATTTAGTCAAGCAAGAGCTTACAATACTAATGACAAACACTGAATAAGTAGACACACAAACTCCACATAAGTGATGCAAGAATGCTTGTAAGATTTTTTTATTTATTTATTTAATATATGATGCAAGAACAGATTAAATAAAAATAACAATAAACAACAAAATATAGATATAAAAAAAATGCATAACAAACAAGTAGCAGATAATGATAGGTAACTAATAAAAAGTTTGTCCTAATGTTACCAAGATCAGGTTGGTGAGAGATCAGACCTCAACGCAGGGGAAGTAAAGAAGAGGTGAGAACAGAAAGCCCCAAAAATTAGGGTTAAGATATGAACCCTAATTTTCAGTCACCAACTACCAGATCCTAATTAAACCGAACACGCCTGATTGATTTAGACTTAAATTAATCAATTTGAACCGTTAACAAAAGGAACCTAATTCTTCGAACCCTAATTTCAATTATGAAATCGCGGATCTCGAATCACCGGTGATTAAATAATAGTAATCAAAGCGTATGCTCAAGTACCATGTAGAATAACATGAGCATAACAATCTTAACCAGATCAGTTGATCCAGAAGACAAAGAACAAACACAAGGAAATGGAACCTTGTAACTAAATGATTAATGATAGTCAAATGTTTGCAATACACAATGATTGTCAACAATACAATCAATGTACCAATACAAGAATGATTATGACAAAAGGAATGGATTCTTTCTCTGAAAGACAAAGAGGATATATTGTTTCTTGTTTGTGTCGTGTATTCCATAGAGGACAAAGAGATGGTATAAATAGCCATAGAGATGTTGTCTTCATAGCTCCACCAGTCCTTCAAGTTTGAACAAGCTCATGTCCAGTCTCTTTGCTTTATTCCAGCCTTTATTCATCTTTTATTTTGTCCACAAGCAGCCCCTAAAACAACTAATCATGCCATGAGAATATAGAAACCCTAAACTGTAAAGACATAAAATTTAATAAAACCCTAATTATGGATGTTAGCTGATGAAAATTATCAATTAGGTTAATTGTGGATGGGTGAATTATGGATGTTAGGTGATGAAATTTGGGTGACAATTATCAATTAGGTTTTGTTTGTGAAGTGTAAATTGCAAAAAAATGTCATTGTAAAAAATATCCACGTAGTGGGCAAGGGTAAGTTAGTCATTTCACATACCTTTTGACCATGACTAATGGGGATTTTTAACGAGCGTTAGCCAAAAGAGATTACTCGCAACAAAGTAGAAACTACATGGACATTTTTCACAGTTTTAAGTTTTGACGGACATTTTTCGCAAAAAAGACAAACCACGGGAACATTTTTTGTAGTTTACCCATATTTTTATAAGGAGGGAAGATTATTTTTTAGACAAAACAAAGGGAATGAGCTTATTTTCTTAATGGTAATGCGCCAATTATTTCTTAGTGTGCTCATATTGTTGTGTTTTGCTTTTATTTTTTTATCTTATGTGCTCTTAAGTTCAACTATGCTCCTATTTCGTTTGATAAACCTTCTAGTACATTCGTTTTAAGCTTAATTGGATGAGTACCTCCCTTATTTGATCATTTTAACATCTTTGAAGCTCTAATGTAAAATTTAATGCACCTTCATAAATTTATTTGTAATCGAGAAAAGTACTTGTTTAAGAGTTCAAAATTTTTCTAAGTGTTGATTTTTCAAATTTATTTCAAGGATTTTTCGATAAAAAGAGTACAATGAGATTTCGTAATAAAATTTAAATGATTTATTTTTTGAAAATAATTCTTTGTTGTTTCAAAAACAAATCAAGAAAAAAAAATCATTGTTAAAAACGAATGACAATTAATCAAGAAGTATTAGCATCGAACTTCAACTTAATCATAATCAATGTTAATTGCTTGTGGTGATATTTGTTTATGTACTTGAGCTTAATCGAAATGATTTTACTTTTGTACAATTTATTGCAAAACTTGTGATTATACTTGTTTACTTACAATCAGTGCAGATTGTAACTCGTTCTTAGCATGATGAAGACTTGTGGACAATTCCGTTCCATACGCGAAGGTTATGGCTTTTACTCACCTTCATAATTAAAAAAAAATTATATTGGTTGACAATTCTAAAAAGAAACTTGTTATAGTGGGAAGTAATGTTTGAGGTATCGAGATCAAGTTGAAGGATGATTTAGTGAAAAGTTAAAGTCATCGGTGATGTTGAATCTAAAAGGTTACAGAGTTTACTAATGTGAATTCTCATACTCCCATAAATACAACACCTCATATTCTTGCTTTCCTACTTCTGTTCTCTGCATCAGACGCTCAACCGCCTCCCATTTGTCTTCGCATCCGGGTAATTGTCCACAGACGAGTATAGATATAACAACTCATAAAATTTTGGATTATTATAATAATATTTATTATGTCAGAAAATTTAAATCGGTTATTTTCTGACAGCTGTCGATATTTAAATTTAAAACCGAGAGGTCATCCCGTTCTTTAAAAACCCGACACCGCACACACGATACTTGCCCACTAAGTATCTGTATAGTAAATATGGAAATTATTATTGTCCAATAAATATAAGCATACATAAGCTTTAACCATTGTTTTGGAAAGTTATCCTGCACACTGCAGCCCGCAGTAACTGATGCAAGTTTTAATGACCAGGTCTTAAATTTATAGTGTCTCGCAATACCTATGGTCTACCCTAGTGCACTAACGGGCAGTGTACCCGGTCGTGTGTAGTGTAGTAAACGGTAAAGCCGAGGTCGTCCCAAGAGCTATGTGTGTTGGATTATTACTAAGTCTAATTGTCACAGAATAATAGTTTCGATATGGATTTAATTAATTAAACTACTAATGCAGAATAAGAAAATAAAAGACAGATAAAAGGTAAAGGAAATCAATGAGAGAAGTGGTGCTAAACTATTTAATCATCCTAGCTAGTTATGTCTACGCTACTTACTTCCAATTACTTCGTGGGGTCAAAATCGAGAGGACAACATTTGGTCAATTCGCCCTAACCTATCAAGAAAGATGCCACCACAGAGAAATCAGCAGACCGTCATAAGTCCCGTTGTTCCCGGTCCCTAAGCCAAGTCATTAAGTACCGCTACATGCTAGATTCATAATAGCGAGTGTCCGCCCTTAGAACTTAGACACTCCACCCCAATTTAAGTTCATCCAAACGATAGGTGATCATTGGTCAAATCACACAAGTAGAAAGGGTCGTCATTGGTCATATCTTACCCTTCCCATCTCAACCGCCTCACCTAGGGTCACTTGGTCGATCTCCTAGGCAATTGGCCTCACCGCCATTCAAAACTATCGAACCAAGGGTGGCTACCAATAAACTATGCATGCATACACTTAGAAATAATTGTACTAAGTAAAGGTAAACGCAAACAAAACAATTATGAATCATAACTCAGGCAAGCACCAAAGGTGCTTAGCTCATATTAATCATGCAAATCAATTCAATATTCAAAGGTACGAAATACATGAATTGAAAGTAAAAGAAATATAAAATGCTAATGCTTATCGTAATGGAGTGATTCTCCTTGGAAACACCCGAGGCTCCTCTAGACCTGCCTTGAGCTTTTTCCCATGTTCTCAGAGTGTGTGTGGAATGGGATGATTAGAAATGTTGGAATTCGGGTATTTATAGGCAGATCGGGTTACTGGCGTAACCAATATAGGAGTTACGCCAGAACCTTCTATTTCATCATAAAATGCACTAGATCTGCTGGTTACGGCAGAACCTAATGAGTGGTTACGCCGTAGTCTTCAATAAACTCGTTACGCCGAAGAGATGCGATAACGCCGATTGTGCATGTTTTAGTAGCGTTATGTTTACTTTATATCCGTTATTTGGTTATATTTGCGTGATTATAGTACTTAAACGCATCAAAAGACGCTTGTCTAGTGTTTATAACCAAGTGCGTGGAAACGGAGGAAAATAAAGAAATGTTCAAGAAAGCGAAGATTCCGCTTCAAGAAGTCTAAATCAAGATCTCAAGGACTTTTGAAGACCATAGTGATTAAAGAACCAAGTTCTACAAGATAATGAGAAGAAGAGATCAAGTTTCCGTCATTCAGAAGATCCAACCGGATCGGTTACATCTGTAACCGGATCGGTTGGAAAACGGCCAAAAACAACATTATGACCATGACCAACCAATCGGTCGCAACCCGCAACCGGATCGGTTGGCCAGTTTTTGTAGAAGACCAACCGGATCGGTTGGTCGTATGACCGATTCGGTTGGAGAAGTCGCAGCTGCCAAATCTTCATCACTAAGCTTCCCTTTGCATCCAAACGATTCTAGGTCCTTCTCTGGTGTATTCTAGTCCCTTCCTTACTCCTTGAGGCCAAGTTCAAGAATTAATACCCTAGGCCTTGGAATTAGTATAAATAGAGGCTAATTGTGAGCATAAGAGACACACCTCAAATACAATTCTCTCTACTCATCAAACAAAGCCTTAAGCTCTGAAAATTCGTCCTTAGAAGTCCAGAGAAGTTTGGAGTTCCAGAAGTTCCACATTTGGAAGCCAAATCACCAAGAAGTCCACCTCAATAATTTGGGAATCATTACTTCACCATTTGTAATCTTATTCCAAGCATTGTAAGACTTTTAATCATGTTTTCTAATGATCAAAGTTCTGAGTTTATGTTCATGTTTGCTATGAGTGGCTAGTTTCTTATACACTTGCTTAAATGATGTTGATTATCATATGATTAGTTAGTGATTGTGTTAACATGTTTTAATTCAATTTCAAGTTGATTCTAAGATCCAATTGTGCTAAAGTTTCATAGTGACATTTGTTAATCAAGTTTGGCTAATTGATAGTAATCGCTGGGTCGAAAGAACTTATTGTTATTCAACTAGTCATAATCATTTTGTTTATGGATGATTGTTTTACCCATTATTCTTGATTATACAAAGGAACTAAGGTGTGGTTGTAATAGAAACGCTTTTGATTATCAAATTGGATTGGTTGGAAACATCTAAATGGTCATAAGATTAGTTGTTGAGAATCAATTGTAGCCTTTTGTCTATGATCGGTTACCTTTTGTATTGACCATTTCTTAAGCAATTTGATGAACAAGTGGATGTTTTGGTGTTTAAGTTTATGTATGTAGACTTATGAAACTTGAATTGATCTTGAATTGTAAAACCCTAAAAATCTCAATCGCGTGAAATGACAATTTTGCCCTCAAACTTAAAATTTTACAAACTCGGAAAACACTTCAACATCGTTTAACAAGTTATATCATTAATAATATTTATCCATTATGAAGTAACTAACTTATGATATAAATTAAAAGGAACATAAGTAAATAAACTCTAAGTAACAAATAAACATTACAACTTGTACACAATTAACCTAAACTAGAAAAGGGACTACATTCATGATTGAAAGATAAGTTTGGAAAGTTAAGATTTGGTCTCTTCCCCCCCCCCCCCATGGCCGGCCACAATTAAGGCTCCCCTTTAATGACTAAATCAATTTTCTTAACTCTCATTTTACACATTTACATCTCATTCAAAAATACACATAGTAAACCCTAATCTCTCCTTCTTCACCATAGTGGCGGCTACCCTTTAATTCTTCATTTTAATCCGAAAATCCAACCAAGAAAAGTGTTCCTAGGAGGCTTGTGATCGTGTGTGATCGATTGGTGGACGTGGTGATCGTGTTTGGGTCGAATTGAAGCTAGGTCGTGGGTGTCCTTTCTTGGCCGTGGGTTTGGTTAAGCCTAGGGAGGCTTGGTTTTGTTCGTGGTGGTTTAATTCGTGTTCCTTTGTCACATACACGCTACTAGGGTAACGTATCATCATCTCACGTCTCTTCCTTTGTGTTTTCTTGTTTAATTCGTGGCCATGGATATCATTCTAGGACTTGTTATACGAAAAACATGTTACATAAAATAATGAATGTGTTTATAACATAAATGATGGAAATAAACTACATAAAATCATGGCTCCTAACGTATATGATTCTAATGATATATGACATGTTAATATGAATACGAAACTGATTTTGGGACTCTTATATGTCGACACATGTATGAATGTTAATGGGATTAATGAGCCTCTAAACTATACGAATACGTATGTGATTAATGGATTCGATAACGAATGATTTACGGGTTGTTTTGATATGATCAAGGGGCGTACAAAACTGATTTTGGGGAGGGATGTGTCGAATTAAAATGTTTTCACCTAATGAGTCTTATAACCATGTAATAATCGAGCTAAAATGGTTTAGAACGGATACGTAATCATAATCTAAAACTAGGGTTTTGTAATTACATGATTTAATAAAGTTAAGGGGTTATTTTGTAAATTATGAAACTTGATGGATTAACTTGTTAATATAGTAACTAAATGGATTTAACGAGTAAAATGGGTAAACTTACTATATTTACACTTTTAACCCTATACTTTGCAATATTAACATTTTAAACCCTAAACTTTTGTAACTTGTCATAAATGATCCTTAAATCATAATAATACTCATTTTCATTATTTAACTATAGATAAGTGACTAAAGTTACTAAATATGGAAACCTGCTAAATATGGAAACCTGCTAATTATGGAAAGTTGCTAAATATGGAAAGCTGCCTAAAATAGAAAGTTACCTAAAATAGAAAGTACTTAAAATGGAAATATTTCTAAAAATGGAAAGCCGTCTTAATCGAGTAATCTTATTCTTATAGAACGTTATCTAATTCGTATAGGTTCCGGGCGATGCGATTGATCTCCTTTCTTGACTTTACTTTCATTGTGATTTGCTCCGAATAAGGCATGATACTCATCCCTTTCGAGGGATTTCTCCTGAATTTTTGATCCTTGACTTTACTTCACTTATGGTATTCCTTTACTATAATTCCCTTATGCTATCCTTGGTATGATTCTGTTCGCTATGATATTCGTTTGTTATGATTATGAACTTTTATTTATGAACCATCTGATTATGAATCATCTGATTATGAACCTCTGATTATGAACTTATGTTATGGAAATCTGATATGAACCTTTGCCTTCTGAACCTTTGATATGAACCCTTATGATATGATTATGCTTTGACCCTTCAGATTGATACCCGAGCCAAATATTGTTCACTAGGCATGGGGGTTCCATGTCCGTGTCATTGATGCACCAATGGTACGACTTTAGTGCGGTTGAGTGATGTTCCACACCGTCCCTTTTGTTAGCCGATTATGAGCTCGATATATATTGTATGGCCACTATCTCGTCATAGGGCGTATGGATGCATCCTAGATTTGTTCTCATATCTCGATATGTTATGATCCGTCGGTGAATGATGTCGTGTGCACGCCTCTTCACGCCCGGGAGATAGCTACTCCATTGGTTACCGAGGTCTCCTCCTATTGGTTTGGTATTCCGAGGTTACCCCTCCGAATACAATGGCTACTATTGGATACTAATGGCGACTATTGCCACTATTGATATTGATTTGTTTTGTTGGCTCGGGATAGATTTCTGATAACCCTTACACTTTTGATATACCTATATTGTACCTTCTACATTCCCCAACGCACCATAATCTGTGTACCCTTATATGACTCACTCTACTACCAAGATTTATACATTCCATTGCTTTGATCTGTCATACTCTCATTCCGTTAATTCCGATTATCGTTCCATTCACGTACCGGTTTGTTATATTGTATTGGATTTGATTATGATATTCATGTTTATATGACCTCTGATTACTCTGTATGAAATGTATGTATGCGATATAAGATTTACCTGTTGTCATCTGATGATATGCTATCTTACTTGTTATGTGATCCTTTGATGTGTCTCGTAACCGTGCTTGTGTGAAATCGATTGTTGATCTGCTTATCTTTTGTACCTCGCTCAATTAATCTCGTGGACTATGACTATCCGTGGTGTCCTTATCTGGCTTGTTGTTGACCGCCATGTTTGCATTTATATTTATGCTACGGTTTGATTGGGTAAATGGTTTAACTTATGAAGTCTAGCTTGTTAACTTGTTTAATTGCCCTACTATGTATTTAATTCATTTAATTATAGTGCTCTTATTGTATTCCTACTTATTACATGTGACTGCCATGTGTTGACTGATGTTAGTACTTCCACTGTTATGATACTGGTTATGTTTTCAACTAAGGGTTTTGACCTGTGTGAATTGCCATGCTCACTTATAATTAATTGTTTCCGCTTGCTTGACTTGTATGTCTTTTGATTTCCTGAATTGATTGTATGCGGTATATGTTGTGTGGATATGACGTCTGCTATGTTGGCTTATGTTTCAGTCTTTGCATGCCTGGTTTGTATGTGCTTGTTTATATGTCATTGATGCTTTGCTTTCCTTCTTTCTCCTTGTTATCTGCTCGCTTTGGATATCTATATAATTGTGTTCTGCAGATCCTCTTTGACTCATTATTCTCGTTCATTGCGACTTTGTTATCCGCTTCCTTGTTTCATTTTGCATTTCATATTTTATTTAGCTTTCGCTTTGTTATATCCGCTCACCGGCTTTTTAGCTTAGCGCATTTCTTTTCCTGCAGGTTTTAGGTTTAAAGATGGGCTTTGATTAATGAGAGTGGATTATCCGAGTGGACCAACCCTAGTTACCTTATTATTTGGACTTATCTTGAAGAGCTTTTGCTTTGAGACTTCATTTCATTTTTGATATTGTATTTCCTTGTCACCAATTGTTTATCTTATTTGATACTTCATTTTGAGGTTTTCGCTTGTAAAGATTTTAATTGTATCGCTTCGATATGACACCGTATGTGACACTTCTACCCTTGTCGGGTTGGGGTGTTACAATTATGGTATCGAGCCTGTGTTTCGCCTTGTTGACCTTAGGATTGACCCGTGAGGATTGGGTAAACATTAGGCTTCCGTCGTTCAAATATTCGATTCCTTTTGATTGTCGCTCGCTTTGACTTCGATAATCTTTTGTCTTCACCGCTTTGCTCTTCTTCTTCGTATTTGATTTTATTATTTTGTCTTCGCACATCCGCTTGTCGATCGTTAGATGGAGACTACCCGTGGAGCGTAAGACGATGGTGCCAACTCGCGTTCGCAATGTCCTGCGGCCGAGAGGTTCGTGAAGCGTAAGCCACATCCGATCGCCGTCTTGTTGGAAACATCGTGATGTCACCGAGGAAGTCGGACGAATCAACCAAAGACGCAACGACGAAGACTAGATTCAACCGTGGTGAGAAGGTTCATCTACTTCATATGATTTGGGCGCGACTTGTGTTACTCCGATTTGTTTGTCATGCATTTGTGGCGGTTTGATATTTTGCTATGTGATTTCGATCGGCATTGCTCTTCCTTGATTTGTTCAGAACTCGGTTTGAATCGTGAAGCGTCATCTTTTGGCACTTTGGTAATATCTCGCTTTTTCCTTTGAATCTTCAAGAATGAGTCATGAGGAACCGCTTTACGCAAGTTGGTGGCTTTCTCCTTTGTGGTATGGTAAGTTGCTTGATGTGTTATATGTCGATGTACGCGATTCGGTCCGCTCGGTATGTTACTTGATATCCAGACGTGATATGTTTTGTGTGATATTGGCCTTGTGATTTGTCATGAACCGGGACAGAATATGGTGACAATAAGGGCTTGTTATGTGATGCAAGTATTATGACGCCTGATCAACGTGATAATACCGAGATCATATAATTTGAACTTATTGAAATCATACGACGTGTTGGAAAATGCCTGGGGTTGGTACGTGAATGGACTAAGACTTATAACCATTATTTGTCACTCCTCATGTTCGATTGGAATTGCACCTCTTTGTGAGATTCTCACCGATATCTTACATGTAAGATTTGTATGCTTCAAACCGATACGATTATGATCAGATGAAACTATGGGTTGCTACGTCCGCCTTAAGCCGTGCGTCTCTGTACATCTGCGACTTCAATTTTCGAGGACGAAAATTTTCTTTTTAGAGGGAAGAGTTGTAAACCCTAAAAATCTCAATCGCGTGAAATGACAATTTTGCCCTCAAACTTAAAATTTTACAAACTCGGGAAACACTTCAACATCGTTTAACGAGTTATATCATTAATAATATTTATCCATTATGAAGTAACTAAGTTATGATATAAATTAAAAGGAACATAAGTAAATAAACTCTAAGTAACAAATAAACATTACAACTTGTACACAATTAACCTAAACTAGAAAAGGGACTACATTCATGATTGAAAGATAAGTTTGGAAAGTTAAGATTTGGTCTCTTCCCCTATGGCCGGCCACAATTAAGGCTCCCCCTTAATGACTAAATCAATTTTCTTAACTCTCATTTTACACATTTACATCTCATTCAAAAATACACATAGTAAACCCTAATATCTCCTTCTTCACCATAGTGGCGGCTACCCTTTAATTCTTCATTTTAATCCAAAAATCCAACCAAGAAAAGTGTTCCTAGGAGGCTTGTGATCATGTGATCGATTGGTGGACGGGTGATCGTGTTTGGGTCGAATTGAAGCTAGGTCGTGGGTGTCCTTTCTTGGCGTGGGTTCGTTAAGCCTGGGAGGCTTGGTTTTGTTCGTGGTGGTTTAATTCGTGTTCCTTTGTCACGTACACGCTACTAGGGTAACGTATCATCATCTCACGTCTCTTCCTTTGTGTTTTCTTGTTTAATTCGTGGCCATGGATATCATTCTAGGACTTGTTATACGAAAAACACGTTACATAAAATAATGAATGTGTTTATAACATAAATGATGGAAATAAACTACATAAAATCATGGCTCCTAACGTATATGATTCTAATGATATATGACATGTTAATATGAATACGAAACTGATTTTGGGACTCCTTATATGTCGACACATGTATGAATGTTAATGGGATTAATGAGCCTACGAAACTATACGAATACGTATGTGATTAATGGATTCGATAACGAATGATTTACGGGTTGTTTTGATATGATCAAGGGGCGTACAAAACTGATTTTGGGGAGGGATGTGTCGAATTAAAATGTTATCACCTAATGAGTCTTATAACCATGTAATAATCGAGCTAAAATGGTTTAGAACGGATACGTAATCATAATCTAAAACTAGGGTTTTGTAATTACATGATTTAATAAAGTTAAGGGGTTATTTTGTAAATTATGAAACTTGATGGATTAACTTGTTAATATAGTAACTAAATGGATTTAACGAGTAAAATGGGTAAACTTACTATATTTACACTTTTAACCCTATACTTTGCAATATTAACATTTTAAACCCTAAACTTTTGTAACTTGTCATAAATGATCCTTAAATCATAATAATACTCATTTTCATTATTTAACTATAGATAAGTGACTAAAGTTACTAAATATGGAAACCGCTAAATATGGAAACCGCTAATTATGGAAAGTTGCTAAATATGGAAAGTCGCCTAAAATAGAAAGTTACCTAAAATAGAAAGTACTTAAATGGAAATATTTCTAAAATGGAAAGTCGTCTTAATCGAGTAATCTTATTCTTATAGAACGTTATCTAATTCGTATAGGTTCCGGGCGATGCGATTGATCTCCTTTCTTGACTTTACTTTCATTGTGATTTGCTCCGAATAAGGTACAGATACTCTATCCCTTTTCAGTAGGGATTTCTCCTGAATTTTTGATCCTTGACTTTACTTCACTTATGGTATTCCTTTACTATAATTCCCTTATGCTATCCTTGGTATGATTCTGTTCGCTATGATATTCGTTTGTTATGATTATGAACTTTTATTTATGAACCATCTGATTATGAATCATCTGATTATGAACCTCTGATTATGAACTTATGTTATGGAAATCTGATATGAACCTTTGCCTTCTGAACCTTTGATATGAACCCTTATGATATGATTATGCTTTGACCCTTCAGATTGATACCCGAGCCAAATATTGTTCACTAGGCATGGGGGTTCCATGTCCGTGTCATTGATGCACCAATGGCATGACTTTAGTGTGGTTGAGTGATGTTCCACACCGTCCCTTTCGTTATCCGATTATGAGCTCGATATATATTGTATGGCCACTATCTCGTCTGCAGGGGCGTATGGATGCATCCTAGATTTGTTCTGTTATCTCGATATGTTATGATCTCGTCGGTGAATGATGTCGTGTGCACGCTGCGTCTTCACAACCGGGAGCTAGCTACTCCATTGGTTACCGAGGTCTCCTCCTATTGGTTTGGTATTCGAGGTCACCCTCCGAATACAATGGCTACTATTGGATACTAATGGCGACTATTGCCACTATTGATATTGATTTGTTTTGTTGGCTCGGGATAGATTTCTGATAACCCTTACACTTTTGATATACCTATATTGTACCTTCTACATTCCCCAACGCACCATAATCTGTGTACCCTTATATGACTCACTCTACTACCAAGATTTATACATTCCATTGCTTTGATCTGTCACACTCTCATTCCGTTAATTCCGATTATCGCTCCATTCACGCATCGGTTTTTATATTGTATTGGATTTGATTATGATATTCATGTTTATATGACCTCGATTACTCGTATGAAATGTATGTATGCGATATAAGATTTACTGTTGTCATCCGATGATATGCTATCTTCTTGTTATGTGATCCTTTGATGTGTCCGTAACCGTGCTTGTGTGAAATCGATTGTTGATCTGTTTATCTTTTGTACCTCGCTCAATTAATCTCGTGGACTATGACTATCCGTGGTGTCCTTATCTCGCTTGTTGTTGACCGCCATGTTTGCATTTATATTTATGCTACGGTTTGATTGGGTAAATGGTTCAACTTATGAAGTCTAGCTTGTTAACTTGTTTAATTGCCCTACTATGTATTTAATTCATTTAATTATAGTGCTCTTCGTATTCCTACTTATTACATGTGACCGCCATGTGTTGACTGATGTTAGTACTTCCACTGTTATGATACTGGTTATGTTTTCAACTAAGGGTTTTGACCTGTGTGAATTGCCATGCTCACTTATAATTAATTGTTTCCGCTTTCTTGACTTGTATGTCTTTTGATTTCCTGAATTGATTGTATGCGGTATATGTTGTGTGGATATGACGTCTGCTATGTTGGCTTATGTTTCGGTCTTTGCATGCCTGGTTTGTATGTGCTTGTTTATATGTCATTGATGCTTTGCTTTCCTTCTTTCTCCTTGTTATCTGCTCGCTTTGATATCTCAGATAATTGTGTTCGTAGGATCCTCTTTGACTCATTATTCTCATTCATTGCGACTTTGTTATCCGCTTCCCTTGTTTCATTTTGCATTTGATTTCATTTGGCTTTCGCTTTGTTATATCTGCTCACCGGGCTTTTTAAGCTCAAATTAGCATTTCTTTTCCTCGGCGGGTTTTAGGTTTGAAGATGGGCTTTGATTGGGTGAGAGGTGGATTATCCGAGTGGACCAACCCTAGTTACCTTATTATTTGGACTTATCTTGAAGAGCTTTTGCTTTGAGACTTCATTTCATTTTTGATATTGTATTTCCTTGTCAGTCAATTGTTTATCTTATTTGATACTTCATTTTTGAGGTTTTCGCTTGTAAAGATTTTAATTGTACGTTCTGATATGACACCAGAATGTGACACTTCTACCCTTGTCGGGTTGGGGTGTTACATGAATTGATTGGTTGAACATAATGCTTGTTTTTATGAACTAAAATCTTGACGAAGGTTTAACTTGTAAGAACAATAGATTAGTCTTCCAACTAATTATCACAACCAACATGTTAAGAGGTTAACACAATCACATTAATCTATGATATGAAGCTAGTTTAAGCAAGTGTAGTTTTTAATCATCTGAATTTCATTATACCTATTTATGTTATTATATGTTTTGATAGACTCGTTAATTCAAACTTGTGTTTAGATTCACTCAAATCCTATGACGATCCCGACTTACCTTCATAATCTTGCTATAACAGACGAGTATACTTGCTCGTATGTATTATTGGTAATATTGGTAATTCACCTTTATAAATTTAAAACTTGCACACACCTAGCACATCGATGCGAGAGTTACTGGCGTAAGTATCGGCGTGGAACCTCTTGACCTAATGTAGTTACGCCATAACCTTTGGGAGGAGTTACGCCGTAACCTTCCGATAAGTTGGCATACTTGAGTCACGCAATAGTTACTGGTAAATGTGAGAGATGAGTTACGCCAGAACCTTCTTCAAAATAGCATACCGTGATAAATCTTTAGATATGTTTCGATTCGCCTCTTTAGCTCCAATGCTCGTAATTTACACGAAGTGGAAAACAATGGAAAACAAGTGTAAATCCATATAAATGATATAAATAACGAGCATTAATGGGGAAATTGACACTTAAAATGCAGGACTATTTGATGTTATTAAATATCCCCACTTGAACTCTACTTGCCCTCAAGTAGACCTTATTAGATTGATTCCTAAAAGATATCTCCCATAACCGGAAAATATGAGTTTACAAATCCTTTATGCTAGAATAAAACAAAGTCGAACACCTCACGAAGGGAACAAAAACTCAAATCTCTCAACTATTCTAAGTGTCAATTTCGGGTGATCACCAATCGCATACCATAGCATGTATTCTATCAATGGCTAAGATTAAAAGTATTTTATTATTTCACCTATTTTTTATAATTTAAATATCTCTTAAAACGTTAATCGTTAAGTGAAAATATTTACACCGTCGCAAAGAGCATTTAGTTATCTTCCATTCTTTCTATAGACGAGCACTTTGATATACTTTCGAAAAAAGAAAAAAAAAAATCGTTTTTTCACGTTTTTTCGTCTTTTTTTTGTTACTTGAAATTTACATGAAAAAAATCATATATGATTAAACACTAATTTGAATATCACATGTGATATTAGTGTTAAATCATATATGATATGTGATATGACATGTGATATGATATGTATATTATATGTTGTGATATTACACTTATATCACATGTGATATTATATATCATATATGATATAACACTAATATCATATATGATATAACACTAATATCACATGTGATATTTAAATTAGTGTTTAATCATATATGATTTATTAATCCAAATTTCAGTAACTTAAAAAAACGAAAAACTTAAAAAAAAAACGTGAAAAATACGATTTTTTTTTGTCGAAAGTATATCAAAGTGCCTATCTATAAAAAGATAATTAAAAGCTCGTCGCAATGATATTTTTTTTTTCGCTTAACGATTAATGGTTTGAAAGTTATTAATATTTGAAAAAAGATGAGGAAAGTGGGTTTTTTAAATTATTGGGATTAATCTCATCCATTAGATCATATAAAAATGAATGGTGGAGATTGATCCCTTATGTAAATAATCTTTTGTCCTGATCATGAAAAATTTATATGCTTATGCTTATCTTTACTTATAACAAGATACAGTAGTGCATACGCATGTTAGGATATGTTTATTTCAAATTGCTAATTTGGGATTACAATATAATAACCTTTAAACATATGAAAATATAGGCTCCTCATGTTTATTTCTTAAAACTTTTACAGCTTTGACAAATTAATTCCTTGCGGGGGCTTATCATCTTGGTATTGGGTGTTACATGTATATACATATCAGTTCCATTATTTATTATGTGTACACTAATTTTTCAAATCACATAGTGTTCTCAGGTGGGTTTGGCTTCTCCATCATTATGCCAATATTCCAGAAAGATAGAGATCATTGCATGTGCGACGTTAGCAACTCTGATTCCATTCAGTGCAGTGGGAAAATTACGAAAGCTTGAAGAGCTCGAAATATCCTCTTGCCGGTCACTAAGGGAGATATTTGAGATTAAGAGGGTCAACAAGAATGGTAGTGATAGTGCTAATGTTGGTGATGAAATTGGTGATATACTTTCTGGAGTGATGATTCCAAGGTCCGCAAATATGATTTTGCTTGAATTGCCCAACTTAAAGATATTGCGGATTTTCAACTGTGATCTTTTGGAACATGTATTTACAAGTTCCACACTTGATAGCCTCCAGCAACTTAAAGAGTTGACAATAAAAGACTGTAATGCAATGCAAGTGATTGTGAAGGAAGATGGACAACACAATTCTAAAACTGTTCTCTTTCCCCGTCTAAAGTCTCTTACACTAATCGATTTACCAAATGTCGAAGGTTTCTTCTTGGGAATGAATGAGTTCCGATGGTCAATATTGGATGAGGTTATGATATATGGTTGCCCAAAAATGAAGACTTTCACATCAGGTTGCTCGATTACTCCAAAGCTCCTCTACATACAAGCAGGCATTGACAAGCATAGTCTTGAATGTGGTCTCAACTTTCCATTGTCCAATGCATCACGTGAGGTACGTTATTACCATAATTGCATCAAAAAATCAATTAATCTCTGTTTCCTTTATTATTTGGCAATTAATTTTGTTTCTGGTCGTGTATCTACCTGATGATGAATTACGTTTTTGTTTCTTCATTAGGAGATTCAGTTCCTTAGCTCAAGTATGTGTTCTAATCCAAATATAAGAAAGCTACTCCAATTCCCTTGGTCTTTTTCAAATCTAGAAAAGCTTCATATCAATTGGCAGCCATCTTTAAAGGAGATATTTGAAGTAGTAGATTTGGAAAATGATGATGGGAATGAAAAGCAATCTGTTGTGGTATTTCCGAAGCTAAAAGAAGTGACCCTGGAAGGGCTTAATAGTATGAGGTATATATGGAAGAGCAGTAGGTGGATAACATTGAACTTTCCAAACCTTACAAAAGTGTTAATTGATGATTGTGCGCTTCTTGAACATGTTTTCACATGTGGCATGGTTCGCAGTCTATTACAGCTACAAGAGCTTGAAATTAGTAGGTGCCGTAATATGGAGGTAATCGTCAAGAAAGCAGAAGATTCTGACACTAGAGCTACTGATGTTGTTGTGTTTCGTTCTCTGAAATCCATAAAACTTGGTTCCCTTCGAAATCTCAAGGGATTTTGCTTGGGGACGGAGGATTTTCTATGGCAATCATTAGATACTTTGGAAATCAAAGGCTGTCCACAGATAATGGTTTTCACGTGTGGACAATCAATTTATCTACAGCTAAAGGTAATAAACACATCTTTTGGACTGTGTTACGCAACAGAAGACCCAACCTCCTTTATAAAGGCCAAACAACAAGAGGTACGTGATCTCTGTCAGATATTTACATGTTTATCATATTCAGGGGTTTGAATCACTCTATTAGTTAATACTTCTATTCTCCTACAGGGATTGCAGTTCTGAGGAAACAACACAATGCATGTGTTTCTTCCTGATGATATTCTCGAGTTTTGCTTCATGAGACTCCCATTAACGAGCTTAATGAACACTCGGCTCGTGTGCAAGAAATGGAGATCTTTGACTATGACATCTCGTTTTATGCAAATGAGGCGAAGGGTATTACCGAGTCCATGGTTGTTCCTTTTCGGTACTGTTACAAATGGTCTTAGCTCTCGTGAGATATATGCTTTTGACGTTTCTTTCAACAAATGGCATAAAGTTGAGGCAGAAATTTTAAGAATCGGGTTTCTGTTCTCAGTTGCCACTGTCCATGATAACATTTTCATTGTCGGAGGTTATTCAAGCTCCGGAAGAATGGACCGAAAGACACACAGAGGAGTGTTGGTTTTTAGCCCTATGACAAAATCGTGGAACAAGGTTGCATCAATGAAACACGCAAGGTCAAAGTCCGTTCTAGGGGTTTTTGAAGCCAACTCTGATCGTTTGACCATCAAAAGTCAACTCCGGACACGGATGCGGATTGGTGGAGTATCGGATGTTTACGAGTAGTGTGAAAGACCGAGGACGGTTGTTTATAATAGCGGTAGGGGGGATTGGTTCATGGGATGAGGCTTTAAGTTCATGTGAGATTTTTGATTCTTCGTCAAACAAATGGACGGAAATTCAACGGCTACCAGTTGATTTTGGGGTTGTTTGCTCGGGAGTTGTTTGTGACGGGGTCTTTTACGTGTATTCCGAGACTGATAAGCTCGCAGCGTATGACATTGGACATGGTCTCTGGACTCGAGTCCAATTGACTCCACACCCACCAAGGGTCCACGAGTACACCCCAAGGCTAGTGTCCTGTGATGGTCAACGGTTGTATCTGGTGTTGGTTTCATGGTGTGAAGGAGAAGGCAGTGGAAGGAGAAACAAAGCCGTTCGAAAGTTATGGGAGCTGGATCTCGATTATATAACCTGGAATGAAGTTTCGTGCATCCTGATGCACCCATGGACTGGAATTAGCTATTTGTAGCTGATAAGAACCTGATTTCGGATAGAAATGTTTAAGATATTCGGACAGGTGATGGAGTTTTTGACAATGTGTGATGTCTCGAACCCGAAGATGAAGTGGGTTCACGCTTCGAAGAACCAGGTGGCTCGTGAAATGGACGTGTCTTCGTGCATGTTGAAATCGATGGCTGTTGTGCATTTGTAAGTTAATTGTAAGTTTTTGTTTAAACTGAAATATTATAATAAAGTTTCAAAGATTTTTTTTTATGGAATTTTCGTTAATTTGATTGGATTCATGAAGCAAACAATGGGAGTTTCATAAGCAATTTTGGGGTTGTTTTATGTTTAAAACTATTTCAATTGATGGCCGGAGAAACATGTTTTTGTACTGGTTCAGAATCAGTTTTTTCTGTAACGAAGTGCAAAACTACATAGATATCTGCTGCAAATGTGACAATTTTTAACTCATTTAAGCATCATTAAGTACACTTGGGTTATGTTTTGCACTTCACAATGCCTGTTAACTACCCCCAATGTTAAAGAGTACATACATGCACGTAACAGCAAAAGCACGTGGGAAAGCCTATTACTAGGCCGAGAAATGATAGGGAGGCCTAAACTTAGGCCTAATATTAGGCCTAAAATCAAGTGTCATCATCTTGATGGTTGTAAAATAAGTGGGTCTCTATCTGCAGCCATCAAGATGATGCAACTTTGTTTTAGGCCTAAAATTAGGCTTAAGTTTAGGCCTCCCTATCATTTATCTACTCGGCCTGACCAGGATTCAAATCCGTAGCCAGACTTGAACCATAACCCTACGTGGGCAGCAGCTATCTGTGACCAGGGTCCAATTCCGACTCAAGTGCAGAATCAACGTGTATGGAGCATAATCGTATCATTGATTACTATAAGTGCTTCCTGGGGTCGATCTTACCATTGTCTTAAACTCAAGAGACGATTTACTTGGTTCATATACAAAATCCAACGTAAAAACTGAAACATGATTATAATGGGACTTGGTGTCATTTTTCAAGCATTTTTTGTGCAATTTCAACAATAATGCATGATATGATAACATACTTGTACAAAAGGTATAAAAACTTTATATGCTTCTAAACTGAAACATGATTAGTAAGACAATATATTGATCACTATGTTTTGTAAAGGGAAAAAGAGAAACATGTTCATAAGACTGACCATCTGTCGGTCTCCACCGACTCATCAGCGGCCAACATTGGAAATGTAATTAGTGTAAAGCCGTAAACTCTGACAAAATTTGAACCCATGAGGCAGACATCTGCTGCTGGCTACTATTGCGGCTAGGGACAACATGTTGTAATTAAACATCTACCCATAAAATGATAGCATGTCTAAGTTTTTCATTTTGACATGTGTAAAATGATCTTTGTAACTACAATGTTGAATAAAACAAATCATATAAGGATAAGTCATTTACCTTTCTATTATGCATACTTGGTAACCGAATACACAACATCAACCACACAAAACATATGATATTTGAAGATTACACTTAGTAAAGTCGTCGTCTGTCCATAAATGCACCCCATGTGTAACACCCATTTGTAAGATCCTTTACCACAGCTACCGCGTCTTCCATGGCCAATTGGATTTCTTCACTGCTGTCTCGCTCGCGAATCGTCACTGAAGTTGCTGAATCAACAACAACAGCTAATGGAACACCAAGTTCATCTCTTCTTACGTGCCCCATTCGTTCACCTATAAAATGACAAATTAGCCAATTACTATCACTCAAGCTTGAATCCGACTTACTAGTGGTCCAAAACAAATGGTTCCATCCAAAATTATACAAGCTCCAAAAAACTTGTTTGGCGATAGTGTGAAAGAAAAAAAAAAAAAAAAAAAAAAAAAGGTAATACTTTGTACAGGTTGGATCACGTTTTTATAACAGGAGGAAACAATGCAGAGAGGATACCTATATGCGTGTTTAAAACTCAAACTCATTGAAATTTATACGAATTCCTTTAAATTTCTGTGGTGCTTGTAAAAAATCATTTTACTGGACTAAGGTTACAAAATGCGCATACACAAAATGGATGTAGCAATAACACATTTACATAGAAATGGTCAAGCCTGGGAATTAATCTCTAAAGGTCAACGGGTCAAATTGAAAACATTAACTTATATATGTATAGTATCTGTAACCATCTTCTTCACCATCAATGGACAAAAACTGTTTATGGTCAACCCAAACTGACCCAAAGCCGTTTAGACCCATAAGGGAACCTGCCTAACCGGCCCATTTTTCCACTTGTAAGATTATAGACAAGCATATTGATTACATACCTGAAATATCTAACTCGTTCACCACGCCAGCAGCTTCCAGCTTTTGAGAGATGGATACGGCTAATGGTCTGTAATTCGGGTCCATAACGGAGATAGCGCATTTTATGGGGGCTACAGGAGGGGTGAAACGGAAAACACAAAATTGCTGATTCTCATTATCTCTTCCCAAGTAAAATGAGTGTTCATAGATGCAAGAGATGATTCGCGAGATACACAAAGACAATTTAATGAGAGAAGGTGTAAGCTGTTGAGTTGGTGAAGCCACTCAAACAATAGTGGCAGAATACATGTAACCACTCAAACAGATAGTGGCACACTTAACACATAGTGGCAGAAAAAGAAGCCACTTACTCGATAGTGCCAGTAGTGGATGATCACTAACCCAGTAGTGGTAGATAGTGGCATGCTTTATCATCTCTATATAATGATGATCACTCTGTATTTGTAAAGACACACCAAAAGATTACACAACAAGATGTAATAAACACTCCTAGTTACCCACGGTGGACGTAGGTCAGATTAGACCGAACCACCTTATATCCTTGTGTTCTTTAATTGTGGCAGTGTGTGTGGCAGTTAATTGTGTTTGTATGTGTCGTCCGATCCTAACAACTGGTATCAGAGATTTGGTTCTCGATTGATACATACAAACAGAGAAGGTGAAGAAGCTTACCTGTTGGCAGATATTGAGACCAGAGTATTGATCAGCGCCATCACTACCAGCCACCAGCCAACAGCGTGTTCAGCCACCAGCCATCAGCCAACCACCACCTCCATCCCAGATCGCCGGTCACCACCAATCGCCATCATCACCAGCGCAGACCGATCGCCGGTGACAGAGCGCCACCAGCGCGGACCCACCAGCGCAGACCGATCGCAACCCCGATCGCCGGTGTGACAAGAACTGTGGACCGATCATTTTTTTTTTTGGGGAAAGGACCAGCGTGGTTTTTCTTTAAGAAAAAAAGGGAGAGGCGTGATTATTGGGGAAGACAAAAGATATCAGGCGTGCTTCTTGATTTGAGGAAAAGCTGTGTTTGTTTTTCTCTTGGGGAAGAAGACCAGATGTTTTTTTTGTTGAAGGAAAAGAACAGACAAGAGTGATTTTTTGGAGGAGCAGGTTGCTTCTTTTAAAGAAAAAAAAAAAAAAAAGGTGTGTTATTTCTTGGGAGAAGATAAAGACCAGGAGTGGTCTGTGTTTTTTCTTTTGGGAGGAAGAAAAGACCGGTGTTATCTTCTTAAGTTGTGGTGTTATTTTCTTTTGGTGTCACAAGTTTTCTACTTTGACAAAAGTAGTCCCTCATAGTTTAATCAAGATCTTTGCACAAGTTCATTACCATTTAGCAGTACGAACCTGTTTGGTTTGTAGCAGTTTGGTAATTTGTGTGAATGGCAGAAAGCAGTAAGCTTCAGATTGAGAGGTGATGAGGGAAGGAAGTTCGATTCTGATGCACATCATCAATTTAAACTCGATTTTATCCGAGACTTGGGTCGATGGGAATAAAGTTCGAGGATGAAGTTCAAGCTTTACTCTCATTATCATCATTACCCGACGGTTGGTCCGAACGATTCTGGTAGTTACTAGTTCATCGGATCGAAGGTTTCACTTTTGAGGGAATTCGGATTTAATTCTGGCGAAGGCGTCAGACGAAGAAATTCGGGGAATCATCAGTGAACAATTGAATGCGGTCGGTAGAAGAAATAACAGAGGTAGTGGGAGTGGGAGCAGGAGAAGAGTCAGTTGAGGACTCGAAATGATGTGACTTGTTGGAGCGTAAAGAGGTTGGACATTTCGAGAATCAATGTCCAAAAGACAAAAAAGAAGTTAACGTTGCAGCAGACCATACAGATGATGATTTTTTGATGCAGTAGTGTGAGAGCAATGTGGATTCTGGGTTATGGATTCGGTGCTTCATTTCACGCTACCCACAGTAGTGAAGCACTGCGAATCTGAAAGAAGGGATTTTGGTAAGGTAAGACAGTGACGATGAGGTTCTTGATGTGACGAGCATAGGTGACTTAGATCGAAGACTCGGTCGGTCCATGGACTTTGAAGGATGTCCGGGTAATTCCAAGTCTGAAGAAACAGTTGATTTCTGTTGGGCAGTTGGATGAACAGGGGCACGAGGTTAAGTTCAGAAATCTAGTCGTAGCTCGAGGAAAGAAACAAGGTTCGCTGTATGTGGTCAGTTTACCGTCTGAGGGAGTAACCGTCCCAGTTCAGAAGAAGACCAAATTCCGGTTCACAGAATCTCGTGGGCAGAAGAAGGTTTGCTTTGCAGATGGCAAACCCAGAGTCACAGGTAAGATTCAAGTTGAGCGTGCTAGAAAAGGTTCAATAAAACCGATCGAGGGCATTCATGGCGGTGGGAGCACGAGTTGTGCTTCGATCGAGTTACCGGACGGCGGTGGGTTAAGAGAACGATATTCAAGATCAAAGTCTCCAATTGATTATCCGCTTTATTCGAGAGTGTTTGTTCTCGGGATGTTCGAGATCGGGCGATTCGTGTCGGTGGGAGCCGATAGGGACGAGAATGGGTCGATGTGATTTCGGTCATGACGATGTGTTGGAGCTAACGGGGCTTCAACGGGCCTTCGAGTTAATTGAAGAAGGCCGGGTAACTAGGAAGAAGATGGAGCTAAGATCAAAAGTTCTTGTTTTACAATCTGAGATACACACGGTTGAAGCACGGTGAAGATTGTTCGGTGGCTTCCAGTGGGAGATTGTTGAGTTGGTGAAGCCACTCAAACAATAGTGGCGAGAATACATGTAACCACTCAAACAGATAGTGGCACACTTAACACATAGTGGCGAAAAAGAAGCCACTTACTCGATAGTGCCAAGTGGTGGATGATCACTAACCCGATGAGTGGTAGATAGTGGCATGCTTTATCATCTCTATATAATGATGATCACTCTGTATTTGTAAAGACACACCAAAAGATTACACAACAAGATGTAATAAACACTCCTAGTTACCCACGGTGGACGTGAGGTCGATTAGACCGAACCACCTTATATCCTTGTGTTCTTTAATTGTGGCGGTGTGTGGCGATTAATTGTGTTTGTATGTGTCGTCGATCCTAACATAAGCGTTTCGTTGATCACGATACCATGTTTTTCGTTAGTGATACTGATCTTGAAGAGTCCCAACTTTAAGGTTTACCGCCCTTTTTGTTCTAAAATATACTTCATTTTCGTAGCCTTTTTATAATCCGATTACTCGAGAAAAACATGATTCGATATACATAATAGGTTCTTGGGAGCATTAATTTGCCGCTTTCACCATAACAACCGCACACTTGTATTTACGATGTCAACTTATTAAGAATTTGGAGGATTTAAGCAAACAAAAGATCATCATCACATGACATTATCTTCTAATCGTATTCAATAGAATCATCACAAATCCAATAAAAACAAAAAAAGTATTTTCACCTAACCATATTTGGGTAATTACAAAAATGAGCTATGGTATTGATTTTATCATCAATTCTGGAAAATGTATTTTAAGGATTTCAGCGCAACGTCCTTTAAATCAAGCAAATAAATAGAAGGAACATTCAAATATTTAAAGACATTACAATCTTAAAAGGGCCATAATGTGCTAAAAAGTGGATGTTCCTTTTGATAAATGAAACTATATTCAGTCAACTTTTTGGCATATGAGATGAAAAAAATAAAATCATATATAATAATAGAGCACATAAGAGCAAGAGATACTGAAGAACAAAAGACCGACATTCACACATCAGATACATAAATGCATGCTTTACCTTTAGTGCTCTACGCACCATCTTATGGTGATCTCTGAATGCATGGAACAGCTCCTCCTTGTTAGGTGTTATAACAGCTTTCTGCAAATACATGGATTACTAGCACTCAAACTCAATAATAATCTCTCAGCAACTTCGCAGCTTTCTTAAAAATGTTTTTTAGTTGATTAGAGACAAATTCATGATTCAAAAGACCCCTTTGATTCATCATATCTTCAAAAGCTTATAAAAGTGTAAAAGTTTTTAAATCAACTTCCAAAAAGTATAAATCAACGTGACTAAAGGCATTTGTAAGGTTTATTTCACAATTTCTCACATAGAAGTAAAATAATGAATAAACGAAAAACACTAACCTTGCATTCACGTGCAGAACTATGTGTTATCCAACCACAACCAAGCCAACCACAAGACCACTTTATTTCGACAACCCAGCAATCTGCAGCATTGGAGGCCATCTCATTAAGAGGAAGCTGCCTAAACTGTAATCGATTTTCATCGATCCCCAAATGTTTCAAAAATAGATATACTCTCCCGATGAAGAACGCCAGTGTTTGATTATTGACAATCACCTAAAGAAAACAATATTGATCCAACATTTAAGATCTTAAAACTTGGGAAAACTGATAGCGTAATTGTCATAACTTTGACAATGTTAAGGTTTTTATGTATATAAAACTAACTTGAGAAAGAGCATGTGCTGTTTGTCCATCCCTTGAACAAATAGGAAACTGGAGGGCCGAAACTTCAGAATACTTTGGATGTGAACTGTCTTGAGAATCCATAAAGTGCTCTATCTCGCCAATTGTGGAGTAATCGACATTCAAAGAGAATGCCGAGGAGAATTCTGTGTTGGTGTTATATGAAAAGATGTCAATTTCTAGTACATGAAACTTGTCAACCAATATCTGGTTTCCAAAATAAAGAAAGAAGGTATTACCTCATATCTCAAAGCCTTTTCAGTAAGATTAGCAGCAGTGTATGGGAGTTCGATTATGTGGTTGAGTCGGTAATAATATTCAAGGTTAGTAAATGTAGCTTCTGCTGTTTCAGGTTGTATGGACCTATGAGAGCAGAAGACAGGTTCAAGGAAAATAGTAAATAGAGTGTTGTGCAGGAATGTAAATCATAGATGTTATATGAAACCATCTCGGTCTATATTGCACCTCCAACAAATATTATGCTTATGTTGTTAAATGTGGTATTATTACAAATGTGCCATGGAAATAGATTAGGATTTAAAAGATCGGTGATATTTTGTTGTATAAATGTGCTTTGTTGTACAAATGTGGTTTGTGAACGCAATATGAAATAAAATACTTAACTATTAAATATAAAAGTGTTTTGATTCAACCCGGTACAAATAAAATACCTGCTATTCACTGAAAGCACAATAAACATTAAAGACAACAAAATTGTGATAAGAAACAGAAGATAATGGAAAACATTACTGACCATGTGCTGTTATACTCATAGAAACCAACTAGTTGCATTCCTTCTCTAACTACAAAGTGCTGAAAAAAAGAATTAATTAAAGACTTTACACAGTCAGTCTACATTAACAGTTTCTATCATCCAACCTCTCAGCACAAGCGTAAAACAGGATTCCTTGTTTTGTTCCAATTATCTGCGTCTTATTTTTTAGTACACTGTTGCACGTTGCCAAACAATATATTTTTAAAAATTACTAACTCAATGGCATAAACATGTATAACAACTATCAATGTCTCAAGTGACAAACACATGTATTAAATTAGATTAGTAGCGTCAGAGAATTCAGTTAAAATTACAAAAGGGTAACAAAAATAACTAAAATGTTATTAACACATACTCCAAATCTAAAATTTCTTAAACTTGGTAATATAATCAGAAAATGGGATTTCCGAGCTAAAATGAGTTCGAAGCTTCTGAACTCATGCGAGCCCGCGCGACCTGTGGACACGAATGCAGCTCCGAAATCTCGCCTACGCGGGTATCTTTTTGCTGAGAATTTCGTTTCCTTATTTGATAATTTTCCAGAATCCTGTAATCTATTTTAGTAATAGATTTAAAAATGTGTTTCTAATCAAGATTAAAAATGAGTTCTAATCTTCTTAAAAGTTTGATGTTAAATGATGAGAGGTTGTCGTTGCTGCTCCTGACACAAACAAACAAGGAGGTAATGACCTGAAAATTTTTAGTGAGCATTTTTCCGTTTTCGACCCGTTAGGATTTAGCAAGTTAGTGCAGTCCACTTCTGAATAATGTTGGGGTTGGTTTTGCAACATTATCAAGGAGAGCCAAATAATTCATATTGATTTTCATACTCGAATAAGTACTAAATCCCATAACAGTAAAATGGATGATTTTTCGACTTTACACACGTATGCGGCACTTTATTATGTTTGGGCAATAGCGTATTTTAGGCATTTTTCAAGTTTCTAATATTGTTTTTGCTATTTCTTGATGATGTTTATTACCAACGCACAAGCAGATTAGGGAACAAAACAATAAGGAATGTAGCATGAAATTATTTTAAATTAGCATTGGTAAAAACAAAAGCAATAAAATGGATCAACTTAGATCAGTTTATAGTAATCTTCATTAGAGGGGGTATCAAATTAGCATTGGTAAAAACAAAAGCAACTAATGGCGGCAAGGGTCGCCTTCCATAGAGAAGCAACGGCCGGTAGCAGCTGTACGAAAGTGTGCTACTTGATACACGATGTTACAGCCATCACAATTGAATATATGATGCTTTTCTATGCACTCAAACGCAGATACCATCATCCGCTCATTACCTATTAAAATTTCAAATCTCTTTCAGAATGGTATCTGTAATAAATGAATGGGGTGTTTGGATTAGGTAATTTTAGAAGGGATTATGCACACATATTGTTTGGATTAGGTAAACGAATTGGTTGTTCTGATCTTGGTTTTTCTAGGGCGTATATCACACACACACATATTGTTTTTATGTTACCAAAAACCTACAACTAGATGGTTTATAATTGAGAAGTATGGTTTGTTTAGCCAAAAGCTTGGTCCTCCATCCACTAAGTCATTAATCTCTTAATCTAGCTATCTACAAAAGTTGTGCCTAGCCCACACCAAACATCTATATACAAAAGTGGTATCATTTGTGTCTTCTTGAAAGATAGTGCATATTTAATCAGTCACTTTTAGTAAATTTTGTTAAATTTTAGGATATGATAACTTTTTAGCGTACTGTTTAACTGAACTGAGAATAGTTTTTTTCTTTATTTTTTGTTAAATGTTTGTATAATGACTATTGTGCATAATGATTTCTTAGATCCTGTATCCCACTGTATTTTCTTGAATTTTGTTTAACTATTTGATTCTTTCTTGCCAAATGTGTTCCTTAAAAATTTGTTTAAAGTAAATGATAATTTTTTGGTTATAGGATAATCCAATTGATGAGGCTAAAGAGCTTTTGGTGAAAAGAGCTTTGTTGAGGATAAAGAGCTTTTGGTGAAAACTGATGACGAGGCTGCAACCAATTTAACCACATGTCATATAACTGATAATTTTAGCAAAGGATCATATAATAGGTAATGTTAATTTTAACCCGTGAGAAATGGACCAATTTGGATTAGGTTATTAAATGTCGAAACGGGTAAAAAGAACAAGCTTTTAAAAGTAAACAAGTCAAAATTTGTTTATAAATGAAATGTTAATGTTCTTATGAGTTTGGTGCCTCCCTAACTTAAAATGGATTTAATTATAATCCTTGAATACCATGTCCGTTGTATTTCAGTTACATCCTATAGTATTATCTAAATCATTTTTACAGACTTCAATGGAGAGTTTTGTTAAAATCGCCATCAAGAAACCTATGTGCAGACGTCCCGACAACACTACGGTTACTACACTATGCAAAGTGAGTTTCAGAATCGGCCAAGGTGACATTGTCTATTTGTTTACTTACTTAAGCCAGGAATTATGTAACTCGAATGTAGGTTATTGTACACTTTTGCTGTTGTTTCTTTGTTTGCAAGTCTTGGAACTAAATATTGTTCATCAGTGCGATGAAGTTTCTTAAATGGACTTGAGGATGCCACGAGTCTATGACATGGTAGGACCTCCTCTATGTTAGTAAGGTTTTCAAAATCTGTGGTTTCATGTAGTAGAAGTTACCATCTCAAATGGGATCATAAGCATATAGTTTTGCATGTACAAATGTGCTATTGGGCATTGTTTAATGTTACCTAATAAATTTAGTTTTTGAAAATGGCTCAATTGGAAGACACTATGGTTTAATGTATTCTTTATTTAGTATTGAATGTAACAATTGTTAAAGTAAGCCCAATTAGCACTGTAGGATTAGTATCGTCCAACTTTACATAGTTACATTAAACTTTGCTTAGTTTGAAGTTTGTGGCTGGCTCAGAGGGTAGAGTTGTGCATTATGAAGATTGTTGATAGCACACAAAATGGTCAGGTAATTATTGGTGTGTATTAAAACGGGTCAAGGTGACCCAAAATGTTGTTTTATCCAAATACTTAACTATAAAATATGGAGTGTCAAGTTTAATTTCAATATTTATATCATTGCATTCATAATATTTTACTATAGGCAATATACAAGTTAGAAAAATTGAGCGTTATGGATGAACCTTGCACCACATAGCACTGTAGCATCTAATTGACCTATTTAATTATAGTTTTTTCTATCATTGCTATTTGTATGTGTATTCAATTATATTGATAACATATCTTATTATTGTGAATATATATTTAAGAATTTTACACTTCCATGTTTGCCTTTACACTGTAGGTTTCTTTGTACAAGTCATCATTGTTTAAAGGTTAGCAATTAAGTAATTCAATGAAAACTACTCTTACGACTTTCAACTTATGTGATTATTATACAACAATATACATATAACATCATTTATGCCATTTCTTAAATTTACATTTATTATAAATCACAAACTCCTTTTATGTACACTTAATATTTTTTTAAACTTATTAGGTGTTCATAGAATGAATATTTGCTTATCACTTTATTAGCGCTCACTACATACATTTGCTTATGAAGAACATCAAATTTAGAGACGACGATGCATAGACGTTTATTATATTAATAGTTACAAATACAATTGTTTATAGGATCATTGACTTATTACTTATTATTTCTTTAAAAAAAATAATGGAACATATTTACGTTCGTTGTTGTTTATTAGTTTATCCACACAATCAACTTCTTAACGGAACACATTTTGGAAAGAATTTATCATACCGATGTTGAGAATTACTCCGTCTAACAAATGTCTACCACTAAAGATCGTAAGGAAACTATATCCTTTGTAGTGTCATTTGCTATGACAATAAACAAGAGCCAAGGTCAATTACTTTCAAAAGTTGGTTTGTACCTCATGTGCCTGCCACGTGAGGTTTTCACACATGATCTACACGTCGTTGTTTCACGCGTCAAAAGCAAAAGAGGTTTGAAGGTTGTCGTTTGTGATGCGGATGGTAATCTATGAAACACCACTACAAATGTTGTCTACAAAGAAGTGTTTAAAGGTCTTTGATCAAGATTCAAGAGGTATCTACAATATACATATGGCCTCATTTATGCCATTTCTTAAATTTACATGTATTATAAATCACAATCTCCATTTATTTACTCTTTTAATTTTGGAAAGAATTTATCATACCAAGGTTGAGAATTACTCCGTCTAACAAATGTCTACCGCAAAGATCGTAAGAAAACAATATCCTTTGTGAGTGTCATTTGCTATGACAATAAAAAAGAGCCAAGGCCAATCACTTTCAAAAGTTGGTTTGTACCCCCTGCCACGTGAGGTTTTCACACATGGACAACTACACGTCATATTTCACGCATTAAAAGCAAAAGAGGTTTGAAGGTTGTCGTTTGTGATGCGTATGGTAATCTATCAAACACCAGTACAAATATTACAAGAAGTGTTTCAAGGTCTTTGATCAAGATTCAAGAGGTATCTACAATATATATATGGCATCATTTGTGCCATTTCTTAAATTTACATGTATTATAAATCACAAACTCCATTTATTTATTTTTCTAAACTTATTATTTGTTTACGGAATGGAAATTGGCTTATCACTTCATTAACGCTCACTACATCATTTGCTTGTGAAGAACATCAAATTTAGAGACGACGCTCCATGGACGTTTATTATATTAATAGTTACAAACACAATTATTTATAGGATCGTTGACCTATTACTTATTATTTCTTTAAAAAATAATGAAACATGCTTATGTTCATTGTTGTTTATTACTTTATCCACACACTTGACTTCTTAATGAATAATTTCTTTAAAAACCCCGTGAATTCACGGGTCTATAAGCTAGTAATCAATAAATCACACTTGACCCACACCATTTGACCATGCTAACACAAGTTAGTAAATGCCCTCAATAAAGAGAGCAATCGTTTACACAATTAAAAAAGAGGTTCAAATTCAGAACAATCTAAAGCATATTCTCACATAAGTATTTGCAACATTAAACCCCAAAGTCCCAAACACACAGTTTAAACACATTAAACCCCAAAGTCCCTAACGAGGTTTAACTTGCTTGCAAAAGAGAGAGCTTAAAAAAGTAGTAAGGGGGTGTTTGTTTAAGCTTATATGTGGTTTATTTTGAAATTTGTGGGCTTATATAAGGGGGTGTTTGTTTAAGCTTATATGTGGGCTTATGGGCTTGTTTGATTTCGGCTTATATTTCATATAAGCCTTAATTTTGTGGCTTATTTTGGAGACTTGCTTATATAGGCAGCTTATATCATAATATAAGCTAATATAAGCCCACAAGTCTCAAAATAAGCCACAAAATTAAGGCTTGTGAAATATAAGCCGAAATCAAATAAGCCCATAAGCGCACATCGGCACATATAAGCTTAAACAAACACCCCCTAAGTATATTATGATATGATAAACCTATATAAGCCCACATGTCTCAAAAAAGCTGCAAAATTAGGACTTATGAAATATAAGCCGAAGTGGTGGTTTGTTTAAGCTTATATGTGGGCTTGTGAGCTTATTTGATTTCGGCTTATATATCATAAGCCCCAATTTTTGACTTATTTTGAGACTTATGGGCTTATATAAGTTTATCATATCATAATAAACTTATAAGCCCAAGTCTCAAAATAAGCCAGAAAAATGAGGCGACACAAATAAGCTTAAACAAACACCCCCGAAATGAAATAAGGTCACATATAAGTAGTTTAATAATATATATACCTTACGCTAGAAGGCAATGACGTTCTCCATAAGAGTGCAACCATGATGAAAAAAACCAACTTCTCCAGCGACGTCAATAACAAACATATGCTTTTTAAGAGTATCTACAAGTGCTTTATCCCAATCGGATGTCGCCATTGAAGGAAGCTTTGAGTTTTGTGGGCGTTTCTCTTTTTAAACCCAAACACCAAAATGGGTGAGTTTTTCTATTAGTTTAGAGTAAATTACACCGTTAGTCCCTGTAAAAGTGTCGATTTCATACGACATTCAAAAGCGAAATCTTCGTCGTTAGTTCAGAGTTTTGAAAATGTTACGCGGTGGTTTGGTTTTTAACGATCGTTAGTTTTGCTAGTTATCTCGGTCTTCACGTGTAAAGCACACAGGGCATTTTGTCCTTAAGAGTTTTGATGGCTCTTGAGCGACACTATTGCTGGCCCGACTTTTGTACTTTATTTTTTCCCGCACATACTTTATTAAATTTTGATCAAAGTAACACACGTATTTTTAGATTTATATTCATCTCATATACACGCATTCACTTCTCTTTTCACTTCTACAAAATACAATTATGTTTGTATCAATTATTTTTCAAAACTATGATTTTTGTTGTCATTTGATAGTTTTACGTGTGTTTTTGATCGCTTTGTGCTAGCGAAAATGTAAAAGTTGAGTATAATTGCTAGTTGATTTCCAGTTGACACAAACAAATAAAGACCTGTTGTGAATTGGATTGTGTTAGTGAGTATTGAGGCTAACGGTCATTTGGAGCATTTGGTCGAGTTAAGTTTGTTGGGACACAATTTGGAGTTGGGTTGGCGTGTTCATATGCATAGGAATATTAGTCAATAGCAACAACCATGTAATTGTATTCTTTTAACCAACTACTATGTATATATTTTTGATATCTTTGATTTTCTCTTGTGTAATATGTTGTGTTTGTTTATCTTTTTGATTGGCTTTGTGTCAACTCGAAATGTGGAAGTTGAATATACTTTCAAGTTGATTTCTAGTTAATTTCTAGTTGCACAAATTCAATCTTTTATTTTAAAGAACATAAAACACACACTATTTTATCAATAACAAACATTATACTCAAACAATTAACAATTAAATTTTGGGGATGACTCATGAAAAATGTAAGTTTTCGTAGTCGATTGAATATAAATACTCATCATATGTCGAGTATTCGGTTTCCTCATATTCAATATATATGCATTTTCTATTTTCTGCAATCTTCTTCCAATAGTTTTTAGTTATAGACTTACTTCTTGCTCTTTCTTTCATAGTTTCTTTCTTGATAACCTTCCCATTGTTTCATTTTTACATAAGATTTTTGGGCAAAATACCAAAACACAAAGGTTGTTGCATCCTTATTTGGTTGGATTTGTTGCAACTTGTCAAAAAAAAGTACTCATTAAGTAAAACATGCATAATATAAACATATACCAAATGTACAACATATGATAAACATACTTGGGTTGTTTTGGTTCTTTCTCTTGCAATCCAACATCACAGTTTTCTTTTATTTATTTATTTATTAATTTATTTATGAACACACCTTAACACTTATAGATGTTGTTGACAATTTTTAAAATATTATAAATGTAATTTGTGGTTAATGATATTCTTGTTTTGAAAGTTGTAAATTCATAGGCATTCTGAACATGAAAAGTCATCATTTTAAGGCAGGCATTTTTTATTTTTTATTTTTTATTTTTTTATTATTTTTTTAGAAAAAGCTACACGTCTTACTAGAAAGTTTGACTAAATTTGTATACTATCTTTGATAATGAAAATGAAATATAGTTTAAACCGACATATTTAATATATTATTAAACGATTATATGGTTATATGACTAATCAGTGACTTCTGATATTCCCTCACTGCAATTATCACTTATCATCTTCACCTAACAAGCTTTTTAAAACACACACCCTCATTCTCATTCCTCATAACCTTAAATATATTTTTTTCAAGTAACCTAATCTATGGAAACTTCTTCTTCAAACCATAGGGATTATATCAAAATGGCCGTAACTGATGATATGGTTGAATATGCCTTGGCAAAATATGGGAATAAGTGGAGTGTAGATGATGAAATAACTGAGGTAATACTTGAAGACTTATGGCAAATGGAGAACAATCAATATGAGGTTGCTAAAGGGTTAGTGTATATGTTGCTCGTTTGCATTTTATATGTTTATTATTTGTGGAGACTTAGGTGGTGTTTGTTTTTCATAAAGAGGCTCTTATGACCTCTTAATCAACTGATTCGAGCGGTCGACATTTTGGTTATTCGGACCGTTTGTCTTTTTTCCCGTTCGAGGCGCGTTCGAGGCGATAAGATCTTAATGGTCTAGACTTGAGAGGGTGTCGAATGCCTCTTGTTGCCTCTGTGACACACAAAAAAAAAAAAAAAAACAAAAACAAAAAAAAAAAAAATAGTACGAGCAAGCAAATGTGCGGTTCAAACATGAGTTTTTCTCATTACGATGCGATGATTCGAGACATTCGCCTCAGTTGATTCGGATGTGCGGTTGATTGATTGATTGAGCCTCTTAAAAACAAACACCACCTTAATGTTTTTGCACATCTTTATAGATAAAGGAATATTGTTGGAAAATGAGTTTTGCAAAATGAGTTTTGCAAATTTTGGACACTATTTAATATATATATATTTATATATATTTATATTTCTTGGTAACTTTATTCTCCTCGACGAGAGCTTATAGCGAGCTAAAGTATGTCCAAATTGGAATAGAAGTGAATGAGATATCGTGTCTCAAAGTGAGGCACAAAATCGGAAAACAAAACTATCCCACATCGCCTAGAAGAGGAAGTGGAGACTAGTTTATAAGGAAATCATAATATTGGCTATCAAATTCCTTTAGGTTGGTTATGCTCCACTCCTACGTCTTGTGGGGGGGGGTGCGAAAATGGGATTCAGAGCTAAAATAAGTTGAAGCTTACGAACTCATGCGAGCCAGCGACCTACGGACACGAATGCGACTCGAAATCTAGCCTCGTGGGTATCTTTTCTTTGAGAACTTCGTTTCCTTATTTGATAATTTTCGAATCCTGTAATCTATTTTAGTAATAGATTTAGACTTTTAAGTAAGTCTTAACGGATATGCATAATATTTATTTTTAGGTCATATATTACATCTTGGTGAACAAGATAGGTATTGCCTATAAAATAAAACGCAGCTCATTCGGTTTTATCATCCGAGCGACTCATTACTAGGCGAGTTCAATGGATCCTTCGCTCGAAACACACAAGTCTTTGAAATTTTTCGAGCAAGTGAGTCGGTCCATTGTGCAACATTATTGAGCGTTGTACCACAGGAAGCAGAGCAGCGAATCTGTTTAAAGGAATCGTGTTAAACACGAGCCTCGTTCATGACCTTTTACGCTTTCGTTTCTATATTATTATAGAGTCATGTTACCTTCTACTCCTTTACATGCGCATTTATTCTTGTTTTTACAATTTGTTATTTAATAATTGTAATCGATTTATTATTTTAATAAAAGTGTACACCGTCTCCCGCGGTCTTAAAAGCAGTTCGGTTTAACCGAATTTAGAACACTGTTATAAAATCGATTATTATTTAACGAGATTTTATAAAGCTTTTCATCGAAACCTTGTTGAGTTTCTTTGAAATCGATTTCTTTTAACGATTTTATACATACAGTTTGGATTGAGCAGACTAACGTTTTTTAAGCGGTTTATTATCGGTTTAACGAAACCAAGATAGAGTTTCTATTAAAGCGGTTACTCGATCCATCAAAACCAAGCTAGAGTTTTGTTGAATCGATCTGGTACAAGTAGATACCATTTAAAGCAGTTTGTTTAGCTGTTTGTGTTTGATTTTCGGGATGACAAACACGACTACCCTCCTGTGAATACTACGTGAGCGTGCACAGTGCGCGATTACCAACAGGTTGCTAATCATCTTTGAGAAACCGAGAAATTCAATGGGCGAATTTCAAGAGGTGGCAACATAAGATGTTTTCTATCGACTACTTTGAACCTTGCGCGGTTCTTAAAAGAAAACCCGCTAACGTGGAACCTCCTGCGAAGGTCAATCCTCAATCAACAATTTGTTCAAGCCTTGGAAGCATGGAAACATTCGATTTTTGTGTCACAATTATGTTACGAATGGTTTGGTTGATTCTTTGTACAACGTGTCTTTGCAAGACCAAGGCGCCAAAGAATTATGGGAGTCATTGGAGCATAAGTACAAAGCGAGGATCTTTGGTACAAAGAAGTTCGTGGTAGCTCGTTTTTGGATTACAAGATGGTTGATTCAAAGAATGTGATAAGTCGGGTTCAAGATCTGCGAGTTACGCTACCGACATTCATCTTTGAGGAATGACTTTGAGTGAAACTTTTCAAGTTCTTTGCTATTATTGAAAAGTTACCTCAAGTGGGTAGAATTCAGAACTACACGAAGCATAAGCGAAAGGAGATGAGTGTTGAAGACTTGGTTGTTTGTCTTCGTATTGAAGAGGACAACAAGGCGGCTCGAGAAAAACACGTATCCTTTGATTACGCAAAGGCAAATATGGTTGAGCATGTTTCGTCATCTTCAAAGTCCAATGTCAAAGCTAAAGGCAAAGGAAAAGGAAAGAATGACAAGAAGGATAAAGGGAAGTCAGGTACCTTGCTCCTAAAGCGCAATTGTGAAACGAAATTCCAAGGGTGTGTTTCAAGCTGTGACCGGCCAGTCACCGTCTTGCTAATTGTAAGATCTTGAAGCGGGTGACTCCACGCCGAGCTAATATGGTGAATGAAGATGTGGACATGATTGCTATGGTGTCGATGTCATTGCCATGATCTCGAAGTTAACTGGTAGGTTCCAACAACGAGGGAATGGTGGGTGGATCTGGGCTACCGTCATGTGTGTCTTGATAAGAGTGTGTTTCACTCTTCGGGCGGTTGATAGTGGAGAGAAGGCGTACATGGGCAACTCGGCAGCTCTTTGAAATCAAGGGTGAAGGAGATGTAATCTTGAAGATGACATCAGAAAGAGCTCAAGTTGACTAATGTCTTGTATGTTCGGAGATTCGCAAGAATCTTGTGTCAGTTGTGATTGAACAAGTTTGATTTTAAATACGGTTTTGAGTCGATAAGTTTGTTCTTTCTAAGAATCAAGTGTATGTTGGTAGGGGATATGCCACGAATGGTATGTTTAAACTCAATGTAATGGTTGTTAAGAATGCTATCAATAAAATGAGTTCTTCTGCTTACTTGATTGAGTCTTCTAATATGTGGCATGGCCGTCTTGGACATGTAAATTTTAATTCAATGCGAGGTTTGATAAAATTTAATTGCATACCTAATTTCCATATTGACTCAAAATATAAATGTGAAACTTGTGTTGAAGCCGAACTTACAAGAGCATCTTTCAAATCGGTTGAGCGGAAAACCGAACCACTTGATATGATACACAGCGACATATGTGATTTGAAATCACTACCACAAAAGGTGGCAATAAGTACTTTATCACGTTTATTGATGATTGTACAAAGTATTGCTATGTTTACTTCGAAAAGTAAAGATGAAGCTATAGACAAGTTTGTTCTATACAAAAGCGAAGTTGAGAATCAACTTAGTAAGAAAATCAAGGTGGTCCAAGTGATAGAGGAGGTGAATATGTGTCTCCATTCGGCGACACGTATGCGAAACATGGAATTGACACGAGTTCAACGCTCCCTGTTCACCTCAATGAGCGGTATTGTCGAAAGGAAGAACCGTACCTTGAAAGAAATGGTTAATGCCATGTTGATAAGTTCGGTTTAAGCCGGGACATGTGGGGAAGCCATTTTAACGGCTACTTATCTTTTAAATAAGATACCTCGTAAGGAAAAAGAAGAGACCCCTTATGAATTATGGATGGGAAGAAAGCCATCATATCAGTACTTACGAGTGTGGGGTTGTCTAGCAAAGGTAGCTATACCAACTCCCAAGGCCCAAAAGATTAGACCTAAATATGTGGATTGTATATTCATCGGATATGCTAAGAATAGCAGTGCTTATCGTTTCATTGTACATGATTCGAAAAATCCGGATATACAAAAGGGTACATTAATGGAATCAAGGAATGCTTCATTCTTTGAAACTATATTTCCTTGTTTAACGAAGGAAGCGGAAGTTCATCTAGAATAGATGAAGAAGTTGTCCAAGATAAGAGACAACGAGATGATAATGATCTCAAGATGAGAGACAAGATCAAGCGAGGAAGAAGAGGTTGAACCTAGAAGGAGCAAAAGAGCGAGAGCAGAAATCGTTGGGACCCGATTTTGTTTCTTTATGGTTGAAAATGAACCTACTTCATACAGAAGCGGTTACTTCCTCGAAGGGCCTCGATGGAAGAAGCCATTAAAGTGAAATAGATTCTATTTTACAAAACCATACTTGGGAGCTCGTGGATTTACCTCACGGTTGTAAACCACTAGGCTATAAATGGATCTTCGAAGAAGATGAAAGCCGATGGCACCATTGACAAGTACAAAGCAAGATTGGTAATCAAAGGATTTGACAACGAGAAGGTCTTGATTACTTTGATACATATTCGCCAATTCTGCGAATAACCTCGTCGAGGATGATACTTGCGATTGCCGCATTAAGAAATTTGGAAGTTCACCAAATGGATGTAAGCGGCTTTTACGAATGGAGATTTAGAAGAAAAATATACATGAACCAACACGAGGGTTTCATGGCTCTGGACAAGAGAACAAAGTTTGTAGGCTTGTCAAGTCATTACATGGCTTAAAGCAAGCTCTAAACAATGGCATCAAAATTTGACCACGCCATGCTAGAGAGTGGTGATGAGTGTGTAAATACTCATCATTTTGTCTACATATAAAGCGCAAAATCATCGAAAACACTCGAAACACATCAAAATGATCAAAATATCACAAATCGGTGTTTTATGTGTTTTAAGCGCAAAAATATCAAAATCGGATGAAAACATATCAAATTTGCAAAATTGCGGTTTTAGTCCCCAGTTTCAAAAGTTGTCAAAAAGCAGTCCACGAGCACATAATTTCAAAAGTAAAGTCACCAAAGGTCCTTTTAAAATCATAACTTGACAAATTTAGTCCTTTGGTGAAAAATGTCAAAAGTTTGAGAAAATTACAAGAATGGTCCTTCAAGTTTCAAAATTGGCAGAATTAGTCCCTGGAAAATGTGAAAATGTCAAGTTTGATCCTTGCATTATTGAACTTTGTCACTTTTAGTCCTTGGAACATCTTTACAGAATTGGCAGGAATGGTCCTTGAGTTTTCAAAAATTACACATATAGTCCTTGTCATTAAAACCCCTTTATAAACCCTTTTGACTTGTCAATACCCAAGTGACCCTGCCTAACTCTTTTGGACCACCTAAATTTACATGTTTTGACCCCTTTTTATTAATACCACCTTGAAGTCAAACCACGGTCAAACCAACCTTGGCGCCAAACACTCCTCCCGCGGCAGTCTGCACAAGCAACGAGCGATCCCATACCACCCGTCACCTTATCCCTTCCCATGTCCCCTCCTCCACCACAATCCAAAGTGCATTTAATGCACTCTCTCCCACACTCAACCTCAACTGTCAAATCCTTTTCCGCCAATATTGAAAAAGTGGTTAAAATCCATAAAAGTCGCTGATGACTACGAAATTAGGTGGGATTATCTCAAGACATGAGAGAAGACTTGGGGTATAAAGGAGGAAGAAAAGAAGGAAGCAAAGGCAGTAGTTAGTGTTTAGAGTTTTTCTTTATGTCGTATTTTGTTAAGAATGTCTTAGCTTATTTTAAAACATGTAACCTTTTGTTTTAATGATTAAAACTAAAGACAAGTTATCTTTGTAATCTATTTTAAGGATCAATTTCAAAGCTTTGTTAAAGTTCATGTTTTAAGTTCCACTGTTGAGTATTGCAGTTTCAACTTCAGATATTTAAGCTTTAAATAGCTTCTATCTGAATTCCATTAAGCTTAGATAAGCTCTACATAACTTGTGATAAGCTTAAATTACAGTTTCAAACAATTTGGATGCTTGGTCAACAAAAGTCAAACAGGGACTTAATTTGCAATGGAAGCTAATATGGGTGTTGCAGATCTGTGAATTGGGTTGGAATAGACTAGGATTAGTGTAGTAATGGGTTTGTTTTAGCCTGCATAAGCTGGATACACTTGTGAGTTAATTTCCTCATTTTCAATTTTTAAGTCATATTGTAGCTTTTGCTTATCTGTATATCTGTGGTCACAATTGTTTTATATGTGTTTATATAGTTGTAATCTGGTCATGTAAGCTTAATTTGATCCTCATTACAAGTTGGTTTAAGGGTTTAGACAATTTGAGTCCAAAATAGTTAGATTAAGGTGTGTTTGGATTGTATATGTAAGCTGTGCTAGAGGTTTATACATTGGTTAAAACACATTGGATCATGCTTGTGTTGTTCATTTGAGCTTATTTGAGTCATTAAATTGTAATTGCAACCCCAAAGTCAATTTCTCCTGCATTCCATCGAGCAGTCTCTTTGTTGAGATTCTAGCAATCAAAAGCTCATTTTAGGTTTTAAATACATAGAACTATATTGCTTTAGCTTTATTTCATCAAGATAGATCATAATCAATCCATAAAACCAGATCAAAGTTGGCAAAAGTCAACATTCCATTTCTGTCTCAATAAGTCAAATTGCAAAGTTTCAGCTTTGAGCCCAAATAGAAAGATTTTTCATGCACTCAGTTCTAGGTCAATGCAAGTAAAAATTGTTGTTTTGAAAACCTCAGCTGGTCTTGTTTCTTATAAGCAATTTTTCAGAATTTTACCAAATTTTTAGAAGCTTCAAAGAGCTTTTCAAATGACCCCGGATGCCTGTGCGAGTACTATTACTCTGCAGGTTTATGCGATTTTGATGAGCTTGTGCGGTCTCATCATAGCTCCTTTAGGTCTGATTTTTGGCTTATAGATACTCACGGGTCCTCTCAAGTTCTAATTGATGGTTTCCTTTTAGACTTATTTTGAAGCTTATGCATAAGCTCAAACTTGGCACCATGCTCACTGCTTTTTTAGCTAAATCTCATTACACCAAGTCATTGCAGCTTGTCATCCAGTGGTTAGAGCTAGTAGATTTTTGTTCCATTCTAGTCCCTTTAGCATAATAGAGCTTGTGTATCAGTTTGGTAGCCTTTGGAGTGCTTTTGGCTTATCAAGTGCTTATTTCAAATAAGCACTTCCATAGCAGTTTCATATTTCCTCCACATAAGGGCCTGTTTTCCATTTTCTCATATTCCTAATATTATTTTAAAGTTTTCCTGAATTTTTCAGATTTTTCCTAGCTTGTTTGGTATTTTCTTGATTTTAATTAGTTTTAAAGTATTTTAAATAGCATTTAATACAAAAATTAGAAAAGGTTCAAAAAATAATTTTTCAATTTTATTAAGTTAAGATAAATATAAAAAGCCAAAAAGTATTTTTCTAGATTTTCTTAGTTAAATTTGTATTTTTAAATAATTTAATTAGTTTTAAATAGTTTAAAATTCCTAGAAAATAGAAAAATAATCATAAAAATACAAAAATAGTTTTGAAAATTCTAGTTTGTTATTTTAGACTTTTCCATTTCATAACTTTATTTTTCTAGCTTTATTTCCTAATTTCTTGTATTTTGGTTTATTATTAAATAGTTAAAAATAGTTTTAATTAATAATAATTAGATAATTAGTGATAAAAATAATTTTCTTTTTCTAATATTTTCTTTTATCATTAGGATTGTAAAATGTATTTTCCATATTTTTAGGATTTATCTTGTGTAATTTTCACATTTTTATTTATGCGTTTACGTAGATTTTATTTTAAGCGTAAGTTTTAGTTTCAAGTTTTAACGTTCATCATTTTAAATATAGTGATAGCGTTTATTTAATAGTTTTATCTTTTAATTTCCTTTAATTTGCATTTAAGCCGTTTTAGTTTATTGGCTTTTACGTAGTTATAATTAATTCACCAACCTTTTTAGTTCAAATCTCCCGATCACTAAACGTTTGATAATCCATTGCATAGCTCATTGGGACATAACGACCGGGAAACACTATACTCCTCGGATCTTCATTGCATTTCGTGCTTAAGCTATTTTAAGTTTCTTGCTTGCGTGAGAAAACTTGACGGTTTCTTGCGCATCAAATTTTTGGCGCCATTCTTGGTGTTGTCTTGATAATCTTCGTCTAGCAGTTAGTGATTTGGATATTCACTCTTTGTTCATACCATCCATCGTATATGTTTATATTTTCTTATCCAAAAAACACAAAAATATTCTTCTCATTCCTCTTATTCGTTGATTCTATTTCTCTTACCCTCTTTTTGCCGTTTAATTCTATTCTTCGTATCCTCTCAACCATTTGATTCTCTTCTTAATCCTCTATATGTTTAATTCTTATGTCGACATTCGTCAACTTCATCGTCGAAATGTGTGTGGCGGTGTGGAGGGCCTAGTTCAGCGAATTTTGCAATTCGTGCGAATTATCCATCATAAATTCTTTTCAAAGTTATTTCGACCACCCGCCACAACTTTGAAATACATTCTAATCTTGACAAACCAATTCAAGCGTCGGAGCTACCCCAAGCACCCACCGAGGATTACGAGGACACTTTCTTTGAAGATAGAGCCGTAATCTAATCGAACAAATTCAAACCGATGAAAAAGGTCGAGAATTAGAATTGATTACGATGAACCCGTTCAAACACCGGTGACTAGCAAGAATGACTTGCCTAATCTTCACGTTTCTCAAGAACCAAAACCGGAGACCATAACGGAAGTGGTGGAAATTGCTAGCTCTCGAGCACACCACTTGTCCCACCTCGGATCTTTACGAATGTTCTTGAGACTTGATAGTCATTCGGATCACCATGTTGGTTTTGTTGATTCTTTGAATAAACCGATTCCTCTTCATAACTCTCAAATGCAATCGTTTATTCCTTGTGTCGGTTGTGGTGAGCCTCTCTTTGGTTCACCACATCGTTGGTGTACTTGTGTACAATGTGGTAATGATATTCATAACGGGAGTTGTTTGTTTTGTGGTTCGAGAATTCATTTGATTATGATCTAATCGAACTCATTTAACGACCCTCAAACTTTTCCAATTACCCACCAGCCGACTATTCTTCATATGATCAACAATCTTGGTGAATTTTGTGGAGGTCCTCACCAAGGATTTGAGTGTCAATCCGGAAACACGTTTGTCTATGAGCAGTTTTCCAATGATGCTCGAACTTTGTTTATAACCAAAATCCATATGATTCACTGTCCGGACTCAGCAGTTTCTTGTTGTGAGTCTGTGGAGGTCCCCATTTCACTCGATTGTCAAATAGGGAACCCGGTTCCTTGTAACAATCATGACTCTCACATGTTTGAAGATTTCCAACCTCCACAACACCATACGGTTCAAACTCCATCGAGCCGTTGTCTCATGAAATCTCCAGGGATCTTGAAACCGCAATGAAAACACTTGATGATATGGTTCAAAACTTTAAGAATCAAGTGAGTGGTGAAAAGACCATAGGAGAATTGCTTGCGAAGCGATAAGCTCGCAGAATCTAGGGAAGAATTATTTATCCTAGAGCATGCGACTCTAAGGCATTCCCAATTTCTCAATGCGACTCTTTATGGCGATGACGAGGAGGTTTTTATCCTTTTAAAAGTAATATTTCTCAACCCCTCGATCGGTTGATATTCCAATGATTGAGATTCCATCTCAAACAAGCGCTATCACACCGAGATTCACACTCACTCTCTTATTATGGGGACGAGCATCTTGACCTTTGTTCACGAAAAGGAATCGGACGAATTCATAAAGTCTAGTGTTGAGGACCTTATCCCAATCCCAAGAGAGTCGCGGGAATTCTTGATCATGTGTGATATTCCTCCTCCTCTTGTCTTCCAAGATGATCATGTTGAGATGTCCTCCGATTCGATAATGATGATTCATTATCTTGTGGAGACATCATTTATGTGGAAGATTCACCTTCGAGCTTGTTAGCTTAGAAGAGAGAATGATGAAGTTCTTGACACTTTGAAATCAAAGATGAAGCTCTTGAGCAACATTATTGAATGTCGGTCTTCTCATTTCTAAAATCGAGGCTTTCAAAGAGAAACCTATTTCATCTCCTATCCCCATTAAGGATAGTGACATTCTTTCCGATGAGTCTATTCCGGAAATGAAAGCCTCTGTTTTGATAATATGGGAGAGAAGATTAGTGGCGGTACCACTTCTCATTCTCATAATTCTCTCCCGATCATGAATCATTTACTTTTGAGGAGTTCATCGGTGAACCCACTCATATCAATTCGAATATGATTCATTCACCTTCATGGAGTTCTCGGATGAACTCACTCATATCATATCTCCGCGGAGTATGATAACTTCTACTGATCTAGACACACGAGATATGTCTAGACCAATTGAGCTTAGCGAGGAGATTCATGAAACTATGAATTCTCCTATTGAGGATGAAGAGTTAGTCATGATTGCTATCATGATTTTCTTTCTTTTCTTCATATATTACATCACTTCTCCTGTTCTTCACTCCTTCGGGAATGAAGACATTATCTTTGATCCGGCATTTTCATGTACCATTTGTGAGCGGTTCTATGTATATCTCATCGGTGTGGAACTTTCACGTGCTTGATGTTTATCGAACATCTTGAATGAAAGTCCGATGGAGATTGTTTCTTCCACTTTGCTTCCCATGAACCAATGAATTGGGGTCGAGTCAAGCTAGCGACTCGGTAATCAAAAACGATGCACGCACCATATGGGTTTTCACCCATATTTCGTCTTCTTACCCCTTTCTACCACCTAAGTGTGGGGTGATGCCCGTATGTTCAATAAAAAAAAAAAAAAAAAAAAAAAATCTTTCTAAATAATGGCCGTAGTATTTCCCTTTTCGTTCTTTGTTTGGCATAACCGCGGTACTTTGAATATTGAGGGCAATATTCATTTCTAAGTGTGGGGGAATTCTCGAATTTTATCATATAATTATACCAATTCCCCGTTTTGGCCAAAAAAAAAAAAAAAAAAAAAAAATTTTTTGGAGTAAGTGTTTTACACTTTCTCATTTGGTTATCGATCCGCCATGTATGTAAGACAAAAGGATTGGCTAATCCAGAGCAAACGGCTCTTGGTAAAGATTTCTCAAATCCGTTTATATGGCTTGCAATTTGCCCAAAATTGTATGGTTCTCAACTCACCATATCCTAAAAAGTGAAGAGTTGGCTAGCCATAAGATTATGGCTTGTGGTAAAGGCGATGGAAAATCCATAATTGGTAATCACTCACCAAAGATAATATTGATAATTTATCTAAGAGTTGGCTAGTCCGGAAAGTGCGGCACGGTAAAGACAAAATCAAATCCGTTGAAAAGGCGGTGGTTTGCTCAAAATCACATGGTTATCGGTGTACCATGGTTCTTACTTGAACTGAAACATTTGGCTACTCGAGTAATGGCTTTTGGTAAAGAGATTAAAATCCATTATGTTTTCTCAAATCATTGCTAGGGACTAGCAATATCTCGATGTGGGGATTGATGAGTGTGTAAATACTCATCATTTTGTACAATATAAGCGCAAAATCATCGAAAACACTCGAAACACATCAAAATGATCAAAATATCACAAATCGGTGTTTTATGTGTTTTAAATGCAAAAATATCAAAATCGGATGAAAAACATATCAAATTTGCAAAATTGCGGTTTAGTCCCCAGTTTCAAAAGTTGTCAAAAGCAGTCCACGAGCACATAATTTCAAAAGTAAAGTCACCAAAGGTCCTTTTAAAATCATAACTTGACAAATTTAGTCCTTTGGTGAAAAATGTCAAAAGTTTGAGAAAATTACAAGAATGGTCCTTCAAGTTTCAAAATTGGCAGAATTAGTCCCTGGAAAATGTGAAAATGTCAAGTTTGATCCTTGCATTATTGAACTTTGTCACTTTTAGTCCTTGGAACATCTTTCTGAGTTGGCGGGAATGGTCCTTGAGTTTTCGAAATTACATATAGTCCTTGTCATTAAAACCCCTTTATAAACCCTTTTGACTTGTCAATACCCAAGTGACCCCTGCCTAACTCTTTTGGACCTGTCATTTACATGTTTTGACCCCTTTTATTAATACCACCTTGAGTCAAACCACAGTCAAACCAACCTTGGCGCGAAACCACCTCCTTCACTGACGATCTCTGCAAACGCAGGCAATCCCATACCACCCCATCACCTTATCCCTTCCCATGTCCCCCCTCCTCCACCACAATCCAAAGTGCATTTAATGCACTCTCTCCCCCAACACTCAACCTCAACTGTCAAATCCCTTTTTCCCGCCAATATTGAAAAAGTGGTTAAAATCCACAAAAGTCACCCAATGACTCTGAAATTAGGTGGGATTATCTCAAGACATGAGAGAGAAGACTTGGGGTATAAAAGGAGGAAGAAAGAAGGAAGCAAAGGCAGTAGTTAGTGTTTAGAGTTTTTCTTTATGTCGTATTTTGTTAAGAATGTCTTAGCTTATTTTAAAACATGTAACCTTTTGTTTTAATGATTAAAACTAAAGTCAAGTTATCTTTGTAATCTATTTTAAGGATCAATTTCAAAGCTTTGTTAAAGTTCATGTTTTAAGTTCCACTGTTGAGTATTGCAATTTCAACTTCAGATATTTAAGCTTTAAATAGCTTCTATCTGAATTCCATTAAGCTTAGATAAGCTCTACATAGCTTGTGATAAGCTTAAATTACAGTTTCAAACAATTTGGATGCTTGGTCAACAAAAGTCAAACAGGGACTTAATTTGCAATGGAAGCTAATATGGGTGTTGCAGATCTGTGAATTGGGTTGGAATAGACTAGGATTAGTGTAGTAATGGGTTTGTTTTAGCCTGCATAATCTGGATACACTTGTGAGTTAATTTCCTCATTTTCAATTTTTAAGTCATATTGTAGCTTTTGCTTATCTGTATATCTGTGGTCACAATTGTTTTATATGTGTTTATATAGTTGTAATCTGGTCATGTAAGCTTAATTTGATCCTCATTACAAGTTGGTTTAAGGGTTTAGACAATTTGAGTCCAAAATAGTTAGATTAAGGTGTGTTTGGATTGTATATGTAAACTGTGCTAGAGGTTTATACATTGGTTAAAACCTGTTGGATCATGCTTGTGTTGTTCATTTGAGCTTATTTGAGTCATTAAATTGTAATTGCAACCCCCAAAAGTCAATTTCTCCTGCATTCCATCTGAACAGTCTACTGTTGAGATTCTAGCAAGATCAAAAGCTCATTTTAGGTTTTAAATACATAGAACTATATTGCTTTAGCTTTATTTCATCAAGATAGATCATAATCAATCCATAAAACCAGATCAAAGTTGGCAAAAGTCAACATTCCATTTCTGTCTCAATAAGTCAAATTGCAAAGTTTCAGCTTTGAGCCCAAATAGAAAGATTTTTCATGCACTCGGTTCTAGGTCAATGCAAGTAAAATTGTTGTTTTGAAAACCTCAATGGTCTTGTTTCTTATAAGCAATTTTTTTATTTTACCAAATTTTAGAAGCTTCAAAGAGCTTTTCAAAATGACCCCGGATGCCAATGCGTGCGGGTACTACCACTGCTGAGGTTTATGCAGATTTTGATGAGCTTGTGCGGGTCTCATCATAGCTCCTTTAGGTCTGATTTTGGCTTATAGATACTCGGCCGGGTCCTCTCAAGTTCTAATTGATGGTTTCCCATTTGACTTTTTTGAAGCTTATGCATAAGCTCGAACTTGGCACCATGCTTTCATTTGTTTTTAGCTAAATCTCATTACACCAAGTCATTGCAACTTGTCATCCGATGGTTAGAGCTAGTTGATTTTGTTCCATTCTAGTCCCTTTAGCATAATAGAGCTTGTGTATCGGTTTGGTAGCCTTTGGAGTGCTTTTGGCTTATCAAGTGCTTATTTCAAATAAGCACTTCCATAGCAGTTTCATATTTCTCCACATAAGGGCCTGTTTTTCCATTTTTCTCATATTCCTAATATTATTTTAAAGTTTTCCTGAATTTTTCAGATTTTTCCTAGCTTGTTTGGTATTTTTCTTGATTTTAATTAGTTTTTAAGTATTTTTAAATAGCATTTAATACAAAAAATTAGAAAAAGGTTCAAAAAAATAATTTTTCAATTTTATTAAGTTAAGATAAATATAAAAAGCCAAAAAAGTATTTTTCTAGATTTTTCTTAGTTAAATTTGTATTTTTAAATAATTTAATTAGTTTTTAATAGTTTAAAATTCCTAGAAAATAGAAAAATAATCATAAAAATACAAAAATAGTTTTGAAAATTCTAGTTTGTTATTTTAGACTTTTCCATTTCATAATTTCATTTTTCTAGCTTTGTTTCCTAATTTCTTGTATTTTGGTTTATTATTAAATAGTTAAAAATAGTTTTTAATTAATAATAATTAGATAATTAGTGATAAAAATAATTTTCTTTTTCCAAATATTTTCTTTTATCATTAGGATTGTAAAAATGTATTTTCCATATTTTTAGGATTTATCTTGTGTAATTTTCACATTTTTATTTGTACGTTTACGTAGATTTTATTTTAAACGTAAGTTTTTAGTTTCAAGTTTTAAACGTTCATCATTTTAAATATAGTGATAGCGTTTATTTAATAGTTTTTATCTTTTTAATTTCCTTTAATTTGCATTTAAGCCGTTTTTATTCGTTGGCTTTTTCTGTAGTTATAATTAATTCACCAACCTCTTTTCCGTTCAAATCTCCCGATCACTAAACGTTTGATAATCCATTGCATAGCTCGCTGGGACATAACGACCGGGAAACACTATACTCCTCGGATCTTCATTGCATACGTGCTTAAAATTTTTTTAAGTTTCTTGCTTGCGTAAGAAAACTTGACGGTTTCTTGCGCATCAGTGGATTCAAAATTAATGAATGCGACAAGTGTGTTTATGTCAAAGACACTAATAGTGGATATGTAATCTTGTGTTTATATGTTGATGATATGCTTATCGTTGGCGATGTGACAAGATGATCAAATCTACTAAAGACATGTTGAAATCAAAGTTTGACATGAAGGATATGGGTTTGCGGATGTGATCCTTGGAATAAAGATCATACTAACTCAAAATGGACTTGTGTTAAGTCAAGCACATTATGTGGACAAAATTCTAAATACTCATAATGCGGGGATTCCGGCCTAGCTAGAACTCCAATTGACACCAAGAACCATCTATCTAAAAATAGAGGCTTAGGTGTTGCCCAATTAGAGTATTCAAGAATTATTGGCATGTTAATGTACTTAATGACGGTACCCAACTGACTTAGCATATCTTTGTTAGCGAGCTAAGTAGGTATACTAGTAACCCAAGCTATGCACATTGGGCAGCTATGACTAGGGTACTTCACTATTTGAGATACGATCGCGATTATGGGCGCATTATGATCGATATCCATTTGTTATCGAGCGATACGATGATGCAAATTGGATATCGACATAAAGGATTCTAGATCGACTAGTGGATATGTGTTTACACTAGGAGGCGGCTATATCTTGGAAGTCTTCCAAGCAAACTGTTATAGCTAAGTCCACGATGGAATCGAATTTATCGCGTTAGATAAATGCGGACAAGAGGCGGAATAGCTCGTCAATTCGTAGAGGACATACCAAGGTGGCCTAAACCAAGATGTGACCATTAGTATACATTGTGATAGTCAATCGGCAATTGGCGAGCTCATAGCATAATGTATAATGGAAAGTCCGGACATATCCGTCGTCGACATAATTCGATCGACAACTACTCTCAGCGAGTTATCTCAATTGACTATGTGAAGTCAAAGGATAACATCGCGGATCCGCTTACGAAGGCTTAAGCGAGAGAGTTAGTTAGTAAGTCGTCTAAAGGAATGGGACTAAAGCCCTTGAAGGAATGAGTTTCTATGAAGGAAAACCTAACCCGGTGATGGAGATCCCAAGATCCGGGTTCAATAGGACAACCTAATCATAGAAATGTGGGGAAGTCACGTCAATGTGGGAGTTACTAAATATTGTAACTATCCTAGTCCATTCCTATAACAAATGTAACTTGTTGAGAGGTTAAACATATGGCTTTAATGATTCGGGATGAAATCATAAAGCAAAATGATTCAAGATGAAATCACAACACATATGTTTTAATGATTGAAATCACCTATGTGAGAGAGTGGGGTCGCTTCGAAGGGAAATGTGGGCGCAATTCCTAAGAGCTCTTGCAGAACCGAGGCTAGTGTTCATGACCATAACGGACACGACTATGAGGACTTGACATTGTCGGGGAGAGTCTTGTGTGAAGTGTAATGTCGTCTACGTAAATGGATGATGAGTTCAAGAACATCGCGTCTACTCGGATCTAGGAGACTAAGTGCATCTCACAAGGGAAGGTTCAAGGGTTACACCTACCTATCCTATGCAAGACTTAACCATGAAATTTAACTTGAAACTTTCGTGTGTTTCGACCGATTTCCATTCATGTGGGGATTGTTGGAAAATGAGTTTTGCAAAATGAGTTTTGCAAATTTTGGAAACTATTTAATATATATATATATATATATATATATATATATATATATATATATATATATATATATATATATATATATATATATATATATATATATATATATATATATATATATATATATATATATATATATATATTATATATTTATATTTCTTGGTAGCTTTATGTTCCCCGACGAGAGCTTACAACGAGCTAAAGTATGTCCAAATTGGAATAGAAATGAATGAGATATCGGTCTCAAAGTGAGGCACAAAATGAAAACAAAACTATCCCACATCGCCTAGAAGAGGAAGTGGAGACTAGTTTATAAGGAAATCATAATATTGGCTATCAAATTCCTTTAGGTTGGTTATGCTCCCACTCCCTCGTCTTGTGGGGTGCGTAAAATGGGATTCGAGCTAAAATGAGTTCAAGCTTCGAACTCATGCGCGACCTGTGAGACCTAATGCACTCAAATCTAGCCTCTGGGTATCTTTTCTTGAGAACTTCGTTTCCTTATTTGATAATTTTCCGAATTCGTAATATATTTTAGGAATAGATTTAGACTTTTGCCTAAGTCTTACGAGATATATGCAAATCGTGTTATAGAAATAACAGATATGCATAATATTTATTTTAGGTCATATATTACGTCTTGGTGAACAAGATAGGTATTGCCTATAAAATAAAACGCAGCTCATTCAGTTTATCATCCGAAAAACGCATGACTCATTACTAGACGAGTTCCAGAGATCCTTCGCCGAAAACACACAAGTCTTTCGGCAATTTTTCAGCAAGTGAGTCAGTCCGATTGTACAAGATTTGAACGTTGTACCACAGGAAGCAGACGGCGAATCTGTTTTAAGGGAATCGTGTTAAACACGAGCCTCGTTTCACGACCTTTTCTTGCTTTCGTTTCTATATTATTATAGAGTCATCTTACGCTTCTACTCCTTTCATCGCATTTATTCTTGTTTTACATTATGTTATTTAATAATTGTAATCTGATTTATTATTTTAATAAAAAGTGTACACCGTCTCCCACAAATATAAAATCTTAAAGTTCATGGCAAGAGGATATCAAAACTTGAAGTTTTGTTCGGTAGTCTAAAGGAGTTAAAGGAGGAAAAACAGGCAAAGGAGGCAGAGCAGATAGCAAAGCTTGAAGAAGTGTTTGGAAGAGCCTAGCAGGAATAGAAAGCATAGCAACAAAAAGAGGTCAGCAAAGGTAATTTTGAAAACTCTAATGCTAATAGTATTAGATATTAGTATTAAATGTGTTATGTTGCTTTGCTTGAATAAATTCATGAGGGTATGGTTGTTGAATAAATGAAATGTAGATAGAGTTATATGCATTTAGATGTTCTATGCATTTGCTCTGGTTCAAGTTATTTATTGTTTGATGCAGAAATCATACTAGTTGAGTCTGATTTCAAGCTCTGAATTCATCATTGACTCTGACACTAGCCTTGAGTTTAATGAGGATACAAGCAGAAATAGTATACCTTCCAGTTCAAAACCAAAGATGATGTCATGGTATTTGCCAACAAATCATGCATCAAGTGGTGATTCAAGTTGTAATGAAATTTATGATGTAAAATCACCTATTCAAGTGAAACAAGGATCCATTTCAAAGGTTGCAAATCATAAGGTTCCAACTCCAAGAGTTTCTAGTACAAGACCCCCTCCAATAAGGAATTTCATTTTAGGCCTTGCAGCAGTTCAAACTTGAGAATGTATTGGTAATAAAACTTTTGGAATAAGAAAACCTAAAAATGATCTACAAGCAACGAATTTGGGAAAAAAGAGGATGAATTAGGAGTAGGTTATGATGGTTGTTGCTATGTGTTTAGCTTTTTTTGTTGATGGTATGGACATTTTCTTAAGGTAGTTTTTTTTATGGGTACATTTCTTATGGACAGTTTCTTTATGGTTGTTTGATTTTACCTAACTTAATTTATATCACTATTGACAGTCTCGGGCAGAGGTGTTCGATTCACATCTAAGGTCAAAATAGTATGTAGGTATAGTGTTGTCCTCAAGGTTTGTCCATGAGTGGTGCATGTTCTTTCTTGGAGGCATGGTTATAAAATTTTGTTCAACATTTATTTGAGTAAGATATTATAAACTTTTGACCATAAATGTATTTTGGAGCAACATTGTTTGAAATTTTCGACAATTATAGTCATATGAAAAAAAATATGACTACAAAAGTTTGTATATTGATAAATCAATTTTCGTATATCGTTTTGATATTGATCTTCAAGAAAATTGATTCTAGAACAAATATTTAAAAAGATTTTCATACTAAAACAATCCAACCATTGTGAATCACTAATTTATCAAACATCGTAAGGTTTATAAAGAGGCGTTTCATATGTACAAATGTTTTGACCAATAGACTATGACTTATCTGAGTTGGTACGATCTCCGGAACACGAACACTAGGACGGGCATTGTTATCATGGTCAACACAAACAAGTCAACATAAGGTCATCATTTTCTTATGAGTCCTATTGTCCCACTTGTAGTTTCTAAGGCCCTATTTGTATGACATAATCACTAATGTGGCCATGCTGATTGGTGGATTGCTCCTAGGGCGACAAATTTTGTAATCCAACTCATAGGCTATTATAGCATCATTTATCCCATTTATATTGCTTGTTTTACATTATTTTATATGAGAATTGATACTTCATTGCTTATTTTTTGTAAATCTCAGTCTTTATCAAGCAATTGATGAAAGTTAGCAAGAATGATGTGTTTTGGAGCTAAAACGATGAAGTCCAAGAAGTATAATGATTCTAACACCAATAAGCCGTATTATTCTAGAACAATACATCGTATTCCAAGATTTTGAAGAAATTCAAGACCACTGCCTGACTTTGATGCCTGCTATGTATTCATATCAACAATACATTTTATATGATACTTTAGTCAAGAATGAAGAACAAGCACGTTTTACTTCAATACGCCGTATTCATCTCACCGAATACGGCGTATCTGCGCCCGAACTTCACAAGACATCCATGACGGGAAGGCATACATGTTCTTGCTTTTATCCAGGTAACACTTACAGAAGCAGTTGAAATTCTAGTCCTTCTGTTAAAGAAATCTAGACAAAATGAATATAGTCAAAAGGTTCACATAGATGCTACCGATTTTGCACAAGTGAAAAAGCTGCGGATCCTGAAATCTATCAAGAGGAAGAATCTGGGTAGAAGTTTGAATTGAAGGACTATAATGTGAACTTCTCAGGAAGTTTAAATTTGTTATCCAATGAGCTGAAGTTCTTTTGTTGGCATGGATGCCCTTTCAAGTACTTACATTTATATTTATATCCAGAAAAATTGTGGCCATTGACCTATCTTACAGCAACATAAAACATTTTTGGACAACATCAAAGGTATTTTCTTGTTCATACGTTTTTTTTGCTCGACACTCTATGAGTCAATAACTCATCTTCTTTCCACATGTCAGTGTTTTAGAAAGCTGAAAGTAATGAAGCTAAGGCACTGTTGTAATCTTACAACCACCCATGACTTCTCAGAGATTATAAATCTCAAAGAGCTAAATCTTGTAGGTTGTGTGAATTTAGATACATTTCATTCATCCATTGGAATGCTTAATAGGCTTGTTGTCATAAATCTGAGAGAATGCAAATGCATTAGGAGTTTTCCTTCCAATTTAAATTTTTACAAACTGCCTGAAGCTTCAGGCGGGCATAATCAAAACCTTAGTAGAGCTTCATATAGATGGAACTGCTATCACAGAGCGTCCTAGATGGTCCTCTCAATCTTTTGTCAGTCAAGATGGTGGACTGCATCCCGAAAATTTACATGATGGATCCTTGCATGTTGGTGAGAACCCTGCGTGGAGGTGGAAATATGATGCTTTTGTAAGTTTTAGAGGTGAAGATATCCGAAAAAGTTTCATGGATCATATGTTCAACGATTTCAAGCAAAAAAAGGATTCATGCTTTTAGAGATGACATAGAGTTGCCTAAAGGAGAAGAGATATCTCCTCAACTCTACAAAGCCATTGAAGAATCGAGATTTTTGATAGTTGTCTTCTCCAAGAATTACGCTTCTTCAACATGGTGTGTAAGGGAACTTATCAAAATACTTGAGTGCAAGCATATTAAAGATCCCAAACATGAGGTTCGGATTATCTTTTATGATGCCAAGCCTGATGTTGTGAGGAAACAAAGAAGGAGTTACACAAAAGCGTTTGCCAAAACATGATGTATTAAATAAAACAAATGACTGAGTAAAACGATGATGTCTTGCATTAAGTTATCTTTTAACTAAACATGACTATATTAAAAAATCTAACAAACTTCCCTTAGTGTAACATTTTTATAAGTAATAAAAAATTGAGGAAACAACGAAACTCAAAAAAAGCCCTACCTAAGGCCGAATATTGGCCCAACTCTAATATAGCTTTGGCTACTTTTGTATAAAATCAAACCTTAATTTATCAACAAAACCATCATCATATGTCGAAGGCCAATACGCTTAATGCTGAGAACACGAAACAGGTAAAAAAAAATACATCATCGCTCTTCATGTTTATAGGTTTACCAAATCATAATAACGTGTAGTGTGGGTTAGAATTGGAGTAGAATAGTTAAATAAAAAAATATAAACATTACTACTATGCATGACACAGAGGTATCAAACGCGAGACGTGTAGATTTTCAATGATGATTTCTCGTGTTTTGTCACTTTGCACTTTCAAACCATCAGTAAAACATAAATTTTCTCTTTATATTTATATTGGTTAATTGAGTAAGGTAAAATTATTACTCTACTTGCGATGCTATCAAATTTTTGATCTTTATATTAAGTGTTTATGTTGGAAAAGTTTTAAAAGAATAACCCGGGTGACCCGACCCCCGAACCTTTTCCCTTATAAGGTCAGGTTGTGGACCCACTGTTTTCTCGTCAAAAGCTCGAATCAACCTGGCCAGATAACACATTGGTTAAAATGTTCAAAAGAAATACTAGTAAATACATGAATCGAGAAAATGAAACAAATTGGAAGTATAGAACTTGTAATAGACCCTATTTACAAATGCTTGTAACTTTACTTGATGTGGTTTCATTTACAAATGCTTCTTTGTTTTTTTGTATTATCTTAAATCTTGTATCAACTAACAACACATCAGTGAGTGAATAACTTTTTGCTAATGTTTTCTTTCTCAAAACAGGCTCAAGAAGCAAATAAGAATTTGTCGGTTATTAAGAATATCGATGCTTGTAAACAGCTTACCACTATTACTCAAACCTCACTTGGTCCCATTGGTAAACTACTTTTATTATTAGTATTATTTTCTTTCTAGATATGTAATTAGTAACCTTATGTTAGGCCTAATTCTCTCGCTTATGTCTGAGACTTTTGGGCTTATGTAAGTTTATCGTATCATAATATAATAAAAAGCGGAGCTTATGAAATATAAGCCGAGAAGCAAATAAATAAGCCCACACAAAGCTTAAACAAACACCCCTTATATACTTACCAGTTGTTGACTTGTAATACTTACATGCAAGATAACGGGATTAGGGTAAAATGGTAAAAATTGTAAGTTATAACTACTCATTTTTTGAAAGTGGTAGTCGGATATCTTGCATATAATTATTTACTTGTAAAGAGTTATATGATGTAGAAGCATTAACAAAAATATATCCTATTATAATCTATAAAATATGCTCCATTAGTTTATGATATTCGGGTCTTGTTCTTATCATGTTAGGTTCGAATAAGCTTGTTTACAAGCCATTTCTGAATGAGCTTGTTTACAAGCATCCCGCACCCAAGGTGTTGGTACTAGCAGCGAAAGAACAGCAGAAGGAATTTGGTGATGGAGCGAACCTAGTGGTTTCTATTGCAGGGCAACATCTCGAGGGTGCCAAAGAGCTTATCACGATGGGACTGAATCGCAGTGAAATCATTAATGGTTACAAGAAAGCAAGTAACAAGGTAGTTTGTTAAACTCAATACTGTCATAATATGTTAGAGTTTTCTTTATTAGTATGCTTGTTTCATTAGACCAATCTACTTTCTTGTTCATTGGAGACTTTTGAGATATACCTAGTTTATTTATACGAGCATTTATATATGCTAAGCAATGTACCTAATAACTGTAAGCCATCAATGTTTTGATAGATAGTATCAGCAGGTGAAAATTGTTGCATTTACATAAAGTACAAGTGTGATTACCCCATGTGCCCCATTTTTTTCTTTTTCTTTTACTGTAAATTACACATATACTCTCACACTTACTTTTGTACCTATGGCTTTAAAACTTGTACATTTTGTTTGCTAAAGTAAACGACCCCAACTTATACTTTTTGTTTATTTACAGCTGGGTGAGATTTTAGAAGATTTGGTCGAGAAGGGTTCCGAGACCATGGATGTGAGGAATAAAGACGAAGTCATTCTACGTTTGAAAGGTCCTGTTTGCAGTAAAATATATGATATATATAAAATGGAGGATATCTTGTGTTCTCTTATTGCAGAGGTACATCTCTTTTTCTTCTTGTCAAAAAGTTATCCTTTAATTTGGTCAAAACTTGAACTATGTTGATGACGGTTTTGTTAATATTTGATTATTGCAGGCATGCATTCAAGTTTGCCCAAAGACCCCGGTAAACTTTAATGTCGATAACGTGAGAGTTTCTATGCTTTTGGGTGCACTTCCGTCTGCCTCTAAAACCTTTAGAGGCATGGTTCTAAAAGTTGATACTATTGTTGGGAGTATAAAGACAATTGAGAATGCAAAGGTGAGTGTCTTAATTATAGGCACTCAGTTCTAGATGCTCATCTATAGTCTTTTTAGCTCTTGAATTTTATAGATAGAGCTTTATTGGTCTACCTAAATTATGCATAATAGTGCCCCTCCCTCATATATAAGCATCCAATTGTTGAAGTTGAAAGGGGTTATTTGTTTTATAGGTGCTTGTTGTAGCTGGTGGTGTTGATACAGCTGGAACAAAGACTTGCCGAATTTACACAGATGAGACGGTGCATTCCTTCATTTCCAAACATGTTTTGTTGCAATCAGGCTTCATTGTTTAGGGTGCTTTATGTGTCTTGGTCAGGCCACATTTTGCTAACTAAAATAAAATAAGGGTTCCTTAAACATTTGCCAACTATAATTTAGAACGTTTAGATACTGGTTGGCCCCCAAGATTCAAGGATTTACTACATATTTGTTACTATTGTTTTAAAATAAGTCCACTAAACAATAATTTGGCTCATCTTAAATTCTAAACGTGACAAAAGCTTATGTAGATATTAGGATAAATATAATATACCATGTCACATTTTTTGGTATACCCTTATATATATTTAGCTTCCAAAGTCTCTATAATTTTCCAGTTTTCAAATGTTCTTACTTATTAATCCAATTAAAAGATCAAAACTAAATGATTATAGTTATTTGTATTTGGACCACCCGTATATAAAATCCTACTTGAATCTGAATATTAAGAGTTAAAATACTAGTTATTTGTATTTGTTATACCCTTTAGTTGAAAAGAGTTAAAATGGCAAACTACCATTGAATGTGAATATTAAGACCATAAATATATTCTACTTAATTTATGACAGCCTGAAAAGTATGCACAAACTGAAGAAGCAAAGGTGATCTTAGAGTCAGGTGCAAAGGTCATAGTTAGTGGAGCTGGTGTAGGACGGATGGCTCACCGATTCTGCAACGTTAACGAGTAATCATTCTCAATTCAAAACCACAGCATCTTTTATTTCTCTCTATATATATATATACTGGTTTGAAAGTTGCATTGTTCATTCATTTACAGGATCATGGTCTTAAAAATTACTTCCCAAAATGAACTTGACTGTTTTTGCCGCACAACTGATGCTGTTGCTCTTGTAAGCACCACATATATAATATATATTGCTGCATCTTTTATGGCTAATATTAACCAACCTTTGCTAATAAATACTATATTTTTGTTTGCAGTCGGAGCTTAAGAGTGTTGTAAACTCTTCTTATCTTGGAAAGGTTGACTCCATTTCAGTTGAAAAGACTCTCAGTGATAGGGTAAATACAACAGTTTTTTTCTTTCTTTCTGGCTTCTGTTGTTTCTTTAATTTATTACCTAACGTAACCCATTTGAATATTTATTACATTTGTTTATTAGGTAACTGTAACAAAGGAACAAGGTTGTGCGGTGACTGTTTTGCTGGGACTGGAAAGACCAGATAACATATATTATGAACAACTCGAAAGGGCTGTTGTTAACGGTGTCAAAATTTACAAGGTTTCATATTAATCTTTTCCTTTTTCCCACTAATTAATGACCTTAACTCTTAACTGTTCTTGTTTCAGGCATTATGCAAGGACAGTAGAATTGTGCCTGGAGCTGGAGCCACTGAAATCGAAATAGCCAAACGACTGGAGGAATTTTCTCTCAAACAAACGGGTATTGTTATATTCTATTTCTAAACCTAAAATGCGTAATATATGTTTTGGAATGATAGAAATAAATTTGAGTTTGTGATGTATTAATTCGCAGATCATCATCAGATGCAATTGCAATTGCAAAGTATGCTGAGAGCTTTGAACTGATACCAAAACATTGGCTAAAAACTCTTATCTAGATGTAGAGGATATCATGAAAAATTTGAAAGCAGATCATGAAGCTGGAAAGGTCAAAGTTGGCATAGACGTGAAAGAAGGAGCTTGTAAGGATGCCTCGACCTTGAAGATATGGGATCTTTACACCACCAAGTAAGCACACACATATAATCATTTGGATGACTACATTTTTGTCCAAGTACATGTTGGAAACACTCCATAAAAGCTGATTTAAATAATCAGTTTCATATCTCAAATTCAAACACCCCATTATTAGTACTAAAGTTCACGAGTAACACCAAAACCTTGTAGAAAAATATTGTAACCTTGATGAATGCTGCATACTTGTCTTTTCTGTTTAAATAAAATCACAATGCTAAATCCTGGATCCCTTGGCAAACCTACCATGAGTGCGATTTTAGTTTCTAGTCTAAAGTTGTCTTACATTTTCACTTGTAGGTATCACGCGCTCCAGTATGCTGCTGATGCAGTTTGTGATGCCTTGAGTGATGCAGTTTGTGATGCCTTGAGTGATGATCAGGTACAGCGTTAACCTATTATTCCTGCGATTTTTGTGTGCTTTTTAATTCTTAAATCATGGTATCTAGTTATTATTACGTTGTTCCGGTTGAGTGTATACATGTGAAATCGGCTTGAGTTGGAATTGTTAAGGGCATGTTACAGTCAGAAATATAATCTTTTTACGTACGTACTACCATTTATTTCATATAAAAGTTCAATTTTGTTTGCATGGCTCGAGATATATTTGTCTGTTGCGTTAGTCGAGTATGAGTATCTTTAACAACTTTCGCCTTTATGTTTACTCTTACTATAACTTTGGCTTTAAGCTGCAACTGAGTATGAGTATCAGTATCTTTTTACGACTTTGGACTTTTGCCTTTATGCCTTAGTCGGGTATACAAGATATTCATAATATTTCTGTTTAGAATAAGATTACCTGCAACTGATTTTTTGGTACCAAAACCATATATGTTTTAATTGTAACTCTTACTTGATGCCTGTGTTTCGTTTGCAAATGCTTCTTTGTTTTTTTTGTATTATCTTAAATCTTGTATCAGCTAACAAATAGTTAAAGATTAGCGAGTGAATAACTCTATACTTGTTTATGCTAATCTTTTCTTTGTCAAACAGGATCCGAACCTCAAAGTATGTTTGACCGTCAGCTAATGGCCGAACACCACGTTAGCGGTGAATCCGTATGGCAACATGAATTGTCAACTGAGAAAATAGTTTCTATATTTTATCAAACCATATGGACAAATAATCTACAACCCAAAGGAGAGGTGGAGATGCTGGCAGTTAAAATTCACCGAGATAAGCTATTTGGGTTATCTCCAGATGGTACACTATCTTCGTTTGATATTCCTTCGAGTGAAGTTTGTTGGTCCATCCCATTTCACAGAGAACTAGATCTGGATTTTTCATTTAAAAGTTCACGGAGTGATTGCTCTTATTTTGTTGATTCCTCGAGAGTTTTCATGCATACAAAGGAAAAAAGACCAGTGGTGAGCAAATACAATCTAATCCACTATGTTTTGGACGTGTTAATGCTTTATTTTCTTCCTTAAAAAATAATGATTAGTTTGCAATAAAAAAGCCAATTCAAAAAAGTTTTGTAATTACTGTCTTAAAGATATATGTTAGTTTTATTCATCTTGTTTTGTAACATTTTTTCCTTCTTTTATACTTTTGGTGCCCCAGGGTCTTTGTCATCATGCATTTGAGTTTTTTGAAGAACCCTTCAAATATTACGATGAAGAGGTTACTCCATCAAGATTGGTAACTGAAATATATGTTGATCCAGTAAAGGGTCACGCATTTCTCCTGTAAGGTCAGTGTGTGAGGAAATCCTCTGTGTCAGAGCCATACATGGTCAGCTAATTAGTTACGAGCCAGGAACCAACAATGTTTTATGGTACGAGAGGGTTGCTACTTTTATATTTGGATAGTTTCTCGGGACGAAGGTGTAAAGTTACAAAACCAACAAAACTATTTAGATCCCGACGGTGCATGGGCAGAGTTTGAACGTGAATATGTAAGGTTGTAAGAGAAAAATTAAGTTGTTTGAATTCCGTAGCTATTTCTTCAGAAGCTGGTGATTGGAAGTGTATAACAGAATGTGGCAAGTATTTCAAAGCTGTGTTAAACAATTAAATTCTGTTGTATGCATTATGTAACTTATATATATATATATATATATATATATATCTTCGTTTGATCAAGTTCGTATATCTTGTGGAATGTATCTTTGTTTTCTGAAGGTTGCTGTAATGCATTGTTGGTACTTGAAACATTTGATTTGTCATTTTGGTTTTCTGGGAATAAACCCATGGAGGGCTATTTTTCAGATTCGGATGTTCAAGTGTTTTACGTAGTACTTAATAATGTTACGTACTACGTATGTATCAGTCAGTTCTAGTTAAATAATTCATGGGTTTGTTTTATAAATATTTATAAATTTATATATTTATATCATATTTCAAATATATTGAGTTTAGAGAAAGTGTCATACATAACGTACAAAAGTCAAAAAAGCTATCTTTGCATGTAATTTTTTCATTTCAATAAAAAGAATGATTTTTATCAAGATTGAATTCAAAAAAGGCTCCACGCGTTACGCCTTATCGCGCCTTATCACGCTTTTCCACTCCTCATCTCGCGCCACGCCTTAAGCCGACACCTTGGTCTATTGCGTAGCATGGAGGTCACGCCTTTGCGAGGCCTTAGCAGCGTCATGACGCGCCTTTAGAACATTGATCAAAATAAAACAAGGTTATACTAATGGTGCTTGCTAACCCTAATCAGATATTAAAATACATTATCGTCTCGTAATACAAACAATATTTGTCACGTTTGATGTGGAAGTAAAACAGCAAAACCTTTGTGATACAATATCGAAGATATAACCCCTCGTTTGTAAAGATACTCTCTTTATACACCCGGTTTTGTCACAACTTGCTAGGAACAACTTTATCCGTCTTGTCAGGAGGTGATGTTTGTTTGAACAAATGTTGTCTCTTGGCTATAAATTTAGCGGATCTTGACCCCTTTGTATCCTTGATGTTACGGGCGGCATCAATGCCCACACGGGAGAAAGGTGTTTGTTGGGTTTGTCAAGAACTCAAGATCTTTCATTTCTGCAAGAAACACCAGATTTGATTTCTATTTGACTTTCGAGAGTGTCGTAGTGGTCATATTCATGAATTAAGATCAACAAAAGAATTTATTTTTCAGATGAAAACTTTCGGTTACTGCATTAAAATATATATAGTAAACTAGAATTGATTTTTATGGAGAAATATAGCTAAAACATCAGTCAAGATGCAATCTAACGAGTATTCAGTTTGAATCTTTGGGGTTTAAAACTAACAAAAAGTTCAATGTTCTAGGCAAACAAGAAATACACAAATATCATTTTTATGCTTTATACTTCTTTTTTATAGATGTCTCGTATAATTGTAACGTGTCAAATATGTCAACCACTCGAACTAAAAGCAATCTATTTGTCATGGTCATCATTAAAATTACACCGAAGTTGTTAATAATGGAGACTGGAGAGCAAGGAAAACAATGACTCCCTTTACAAATATTTAAAACATTTACTATCGGGCAACATTCCTATCCAGTGGCGTCTCAAGTTTTGCAAAGCCTCTATGCAAAATTCAATTGAACTACTAAAACGAGGTCTAGCAATAGAAATAAAATAATATTTTAAAGAGATGAAAAGAGAAATAATCATTTTAAAACTACTTTCACCATCTTTTTTCGGTAGAACATCTTAAATTAATCATTTATAGTCATTTTTAAGAATATATTTTAAAAATTAGTTATTCAACTCGAATACGGCTCTGTTCCCTATGAGACTATCTCAGAGTCAAATTAGTTATTCAACTCTTCATAAGTAGAAAACTATCTCCTCTTTTACATTAAATGTAAATATTTGAGATGTCAAATAGTTTCTATTGCAATTGCTCACTTATCTTTAATAAGTATACTACTGTCAAATAAAGATACTATGTATACAACTTTGTGGACCCTAACCCCACACGTGGTATGTTTGTAACAAAGAATACATACATAGTTAACAAGAAAAGATTCCATTTAAAGTTTGTTAAATATTCACTAGAGTTGTGTCTTTAGAAGAAGCAACGATATGTGATGGCTAAACAAATTTACACCAATAATCATTTTTATTGATTTAGAGGTGGCAAAATGGGTAATTGGTCAAAGCAAAGATCATCCACTAATATAACATTCACAATGTCAGGTGGGTCAACAAACATTTTGTTATGTTACTTGTGTTAATTCATAATAAATAACGTATTCTATATAATGAAAAAAAGAAGTTAATCCATATATTACTAAGACTAGCAAGCTGCGGCGGCGGGTACCTTGAAATAAATTTTTCCGGTGAATCATGTATTTTAGTTTATTATGTCCTTTTTGACAATAAATTTACGGATATCAAGAATTTCGTTTAGCCCGTGCCCGTGCTTATTTGTCCCATGCCCGTTCGGGCTCGAGCCCGTTTGGCCCGCACCAGTTCGAGCTTAAGCCCATTTTGCCCGTTGACCGTTCGGGCTTGAATATTTGTATAATGTGCTTTATTATTTGTATTAGTGACATTTAATGCAGGGTTCCCGCGCGTTGCGGCGGTGGATACCACAAATAAATTTTCCGGTAAATCATGTATATTAGTTTATTATGTTCTTTTTGATAATAAATTTACGAATTTCAAGAATTTCGTTTAGCTCGTGCCGTTCGGGCTCGAGCCCGTTTAACCGTGCCCACCGGGATCGACCCGTTTGGCGCATGCCCGTTTGGATCGTGCCGTTCGGGCTCGGACCCATTTGGACCGTTGCTGTTCGGGCTTGAATATTGTATAATGTTCTTTATTATTTGTATTAGTTACATTTTAATGCAGGAATTATGTTTAAGTTGGTTGTACAATATGCTTGGTAATTTTTATATCTTGTGTAAGGAGTGTTTTAATAACTGCATTAATTGTATTTATTAACCACTACATTAAATAACTTGACCACATTAATAGTGCTTTGTATTTAGTACATTAAGCTTTAAGACTTGTAAGTCTTAAAATTAAGATTGATGAGAAAGATCATTAATAGTGCATTATGTATTGTACAATAGACTTTGTATTTTGTAAGTATTAAAATTTAGACCATGAAGAGAAAGATTCATTCCTCTATTATAAGTAGTATAGATATTTGCCTATTTAGTAAGAGTTTTTGTGAGAACTGTTAGTTTTTTGTTAAAAGATAATCTTTTTTAAAATAAATAGATCTGTTTAGATAAAAGTAGATATCCAAAACTTGTTGAAAACTTGCAAATCTTGTCGAAAATACCCAAAACTCGTCGTAAACTAGTTTCAATCACTTGTACTCGCGGTTTAAATCTATTACAAGATGTTTTAACAAAAAATCTTGTCGGGACTTCTCAAAACTCGCTTGAAGTTCCCAAAATTTGCTAAGAATGTCAATCCAATTAATTACTGATTAATCCCGCCAGACCGATTACAAGCTACAAAAAAATCTATCGGCCAACTATCGATTCACGATTTTTGTAACCTAATGTACAATCCAATTAAACACAACAAACAAAAAATCTAAGTGAACCATGTAAAAAAATATTAAACTTGAATATATAGTCAATGCTTGTACACTTTTATGAATATTTTGTTAAATGTATATTAAACGCGATCTGGCTTGGGTAAACACGATTATTTGAAAATAAAAACCGAAATTGAACTGTGATAAGCGTTTCGGTTCTTGGTTATCGTTTTTTGCGGTTTTGGATTGAGCGGGTCGGCTCGGTTTGTTGGTTTCACATATTCATTGAACACCCCTATCCATAAAGCTTAACTTTATAATTATCAAATTAGTCATTTTGAAGAACGGAAAAAACATTGCTCACTAAAATATTGGGACCGAGAGAAGAAAAACTAAAATAATAAATTTAAAAACATGATTCACCATAAGTTTTTATTTCAGGGTACATGCGAGTAATGTATCATATTAGACGAGTACCTATGTATAACAACGATATTTTCTAGCATCAAATAGTTATAGTGATATTTTGGTTACACAAAACACTTAACTAAAATATCATTATAACTGTTTGCCGTTATAAAATCCAGTTGCTATGCACATATACTCGTCAAGTAATTATCAATATATTAATTTTTTTTCACCTTGGCTGATTGAATATTTTTGGGATACAAAACATAGATCTACATCATAATAAGCGTGTATGATATTGATCATTAAATCTTTTTAGATGCATGTTTTTTTTTTTTCAAAAACAAAATAGTGATGCATGGCTTAATTATCTTCACTTATTTATAACAATGCATTTACAATTTGTCATGCATATGTTTTCTTTTATAGATGCGAACACCTAAGTTGTCATAATCACTTAAGTTGGCCATTATAGAGTTGTCATATATAAATCAAGTGTTCAAGAAAAAATGAAATTGTAAGAAACCATGTATAAGTTAATATTGCAAAGTTGTCAAATATAGATTAATTAAGGGCAATAAGGGCAATTTAGGCAATACATTAATATAAGTTTCCCACTTTCAAGAAAAAAGGTTTTTACATTATAGATAGTATAGATATTTACTTTTGTGAAATAAAACACAAGTCAAAAGCCTAGCATCGGGTTTGTTAAGTTCGCATATCAAACATTTTTTTAAGCTTAAAATTGAAGAAAACATGGTAAATATACAGATTTTTTCATGACTAAACACAAACTAAAAAAGTATATATATAACTTATAATTTATAACATCAATGCTTTAGTATCATACTGAGAAACATGATTGCATTACTATTATTGACTCCTACAAAAAGTTGTGTGTTTTTATCCAAAAAAATCATCGTGACTTGTAACCAAAGCACATTTTACCATCTCTAAAATATGAAAATGTGGTTTGTTGTAAAGGGGTGTGATTGGTTATTTATCTTTTGTGAAGCTTAAAAGTAGAGCAAATTCCAAATTTAATCAATGATTTTACTTTTAGGTTCTAAGAACTAATTAGAAAACCATTTCTAAAAATGGTCTTGCTAGCCCAATAGACTAAGCGATTTTTTTTATTTTTTTTACATTAAGGGAATATTTGGTTAGTGGTTTTTTGCTAAATTGACGGTTGTGTTTTGTGCTAGACTGTACTTTTTGTGCGACGATCTTTTGTCTTCCAGAAAAAAAAACTAAGAATTTTAAAAGAAAGTCAAGCTTTTTTGTTTTATTTTTTGAAAAAGAATAAAACACGGTCTAGAAAAAAAAAATATGTCCTCTCATTTGTATTTATGTGCGATCATTTTTTGTCTTTCTGTAAAAATCCTATTTTTAAACAAAAATAAAAATTCATCTTCGACATCTTTTGAGGTCCCTAATCGTTGAGGCTTGTTGAAAAAGAATATTGGATGCGACCAAGTGAGCCAATTTTTTTGATAATTTAAACTACACTATAAATTAGTTCTTGGGGGAGGGAAATTAAAATAAAAGCCAAATATTTTGAAATTTTACATTACAATTGTTTTATTAGGGACTGCCTTGTGCCTCCATTATCTCCACCCATGGATGTAGTTGTTAGGTGTATTTAGAGGTGGCAAAATGTGCCCAAAAGCAAAAAGATGAGCTAAATGAGCACATTTTTGAAAGATTTGGACATATTTAGCCCCATCTTTTTTTTTTTAAATAGGCACATATAGCCCATTGAAAACTTAAATGGGCACTAACGGGCACATTTTTTTCTCAATTGTAGAACATTACGATCGTTTTAAAGATATTTTCTTATATGATATACTTAAGTTTTTTAATATAAATAAGATATTACGTTTAAGGAATTTATTTCATCGCGTTTAGGTATTTTATTAAGCGATTTGTATAACATGTGCCCGTTGGCCGTGCGTTGCTTAGCCTGCCCGTGCCCGCCCGACCGCCCGTTTGCCACTTCTAGGTGTATTAGTGTAAAATTCTACTATAGCATTTTTTAAAGGAAAATGATGCAAATAGACCATGCTACCGAGTCATATCACTTTCCTGACCACTTTTATTTTTAATTTGAAAATGGACCGAGGCAACCAATCGTTATCATTGGGCAACTCATCCACATTATGACAAGTGTCCGTATGTGTAGAGTATTGTTTTTGGCAACTAAAAGCATTTGGAACCGTATTTTTAAAAGGGTTTTTGGTCATTTTACATAATATAAATAAAATATTCTATATACTAAAGATTGGGTAAAGCTGTGATCCTAATACATATTTTTCATACAACTGCTTTCCTAATACATACTTTTCAAACTACTGCTTCTTCTTCTCTGCTTCTTCATTCAAACACACATACAACTGCCATTAAAGCCTCCTCTATACAGATTCAAGTTTCAAATCTACAATTCGATTTTCACCCATTCAAAATCACTCTCCCTGATAAAGTCTGATTCAAAACCTAATCACTAATGAAATCTCATAACAACCTCTACTCACCACCATTACTTTGTTAAGGGTCAAATCTAGCTAACATACTTACAAAAAAATTTCGATCTAGCTAATATGACCTGTTGGTAGTAGGTTACCAGATCACCTTTGAAAAAAATTTGCGCAGTTAGTCCCTACATGATAACGACCGTTAGCTAGATGATAACAACCGTTAAAAAAAAAAAAAAAAAAACAAAACAAAACATAAAATTTAAATTTTTTTTAGGGACATTTACATCTATATCCTTGAAAAACATGAATATTACTTCAATATCCTTACAAATTTTGTAATTACATAAATATCCTTCCAAACCTTCATAATACACGTGTATATCCAAATACAAAATTCAATCATTACAAAAGGATTTTAGTATACAGTTTTCAATGATATGACTTTTATACCCTTTTAATTTTCTTTGACTTTTTCATGTGGTTTCTTCATCTTCTCTACCTCTTCAGTTCTTACACAACTCAAACTCATAATATTTCAAATTGATGAGCTGTTCGAGATTTGGGTTTATTATACAGATTTGAGTATCATTAAAAAAATAATAAATAAATAATTAAATTTTATGCAGTTTTTGCTTCCCAGAACATCTACGAATTTGAATAAATTTGTTTTTCATTTAAGAATTGTTGTGTTTAATTGTTGTTAATATCTATTTGATTTCAATAATTTTGAGTTATATTAGAAGTATATAAAATCTCCACTACAACACTCATTCATGGCAATCTGCGTACCATTTTCTTGTTAATAAAATACTAGTGTCTCTTATAATGCATCTAGTTATTTCTATAAGGATTCTAAATTATGAGACCCTAATTAAATTGAGTAGCAATGGAAAAAGAAGAAAACCTTTCCCGAATGTAAAAGTAACAAAATAAAATGTATGTGGTCTTATTTCTTTGTATTACAGGTGACAAGGGTAAAAATGTATAATCACTTAGTAAATAACAGTTAAATAATTTTTAAATATATAGAAACACTTAATATACAATAAAAATATGTATTTGGATATATGCGAGTATTCTGAAGTTTTAAAAGGATACTGATGTAATTTAAAATTTTGTAAGGATATTGAAGTAATATTGATATTTACCAAGGATATAGATGTAATTCTCCCTTTTTTTTAAATTATAATTTTTATAAAAAATGGATAAATTTTTATAAAATATTTTTTAATTCGTAATTGGTTTTTTTTAAACATTTTTTTTTAATTACGTAAATTTTTTTAAAAAAACGTAATTTTTATAAAATTTTTAAATTTAAAAAAAAAACGTATTTTTTGAAAAATACGTTTTAAAAAAAAACGTATTTTTTAAAAAAAACGTATTTTTTATAAAAAACGTATTTTAAAAAAAAGTATTTTTTAAAAAATACGTTTTTTTTAAAATACGTTTTTTTTAAAAAAAATTTAAAAATTTTATAAAAATTTAAAAATTTTATAAAAATTACGTTTTTTTTAAAAAATTACGTTTTTTTTAAGAAAAAATTACGTAATTTAAAAAAAACGTTAAAAAAAACCAATTACGAATTAAAAAAATATTTTATAAAAATTTATCCATTTTTTATAAAAATTATGAATTAAAAAAAATTTAAATTTTTTGTTTTGTTTTTTTTTTAATGGTCGTTATCATCTAGCTAACGGTCGTTATCATGTAGGGACTAACTGCGCAAATTTTTTTCAAAGGTGACATGGTAACCTACTACCAACAGGTCATATTAGCTAGATCGAAAAAAATTTGAAAGTATGTTAGCTAGCTTTGACCCTTAACAAAGTATATTACGTAGATGTGTATTTTTTGAAAAAGACGTTCATGCACCTTTAAACTTTTCACCCTTTAAATTATTAAAATACAGTAATGAAAAATAGTGTAATTTCCTTGCCCACTTTTCCTTCTCACTTTTTCTTGAAACTGCAGGGATCACGTATTGTTAGTACAAGGATTCTGAGAGAATTCTTGGTACTACTTTTGGCATGTGCATACTACACGTAGACCATCATTCACGTTCCCTTTAAATCAAGTTCGGATGTAGTTGGTACTTGTTCATATGCAAGGTGTTAAACATGTTTTTTTTCCAGGATTTCGAGGCTTTGACACCAAATCTTCTAGCAAGAACTATAGAGACAATGGAAGGTGGCAGATTAGTTATTATGTTGCTTCGTTCTTTGTCTTCACTTACCAGCCTATATACCATGGTCATGGTACGTGTCAGAGTTTTTTTCTACCAGTTTCTTTAGACACTATTAACGATATGGTCAGTAAATTGGAAGTGTTATGAGTTTATCAGCTGTGTTGTAGCAACAACTCTGTTCTAATGTGTTAATTTTAAATAATACATTTGACTGATAATCAAGCTTGTTTTCAGATAAAAAGAATTATTAACTAGATTCTTGGTACTTGCAGGATGTACATGAGATATTCCGCACAGAATCTCACACATTAGCCACTGGACGCTTCAATGAACGATTCTTACTTTCTCTTGCATCATGTGGATCTTGTATAGTTATGGATGATGAGTTGAATATACTACCAATCTCATCTCATATGAAGTCAGTCACACCGGTTCCAGTAAAAGAGGTACTTTCCAGCAATATGAAATGATACTTGAGATTATTTGTTATTCAATGCTGACTTTTGTTAGTTCCATTGGAACTGCATTCTAATTTTTTAATGTTGCTTCTTGTCGTCAATGAAAGGACTCCGAGGGACTCTCAGAAGCAGAGCGTGAATTGAAAGATATGAAAGAAGAATTGAAATATGCGTTTCCTGTTGGTCCACTGATTAAAAAGTGTTGCACACACTACCAGGTATCAATGTTTCTTGTTGTTTTAAAAAATGGTGCATTTTTTTAAATATCTTACTTTGCCAGCTTAATTTTGGTGTCTCCAATACAATAGATGCCGTGATACATCCTATTGAGCAGATGGGGTTTTCCTTGATATTGACATTATACAATTTTATGCATACTAGGAGTTGACATAATTTGTATATTTTATGTAGGCAAAAGTTGTTAGTCGCTTTCTTGAAGCGATATTGGATACGAGACTTCGCAGCACTGTGGCTTTGCTTGCTGGTCGTGGGCGTGGGAAGTCGCGATACAGTATCAAAAATCATAATATGGTTTTCTGACATTTTTCAGGAGCATCTAGATTTTGATATTGTGAAAAGCTCAAACCCAGAGTTAAAGAAAGTGACAACCAGAATAAATATCTACAAACAACATAGACAGACAATTCAGGTATTTATGCGTTTGACTCTTTTGGAAATAATTTTTTGATCAAAATCTATGTAATTCATATTATACATCTCTGAAACCGCGATACAGTATCAAAAATCATAATTGTGATACAGTATGCTTACAAAATCTGATTAGTTTCTGCATTTGGGAGTATCATTGTATTGAATCTGCCTGAGTAATCTCATCTTGATAATTACAACCATTTTTTTTCTTGCAGTATATACAACCTCATGAATATACAAAACTTTCTCAAGTCTAACTTTTGGTGGTTGATGATGCCGCTGCTATTCCACTGCCGATTGTGAAGTCTTTGCTTGGGCCTTATCTAGTTTTTCTGTCTTCTACTGTTAATGGGTATGAAGTAAACATATATTCTCATATATTCTACTGTTATGGAAATTGTAGCATATAGTGAAAATGGTGCACAAGGGGTATTCAAGTTTCAAGAGCTAAAGTTTTTGAATTTGTCTGATCTACCAATGTTGGTAGGTTTCTGCAACCCTATTATTTCAGTTGAGCTACCTCAATTAGTAGAGTTGAGACTTGACGGCCTGCCAAAATTCACGAGCATTTATCCCGAGAATAAGTCATCAACATCTTCTAGTTCCGCAATTCAACCTTTCTTAAGCAAAGAGGTAATATGTGTATGTCGATATATTAATTAAAAGTCACACATATAAGTGTCAATATATATATATCTTACTATCTAGTTGCACGGATGTATTAACAAGCTAGGCCTATATGTTGTGCAGGTTGTGATCCCTAAGTTGGAGACATTGAAAGTTTCTAAGATGGAGGCATTGCAAAGTATATGGCCTTATCAATTTTGCAGCAGCGGGGACGTTAACAGCAGCGGGGACGTTAACAGTTTTTACAGGCATTGCAAAGTATATGGCCTTATCAATTTTGAAGTGAGATATTGTGATAATCTTGTGAATATTTTTCCGAGCAATCCGATGCCATTGTTGCGTCATCTTATTCGTCTCTGTGTTGAAGATTGTGGTTCCATTGGATTTTTATTCAATAATGACGTGGGATGTGTTGGTGAGATTGAGGAGGGTTGTAGCAGCTTGAGATACATTACAATATGTGTTGAAGATTGTGGTTCCTTCGCTAGGTTTGATGGTGGGCATTATAACATCAACGAATCAGTTGAAAGGAGCCACGAGGTATGTAATGTCATTCTTATTCCTACTTTGAGTTTCAACTTATAGAAGGAATTCCACATCTCAACTGAATTAGATATTCACATTTGTTTTATGTAATGATAGCTGCAGATGAATGATATAAACAGGGGAGAGATAGTACAAGTTGATGATATTGTTCCAGATGTGAATGTTCCAATTCCATTTCATGTCTTATCTACGTTTCATCACCTCAGACACCTTTATATAAGAAGACGTGCTGATGTTGAGGTGGCGTTTGAGATAGAGAGTGCAACCAGTAAAGATTTAGCAACAAGTCAAAGGGATAATCAACAATCACCGCTCCTTCCCTACTTGGAGATCTTAAGGTTATATCAGATGGAGAATATGAATTATGTGTGGAAGTGTAATTGGAATAATATTTTATGTTCTACGACACAACAGAAAGCCTCTTTCCAGAACCTGAAAACCATATATCTTGCAGTGTGCAAAAACATAAAGTATTTGCTCTCACCTTGCATGATTAAACTTCTTTCCAGCTTAGAGCGAATTGACATATGGGGTTGTGATGCTATTGAAGAAGTTGTTTCAAATAGAGATGACGAATATGAAGAAATAGCTACATCTTCCCAAACAAACACTACTTTCTTACCCCATTTCGACTATCTCCGTCTTTCTAATCTACCACACCTAAAGCTTATTGATGGTATTGTCTCCGATATGACTTCAAGTACGAATTCTACTCATGATCACTTTAAGGTATGTTTTTCTTTTCATATATCCTAATCCTATGCATAGTCAACTATCTTTTTAATTTCTTTTAATATCCATTCTTCATTATGTATGACGTCTATTGAAAAGATTGCGAGTGGTAGAATAATTTGGTAAAAATGATAGAGAAAAGTTAATTAGAACACATTTTTTCATAAAAAATAACATACTTTCGTCTTTTTCTTTTTAAATTAAAATATCTCGTAAACAGTTAATAGTTACGCGAAATTAATTTTATCATCGCGACGAGAATTAAACTATCTTTCTATATATATGCACTTCTATTTTACTTTCGACGAACATTTTATTCAAAATTTTCGCCCAAAAAAATCACATGTGATTCCAAAAATCACATGTGATTTATTACTTTAATAATCACATGTGATTTTTTTAATTTTTTTTATTTTTATTTTATTATTATTATTTTTATAACTTCGATTTCGAACTCGATATTGCGAGCCAGCTAAAATCACATGTGATTTATGATATCATACTTGATTTCTAAAATAACAAATGACAAGTGATTTTTAAAATAACAAATGACAAGTGATTTTACAAATCGCATGTGATTTTTCTGGGCGAAACTTTCTAACACTAAAAAATTGTCGAAAATATATCAAAGTGCTCGTCTACTGAAAGATAAAAATATTCTTTTCGCAATTGTGTATTTTTTGTAGCTTGAAGATTTACCGTTAGCAAGATTATCCCATTTGTTCTTTAGAAAAAAGTGCTATTTATTGATCTCACCTCTAAAAATGATATACGCTAATTTTGTTATTTGTGTTATTTCTAATTCTATGTAATGTAATATAAAGTTGAATGTATACCTCAAATTCTCTAAAGACCCGATGAACTAATTCTTGCTATTCATTTTGTTTTATCAAAAATAAAAAAATAAAAAAAAATAATAACTCACTTTCATCATTTTCTTTAGAGTAAATTGCATTTTTGGTCCTTAAGGTATGGCCAAATTGCAGGTTTCGTCCCTAATGTTTCGAAAGTGCAGCGATAGTCCCCATTTTGAAGGTTTTGTTGCATGTTTGGTTCCTAATATGCAACTAGAGGTGGCAAAACGGGCGGGCCGGGCGGCACGGGCTACGGGTCAAACGGGCTATGGGCCAAACGGGCGCGGGCTAAACGGGCACAGGCTAAACGGGCACGAGCCAAACGGGCTCATCTTATACGAATCGCTTTTAAAAAGACCCAAAATGACGAAAAAAATTCATCGAACGTAACACCTCATTTATATTTAAAAAATTAAATCTAAGTTTTTCTTTAAAAACAAACTAATGTTCGAGAAAAACATGTGCCCATTATGCCCATTTAACTTCTAAATGGGCAATACATCTCCATTTCAAAAAGGAAGGGCCAAATGTGCTAAATCTTTTAAAAGTTTGCCCATTTAGCCCATTCTTTGATTTTGGGCACAAATTGCCACCTCTATCTGCAACTTAAGGACCAAACATGCAACGGAAACTTCAAACTTTTAGGCACCAAACATGCAACAAAACATTTCAAAATAGGGACTACCTCTGCAGTTTCAAAACGTTAGGGACGAAACCTGCAATTTGGCCATACCTTAAGGACCAAAAATACAATTTACTCTTTTTTTTTAAAAAAAAAAATGTCACAAACCATTAATCGTTATATGAAACCAATCATACCATCATGGCGATAGTTAAATCATCTTTCTATAGAGGGCACTTCTATATACTTTCAACGAACTTTTTTTTGACTGTTTTTTGTGAGTGTTGAAATTTACGTCTGAAAAAAATCACATATAATTTGTTATTTTAAAAACACAAATCACGCGTGATTCCTAACATATAAATCACATGTGTTTTTCCACATGCAAATTTTAACACTAAAAAAAACTCGAAAAAAAGTCCGTCGAAGTTATATCAAAGTGCCCGTCTACTCAAAGCTAGATAAAAAAATTCTCGTTGCGATTTTCTATTTTTTTTCTTTTTCTTTTTTTAATTTCGATGAAAAAATAAATAACCAAGATTTGTTTATTGAATCTTTAGAGGATATAAGGTATATATTGAACTTAACTCATATAACAAAGTTTAACAATTATATGACTATAAAAATATATGAGCGTGTTTAGGATTGCTCAACTATTGGGCTCTTTTTAACGTAGATAAACATCGGAAAAAATAAAATGAATAAATTATATGCTTATAACAAGTCAATATACAGCATGTTAGGATATGTTTATTTTAAATTCTTTATACTTTTTACAGCTTAGACAAATTAATTCCTTGCTGGGGCTAAACTCTTGGTATTGATGACATGTTCAACTAAACTTTCAAAATTATCAAAGCAATATTATATTTATCAGACTACCTCTAAAATCGAATGAGTGTTACATGTATACAACAAAAAAGTGTACGTACACTAATTTTTCATATCACATAGTGTTCTCAGGTGGGTTTTGCTTCTCCATCATTATGCCAATATTCCAGAAAGATAGAGATCCGTACATGTGAGACGTTAGCAACTCTGATTCCATTCAGTGCAGTGGGAATTTTACAAAAGCTTGAAGAGCTGGAAATAGACTCTTGCCGGTCACTAAGGGAGATATTTGAGATTAAAAGGGTCAACAAGAATGGTAGTGACAGTGCTAATGCTGATGATGAAATTGGTGATATACTTTCTGGAGTGACGATTCCAAGGTCCACAAATATTACTTTGCTTGAATTGCCCAACTTAAAGATATTGCGGATTTTCAACTGTGATCTTTTGGAACATGTATTTACAAGTTCCACACTTGAAAGCCTCAAGCAACTTAAAGAGTTGACCATAAAAGAGTGTAATGCAATGCAAGTGATTGTGAAGGAAGATGGACAACACAACTCTAAAACTGTTCTCTTTCCCCATCTAAAGTCTCTTACACTAATCGATTTACCAAATGTCGAAGGTTTCTTCTTGGGGATGAATGAGTTCCGATGGTCAATATTGGATGAGGTTAATATCTATGGTTGCCCAAAAATGAAGACTTTCACATCTGGTCACTCGATTACTCCAAAGCTCCTCTACATACAAACAGGCATTGGCAAGCATAGTCTTGAATGTGGTCTCAACTTTCCATTGGCCAATGCATCTCATGCGGTATGTTATTACCATAATTGCATCAACAAATCAATTAAATCTCTGTTTCCTTTATTATTTGGCAATTAATTTTGTTTATGGTCGTGTGTCTACCTGATGATGATTACGTTTGTGTTTCTTCATTAGGATATTCAGTTCCATAGCTCAAGTATGTGTTCTAATCCAAATATAATAAAGCCACTTCAGTTCCCTTGGTCTTTTTCAAATCTTGTTGAAGTAAAAGGAGGATTGCATACAAACCTGTTGAAGAGCGGCTTTATTTTTCGATGCAACGAATTGATAAATCTGCAGAATCTTGAAAAGCTTGATATCAGGAGAAAGTATCGGCTGTCATCTATCGAGTATTGGCAGTCATCTTTAGAGGAAGTAAAGGAGATATTTGAAGTAGTAGATTTGGAAAATGATGATGTGAATGAAAAGCGATCTGTTGTGGTATTTCCAAAGCTAAAAGAAGTGACTCTGGAAGGGCTTGATAGTATGAGGTATACATGGAAGAGCGGTAGGTGGATAACATTGAACTTTCCAAACCTTACAAAAGTGCTAATTGAGAAATGTCCGCTTCTTGAACATGTTTTCACATGTTGCATGGTTCGCAGTCTATTACAGCTACATGAGCTTGAAATTAGTAGGTGCGATAAAATGGAGGTAATTGTCAAGAAAGCAGAAGATTCTGACACTAGAGCTACTGATGTTGTTGAGTTTCGTTCTCTGAAATCCATAAAACTTGGTTCCCTTCCAAATCTCAAGGGATTTTGCTTGGGGACGGAGGATTTTCTATGGCAATCATTAGATACTTTGGAAATCAAAGGCTGTCCACAGATAACGGTTTTCACGTGTGGACAATCAACTACTCCACAGCTGAAGGTAATAGACACATCTTTTGGATTGTGTTACGCAACAGAAGACCCAACCTCATTTATAAAGGCCAAACAACAAGAGGTACGTGATCTCAGTCAGATATTTACATGTTTATCATATTCAGGGGTTCGAATCACTCTATTAATTAATACTCTATTCTCCTACAGGGATTGCAGTTCTGAGGAAACAACGAGTTTATACCTGATATTTAGTGATGCATTATTTTGGTATCTAATTTGACGTCAAGAATATTGAATAAGTAATATTGCACCTGTACGTGTACAGGGTCCATGCCTCAACCTTGCTTGTAGTTTTCATTTGTTCCGTTTTTCAATAAGCGGAAACTTGTTTCTCAACCTTATGTGAATGAATTGACTTGTTCAATGCCGATCAACTAATTATATAAATAGGCTTTAATGAGTTCCAGCATCTGCTATTTGTGGTGAAATTAGTATACATGCCTTTATTAGGAAGCAAAGTTAGAATCATGGTTCTGGACCAAATGGCGAAATGCCTTTTTTTTCCCGTAACATGTATCATAAAACAACCCTATGTGCTGAAATAATTAGCATTACCTATTCGACGTGGTTGTTTGTTCAACTGGTTTATCTGGCTATATTGATTACATTACTTCATCCAAATACTTAAGCTGCTTCCTTGATTAGATTACTATTTTGATATTATAGCTCGAGGTAATTTAATTTCAATTTTAAATAATAACAATTCCTTAATTGTTACTGTAGAGGGAATAGTAACCTTTTTGTCACTGTTCAATACAATTTTTGGTTGGTTTTCAACTAAAGTTTGCCAAAAATGGGTTTTGTGAAGAAATATACATATCAACTGTTTGATAAATAGTAAATCAGTTACTATTTATTAATTGTTAAATTAGCTATCAGGTGTTTGTTTTTTTGCTTCTTTGAGGGTCTTGAGTGTTCTATGATGATAGGAGTTTTTGAAGAAGGCTCATTTGTTGTTGCCTTGATTTTTTAGATCCTAAATGTTTGTGTAACACTATCTCATTTATATGATTTATAAGGTTTGGCATGGAAGATACCATCCTTGACTATCCTCTTCTATAAAACATGTTAGAATTAATGTATATCTTCATTTGTTTTGGTCATAATCATGATTTGGACTTTTTTAATTGAGTACACAGGTGAAACAATGACAAGAAATATGGGACTAAATGAAACAATGAATTCAAATCACTCATCAATGATAAACATTCTTTGTCCACATTTATCACTAGCAGCAAGGTTAGTGCGATGGAATTACTTTTATGTCAGGGTTTTAGTTTCGGATTTGGGTTAGGCATTTGTATATACAAATTCTGTTCATTATTGCAGGGATAATCTAACAGAGGTACTTAATTTATCAATAGAACAAAGAAATGTAAATTGTGTTTTAGAAACTGACTTGGGAAAAGAAATACTCAGGAGTATGAAAATACATTTGTTTTTCAAACTAAACTTGGTATATAAAGCAAATTTCATGTTATCTTCAAGTTAAGACTTTGTGTGTTGTGTTGTATCTTTAATTGATAAACTTTTGAGGCTAGCATTTGTTAGTACTTTTTGAAAGGATGAAAAATCCTTAACTGATGTTTGAATCTGGTGCTTTGAAACACAAACTATATTATTGTTGGTATATCATTTTCTGTTTGTTTATCACCTTGCATTATTGTAAAAATGTTTCATTTAATAACACCTTTTTTTTTTTTTTTTTTTTTTTTGGTAGGCGAGCTAGAATGAATGTTGTTGGAACTTGAAAACTACTACTACTTTGCATCAAAATTGTTGCTTAAAAGACTATGGTTTGGATGTATGCTGCATTGGTCAGGTGAGACTATTTCCTGAAATATCTCGAGCGACCTACCAATGGTGCGTAACATATATAAAGATGTACAATTGTAAATATGTAAATATTCGTCATTGGTCTAAAATGTGTTTCATAAGCAAAAAGCTTTTCACGGTGTGGTCTGGCTCTTTGTTTGTTTCTGTCTCGGCATCCATTGATGTTAATTGGAGTCTCTATCCGTAATACGATGTTGTGTAACTAGACTACTAGAGGTTGTAGTTTCTTTGTGGTTTCAACTAATAGTCGTAACTTGAAAGTACCATATATGTCAAATGTGTTTAAAAAGGTTGTGTTTTGAACGCATAAATTGGTGGTAATTTCTCTTTGATAGATTAACTAAATAATGATGGATTTATTGGATTTTATTCACTGGTATGTCTTGAATTTATTAATATTGAAGGTCTTGCTAGGAAAATGTGGCAAACCATTATCAAGATAATCAAGTGTGACAAGAGATCAAATTTGTAATGAATTCTTATACAAAAGTTATATAATACTCCGTAATGCTTTAGTGACGTTGGAATTTATTATAGTTTGCATAGAGTATGTAATGCCAATTCGACTACCTATTATTTGGTAAGTTGAATGACGATGTGTGACATTGTTTTCATAAAGCTACTAAGTTCATAATCCTAATAAACAATCTTAAACAGACACAGTCGTAGTTAACGTTATTAATTTACTTTATATAGTTAACATTATTGATTCTCTTTATATGAGTGCTGAACACAGGTTATTAGCTAGTATTGTATTATATATCTACTTTAGTAAGATAAAACACAAGTTAAAGCTTAGCATAGAGGCAAATGTTTGCTTGCAAGGGATGAGGAGCCATCAAACATCTTGGTAATTTATAAGATCAATGCATGTTAAGTTCGCATATCAAACATCTTTTTAACATTAGAATTGAAAGAACATGGTAAACACAATTTTTTATAACTAAACACAAACTAAAAAAATATATAACTTGTAATTTATATGATCAATGCTTTAGTATCGTACTAAGATCATGGATACATTACTATTATTTTTATAAAACACACTAAGGATCTATGATTGAACCCCATTGTAGAGCGCGAGATTCTAATTCCTAGTTGTAACTAAAAAATGTGTGAATTTTTTTAAAAGTAAACAACAGTGGACATGACCTAAGGCTGTGACGTGCACCAGTAACAATAGCAAGGAAAATGCCTTTTCCTTGAGGGAAACCCAATTCAATACTTGCGGGAAAGTGAAACAAAACCAAGAATAAGATAGCAAGCGGGACTTGAGTCTTGAAGTTAAGAGGAGAGATAAACGAATTTTAAAAAGATATATTTTATTTTATTGGTTGTTGTGTGTGTATGTATGTATTAGGGGTATTTTTAAATAATATAAAAAATTAATAGAAGATAGAGAAGGTGCTGCAATGGTTGTGGGAAAGTTGAAAGAAAATGTTTTGAAAGAGAAAAAGCTGATGTGGCTAAGAAAACGCCTCATCACACCCAAAGCATGTCTAACTTATTATGTAGTGCTATTTTTGTGCATGTACCCGAAGCATGTTTTGGGCATGTCATTTGGACTTGCTTATATAGGTATGTCCATATAAGTCTTTCGTACTTATTTTTGTGATTAATATATTTGTCGAGCTATTAGTTCCCCTTTTCCCAAAAAAAGAAAAACAATCTACTTTACCACCTCTAAATATAGAAAGGGCTATTAATTTTATTTATTATTTTTTTTTTATTTATTTTTTTTATATCCTTTTTAAAGCTTAGAAATAAGAGCAAATTCTAAATTTTATTTATCTTTTTTACTTTTGGGTTCAATAACTAGTAAAAGAAAACCATTTTCAAAAATAGTCTTGCTAAACCAATAGACCGTGCGACTTCACTAGTTTTTTTTACATGAGTCCAAGAAGAAGGGAGTATTTGGTTGCTAGACCTACAACTATGTTTTTTTTGTTAGATCGTATTTTTCGTGCGACTACCATTTGTCTTTTGCAAAAAAAAAAGAAAAAGAAAAAACATTTATAAATTTTGAAGAAAATAAAATAAACTTTTAGTGTTATTTTTGGAAAAAGAAAAAAACACGGTCTAGTAAAAAAAAAATAGGTCCCCTCATTTGTATTTTTGTGCGACACATCAAAAAATAAAATAAAATAAAGAATGATACGAAGTGGTGCCAATAAATTCCCAATGCAACACAGAAATCACCACCGCTTTACGCGTTTTCCAACAACAGCATGCCAACTGTTCGATCAAATGCCTCGTAGAGATATTGTTTCATGAAATGTCATGATCACTGGCTGTGTCAAATGCCGTTCAAAGACGTGGTTTCTTGAAATGCCATGTTGTCAGCTATGCTCGAGTGGGTATGTCAAGAGGCGCAAAAGGCTTTTGATATGATACCGGACGAGTGTAGGAATTCCATTACGTGGAATGGGATAGTTTCAGATATGTGAAGAGCAGGAGGGTGGATGAGGCGAATAATGAGGATAATTGGGATGTGATTTCGTGGAACTGTTTGATGGGCGGGTATGTGAGCACGAGGAGGTAGGGTGATGCCAGAGTGCTTTTTGATAGGATGGTGATATGTAATGAGGTTTCGTGGAATACTATGATTTCGGGTTATGCTCAAAGTGGGGATTTGTGCAGTGGTGGAACTTGACAATTTATTTTGGGAGGGCCGAATCGGAGATTCGTTTGTAACCTTAACTAAATTACCCCAAAAACCTATAATATTTACACTAGGTGCCGTAAATAGGTCTACATTTTCGTGCATTTTGAGCACGTGTGCCGAGATCACTGCCTTAGAATTGGGATATCAATTTCATGGGCGGCTTGTTAAGGTAGGACTCGGATCTAGGTGGTATGTAGGAAATGATTCTTGTTGATGTATTGCAAATGTGGAAACATAGATGAAGCTAATGCTATATTTGAAGAAATTTCGATAAGGACTGTTTGGTGGAACACAATCATTCTTGGATATGCACGACATGGCTTTGGCAAAGAAGCTCTAAGAGTTTCGAGTCAATGAAGAGTGGCGAGTCAAACCCAATCAAGTTACTATGGTAATCATCTGTTACATTAGTTCATCAACTCATCCACTTTTTATGTGATGACAAAAGGAAAAATCGATTAATTGTTCTATTTTTATAGTATAAATACTTGAGTTCTTTTAATAGAATCTTAAATGAGACTTTGGTCTTACATGCTCCTATAGGTAACATATTTATATAATTGTCTCGTTTCGTTTTCTACATCCATGTTGGTGTGTTGTGCGCATGTAGTCACAGTGGATTAGTAGATAGATGCACACACTACTTTTACACTATGAATCGTGATCATGGAATAGCTGCAAATTCAATATACTATACGTGCAAATTAAATATACTATACGTGCAAATTCAATATAGCTGCAAATTCAATAAACTATACGTGCAAATACTATACGTGCAAATTCAATATACTATATGTACATACATGATTGATCTCCTCGGTCGAGCAAGGCCCCTAGATGATGCTCAAAATTTGATGAAAAGTATGCCATTTGAACCAGATGTCGCTACTGTGAACCAAATAATCTTAATTCTTATGCTTCTTATGTAAAATTATTAGATGAAGGACCAAACATGTTAAGTAGGAAGTTTGTAACCATAATGGCGGTTACAAACGGTTAGAAAATGGTTACAACGGTTGGAACATACCGTTTGGAAACATATATATATATATATATATATATATATATATATATATATATATATATATATATATATATATATATATACCATGTACAAATTGATTCATAGTTAATAGACAATTTACTTATTCATTTCAATACACTTTGCAATCTATATACTTTGATCTAGAGATTGGGACAACATTGGCATCAAGAGCAGAGTTATACGCAACGTTTTTGGATTCCATACGCGAGACAAACCCAAGGGTACGCAGGAAACCCTTTTGTTTTCGACAAGATTTTTGTTTTCTCTCTACTTCCAAGAGAAACAAGAAGTGAATAAGCATACGTAAAAGATAGTGCACGATCATTTACGTAGGGGATTGCAAACGTTTACACTAGGGATGAGCACGGTACCGGTCCCGTACTGATCCCGTACCGAATTAGTGGTACCGATTTTTTCCCGAGCATAAATTAATGGTACCGTACCGTATCGAACAGGATTCGGATACGGTGCGGAAATCGAGTTTTCCCGCTTTTTCGAAATTTCCGATTTGGTACCGGTCCGTGCGAATTAGTGGTCCCGATTTTTTCACCTTATTTCGTAGTCCGTGCCGCATCGTATATCAAGAATCGGTACCGTTTGATGCAGTTCGGTTCGGTTCGTGATTCGGTTGAAATGCTCATCCCTAGTTTACACCAAACGGATTTGTGGGGAAACCATTGTTGGCGACAACATAGGGAAGGAAGGAAGACTTACACTATGTTCGGGATAGAGAGCAAGTGGGCAAATACTTTGTGAAACCGGTTAATTTCAATACTCGAAGTAGAAGAAAAACGCGGGGAAAACGTTGTTGTGGAGAAAATACGTACGTGACAAAGGAAAGGAGCGCTCAAATTTTTTTGTGTGGAGTAGTGTCGGGACGACACAAAGGAAAAGAAAAACGGGAAGAAAATCAGAAGCAAACAATCTTGTTTGTTTTGGTGATTGGTTACCATCTCGGTACCAAGGTTTTTGTACGTGGGAAGTTTGATCTCGGAGTAAGGAAATCAAATAATGTACAAGGGAAAGAGACGTGTTATAGTGTGGATTAACAAGAAAAGAAAACAATTTGTTTTCGGGCTTGTTTGAAAGGAAATCAATTCGACATAAAGTTTGTTTCTCATTCGAAGTTTAGAAGTTCAAAAGGTTCGAAAGAAAAGAAGTCCGAGACTTCAGAACTTCGAAAAAAAAACAAGACATAAAGTTTTTGTTTTTGAGGCACTCGTTGGACAAGGGAATTCGAAACAAAGAAAGGAAGAAACTTGGTGTTTGTGATTTCGAAGGGGTAAAAATTCGAGACAAGGAAGAACATCAAGGGTCACAACGAGGAAAGGCAAAGAAGAAAGGAACCAAACTTGGGAATAGCAACAAGACGTTGGTAAACAATTTTTACTAACGCGAGCCAAAGGGAATATACTTGTGTTCATCACATCATCGAGGTCACAAGTTAAACTTTTCTGTATTTCATTTGTATTAGAATATTATAGAATAGTTATTTCATACTATTAGGAAATCCGAGAACTATTTATTGATCCCAGACACTAGGATTCCCGAAGTTTAGATATTCCTATTTTTAGAAATACCATACTAGGAAGGATAAATCCCATTAAAATTAGAATGTGAAGATACTAAGCACTTTCAAGATGACCATCGACGATATACCAAGCACATCAACTACAACAAAACCCGTAACACCTATTGCACAATATCAATGCCCTAAGTTGAAAACCACAAACTACACAGTTTGAGCTATACAAATTAAGGTTATACTAGAGACACATGGCTTATGGGAAGAAATAGAGCCAAAGATAGATACGCAAGTAGATGTTACTGCCTTCCTATATCAAGCGTTGAGTGAAGATGTGATATTTGGATGCATTTACGGCTAAACTAAACGGCTATGCCTCGAAGGCAAAAGAATTAGGGAAAACTTTAGATGAATCACTTTTAGTTCGAAAACTATTAGACTCCACACCAGATAGGTTCATTCAGATAGTAGCATCCATAGAACAGACAAGTGATCTCGACGACATCACTTTAGATGAGATCATTGGAAGACTCAAGGCATTTGAGGAAAGGATAAAACACCGGAAAGGAGGACAAGTAGAAAGCCAGGATAACCTATTATTCGCACATGGCGAGCACTCAGGAAACGGAAAACGTTTTTACAAACGTGGAGGGAAATCAAATTTCTCACGAAGGAACTGGCAGAATAATAGAAACAGAAACAACTCACTAAGAGGGAACTCAAGTCACAAAGAGAGTTCGGATAAGAATAAAAGTGAGTGGGATGTAAGTAAGGTAAATGTTACAGGTTTCATAAAATTGGACATCTTAAAAGGAATTGGAGAGGAACGTCAAGAACTCGGGAACAATCAAACCTTATCTTAGAAGGCGATGAACCATCACTATTAATGACTATGCACAAAAGCGAACACGAGGAAGGGTTGTTGAATGAAGAACAAATTCAACCAGGAAAATATGCTACAGGACGCAAGCATATGGTATTTAGATAATGGTGCAAGTAACCATATGGCGGGAATAAAGAGACATATTAGGGATATTGATGAAAGCGTAACAGACGAGTACGTTTGGAGATGGATCATATGTATGAGATAATGGGTAGAGGGTCTATACTATTAGGTTGTAAGAACCGAGAATGAAGGTAGTATCGGAGTATACTACATACCAAACCTCAAGAGCAATATACTTAGTCTAGGACAACTTACGGAAATAGGTTGTAAGGTCATTATGGACGGAAACAAGTTGACTTTGTATGATAAGAACAAGAAGTTTTGATGAAAGTTGAAAGATCTAAGAATCGAATCTACAAGATTCGATTCTGAGATAGAAGCACCTATATGTCTCTTAGCAAATATAGATAACCAAGCATGGTTATGGCATGCTAGATTAGGTCATCCGAACTTTGACGATATTAACAAGATGACTAGGAAAGGTCTAGTAGAAGGGATTCCAAGAATAAATCATGCCGGGCAGATTTGTGACACATGTTTATTAGGAAAACACAGTAGAACACCATTTCCAAACCAAGCTAAATTCAGATCAAAGAAACCCATTGGACTTAGTATATGGAGACCTTTGCGGTCCTATAAGTCCAGCAACACACTCAAGCAAGAAACGCATTTTCTTGTTAGTGGACGATTGTACACATTTTATGTGGGCCTACTTTCTAACATCGAAAGATGAGGCATTTAGTACATTCAAGGAATTTAGACAAAAGATAGAAATGGACATGAGATTGAAAATAAGGATGCTAAGAACGGATAGAGGTGGTGAATTCACATCAAATGAATTCACAAGGTACTGTAAGGAAAACGAATAGCTACAACGGTTGATTGTGACCGTACTCCCACAATGAGAATGGAGTAGTGGAGAGAAGAAATAGACAATGCTATCAACTTCAAGGAGCATGATGAAAGCGATGAATTTACCCTTAACTTTTTGGGTGGAAGCAGTTAAACATGCAATTTACATACTCAATGCAATTTACATACTCAATAGGGTACCTACGAGGGCCCTGACAGATAAAACTCCATATGAGGCACTCTACAACAGAAAACCGAATCTAGAAAACCTAAGAATATTCGAATGCACGACTTATGCAAAGATAACCATACATCACTTAAAAAATTTGGATGATGTACATAGCAATGATTTACTTAGGAGTAGAGGAAGGATCAAAAGCATGTAGGTTATATGATCCAATAGCCAAGAAGAAACATGTTAGTAGGGACGTAAATTTTATGGAAACAAAGCGTGGGATTGGAATAAAGATGAAGAGGATATGAGTACACAAGAGACATTTTGGACTAGTTTTGTAGTAGAAGGAGTTGACAATGAAAACCTTACACCAGTCAACACAGAAAATGATGACAACACGTATCATAAACAAGATCAGATTCCTGATCCAGTTTCACCAATCACACCACCGACATACAATTACGACCCACACACATAAGAGGAAGAAGAGGCTACTACTAGTTCTATAGAAAACTCAAGAGGTAGATTTGATGATACACCCGTACGTGAATATAGAGATATGACGGAAATATACAAGTATGCACGAAGAGTTGAACCACAAAGTTTATTATTTACGGAATAAGAACCCCATAACTATAAGGAAGCATCAACAGACGAGAAATGGATTGAGGCCATGGAGATTGAACTGGATTCAATCAACAAGAATAATACATGGACTCTTACAACATTGAAAGAAAATCGAAGGCAATAGGACTCAGTGGGTTTACAAGACCAAGAGGATGCAAAAGGAAATATCATCAAATCCAAAGCACGCTTAGTAGCAAAGGTTATGTACAAGAACAAGGAATAGACTTGATGAAGTATTTGCACGGTTGCTCGAATAGAGACAGTTCGGTCGATATTAGCGATGTGACATATCATGGATGGCAAGTACATCACTTAGATGTAAAATCGGCATTTTACATGGAGATTTGAAGGAAGAAGTCTCGTTACACAACCCAAGGTTTTATTCAACAAGGAAATTCGGTAAAGTCTATAAAGTGACTAAAGCTTTATATGGCTTAAGACAAGCACCGAGAGCTTGGAATGTGAAGCTTGTAATCTCGAACAAGCAGTTTATACGAAGAGAAACAAGAATTCTACACTTATAGTTGGAGTCTACGTAGATGATTTAATAATCACAGGCACTCCAAGGAAGGAAATAGAAGAATTCAAATCCCAGATGAAGGATAACTTTGAAATGAGCGACTTAGGATTGTTAGCTTATTATCTTGGGATAGAAGTCACACAGATAGGAGGAGAGATTACAATCAAGTAGACAGGTTATATTAACAAGATCTTGAAGGAAACAAGTATGGCGAGCGATGAATGATACGAAGATACCAATGGATATCGGTACTAAGTTGGTCAAGGCGGAAGATGGAAACTCGGTTGACGAACTTATTACTGAAAGCTTAATCGAAGTCTCGATTACTTCACGCATACAAGACCAGATCTTAGTTACTCGATCGGACTACTCAGTGATTCATGCAAGACCAAGGATCACCAAGGCGGTAAAACAAGTAATCCGATACATCAAAGGAACAAAGGAGCATGGCATAATATACAAGCAAGAAGCGCGCCGCAAGATTACAGATTACTGGCGACATTAGTTATGGAATCAACACTGATCAAGGAAAAGGAACTACTAGGATAATATTTTATATCGGAGAGTCACCTATTACCTGGTGTAATCAGAAACAACCAACAGTGGCGCTATCATCATGTGAATCAGAATTCATGGCGGCTTCTGCAGCAACATGTCAAGCCTTATGGTTAAAGCGATTGCTTAGTGAATTAACTTGATGGGGAGAGAAAAGGATATCGCTGAAGGTCGACAACGTTTCAGCAATAGCACTCGTCTGGAATCCAATTTTTCATGGAAGAAGCAAGCACATCGATATTCGCTACCATTTCATTCGTGAAAGCGTAGAGAATGGGCACATCAATGTGGAACATGTCAGCGGAGAACTACAAAGAGCAGATATTCTAACGAAGGCTCTACCAAGATTGAAGTTACTATGCGACAAATGCTCGGAGTTGAAGATTTAGGACGAAGCAACGATCAAGATTAAGGAGGAGAATGTGAACCAAATAATCTTAATTCTTATGCTTCTTATGTAAACATTATTAGACGAAGGACCAAACACGTTAAGTAGGAAGTTTGTAACCATAATGGCTGTTACAAACGGTTAGAAAACGGTTACAAACACAAACCGTTACAGCGGTTGGAACAATGAGAGTAGATGGGCTGACATTGGTGCAATGAGAGTGAAGATGAGGGACACGGGTGTAAAGAAAGTCCCGAGTTATAGTTGGCTTGAAGTTCAAAATAAGATCCACACGTTCTCAGTTGGGGATTCGACCCACCCAGAGACAGTTAGAATATATGCTCGTCTTGAAGAATTGGATTTTAGATTGAAGAAAGTGGGTTACATTTCTTCACCTAAATTGGTTTTGCATTATGTGGAAGAGGAAGAAAAAGGAACATATGAAAACTACCATAGTGAAAAGCTGGTTGTGGCATTTGGGATCCTTAATATACAAGGTGGAAGACCAATTCGTGTATTTAAGAACTTAAGGGTATGTGCTGACTGTCGTCATCAAACACATATCAAAGATCGAGGGTAGGCTTATTATTGTGAGAGACTCCCACCGTTTTCACCATTTTAGGGATGGTATATGTTCTTGTGGGGATTACTTGTGATAAACAAGAAGTGTTTAGTCACCTAGTAGGCGGGTGGTCTGAAACCTAGACATGTTTTAATAAACACTACGACAAATTGTTAGAATTTGCACGCTTATTTTTTCACGGTTTCGAAAGAGTGGAGTTTTAAGTTGTACTTTTACACGGAATTGAGCGTGCATAAAATAACCACTATTATTTGTGTGTTTATAATATTAGGTGGTGTTTGTTTTCATAAAGAGACTTTTAACAACCTCTTAATCTGAACCGTTCGGCGCGTTCGAGACCGTTTGTTTTTTTTCTCCCGCTCGACGCTGTTGGCGATAAGATCTTAATGGTGCAGACTTGAGAGGGTGTCGAATGCGCTCACGACACAAAAGAAAACAAAAAAAAAAAAAAAATAGTGCGAAAGCAAAGAAATGTGCGGTTCAAACATGAGTTTTTTTTTTTTTTCCGTTAGATCGCGTTCACATTCAGACATTTACATCTCAGATTCAAATTCAGATGTGCAGTTCAGATTCAGATTTAGAGACTCTTAAAAAACAAACACCACCCTTAGTTGACGCTTACAAATGTGCACAAATTAAAAGAACACCTACACTCTTTTAAGCGTGCATATAAAATACTACAGTATTAGTCACCAAGAAAAGCGTGGACAAAATTCTTTATATAAAAACTAAAAAAAATAGAGTTAAGGGCATGTTTGTTATTTTTTTTATTAAGTCACGTTTTAATTAAGAGATGACTTAACGCAGACACCCTCGCTTTATTACTTAATATTTTCATCGTATTTCCGATTAAGTCATGAAACAACAGTTTCGTACGACTTAACGAATTCGATTTTTTCATATTAAGTCAATTAAGTCACAAACAAACACCACGTTACACAATAGAAAGCGTGTACTTTTTTAATATGTATCATTCCCATGACTTTATATCTCCTCTTCGTTTTTCCAAACAGATAAATCTATTTTACAGTAAAATATCCTCAAACCACTATCAATAATCAGTTTCCCCCAAATATGATCCTAATTAATAGTTCAATTGTTCTAATTTCACCACCTAGGGTTTCAAATTGATGGTTAAATCGTTAATCGTTTCAATTTCACCACCTAGGGTTTCAAATCGGTCCAATTGTACCAGCTAGCATTTCTTTTTTGGAGGATTTGACTACGATTATCAAAACCGTTTTTGTATTTTTGTTTAATCTGTGAATAAAAATTGTTCAATTTTAAATACTTAGTTGTTTTAAGGCAAATTATTGGTAAGTATGTGTTATTTGTGAAATAGTTAGTGTGTTTAAATGGAGCTTGCGTTATTTTAAGCGTTTTGTTGTCGAAATATGCTCGAGTTATTGATGAATGCGAAAGAATCGATTGGTAATAATTGTTGAACCTGTTAATGATCTTGAATGAAATTAGTGTACATTAAATCTGTTTGCGTGACTGTATACTTGATTTTCTGTCTATTTGTGCTTATCTTTGAAGTAAATTTGGTTTGTTTGTCTTCATCTGTTGCAAAGCTGTCATCATAATCGATTGTTTGTGTTAATTTGTTGTAATTGCTTGTTAAGTAAGCTTTACCTTGATTCATTATTTAGCTATTAGTTTATCGGCTATCAAGTAATTGAAGAAGAAACTGAACGAAATAAATGCTACTTGACTATTGGAAAATTGCATGTCAACATAGGAGCCCCTGTTGTTTGTTTCTTCGTTGTGGTTAACAACACTTAGGCCTTAATAAATCTAGTATATGAATGAATTGAAATATGTATGCTATAGCCGTTTTTTTGTCTTTACTCATAACATTTTTGTAATTTTTAAAAACCAGTAAGTTTTCAATTCTAATGATTTTAGGCATTGTATCGGAGACTTGGTGAGTATAAGTGATGGATAAAAGTTGGATTAATGCTCCGATTACAAGCAAAACTTTTAGAGATGGAGTTGATAATTATATAAGTTTTGCTCGTGTTAGAAGGATAAGAGGACTCATCAAACGTCCATTTAATAGATGTTGTCCCGGTGATTGGGTAACTTTGGGAAAATCTCATGGTCACATACTGCTTTATGGGTTTTTATCCGGTTATACGGAATGGACTGTGCATGGACAGCATACTATATCTTTAGCACCATCTCAATCTAGTAATGTTAATGTTGAGGAAACTTCTTATGTTCAAGAGGACATAAGAGGTTTGGTTTGTGATGCCTTAGGTATTAATTCTTTGCCTTTGGATAACACACAATTAGGAGATAGAACGATGGATGGAGATACCGGAGAATCTAGCGAAAGTGGTGATCATTGTGATGAGGGTATTTTATATAAGAAGTTGTTAGGAGAATGTGACAAAGAATTGTACTCACGGTTGCAAGTACTCAAATTTGTCCTTCACTTTACATTTATATCACATTAAGTGTATTGGTGGAATATCTAACAAGACTTTTAGCATGATACTAGAACTTTTAAGGGATGCATTTCCACATCTTACAACATTACCATCGTCTACCTGATAATTTGTATCTAGTTCTAGTGCGTGTGTAGTTGCATACTATTACTCGAGCTGTTCGGTAGTTAGAGTCCAGGACTTTTAGGATCCCATTTTAGAATAGTACTTACATGATTTTGCGGCTATCCAAACATACAAAGCAGCCACCTGCTAAGTGAATTAATCTGTAATAACATGTCCATGACAGTTTATTTGTTAGGTTGCGTGATGATTACTGATAGGTATTGTATTAATGTTTGATCTGCCTTCAGTCAGTAACCAACCAGTACGTAAGTTTATTTTGTTACTCTAAATGGATGTATTATGCTTGAATATGTTTCAGTTTCTGGACTTCCAGCTTTTGTTATGTTTAAAAAAGGTTAGAAATTTAATTTTTAAAATTTTTTTTTCCCAAAAATTAATTTTTTGGGAAACCTTTGGGTTTTACAAACACCCAAAAAAAATTTTAAACAAAAATAAGCTTTTAAAAATTTTTAATTAAAACAAAAATGCGGGCTAATTTTTTAAAATGGGTTTTTTCTTTTTCCCCAAAATTTATAATTTCCCAAAAATGGGAATTAAAAAAGGGTTAGAACCTTTTTTTCAATCAAATTTCCAAATTGGGGTTTAAATAAAATTTGAAATAAGGGAAATTTGAGGGTTAAAAAATTTTCCCCCAAAATTTTAAAAGTTTAAATGAACTTGGGTAAAGGGAATATTTGAGTTAAAAGGTCCAAAAAATTTTTTCCCAATTAAAGTTTAATTTCGGATTTAACATTTTGGAAAATTTTAAACCCAATTAATTTGGGAAATTTTCAAAAAAATTTTAAATTCCTTTTTGGGCAAAATTTGGTTTTGGGGTTTAAAAAAAAAATTTTTTTCTTTATTAAACTCAATAATGTTTCAAAAATTTTTAAGGTTCGGGTTTTGGTTTTTCAATTTTTGGAAATAAAGGAATTCTAAATTTAAAATTTAAGAAATTTAATTGGCCAAATTTAAAGCCCTTAACAAAAAATTGGGCCAAAATTTTAAATTGGGTTCCTTTAAAAAGGAAATTTTTAGGGTTTAAAAATTTAAAAAAATTTCGTTTTCCCTAAAATTTAAAATTTTTTATTTTGGGGTTATTTTGTTTTAAACTTTTTTTAAAAAAGGAAACCCTTTAAAGTTTAATTTGGGAAAAAAAATTAAATTTAAAAGGGAAAAAAGGGTTTTGGAAATTTGGGAAAAGGGTAAAAGGGGTTTGGAAAATTTAAAAACTTTTTTTTCAAATAAGAAGGGAAAAAGAATTTAAAATTTGAACGGGAAAATAATTTTTCAAAAAAAAGGGGCCCTTTTGGGAAATTTTAAAAAAAATATTTATTTGGAAAAAAGGGTTGGAAAAATGGGTATTTAAACAAAAAGGGAACAACCTTATTTTATTTTTTAAACAAAACGGTTTTAAAAAATTTTTAAAAATTTTTAAATGAATTATTGTTTTGAAACAAAATTTTAAAAATTTCAGGTAAATCCCATCCCTTGCTTTTTTTTGGTCCCAAAAAAATTTTTTAAAAAAAAAGATTCTTTCATAAATATTTATTTTTAGGGTTTGTTCCAAAACTTTTTTAAAAATTTCCCTTTTAAGGAATTTTAAAATTTTGGAAAAATCAAAGTTTTTAAAAATTTAAAAACCCCCGCAATTTAAATTTATTTTTAATGAAATTTTTTTGGGTTTTGTTTACGCCAAAAAAATATTTTAAACCAAAACCAAATTTTTATATTTACATTTTTTTTAGGGAAAAATTTTAAAAAATCCATTTTCTTAAGGGAAATTCTTTTTTTAAAAAAAGGGGTTTTTTTAAAATTTGGGAAAAATTTATTTTTTGTAAATTAAAATTTATTTTAAAATATTGAATTAATATTTTTTTCCCTTTTAAATTTAAACCCTTTTGTTTGGGTTTCTTTTTCCTTTTAATTTTTTTTTCCAATTTTTAAAAGGGTTTGGAAGAAATTTTTTTTTTAAAAACATTTTTAAATTTAAATTTTATTTGGGTTTTTTCTTTTGGGTTTTTAGTTTCAGTTTAAAAGGAAAAAAAAATGGTTTTGAAAAACCCAAATGCCTTTTTTTTAAATTTTTTAAAAAAAATTTAATTCTTTATTTAAAAGGGTTTTTTATTTTGGAGGGGGTTTTTTTTAACGGTTTAAATCGGATAATTAAAAAAAATTTTATCAAATAAAAAATTTTTTTTTAGAAATATTGGGAAAAAATATCGGGTTTTTAATTTTTTTAAATAAAATTTTAAATTTAAAATTTTCGTAAAAAGACTTTTTTTTTTAATAAAAAATTTTTTGTTTTAATAAAGGGAAAAATTTTAGGAAAAAAAAACTTTTTTTTAAATATTTTTAAAATTTTTATTTAAAATTCTTTTTTTTTTTTTTTTTTTTGGGGGATTTTGCTTTAAAATTTAAAATTTGGGTTTTTTTTGGGGGGATTTTTTGTTGGTTAACATTTTTTTAAATTCTAAAATTTTTTTAAATTTTTTTTTTTTTTTTTTTTGTAAATTTAAAATTTTTAAAAAATTTTTGGCTTCTTTGTTTGGTTTTAATTGGTAAAGGTTACCGAAATATTTGGGAAAGAAAATGTTTTTTTAAAATTTTTAAAAAATCATTTTTTTTAAAGGGTTTTTTTAAGGGTTTTGGGGTTTTTTTTGTGTTTTTTAAATTTGTTATTTTGGAGTTTAAAGAGGTTTTAAAAAGCCCTTTTTTTGGGAAAAATGGGAAAATAAAAGAAATTTTTAAAAGGGTTTTTAAAATAATTTTTTTTTTTTTAAAAAATTTTTAAAAATTTATTTTTTAATTAAACTGGTTGTTTTTTAAACTTTAAATAAACTTTTAAAATACAAAGTATTTAAATTTTAAAATTTTTAAAATTTAATATTTTTTATTGGGTTTTAAAAAAAATTTTATTTTTTACTTTTTGGGTTTTTAAAACATTAAATTAAAAGAAAATTTTTTAAATAAAACCTTTTTTTTTTTTTTTTTTAAGTTAAATTAATTTTTTTTAAATTGAAAACTAAAAATTTTTCCAAAATTTTTTTAAAATTTATTTTGAGAAAACCAAATTCAATAACAAATTTTTTGAAATTTGAGGGCCACAAACCATTTTAAAAAAATTTTAAAATTTAAACAAAATTTTAATAGAAAAAGCAAATTTTTAAAAAAAAATTTTAAACAAAATTTAAATTGCCCTTTTTTGTCCGGACTTTTTTTTAAAAAATAAAATTTTTAAAATAATTTTTTAGGTTTTGTTTTTTTTTGGGTTTAAAAAAATTAATTAAAGAAAATAAGAAAAGTTTTTTAAAAAAATTTTTTAAAAAAACCCAAAAAAGTGGGCTTTATTAATTTTTTTAAAAATTTTTTAATTTTTTGGGTTTATGGATTTTTATTAAATTTGTTTAAATTTTTTTAATAAGGGTTTGTTTTAAAAATTTTAAACCCTTTAAAAAAAGTTTTTTAAATTATTTTTTTAATAATTTTTTTTTTTAAAAATTAAAAAATTTTATTTATTTTTTTTTCCCTTTTTTAATAAAAGAAAACCCTTTAAAATTTTTTTTTTAAATTTTTTTTTTAAAAGTTTTAAAGGTTCAAATTTTAAAAACTTTTTTTTTAAAACGAAAAATTTTAATAAATTTTCAAAAAGAAAAAAACCAAAAAAAGGGGGGAAAAAAAATTTTGTGTTATTTTGAAAAAAATTTTTTAAAAAAAAAAAAAAAAGTAAAAATTTTAAAAAAAAAAATTTAAAAAAGGGATTTGGGATTTCCCAATAAATAAAAAAAAGTTAAAGTTCCAAAAACCCATTTAAACAAATAAATTTGGGCCCAAAAATTAAATTTACCAAACCTAAAAATTTTTAAAAATTTGAATTGGGGTTTTGGGCTTTTAAATGCAGGGTTTAAATATAAAAATTTTTAATTTAAAAACAAAGGGGTGTTTGAAAAAGGGGAGATTTAATTTATTTGGGAAAAATGGGGGTTTTTAAAGACAAAGGGGTTGGGGGAAGGGATGGGTTTGTGGTACAAAGCCAAGGGGGATTTTGCTTTTCTTGGGGAAAATTTTTTAAACAAAATTTTAAAAACCAAAAAAAAACCAAATATTTAATTGGGAAATAGCAATTTTTTAATTTTTTTTTTGGGGTTTTTTGGTTGTTTAGGGGAAATTTTTTTAAAAAATTTTAGAAAAGGGAAAATTGAAAAATTTTGGAAATTTGAAAAATTTTTTGGAAAAAACCCATCCCAAAAAGCAGTTTCTTTTAAAGAAAGGGTTTTAAAATTCCAAGCATGTTTCCTTCATTGCTCCTATTTTTAGTTAAAAAAAAAATTTTTGTTTATTTTTTAATTAAATATTTTTTTTTTAAAAAGGCTTTTTTCTTTTTAAAAAAAAAAAATTTTTTTTCCTTTTTTTTGAGAAATTTTTTAATTTTAAATTTTTTAAATTAAATTTTTTATAAATCCCAAATTAAAATTAAAAAAATTAAAATTTTAAATTTAATTTTTTACTTTGGGGTTAAATAAATTAAAAAAAACCATTTAAATGTCCCGGAACCAAAAATCTTAAAATTTTTTTTAATGAAACCAAAAAATTTTTTTAGGGTTTTAAAATTTTTTGGGGCAAATTTTTAAAATTTACCATGTTTAAAAAAAAAAAAAAAAAAAAAATTTATAAATTTTAAAAAAATAAAATTTAAATTTTTTTAAAATTTTTTAAAAAAAACATTGAAAAAAATTTTTGGCCATTTGTAAAAACCCCCAAACCATTTTTTAAAAAAAAAAATGAAAGGGCCCTTTTTCACAAATTTTTCCCTTTTTTAAAAAAAGGGTGTTTAAAGGCCGAAATTTTTTAAAATTAGGGTTCTTTTAAATGGTTCAAAAGGTTTTTTTTTGAGCCTGGTAATTTTTCCCTATTAAGGGCGGGTTTAAGGGTCCCGGGAATGGGTTTTCCCTTTTAAATTTTAAATTTGGTTGGGGACGGGGGGGAAAATTAATATTTTAGGATGAGATCTTTGGAAAGGGTATTCGGTGGGGGAAAGGGTTTTTGGGGGAAATTGGGAAAAAAGGGAAAAATTTTTTGGGTGGGGAAGGGAAAAGGAAAAAAAAACGGAAAAACCCTTTTTTAAAATTTACCCCTAAAAAATTTTGGAAAGGTAAATTTTCCCAAAGGGAAAGAGGGGAAGGGAAATAAAAGAAAAATTTTTTTTTTTTTTAGACCATTGGTTTTTTTGAAAGGGAATTTTGTTGAAAATGAAATTAAAATAAAAGCAAGGGGAAGGGTTAAGTTGGGAACAAAAAAAACTTTGGTTTTTGGGGGGAAAAAAAACTAAAGGTTTAAAAAAAGAAAGGTAAAAAAAATTTTTGGGAACTTTTAAAAAAACTAAAATTTTTTTAATTTAAAAAAAAAAAAAATTTTTTTATTTTAAAAATTTTAAATTTCCAAAAAAGTTCCCAAAAGAAAAAAAACCAAATGGAAAAAAATTTAAAATTTTTTGGCCAAATTTTGGCCATAGCCAAGTAAAAAATTTTTTTAAAAATTTTAAAAAAATTTTGAAATGGAAATTTAAATTTCAACTTTAAAAACCCAAAATTTAAAATAAATTTTTTGAAATACACTAAAAAAATTTAATTAAAATGTATTCCCCGGGTGAAAGAAAAACCCTAAACCCCAAAATGAAAAATGCCATTTAAAACCCAACCCAGTTTAACAAAAATTAATTTTAAAGCCCTTTAGGGGAAAAAAAGAAAAGGAAGAAAAAATTTAGGGTTACAACTGGTAAATTAAAATTTGGAAAATTTAAAATTAAATTAAAAAAAATTTTAGAAAAATTTAAAATTATTAAGTAAAAAATTTCATTTAAAATAAATAAAGACTAAAACCCAACAAAATAAAACAGAACCAAGGGTTTGGGAAGAAAAAAAGGGGCAAAATTTTCCGGAAAATTTTGGGGTTTTTAAAAAAAAAAAAGGGAAAATTTAAAAAAGAAAATAGGGAAAACATAAAAGGGGGAACAAGTTTCACAAAGGGATGAAAAAAAAGGGGATAATTGAAATTTTAAAAATTTAATTTTTGGAAAAATTAAGAAAAAAAAAAAGGATAAATTAAAACGAAACCGGGGGAATTTGTTTGGAAACCCTTGGGAAATTATGGTCCCGATTTTTAAAATTAAAAAGGGAATAAAAACGGGAAAAGTTTATTTGGAAAACCGGTTTTGGGCTTTTGAAATGGGGCCCCTTTTTTAAACCAAATTTGGTAAAAAACCCATTTTTACAAAAAAGGGGAAAAACAAAAATTTGGAAAAGGGGAAAAAGGGGAAAAAACCATTTAAAAAAAATTTTGAAAAAGGGGGAAAATTTTGAAAACCATTTAAGAAAAAACGTTTCAAATTTAAAAGGGTTGGAAAAAAAAAAGGGAAATTCAAAAAAATCTTTTTTTGGGGGGAAAAATTTAATCCGGAAAAATTTTTGGGACCCGGGGGAATTTTACCAAGGAAACAAAAATTTAAAAAAAGAAAGACTTTTTGGGGATTTAACCAAAAAAACAAAATTTGGGTTTGGGCTTTTTGGGAAAAAAAATACAAGTTTGAAATAAGGGTTAAAGGTTGGGAAAAAATAAAAAACCCCAAAAAAAAAGAAAAAGTGGTTTGGGAAAGGGTTGCCAAAATTAAACCCCAAAAAAAGAAACGTTTAAAAATTTCTTTAAAAATTGGGGGGGAAAAAAAAAAAACACAAAAAAAAAAAAAGAACCAAATTAATAAAAAAAAATTGGTTTAAAAAATTTATTTGGAAAAGGGAAAAACCCGGGTTTATTTAAAATAAGAAAAAGTTAAATTTTAATTTATTTTTGGGATTTTAAATAAAGAAATAAAGGGTATTTTCACAAGGAAATGGAATTTTTTGGAAATTTAAAAAAATTCCCAAAATTTATTTAAATAACCATTTAAACCCAAAAAGGTTTAAAAACCCCAAAAAAAAAAAGGGAAAGACTAAACATTTAAAAAAAGGGGTTTAAAACCCAAACAAAAAAATTTAAAAACAATTCAAATTTACAAAAAAATTTTTTAAAAAAAACTAAAAAAATCAAAAAAAAGGTTACAGAAAAGGATAAAAAAAGGGCCAAGAAGAAATAGGTAGGAGGGGTTTAAAGAAAGGAAAAAAGGATCTTTAAAGAAAATAGGGGGATGTCAAGAAAAAATGGAAATATTTAAATTTTGTTCGAAAAAATAGTGGTCATTTGAAGATCATAAAATTATTTCGAAATTTGGATTTGGAAGAAAGGGTTTGGGAAAAAAGGTTTAAAAAAAAAGGGAAAGGAAACAAGGGAAAACTAAATTTTGGCAAAGGCAAAGAAGGATTCCGTTCTTTGTGCATCTTGTAATGATTGTGTGGAATCATGTGCTCATTCTTAATCGGCTTGTGATTTAAGATGAGTGTGTGTCGAGTTTTTAATTGGTGGAAGCGGGGAATGTTAGTCTTTCACTATCGATGAAATTTTTTCTCATAGTGGAAACGTTAGTGTCCCTACCCCTCTATCTCATATATGGCAAGCGGTAATTTGGACTTCAGGTTACTTCATCTGGAAGGAGAGAAACGCTCGTGTTTTTTGTAACAAAGTTTCAAGTGTTAATAAGATTGTACAAGACATTCAACTCAAAAGCTACGAATGGATTGTGAGAAGGTCAAAGAAACATAATGGGATAGATTGGCAACAATGGCTTCGAGACCCTCGAAATATATATATTTAGCTACGACAGGTTCACGCGAGATATATGTCCTCATTTCAGGTTAAGTCTGTGCTGTGGTCATGGGTTCAGTAGGGTCAGAGGTCTTTCCCTCTTGGTTAATGGTGTATCCGGCCAAGTAGGGAGGTTTTTTTGTCTTCTGCTGTGCCCGCCTTTAGCTGCCTGCATTTGGACCATAAACATGTGACTGTTAATTTTTATGGTCATATGGGCCACCTTTCAGTTATTGGCTTCGTTGACTTAGTTTGCTTTGGCTGGGCATGTTACATATTGTGGTTTTGCCCTTATTAGTAATGCGTGTGAAGACTTTGGTGGCCCCAAGTTAGCACTATTGCTGCAATATTTTGGCTCCTTGTTTGATCTGCAAATTCGTGGTCTTCAATCCTTCATCTCAAATGTCATATGTTATGTTATTTTGTTTGTATCCTTTTCCGTGCCAGTGTTTAGTCTACTTGTAGGATACCACTTCTTTTGTTTTGGCACTTTTATTTTCTTTTCTTGCGGGTCTCATTCTCGTTTAAGTATCTTACTTAATCGAGGTGGGATCTTGTTTTATATCTTGTTTGATTTGAGGTTACCGATGATATTTGCTTTCTAAAAAAAAAAAAAAAAAAAAAAAAAAGTACTGTAGAGGAATAGTAACCTTTTTGTTACTGTTCAATACAATTTTTGGTTGGTTTTCAACTAAAGTTTGCCAAAAATGGGTTTTGTGAAGAAATATACATATCAACTGTTTGATGAAATGAATGAGCGAAAATCTTTTATTTATTTATTTATTTATTTTGATAATTAATTTTGTTGTTGAAGTTGAGCTTAGTAAATCAGTTTCTATTTATTAATTGTTAAATTTGCTATCAGGTGTTTGTTTTTTTGCTTCTTTGAGGGTCTTGAGTGTTCTATGATGATAGGAGTTTTTGAAGAAGGCTCTTTTGTTGTTGCCTTGATTTTTTAGATCCTAAGTGTTTGTGTAACACTATCTCATTTGTATGATTTATAAGGTTTGGCATGGAAGATACCATCCTTGATTAACCTCTTCTATAAAACATGTTAGAATTAATGTATATCTTTAAAAAAATAATAATAAAAAAAAATAAAAAAATAAAAAAAATCCTGATTTGGACTTTGTTAATTAAGTACACATGTGAAAGAATGACAAGAAATATGGGACTGAATGAAAAAATGATTTCGCAAGGTCCTTGGTAGGTTCTTGAAAATAGGAGTGGGGCTTTTTTAAACATTTCTTTCAATAGATTTATCACTAGCAGCAAGGTTAGTGCGACGGAATTACTTTTCTCTGCTTTTGAAGATAGAAATGATGTTAACTCCATTTTATTCCCATATTTAAAATCTAAGTGAAATTCGGGTATTTTAAAAAAGGAAAAAGATAGATAATGACATGTATACAATCCGTCATTAGATATAAGCACATAATAATATGCAGTTGAAAATATAAAATTTGTACAAATCAAACATTTGTATAACAAACACATATTCTAAGTAATTTATGAGTATTGCAGCTAATCCTCATGGTCCCATAAAAAGTGGCGTCATTCAAATAACAAATTTTCACTTGATCTTAAATAAATAAAAATCTGCTTAGTTTTCCTTTTGACTTATTAGTTTATTGTTGGTGAAATAAGCACTCCTACTATTAACGCTTTTAGCGAGCCTACAACTTTGTGATTTGTTGCGGAGGTAATATAATCCTTTTCTTCTAGCCACTCAAACTTAATCCTATGAAGCAAGTAGAGTTAGTAGAGTATCTTTCACGATAATATTATTTTGCCAAAACTACAATCTAATAAATAGTTAAAGTTAAAAACATGATGCAAGCGAGCACCAATCATGTTAGAGCACCAAATGTCGGTGTTACTTGCATCAATTGTCTCTTGATTGCCTTTCATTCAATATCCCATTCCCCGCATCGGTGGTCAAAGATCACTCAAAGTTGATTGAAAAGTTGTGGTTGGCATGGCGGTGTGAGGTGCTTGTCAATCTCTCGAAATATTATACCCTGACCCACGCGACATTGTTGACCCAAAGCAATCTTGGCGTAGCGTCCTCAAATCCTTGATGTCATCGGTGAGAATGTAGATCGATCATCAATAAGTAAGGCCGAGAGCACAATTACAAAAGGTCGTAACAAACTAATCTGAACTACTTATAAAGCATGCATCACATCCTTTAATCCCTTAGGCTACCCGCAATAGCAAGGTCGACCAGCGGTGCTTGTGGATCAATGAGGGTCATCGCTGTTGTGCCTTGTGGGTCAATGAGGGTCGGCGAGTGCTCTTTTGGAGACCAAGGTCGAGAACTCGACCGAGTTCTTGTGATTGTTTGTGTATGTGTTTTAATTAATTAAAATGTATTTTTGTGGTGTATGTTTTTTTTTAGTGTATGTCGCCTTACTATGCTTAAAAGGTTGCATGTAGGTCATAGGAGAGAGAAAGCTGAATTGGCAGGAAAAATAAAGGTCGCTGAGGGTCACTAATGTGCCTAGCTTTAAAATTTCTTACTTTTTGAGTAATGTTCTTTCCATATTATACCTCTTTTTATAAATGGCAAATTAGCACAACCTTAATGTTCTTGGTCTTCTTGTTTCAAAACACACTCATGGACCTTAACACAAAAAGCTGATACATGGTTTCAAAATCAATGAGAATACTTTCTAAAGTTTCAAAACACACGCATGAGCCTTAACACAAATCAGTGAGTAAGAATACCCGTTTTTAAAAAAACCATACTACTCTTTAACATATAAACACCATACACTTCTTTTACTTTAGCAATTTCATTTTGATTATTTTACATTTTATATATAAGCGTTACGAAACATTTAACAAAATATATAACTATAATTATTTGTCGTTAAATCCGATTCTTATGCGGTCTTCGCATGGTATTAATAAAAAATGCAATGTCTTTTAAGGACCTTAAGTCATTAACAATATAATGTAAACAAAGCACCAATCATGTTAGATCACCAAACGTCAGTGTTACTTGCAACAAAAAAGGTCGTAACAAACTAATATTAATAAAAAGCACAATGTCTTTTAAGGACCTTAAATTATTAATCATTCCGATTTTCAAATATAACATATTGAGATGAAAAATTACTTAAGTAACCATATACGAAAAAGCAAACTAATATTCTTTATTCGCAATATGAAATATGCATGATCTAAAAAAGTCTCAAATTTCATGTATTAAGGACTTTGCAAATGCAAAGTAGAGAAATTTTTAAAAAGTCATTCCATCTTTATTTAAAAAAAGCACCCAACCCAACTCAATATATTTTACCATTTGTTTGCAGAATTAATTGTCTAGTGCTAAAAACAATTAAAAAAAATTGATCGAATTTACTATACTACGTTTACTTAAAATTATTATTACAACATTATCAAAAGCATAAATTAATTAGTTATAAGTAACAATGATAAAATAATAATCATTACATTTTTTTTAAATTTTCATTCTTCAAAACATTGTTTAAAGAAATATAGTCATGTGTGTGAGCAACCTAAGCGATTGTGTATCTGTACCGGGACGGAGCTGAAAATTTTGCTCGAGAGGTCATAATTTAATAATTTTAGAAAATACACAATAAATTAGTTCTTAAGGGGCAAAATACAAAAAAAAAATCTATATATTTTAAAAATTTTACACTTCTGATTTTTTATTGAGAAGTATGTGACCCTTGTGACTTCCCTTTGTCCCCGCCCATGCATACACATCCCAAAGAGCTATTTATTTGAAACCTAAAAATATTATGTTCATCGTGATAGCTATCATTTCACTAAGTAAATGATACATTAGTACATAATTAACTTTAACCTTATCAGTAGGCATTTAACTTTCATTTTCGTTTTCAAAAAAACATGGCATCAAGCTAGGATGCATGGGTGATTGTGCATGTATTCGTGTATTTGGTGGCCACTTATAATTATCGTTCCAAAGAATTATCAGAAATGTGGAAAGTCGTTGCTGAGAATCAAATGACATGTAGTCACATTTGTATGTTGAGAAATGATTTCAGTTGATTGGAATCTAATGAAATCGTATTTCCTAATTATCGTTTCTATCTTTATTTCTCAATAAGGAAATTGTCAAACTTTGTTCTTGCTTAAAAACTTATAAAATTATAATTTTTTCATAATTTATTTGATTAAAATACCCTTATTTATAAAATGCAATACAATCTAAATGCTTAATTAGTTAATTACAATTTTATACATAAACTTTCTTCACTATCACTTACACTGTCTCGTGAGTTATTTCTATTCTTCCTTCACTTAATGAAGCCTTTTCTCATTTACATTATGGTTAATACAAAATTTAATCAAATCGAATGAAGATTCGGTAAAAAGCTACAATGATGGACAAGACTTGACACCTACAGACAGATATATTTAACACTTTGTACTCGAAAAGTTAAAAGCAACTTTCAGAATTTAATATCGACTTTGTACCACCCATCGAACTTAAAAAAATACATACAGTAAAGCTCAAACGTTACTGAAACCGCCATGTTCACTCCACAAAGTCTCCTCTGTGAGAACTTAAACAACGACATCATATTCTTTGGTGAGCATCCATCTACAACATATTGACAAAAGCAAAGAATAGAAAACCAATTAGCAGCTATGACATCTATCTTTAAAAGTACATGGTTGTAATCGAATATAAATGTGCAATTAACATAAATTTTTATGAAATTGAGGCAAACCAAAATCACAAACGTTATTGATAGCATCTTGTGTTCTCAAGTCCAAAGCCATAATCAATTTATAAGCAATAACATATTCCGTGGCACGTGTGGAATCATGTCCTGCGAAAAACTATTAAAGTATATTAGTTATGGAGAAAAGCACGTAAACTAAATGATGGAAAACAACGAACAATAGCATAATGTGAATCATGTATTGTGATCATTTGAAATTCTAAAGCCTATTTTAATTCGTGACTCACAAAATAAATTGCATTTACTCATATATATTTCGTAAATGAATCTTGTTGACAAAGCCAATTGTCTGATATGAAAACATTATCTTTCAAAATCTTAAATATTTGCTTTAAAAAGATGGGTTTAAAAAATAAGTAAATCAATCCATAGACTTGCCGTTTGAATGCAAAGAAGGTTGTCAAATTATAAACTAACAATATATGTTTCAAACGGATGCAATTAATGATAGCTCAAGATATGTTAGGAAAACATTTTGGTTGCCAAAGTTATATCAAATCTCATTTGGAATGGAACAATTCTTTCAGTCAAAGCCAGTTGACCGAAAATGCTTCTAAAATCAAAACCATTATTCACCCTGATTTTTCAAATGTTCTTATTCATAAGTATGGTGTACACGTGTCACAATGTGAGGCTTTTGTATATTTGGAAAAATTAATGAAGAGGAGGTAGAAAAACTCTATTTTATTAAAGCACTTACAATAATAACTTGGGGCCGGCGTTAAAACCGCTATGTTGGCGTTATATAGTGTTATTGTTGGAACTTGGTGTTAAAGTGGTGTTAAACCACCGACATTTCTGACTAAATAGGCGTTATTTGTTTTGTTTGTTTTTTTTTTCATTTATACCCCTAAATGAGGGTTGTTTTATAAATTGTTGGAAATGTTATTGATGTTATTGGGATGTTATTGTTGTGGGTGTTTTTAGGGATGTTAAGGTGAAATGTTAAAAGGCGATGTGGCGGCGATGTGTGTGTTATTGATGTTATGGTGTTATTGTTGGGAATGCTCTTAGAGAGTATAGATATAAGGTATACCCTGTTTTATGGAGGTTTTGAACATATTTCGATTCTTTGTTTATCAATCCGGCATTTAATCGATGAAAGGTATATTGAAGCTAACATGAGTATAACTTTCAAGTCGGGTTTTAGTTTGATTTGGGTTAGGCGTTTGTATATACAAACTAGACTATAGACTCATGAGTTTCACGGGCGGTAATAAAAATATATAAGCGAAATAACTTGAAAAATCCGACATCTGAGTTTTCGCTTATTAAGATAAATCATTCATGAAATATATAATGTAAATCTGGACATATCAATAATATAACAACTATCATTAATCTATAATAAATTCACCAAAATATAGAATATATTTAAATTACTCAGTAGGGTCAAAACACTCAACAACACATGAAGATCCCAAATCTGAATGATGCTCAACAAAGACATTAGGGACGGAAACTACATATTTTTCACCACTTAGAGTTGGCTATGATTAATCTTAGCTTCAACCACCTTATGTAAGTAACTTGTATTGCGATCCCCCACTTTTAGCCATTCAACCTATCTTTTTCCGTTTTAGAAGCACTTCTTCCAACTAGGGGTGTCCATGGTACTAGAACCGTCCCGAACCGGAACCGAACCGAAAGAACCGAGAACCGAAAATAAAGAAAAAGTGGAACCAAGAACCGTCCCAAGTTTTTCGATTGGTTCGATGCGGTACTCGGTTCGATGCGAATTTTCGGTAATTCTCATGAGTACCAAAGTGTTAAAAAAATATGTTTGGATGGATGTGAATTTACGGTACTCGGTTCGTAGAACTTTGAAAGAAGTTGACAGCCTTAATAGTATTCCACAACTTGACTTACAAATAAACAAAAAAACATATATCCGGTAATAGCAAACTCATTATCCACGAAAATAATTGCAAACTCGATGAGAATATTATATATCAATCATGGTGACTAGCTTACAATAACTTACATGGTTACAGTATATCATGCAGTGATGCCATAATCGTTAATTGTTTCTCGACTTTTATCATTAAGTTTAATGAACAACAAATACCAATAGTTAATTTCAACTTCTTGTTATTTATTCTTGAGCAACACAAAATTATTCGATATCGCCTATCGCGTACTCGATATTCGTTTAGAAAAACTTACTTTCATATTGATGAATGATGTTTAAATCTTTGAATGGAATCAATGGATTAAGGGTTAAGGTTTAAGGGTTTTAGGTTTAGGTAGGCTTTTTCTATTTTCTTAAAGGCCGCATACTTACATGTACACAATATCCCAAACAAACCTTATAAAATTACATATTTTATAAAAGTCGGTTCTTTCGGGAAAGTACGAAGGCCGACAGTTCCGACCAGCTATCCGAGAACGAAATTTTAAATTTTAGGAACCAAGAACCGTACCATGGTTCTAATATCTGGTCCCATTCCGGTCGGTGCAGTGCAGGTTCCTCAGTTCTTTTTGGTTCCTCGGTTTTTTTGTACACCCCTACTTCCAACACAGTTTCAAAGGCTTTATTAAGCATCACAACTTCATCAAAAGCTTTTAAAAATTGAATTAGGATTTGTGCCAAGCACCGGCTGAACTTCATCCAATTCATGGCGCAAACGAACCACTCTTTAATGAAATCCTAAACGTAATGTGCAAAGAAATCTTATTAAACATAAAAGAGTAATGCTAACAACTTATAATATACAAACACCCCATAACAGTTTTGTCTTTATCATTTACCTTAAACTAAACTTAAATCACTTCATCTAGGTGATCATATTACCATCTCATGTAGCCACTATCATTCAAAACAGGGAGCATTTATAGTATTCAAAATTTATTTCATGCTTCATACATAAGTAGAATGTACCATTTGTTGTCATGGTATAACTGGCATCAATCCTTGGATTCTAGGTAGCCATTGTAGCATCTTCTTTCTATATTTTTAGAGCCTAAAAGGTGATTAGATATAGATCATAATTGAAATTATCATGAGGTTACATAACAGTGTATAAACATAAAATATACTAAAAGAATAAAACCATCTAGTGGCATTTCTTTGAGCATCTTGGTAGCCATTGTAACTCATGTTTCTTCAAATCCAAAAATGAAGTGATGCAACTAAAATGTCGTCTTCCATAGGAAATTATATCAAACACTTGGTGTTCGCTTAAAATCAAGTCTTAAGAAACACACACCAAACTAAAATTTTAGGCACATTCACAACAACAACAACAAAAAACCCGATCCGCTGAGCGGGGTATGGGGAGGTAAAATGTGAGCGGATCCTACCCGACACGGGGGTAAACACTGGGTAGAGAGAATGCTTCCAACGAGACCTCCGGCAAGTGCATGTGTGCTAGTCACGAAAGGATAGAAAGCATCGACAAAACAATAGGCAAAGCGTAGCAAAAGAAAGCAAGCAAACAGGCAAACAAGCAAACATGGCATACAGGAAAAAGAACCACGCACAAGCACACCGTAAAAGAGCCAATAACAAAGCGCAATAGACATAAAAACCAAAAGCCCAGGCACACCAAAAGCAGACCAACAAAAGGGGGCAACACAGAGCAAAGCAAAGAAGCACACGCGGCAAAAGGCTAAGGCAAAAACACGTAGCACCAAAAGACCAAACACAGGGGGCAGGACAAAGCAGGAAAACCTAAGGGAGCAACAAAAGAGCAACGCAAAACCACGCACGGGGCCTAAGATTCAACAAAGCAAAAGAGGCCACAAGACAAAACACATGGGGCAAAAGGTACCTAAAAGCCACACTAGCACCACTACCGCAAATCCTAATTCTATCCTCACCCTTCCTATCCGAGATCATGTCCTCTGTCAAACTAAGCTCCATCAAGTCAAGCTTAAGTCTATCCTCCACACGATATTGGGTGCGCCTCTCCTTACCAGCCATCCACAACTAGCGCTTGACCCTTCAAGTGGCGGCGGCGTGGCCTTCTCACGACATGTCCGAACTACCTCACCTACCTTCTCTCATTTTGAAACAATATTCCCGACCTCAAGTTTTGCTCACGAAAACTCCGTTCGGGATCATGTCAAGCAAGGTTTTACCACAAGTCCATCTTAGCATCCTAATTACGCCACATCTACCTGTTAGCTTTGTGCCTTTAATATGGGCCAACATTCGAGTCGTACAAGATAGCGGTCTAATCGCCACTTATAAAATTTTCCCTTTAACTTAAATGGGATGTTCACAGCCAAAGGACTCTGGCGCCCTCCATCTCGCCCACCCGCTCTAATCCGGTGGGTTCGTCCTCATCTATCCTCCACGATTTATGTATAATCGATCCGGTATCTAAAAGACTCCTTGGGTGGCGGATCGATCACGATATGAATATCAATTTGTTCATGGTGACCTTGCTCAAACCTTCAAAATCACATCTCGGTATTGGTCTTCTCCCTGCTCACCCGAAGGCCCTTGTCTTCAGAGCCTCCTCGAGTGCTCAGTCGGTGTTTAACTCTTCCATGATTACGCCACCAACACAATATCATCAAGAAATATCATGTTCCACGCGATGCCTCTTGTACCCTACAGTTAACTCATCTAGAATCAATGCGAAGGTAGGGGCTAATGGCGGATCCTAGTGGAGCCCAACTTCCACGGAAAAAACTCGAGGTCCCTATCATGGACCGTGCAGTCTTAGAACCTCGTACATATCACTAATGACTCTCACGTATCTATTTGGGGTTCCTTTGTCGATAAGAGTTCTCCAATCTCAATCCCTTAATTTGATAACATTCAATAAAAGTTGTGATGCAAATATTCCTAATCATTTGAATTGAACATACATAATTCACCTGCTACATTCCAATGAAACATAAAAGGGAAACACCTTGTTACTCCATACCTCGAGTCTGATCTACAAACTTCCGCGAAATTATGTGTCTAATATTGTCATGTAATAGAATATATGTCTAATATTGTCATGTAAAGCTTGATGTAACATAAACCGAAACATGTAACGTAAAGCAAACATACCTAATTTTCACTGCTACATTCCTATGCCCGAATGAATGGAGTCTATGGTATTGTTAAGTTGCCCAATAAAAATCTTGAAATGATCAACAAATGCCATCTGGTTATACTATGGAAAGATTATTGATATTTCATGCATACAACAGATCTTATGCTCTTTCACATGTCTATGAAACTTTCATGGGTATGTTCGAAAGGCCTCGACCCAGTGGTGGCAAATCGATGATATGGACATAAAAGCCACCCTTCCGGTGGCAAATCTTGTAAGGAGGTTAGGTGCTTTACCAATAGTCAAGATGTTGGTAGATATAGAAATGGGTCAAAATGATTCATTTGTTATATGAGTTAGTTTGACCTATTAATAATCAAGAGGCCATTAGAAGAAAAACTTACCAATTCATTTGCTATATCGAAATACAACACACTCGTTTGATAATAATCAAGAGGCCATTAGAAGAAAAACTTACCAATCATTTTAACATTATCGGTTCTAACCGACGATAGCACAGATGTCCTCATGATTTACAAACATGGTTTCTTATACTACCATATATACCTACAAAATCATAAAAACTTAAGCAAAAGAAAGAATTCGAGGCACAATTGGATTAGCGAGAAAGGGATAGTTTTAGCATTCATCGAGATATCTTAAGAGTCCTAAGCGGGTTCATTACTATTTAGCATTCATTCATCTCGCCCAAATTTTATAAAGCATGAAAAATACCTCGTGAAAGTTCCAAGTACTAATATTCAATGAACCTTAAAAGAGACAACCACATCAAAATTTAGTGATAACCTTTCTTAAACATAAACAACCAACTTGGAAGGCAAAAGTACTACCATATTAGCTTATTTATTCACAGAAGCTACAAAACACGCTTACAATACCTATTAGCACTTCATGGTGACAACCTCCAGCACAAGCGTGCCAAGCTCTTCTAAAAGTAGAAAGAAGATGAAAATAAAAATACCAAAAACCCAAAATTAGATCGAATGCAACAATTACAAAAATCGGAAGGTAAACTTAAAAGATATAGCTATAAGGTAAACTTAAAGATACAACTAAAATAAGGTTGTTGTCTCAAGACTTACGTACTAAGCAACCAAAATCATTGAAATGAAAAAATTAATACTAAACTGATCTCACTTATTATGTCAACCACCTATGGTATCTTTGAATACTTTTTTGGTGTTTGCTTTTTGCCAATATGCGCTATTGTAGTTAGGTACTAATATACTAACTAGCTGGACTACGTATATCAATATCAAACATATGTAAGTGGATTGTCTACAAATCTTCATTTGTAGCATCATTAACCTGCTGTAATGATTGTTAATTAAAGACCGACCCATTCCCTTGTATCTTGCGTTAAAACCACCCTACAAGAAAAATAAAATGGGAAGATACAATAAATTTATTGGGAACTACAAAAAACACAATTCATCAAACAGTTGGTGTGCATAAAAAAACACACAAAAAACATAAACTACAGATAATAAGTTTCATCAATCCATATGAACTACTAACAATAAAAATGAGGAATGAAAAGAGATCAAAAGTCAAAACACATCAAGCACTTGGTGCTCGCGTAATACTATGTCATAAAAAAAATTAACCACATTCAACCGGATTTCGATCATATTCAATTATTCAAATAAAAATTAAATATACTAACATTTTTCATCATGTAAATTATAAATTAAAATGAAGCTTCAAATAAACAAAACCCCCAAAACGAATCATAAAAATAGAATTACAGAATTAGCAACCAAAAAATAATAATTCAACTTGAAATAAGTAAGAGCATAATTAACCAAATTAAGCATCAATAAAATCTAATAGCCTAATGAATTGAAGATTAAATATTGAATTCTTACCTAGCGGATCAGCGGAAACAGAGCTACTTGGATGGATCGTGATTCTTGAATAAAATATTTGTGAATTTATAAACTTTAATTTTATTATTGAATCAAAAGAATAACGATGATATAAAAGATTTGATGTAAATATTACTCGTAGAAAATATTATAAAAGATATGAGGATAACAAAAAAAGGGGGATGAAATCAAGATGTAAAGCAGGAATAGGACGCGTGTATATATGACGTCAGAATAGGGGATGATGACATTAAAAAAAACTTTTCTTTTATTATAAAGTAAACTTCAAAATACATCCTTGTGGTTTAAGTTTCCATGGCATACATTCACCCAAAGTTTAGACGGATCATCACCCGTTAGTAAGCGTTTGACTATATACATCCACAAGACGAGCAGGTGCAAAATTGGGTCGTTAACTTGGACACGTAGCGATTAAGTAAAGGTAAATTGGTCATTTATCTCCCGGCTACTTCACTCTTTTATCACTTTCGATCATAAACACACTCCCGGCTACTTAAGCGCCATGTGTCCAAGTTAACGACCCAATTTTTGCACGTTCATCCTGTGGATGTATATAGTCAACGTTACTAACGGGTGATGATCTGCTCTAAACTGGTGAAGGTGTGGTGCGCAGGTAAATGAAACCATATGATGATTTTGAGTTCTCTTTATTATATATAAAGATACTGTTCATTAATGTAGGGATAATTAATCTAACAGAGGTACTTAATTTATCAATAGAACAAAGAAATGTAAATTGTGTTTTAGAAACTGACTTGGGAAAAAAATACTCAGGGTATAAAATACATTTGTTTTCAAACTAAACTTGGTATATAAAGTAAATTTCATGTTATCTTCAAGTTAAGTCTTTGTGTGTTGTGTTGTATCTTTAATTGATAAACTTTTGAGGCTAGCATTTGTTAGTACTCTTTAAAAGGATGAAAATCCTTAACTGATGTTTGAATCTCGTGCTTTAAAACACAAACTATATTATTGTTGGTATATCATTTTCTGTTTTTAATCACCTTGCATTATTGTAAAAATGTTTCACTTGTTGCTTAAAAGACTATGGTTTGGATGTATGCTGCATTGGTCACGTGAGACATACTATTTCCTGAAATATCTCGAACGACCTACCAATGGTGCGTAACATATATAAAGATGTAGAATTGTAGATATGTAAATATTCGTCATTGGTCTAAGATGTGTTTCATAAGCAAAAAGCTTTTCACGGTGTGGCTTTTTGTTTGTTTATGTCTCGGCATCCATTGATGTAAATTGGAGTCTCTATCCGTAATACGATGTTGTGTAACTAGACTAGTAGAGGTTGTAGTTTCTTTGTAGTTTCAACTAATAGTCGTAACTTGAAAGTACCATATATGTAAAATGTGTTTAAAAAGGTTGTGTTTTGAACGCGTAAATTGTGTTAGTCAATATTGTCATACTGTCAATCTGTAATCCTCATGCTGTCAAACAGGAGATTGTCTCCTCTGTAATCCCTTGATTGAAGGAGCTTTATGGGTATTTATACCCATGGTCTGTATGTAACAATCAATCAATAAAACACAATCATTCTATATTCTCTATTATATCATCTTATGTTAGTCAATATTGTTAGGCTGTAAGCATGCTCTCAAATAATGAAGCATGCTCTCAAACAGTAGCTTGTCTACTTTGTATCTTATATATGTACTCGTTCAAGCAATCAATAAGAACAACAATCATTCTCTTCTATATTCATTCAATAATAATATTCTACATGGTATCAGAGGGTTAAGATTGATAATAATACTGTCAATCTCATGCTACACCGCCACACCCAAAAGATAAATCAGGAACTTTTTTTTTTTAATGTGGACGACCGTTGGTTCAATGATAACCAGTCACCACCTATTTCCTTTTAGTGGTCGGCCGTTGGTTCAATGATAACCAGTCACCACGTTTATATTTCCTTTTTCTTCTGTTACCTTCATCTCGTGGGGTTGGTTGTATGTGTAGGAGGTTGTGGAGCCGATGATGGCTGTGTTTGTGAAATGTAAAAGAAGGAGCGGTGAAGATGTTTCTCTTGTAGTAGTTTTGGTTGTGTTTGAGTTTGTGTTTTTAGTGGTTGCTGAAGCTTTTGGAATCACAGTTGCCTATGACCATCTTGATTTGTGAGAACCAGTCATACAAAGGCTAGTGAAGGCGAATCATTTAAAGAATATGGATATGATGGGAAAGTCTGACCCTTATGTTGCTTTCATTCGACCACTTGAAAATTTTAAAACAAAAGTCATTGAAAAAGGTGAAGACAACCTCTAGTGGTGTTTTTGATAAAGTAAAAAATAAAATATGATGGGGGTCGGATATATTTGTCTTCTTTTCTTTTCTGGTTTGACTTTCAGGTCCAGAAACTTTCATGATTTGGCATTTCGGATGCGAGAAATGTTAGTCGATATTGTCATACTGTCAATCTGTAATCCTCATGCTGTCAAACAGGAGATTGTCTCCTCTGTAATCCCTTGATTGAAGGAGCTTTATGGGTATTTATACCCATGGTCTGTATGTAACAATCAATCAATAAAACACAATCATTCTATATTCTCTATTATATCATCTTACAAATTGGTGGTAATTTCTCTTTGAAGGTCTTGCTAGAAAATATGGTAAACCATTATCAAGTTCACCTATTTTATAAGGGTTTGTTTAGATACATGTTTAAATGCATCATTCAAGATAATCAAGTGTGACAAGGGATCAAATTTGTAATGAATTCTTTCACAAAAGTTATACTACGTAATATAATGCTTTAGTGACGTTGGAATTTATCATAGTTTGCATATAGTATGTAATGCCAATTCGACTACCTATTATTTGATAAGTTGAATGATGATGTGTGATATTGTTGTTATAAAGCTAACAAGTTCATAATCCTAATAAACAATCTTAAACAGACACAGTCGTAGTTAACATTATTAATTTACTTTATATAGTTAACATTATTGATTCTATACCAATGGGCCTTTAGTCCAATGGTAATAGCTTTCAACTTTGTGTCAATAGGTCAGGGTTCGAATATCTCCATCGGCCTAAAAGCTTTCAATTGGTATCATCCTTCCACCATGAATCTCGGATTATTAGTCATCGAGGCTATTGGAGAAAATAGCGGGGTTGGCCTACCTCCCGATAAAATCTGATTCTTTGGGACGGTGTTCATTGCCTGGGCCGGGTCCTTGGGGGAAGGTCCGGTTGACATCCTTAGGATGCATGAGACCAGGGTGATCCCACCATTCTTCACCTTTTGGTGAACATTATTGATTCTCTTTATATGTGAGTGTTGAACACGGGTTATTAGCTAGTACTTTATTATATATCTACTTTAGTAAGATAAAACACAAAGTCAAAGCTTAGCATAGAGGCAAATGTTTGCTTGCAAGGTATGAGGAGCCATCAAACATCTTGTTAAGTTCGCATATCAAACATCTTTTTAACATTAGAATTGAAGGAAAACATGGTAAACACAATGTTTTATAACTAAACACAAACTAAACAAATTTATAACTTATAATTTATAAGATCAATGCTTTAGTATCGTACAAAGATACATGATTGCATTACTATTATTTTTATAAAACACACTAAGGATCTATTCGTATGATTGAACCCCATTGTAGAGCACGAGTTTTTAATTCCTCGTTGTAACTAAAGAATGTATGAATTTGTTTAAAAGTAAACAACAGTGGACATGACCTAAGATTGTGAGGTGCACCAACAGCAATAGCAAGGAAAAGGGCTTTTCCTTTAGGGAAACCCAATTCAATACTTGCGGAAAGTGATACAAAATCAAGAATAAGATGGCATGCGGACTTGAGTCCCGAGGTTAAGAGGAGAAAAAACCTATTTTAAAAATGGGATGTACTATTCCTACACTAGGGAGGGTTTGTCTTTAGATTCCTTTTGTCCCATTTATTTCAAGATCAACACGTTTTTGTCGGTTTATTTCGTATTTTTAACGGTTTAAGCGTTTTACTTATTAAACTTTATATTTTACATTCGCATTTTCGGGTTTATAGTTTTTTATATAACAAAATTATAAAAATAAAAAAATAAAAAATGCAAAAAATAGGGAGGTGGGAATATAAAAAGTATGGGGTAGGAATATCTTGTCAAGCTTAAAAATATATATATTTTATTTCATTGATTGTGTGTGTATGTATACGTATTGGAGGTAATTTTAAATATAAAAAATAGAAAAAAAATTAATAGAAGAGAGAGAATGTGTTGCAAAATTTGTGGTAAACTTAGGGCCCGTTTGGTATCCGGTATCTCATGGTATAGAATCAAAGAAATGTCGTATCATTTGTTTGGTATATATTTGATTATCTAACAAATGATATTGAATTATAGAATAAGCAGTGTGGAAATCGCGCGATCAATGTGGGATTGAACAAAAGGACTTACTTTGTGGCGACACTTAAACATCGAGGATTATTTTTGCCAAGTTGTGAAACTTTGCATTTAATGTTTGGACTTACTTTTAGCGACACTTAAACCTCGAGACCGTTTTTGCCAAATTGTGAAACTTTGCATTTAATGTTTGGACTTACTGCGGTATGCCACTGAACCTCGGGGACTATTCTCGCCAGTTGGAAAACTTTGCGATTAATCTGTGATGTTTTGCAAAACCTCCCTACCTTTAAGTATATATAGTAATTCCTAGCTTTGCTAGTGGGTATAGATGAAAGATACAATTTTTTGGTGTGGTCCCACATTTTACTTAATATCAGCTACACATTCAAAAACTTTTTCTTTTTAATATCTTTTTCTCTTTTTAATAATAATAAATAATAATTTGAATATAATATTAATTTATAAATTATGTAACTACACATTTCTCTCTTCTATTTCTCTTTCAAACCTTTCCCAAATCCGAATCCAATTCCACTCTCACTTACAAACCAAACGGACCCTTAAAGTAAAATATTTTAGAGAGAGAAAAAAGTTGATGTAAAGCTGATGTGGCGAAGGAAAAACCCTCACCACACCTTCCACGCTAAATTGACTCCTACAAAAGGTTACTTGTTGTTTACCAAAAAACCATTATGGCTTATAAACCCATTTTAAGTTACGAGTATTATGTAGTGTTGTTTTTGTGCATGTACCCAAATCATGTTCTGGGCATGTCATTTGGACTGGCTTATATGGGTATGTCTAGGGGTGTTAATGGGTCGGGTAATACCCGAATAAATCGAAAACTGAAACCGAACCGAAACGAAATAACTGAACCGAACTTGTAACTGAACCGAATTTGTCAAAACCGAACCGAATCGAATTAAATATTCGGTTTCGGTTCGATTATAGTTTAGCTATCTAACCCAAAAACCGAATTCAACTAAATATATATATATATATATATATATATATATATATATATATATATATATATATATATATATATATATATATATATATATATATATATATATATATTAAAAAAAATATATTAAAGCTCTTTCATACTATAAATATAATATTTACTAAGTTTGATTTTATATTTTTTGCTAAAAATCTATAAAAATTAATGAATTAAATAATTAGAATTATGTAATTCGGGTTATTTGGTTCGGTTTTTGGTTTTGGGGGTTCGGTATTCGGTTATTTGGTTCAGTTTAATCAATTTGAATTCGGTTCGGTTCGGTTTTCGGTTATACCTATAAAAATAATTTAACCGAACAAACCAAACCGAACAACCCAATAACCAAACCGATGAACACCCCAAGGTATGTCCATATAAGTCTTTTGTACTTATTTTTGTGATTAATATATTTGTCGGGCTATTAGTTCCCCTTTCCCAAAAAAGATAAACAATCTGCTTTACCACCTCTAAAATATAGAACTCGTTTGTTATTGTCAAAGGGACTATTACTTTTTTTGTTATTTTTTTAAAGCTTACCACCAAAATAAGGTGAAAGCTAAACATACGCAATTTATTTATTCAAAACAAACAATCTACGCAATATACTTTGAAAATTATCATTGTGCGCAATATATTTTCAAATTTGGTACAATCTACGTAATATGACCGATTACTAATAGGTTACCAGGTTTTCAAGTTTGAAAATTGACAGGAATGGTCCCTGTGACTTGGGAGTAAGAGCACACGGTGTGCTATGTTGTTTACACGCCAAAAGAAAAAAGTAGAACAAATAACATGCCATTTGTGGTACCATGCATCAAGCCAACAATGAGCCAAAGTGAATCAAGCTAGTGGAATGGCTCATGTTATCTATGATATCTTGTACCTTTTTCTTCTTTTTTTTATTATTTATTTTTTGTCTTTTATGTTGCATTGAATCATTGAATACTAGCTCATAATTAGTGTATGCACCTTCTTTTTTGCTTTTTCTTTTTTCTTTAAATTAATTTATTTATTTGTTCTTGTGTTGTATTAAATGCATGCAACGGGTAAAAGTTTGAAACAGAAAAGTTGGCATAGCAACGGGAAAAAAAATAAATACACCCACTTTCAACTATATATACCCATTTTAACATAATTTTCAAACAATCTAACCAAATCTCAATATTTAAATCTTTCATTTACATTTTAATCCCTTCTTTCATATTATATAAAATTTTAACTTCCATGGATCTTTTTAACAAACTCGAAACTCGGTTGAAGAATTATTACGTTTATCGATATACGAAGATTTTCTAGCCTTTGGCGACAATGCATCAAGTAGTTCACACGATCGGACTTACATACCGAGAATATGCGGTAGTTGAACAACGTCTTCTTAATGATTATTTTGGAGATAATCCAAAATATCCCGAAAAAAATTTCGGTAGCGGTGCGGATGAGTCGACAACTATTTTTAAAAATAGTCAAAGGTATAATTAACTATAACGTTCATCCTATTCCCAAACACTTTAAATTTTTAGATCACGACCGATTGTATTGGTAAAATGAGTATCCACCCTATAATGAAATGCATCGGCCGCTTATCGCTAATTGGCGTCACGGGACAACACCGATGCTTCGATGAATATTTGCAAATTGGTGAACGTTGTAGTCGTGATAGTTTAGATCATTTTACCAAATGTATATGGGATTTATACTCCAAGCGTTATTTAAGAAAACCCTCCCGAATGATATTATGCGCTATATGAAAAACACGAAAACTATCATGGGTTTCCGGGTATGCTTGGTAGTATAGATTGTATGCATTGGGAATGGGCCAAATGTCCGAACACATTCAAAGTGCAATTCCAATGGGATCACAAGCATCCAACAATAATGCTTGAAGCGAACAGCATCTCGAGTTTGTGGATTTGGCATGCATTTTTGGTATATCGGTGCAAATAACGACCTAAATGTTCTATATCGGCCGAATTTGTTTGACGACCTCATTGACGATCGCTCCCGAGGCCCGTTCACGGTGAATGGTCACACATATACCAAAGGATATTACCTACCGATGGTATTTATCCTACATGGTCTACTTTTGTCAAATCATATAAAATCGCTCAAACCATGCGATATACATTTTAAGAGGGCTCGAGAAGGTGCAAGAAAAGATGTGGAGCAGGCTTTTGGTGTTCTTCGGTCGTTGGGGATTATAGCACAACTCGCATGTGCTTACCATGTGAGCAAAATACGTAGGATTATGTATTGTTGCATCATATTGCATAACATGATACTAGAAGACCAAGATTTTCAAATAAGTGAATTTAACGAAATATATCTTGTGGATCATCTTTGGCCACGACATCTAGAACGACAACCACAAGAAGATATGTAGTCTATTTATTAAGTTATGTTTAATTTTAATAACAATGTGTTTGTGTATTGTAATTTTATTTTATGTTTTGTAATTTTATTATATGAGTAAAGCAGAGGATAAGGTGAGTAAATTAAAGTGAGTAAATAAATGTGAGTAAATAAATGTGATGCAGATGATAAGGTGAGTAAATTAAAGTGAGTAAATGAATGTGAGTAAATGAATGTGATGCAGATGATAAAGTGAGTAAATTAAAGTGAGTAAATGAATGTGAGTAAATGAATCTGATGCAGATGATAAAGTGAGTAAATTAAAGTGAGTAAATGAATGTGAGTAAATGAATCTGATGCAGATGATAAAGGTGAGTAAATTAAAGTGAGTAAATGAATGTGAGTAAAGGATTGGTTACTTTGCTAACTATTTATTATACCTTCAATCCAATTCAAAATCAAAACTTTCACATACACATCCATTTCAATCTTTCAAGAATGTCACAACAAAACACAAACGATTGGTTACTTAACAACATATTTCAAACCGAATCGGCTAATTCAAGCTCACCTTCACCCGCAACACCATCATCCGGTCGCTCTTTTCCGGTCCAACGTTCTCAAAACCCGATGCCGATGCCACCATATCCGAACCATAACATATCGGGTTTTGCATCATACGCGAACCACCCGCAAAACCCGATGCCATATTATCCACAACCCACTTACGGACCACAAATGAACCAAGATCACTATAACCACATGACTTATTTTGCACAACAACAATACTTCAACAACATGAATATCGGGAATTCCTCACAACCAACAAAAGACATGCCACCAAACTCACCTCCACCAACCTCACCACCATCACCAACACAAGAATCACAAACCGAGTCTTCTCCGACCGGAAAGAAAAAGAAAGGGAAGCGCCGAGAGCAAAGAAACCGGCGTTGTTCATAAGCGTTGGGAACCGGATGAGGAAAAACTTTTGGTTTGAAACGTCGTACAAATATCCGAAGATCCAAGACTCGGTAGATGACCGAAATTCAAAGTCGTTTGGAGAAAAGTTACAAATGAATACAACCGGTTTGCGAATACAAACGTACCAATGATATGATGACGGGAAAGTGGACCACGTTGCAGGGTGCTTGTAACAAGTTCGCGGGAGTTTTCGAAGATAATGAACGATTGAGTGGTGAAAACGATTCAAAGCACCTAAATCGTTGTTACACAATATTCAAACAATTGTGGGGTTATGCATTTACTCACCATGAAGCATGGGAGGTCTTAAAAGACCATAGCAAATGGCGTGGTGTGAAAACCGTTAAACCCGGAAGACGCGTTCGAGGACTAGATGACATTGAAGAACCGAGCGAGCTATTTCAAGATGATGCAATCCCGTCCTCCGGCAAGCCAAGACCTTCCAAGAGTGCAAAATCGGACTCACGCGCGTTCGGCTTCTTCTTCGTCTAGTAGAAGCTTTTAAGGAGATGATCGAGAGGAATTGCGAGTCGAACAAGAGAAAAAATTGATTATATCGCAACTCAAAAAATTGGAAGAATTGAAGTTTCTTAGTTTTAGCACCGGGGATGACTCAGGAAGATCTGCGGGTGTGGAAGCAATAAAAGCCGATATCCGACGTCGTTACTTTGTACAGTGACTTCTTGGTTGGCCGTCGACGACAACCTCAAATGATTAGTGTACTCGTATCATGTCTTTTTTATTTGTAATATTTTTAATCGTATCATGTAGTCACTTTTTTTTTTTTTTTTTTTTTTTTTTTTGTAATCTCTTTTACGTGTTATATATCGATTTATGTATTGTAATTTTTTAATCATTTTATGTATTTGTAATTTTATTTTATGTTTAATAAAAAGTGTTTATTTTTAAATAAAATAAAATGAAAAAAGTGGGACCCAATAACATGTTATTGGTGTGTTATGAGGGAGGGTGTTTGAGTTATTGGTGTGTTATTTGAAGGTGTATGATGTGGCGCTGAGGTGGCATACCAATAACGTGTTATTGGTATTGCCCATACCTTGTGCTCTAATATAGTACTATTTAGGAAGATGTTCCCGCCCTTGTGTACCAGATTCATGACCTTGGGTGAATATAATTTGGTGTATTGTGCAAACAATATTTTGGCAGTGGGTTGTGAACACACAGGTTGCAAGTTTTGTATGGGCGGAACTTGAAACTGAGTGGATTTACAATGCCTTTGTTGGGTGAACATTTTTGAATGGCTTTACAATTCAACTAAACTCTATGAACTCACAAACCATTGTGTTGACACTTTAGCATGTTTATCTCAGGTCAATAAGGCGATAGCTGTTGTATGGAACTTAGAGTCGCACGACATGTTTTGAAGACTTTATACATTTGTATTTACCATTCGATAGTACATTTTGTAAAACATTTGTATGTTTTACTTTGGGACCTCATTGTTTGTAACTCTCATTTCATTAATCGAATGGTAACTTTTCAAAACGTCTCATTTAGAGGTCGTTTCTAATAACTTGTACTTTGTATTATGAAGTAGCACCCCAATGACACAATCTCCCGCTTCGACCATTTTGGGGATGTTACAATAACCAAACACGTTTTACCATCTCTAAAATATGAAAATGTGGTTTGTTGTAAAGGGGTGTGTGATTGGTTATTTATTTTTTTTGAAGCTTAAAACTAGAGCTAGTTCCAAATTTAGTCAATGTTTTTACTTTTAGGTTCTAACAACTAATTAAAAAAACCATCTCCAAAAATAGTCTTGCTAGACTAAGCGATTTTTTTTTTTTACATTAATGGAATATTTGATTAGTGGTTTTTTGCTAAATCGAAGGCTGTGTTTTGTGCTAGACCGTACTTTATGTGCGACGACCTTTTGTCTTCTAGAAAAAAAAAATTAAGAATTTTGAAAGAAAGTTGACCTTTTTTTGTTTTTTTAAATAAAAACACGATTTAGAGAGAGAGAGAAAAAAAATAAAAAATAGGTCCTCTCATTTGTATTTGTGTGCAGTCACTTTTTGTCTTTTTGTAAAAAAAAAAAGAAAAAAAAATCCTATTTTTAAACAAAATAAAATTCTTCTTTTACATATTTTTAGGTCCTTACTCGTTGAGGCTTGTTAAAAAAGAATGTTGTTGGATTCAGTTAGGGGCGGAGCCAAAATATTTTGCTCGAGAAGGCACACTTTGATAAATTTAGACACTACACTATAAATTAGTTCTTGGGAAGGGGGAGGGGGAAATTACAAAAAAAAAAATAGCCAAATATTTTTGAAATTTTACATTACAATTGTTTTCGCTAGTGGACACCTGTCCCTTGTGGCCTCCATTATCTCCGCCCATGGATGCAGTTGTTAGGTGTATGAGTGCAAAAATTCTACTGTTGCATTTTTTTTGTTTAATTAGTTTGTTTGGGAGGGTGGTGCATGGTTGTAATGGTGGTGGGTGGTGAATGGTTGTAATGATTGGTAGTGATGAGTGAAGATGAAGAAGGAGGAGGGTGAATAAGGTGATATAAGTTTAAGGACGATCTATGTATTTTACTCTTAAATAATTAACCTAAATTGGTAAAAATGGCCAATACCCTCATATGCAAGGCATATGCTGGAGTTAACGGATGTTGACTAACGGCATGTAGTCAAAGGGACCTCAGAAGATGCAAAACAAAAATAGTAGGGACCTCGGACGTATTTAATTTTTTTGGGACTCAAAGCGTATTGGGGTATAAGTTTAGGGATGAACAGTGTATTTTACTCTTAGATATAAGAATAAATTACATAGGTCGTCCCTATGCTTTGTTCAAAACTGCATCTAAAGTCCTTGAAACATTTTATTGCTTTCACAGTCCTTATCTTTATAAAAAAAATCACACTTACAGTCTATCCTAGATTTAACTTATGTTAACTTTTTCTGTAAAACCCCGCATGTGTCATACACATGAGGGTACAAAAGTTCTTTCCTTTTTTCTTTTCTTTAAATGATAAAGATATCACATCTCTCTCTTTCTTTATCACCTAAGTGCACTTTAGTGTACAAGTTATTTTCATTTTTATATTTATAATAAAAAAATTTTAAATTAATAAATACATATATCTCTCACTTTCTCGTTTTTTCTATACCTTTATCCCCAAATCTTCATCTTTTTTTTTTTTTATTTACCCAACAATCTCGACACTAAAACAGGATCATGAAAAACATCTTCAAATCATTATCCTCAACTCGTCATTAAAATCAACTCATCATTTTTAATTTATTTTCGGAAAGAAAAAAAAAATCAAGATCACAACCCCCTCAATTTTTTCCTCTACTTCAATTTCTGACCCACTCATAGCAACACTCATGCGACGTTTTCACAACAATAGTTCTACCAACGTGAATCAATCACCAATCCAACCATCACCATTACCAGCGCCTACACATATCTAACCATCACGCGCGATGCGATGATACTGCGGTTATCAACCAACTACCACAACCTTAGATCAAACCATCACTGTTAACTTCCATCTCTATGGCTAATCAGATTTTGATAGAATTAGGATGCTTGTTGTTGTGATGGTTAATATCTCCATTTTTAATTTCTCTGAAAAAAATTGTAATTTCTCCGTTCACAAAGGTGGAAGTTCACGTTTTTCAAGACCTATTTATTATGTGAGGTTAACCAAATGTTTGTATTTCTATCAACTCCACATGACCAACACAAAAAATATAAACCCCCACACTTGTATCCTTTTCTTAATCATCAAAACACCATAATTTCATCAAAATAGCATATTCTCCATAAATTTTGTCATCCCATCACACACACCCCTCTTGATGTTTCGTAAAATGAGTGAAGTCTCTAGTCATTCCCTACCTAAAAATCCGTTTCCAGAAACAATTACACTATTAGTCCTTCAAGTTTCCCTATTTAACACATTATACCCTAACTTCATAAGTTGTCTTAATTCTAGTCTTTTGACTTTTATATTTGACTCTCAGTTTTGTCTTTCAGCGGAGTCATTGACTAACAAATCACATTTCAGTATACTCATTTAATTCAAGCATACAAGATAAAGTATTCTACTCAAAAAATATTTTATATTTTGGGGTGTAACACCTGCTTAGCCTGAAACCCATAAGGATTACAAAAGAGATACCAAAGGGTTGTGATTTTGAGTTCGTATTAAAAAAATGTGAGCAAAAACAACAAGAAATCACTTTTCCCTACATGTCAACCACTGGTTCGAACCCCACAACAAGAATTAAAACGAGATTAAGAGTATTCGAGTTTTGGTTGAGATTGGTTGCTTTGATTTTTATTTGAGAAAGTAAAGAGATAAGTATTTTTGTGGTGGAGCTTGTAAGAGAAAAAACCCAAAGAGAAAAGGATAACAAAGTTAGAGTGGTTGTTGCGCTTTGTGAGAGGAAAAGACAAGTTTATCCTCATGTGAAGGGTTTAACAGAAAAAGTTAATGGAAGTTAAAACCAAGGATTATTCAATTTTGAACAAACCACAAGGACTATCAATGTAATTTACTCTAAAAATTAAAGGTGAAACACAGTGGACATGAAACATGAAAAACATGGCCAGGCAAATCCATAAAACCAAACCCCAAACACCCCCCAAAAAAACAATTCAACGCAATACAGACTCACCGCTTTACGCGTTTTCCAAACCATGACTCACCGCACTTCCGTTTCATAGAATGCCATGTTGTCCGAATACTTAGACAACAACAGAATCACTTAGCATGCCAACTGTTCGATCAAATGTCTCATAGAGATATTGTTTCATGAAATGTCATGATCCTTTGGTGTGTCAAATCTTTGTTCAAAGACATGGTTTCTTGAAATGCCATGTTGTCTGGATATGTTCGGTGATATCGTCGAAGAGGCGCAAAGGCTTTTGATATGATCTGGACGAGTTTAGGAATTCCACGTGGAATGGGACTTCTTTGGTGATGGAGGTTGTTTGAGGCCAATCACGGATTAGGATGTGATTTAGTGGGCTGTTTGATGGGCGGTATGTGAGGAAGAGGAAGCTAGGAGGTGGAAGGTTTTTTGATAGGATGGTGATACGTGATGAGGTTTCGTGGAATACTATGATTTGGTTTATGTGAGCGAGGAAGTTGTTTGATAAATCTCCGGTTAGAGATGTGTATCGTGGATGGCTATGGTGTCGGCTATGTGCGAGAATGGTATGGTGGATGAAGCTAGAAGGGTTTTTGATGAGATGCCAGTGAAGAATTCCGTATTGTGGAATGTGGTGATTGCTGGTTACATGCAGTGTAAGAGAATTGGTGTTGCGAAGGAGTTGTTTGATGCGATGCCTTGTAAGAATGTTAGTTCGTGGAATACTATGATTACCGGGTTTGCAAAAGAGTGGATTTATTGATGTTGCTTGGGATTCATTCAAGAAGATGCCTCGACGTGATTGCATTTCATTGGGTGCTATTATTTCTGGATATGCTCATTTGGGTCACAATGAAGAATCGTTGAGATTGTTTGTAGAAATGAAGAGAAGTGGAGAAAAGGCAAATAGGTCTATATTTTCGTGCATTTTTTAGCACGTGTGCCTAGATCACTGCCTTAGAATTGGGATATCAATTTCATGGGCAGCTTGTTAAGGTAGGGCTCAGATATGGGTGGTATGTAGGAAATGCATTACTGTCGATGTATTGCAAATGTGGAAACATAGATGAAGCTAATGCTATATTTGAAGAAATTTCTGATAAGGACTGTTTGGTGGAACACAATCATTGCTTGAATCTGCAACGAAATGGCTTTGGCAAAAAGCTCTAAGAGTTTCCGAGTCAATGAATAGTGGCGAGTCAAACCCGATCGAGTTACTATGGTAATCATCATTACATTAGTTCATCAACTCATCCACTTTTTATGTGACGACAAAAGGAAAACTCAGTTAATTGTTCTATTTTTTATAGTATAAATACTTCAGGTTCTTTTAATAGAATCTTAAATGAGACTTTGGTCTTACATGATCCTATAGGTAACATATTTATATAATTGTCTCGTTTTCTGTTTTTCTACATCCAGGTTGGTGTGTCGTCTGCATGTAGTCACAGTGGATTAGTAGATAGAGGCACACACTACTTTTACACTATGAATCGTGATCATGGAATAGCTGCAAATTCAATATACTATGGGTGTTGATACTTACACCATTGTGCATTACAGACAGTGTGGTGTATGTATCAAAAAAGATGGTGTGAGTATCAACACCCATATACTATACGTGCAAATTAAATATAGCTGCAAATTCAATATACTATACGTGCAAATTCAATATACTATACGTGCAAATACTATACGTGCAAATTCTATATACTATACGTGCAAATTCAATATACTATATGTACATACACGATTGATCTCCTCGGTCGAGCAAGGCGCCTAGATGATGCTCAAAATTTGATAAAAAGTATGCCATTTGAACCAGATGCCGCTACATGGTGCCAGCAGATCTTCATGGCAATAACGAATTAGATGAGAAGGCTGGTTTTCCAGATGGAGCCTGATAATGCCAGAATGTATGTTCTTTTGTCAAATTTATATGCAGCTTCAGGTAGATGGGCTGACATTGGTGCAATGAGAGTGAAGATGAGGGACACGGGTGTAAAGAAAGTCCCGGGTTATATAGTTGGCTTGAAGTGCAAAATAAGATCCACACGTTCTCAGTTGGGGATTCGACCCACCTAGAGACAGTTGGAATATATGCTTATCTTGAAGATTTTGATGTTAGATTGAAGAAAGAGGGTTACATTTCTTCACAAAATGGTTTTGCATGATGTGGAAGAAGAAGAAAAGGAACATATGCTGAGGTACCATAGTGAGAAAGTTGGCGGTGGCATTTGGGATCCTTAATATACAGGGTGGAAGACCGATTCGTGTATTTAAGAACTTAAGGGTATGTGCTCACTGTCATAATGTCAACGCTACCTCCACCCACCACCACCCACCACCTCCACCCAACGCCACCTCCACCCACCACGACACCCTTCGGTGTAATTTATCCAAGCCCAACACAAGCTTATTCAAATAAACTAAAAAACCAAAAATAGGTTATAAACTGATAAAATACACAAAATATAAAACCAAATCAAACACCCCTAGTGAGTTCTCTTTTGCACTTAAATCAAACAAGGACCTCTCGGTGGTAGGCTATACAGATTACACCAAGCTCACCCTTATGGGTGGCTGTGACAGCGAATAAACAAACACCCCTTTTGGGATGTCATACGCAAAAGCAAACACCCTCTTGGTGCCTCGTTGAGCCAAGACAAGCCAAACGCACCCTTGTTGGGTCGTTTCTGTAAACCGCAACACAAAACAAACCACCCTTGTGGTATTTTCTACCAAACCCGAACACAACTAAAACACTTGAACATTTAATCTTTACTGTAACAACAAGGAAATAAGCAAATCCAAAACAAACACCCATTTCAATCCAATTTATACCACACGAATAGTTTTTAAAACATGTTTTAATCCAGTTTTTTAACCACGAAAACCTGTAACTCACTTGTATTTGGTTCGTTTATATAAACGAAATAACAAAACTGATGTTAGTACTTTCGGCATACCACAGACGAGGAAGATGAGGAGGGTGATGGTGGTTGTGGTGATGATTACCGAACGAAACAAATCTTGAGTTATTTCCACTAGAACTCAGCGAAACAAAATCCACGGTTGTGGCCTTCAGGTGTGGCGGCGTCACACTGAACAAACACACCCTTGGCATTTCGATGGTGATGGCGGTGGTGTTATAAAGGCGGTGAAGAGATGGTGGTTAGATGGTGGTGATATTGTTCTTTGTTTTCGTTCACTAGAGAGGAGATGAGGGAGTTGTATTATCTGTAGAGATAGAGAGGAAGATAAGGTGCATTGTGTGTTTGGTAAGAAAGAGGAAAAACATATTTATATTGGACTAATGATGCAATTTATTTTATTGCATCGTTAGTCCATAGAACTAACATTGCAAATATTTTCTCTTCCGTTAGGAGATAGCGAGAAATATTTGCACCGTTAGTCCTATTAACTGAATTTGTTAACGAGGGATGTATTTGTGCCAACTTTACTAACAGAGGGATGGTTTTGTGCCAAAAAAGTTTTGGGATGTAAGCGAGACAAAAGCCAAAACCACATAGATGTATTTTGGACTTTACTCTTACGAATACAAAAGCTTAGTCTATGAAGATAAAAGCCCCTCTTTTTATTATTATTATTATTATTATTATTATTATTATTATTATGATTATTATTATTATTATTATTATTATTATTATATTTGTTGGGCTATTAATTCCCTTTTTCCCAAAAAAAAAGAAAAACAATCTATTCTACCACCTATAAAATATAGAACTGGTTTGTTGTCAAAGGGTGTTATTAATTTTTTTGTTTTTTTGAGGCTTAAAAATAAGAGCAAATTCTAAATTCATTTATCTTTTTTACTTTTAGGTTCAATAACTAGTATAAGAAAACCATTTTCAAAAATAGTCTTGCTAAACCAATAGACCGTGCGACTTCATTAGTTTTTTTGACATGAGTCCAAGAAGGGAGTATTTGGTTGCTAGTTTTTTTGCTCGACCTACAACTATGTTTTTTTGTTAGGTCGTATTTTTTGTGCGACCACCATTTGTCTTTTGAAAAAAAAAAAAAAAAGATATTTATAAATTTTGAAGAAAATAAAATAAACTTTTAGTGTTATTTTTGGAAAAAGAAAAAAACACGGTCTAGTAAAAAAAATAGGTCCCCTCATTTGTATTTTTGTGCAACACATAAAAAAATTAAATAAAATAAAGAATGATATGAAGTGGTGCCAATAAATTCCCATAAAACTCAACCCCCAAAACAACAATAATCCAATGCAGCGCAGAAATCACCACCTTGATGCGCAACGGCCAATGCCATTCCGCTTTACTCATTTTCCAAACCGCACTTCCGTTTCATGCAACGCCATGATCCTGGATACCATGACAACAACTTTCACTTTAGCATGCCAATTGTTCGATAAAATATGGCTCATAGAGATATTGTTTCATGGAATGTCATGATCATTTGGTACATGTCAAATACCGTTCAAAGACGCAGTTTCTTGAAATGCCATGTTGTGCAGCTATGCTCGAGTGGATATGTCGAAGAGGCATAAGGCTTTGATATGATAACGGACAAGTGTAGGAATTCCATTATGTGGAATGGGATAGTTTCAACATGTGAAGAGCAGGAGGGTGGATGAGGCGAATAATGAGGATAATTGGGATGTGATTTCGTGGAACTGTTTGATGGGCGGGTATGTGAACACGAGGAGGTTGGGTGATGCCAGAGTGCTTTTTGATAGGATGGTGATATGTAATGAGGTTTCGTGGAATACTATGATTTCGGGTTATGCTCAAAGTTGGGATTTGTGCAGTGGCGGAACTTGACAATTTATTTTGGGAGGGCCGAATTAGAGATTCGTTTGTAACCTTAACTAAATTACCCCAAAAACCTATAATATTTACACTAGGTGCCGTAAATAGGTCTACATTTTCGTGCATTTTGAGCACGTGTGCCGAGATCACTGCCTTAGAATTGGGATATCAATTTCATGGGCGGCTTGTTAAAGTAGGACTCAGATCTGGGTGGTATGTAGGAAATGATTCTTGTTGATGTATTGCAAATGTGGAAACATAGATGAAGCTAATGCTATATTTGAAGAAATTTACGATAAGGACTGTTTGGTGGAACACAATCATTCTTTGGATATGCCGACATGGCTTTGGCAAAGAAGCTCTAAGAGTTTCGAGTCAATGAAGAGTGGCGAGTCAAACCCAATCAAGTTACTATGGTAATCATCATTACATTAGTTCATCAACTCATCCACTTTTTATGTGATGACAAAAGGAAAAATCGATTAATTGTTCTATTTTTATAGTATAAATACTTGAGTTCTTTTAATAGAATCTTAAATGAGACTTTGGTCTTACATGCTCCTATAGGTAACATATTTATATAATTGTCTAGTTTACGTTTTCTACATCCGAGTTGGTGTGTTGTGCGCATGTAGTCACGGTGGATTAGTAGATGAATCGCACACTACTTTTACACTATGAATCGTGATCAAGGAATAGGCGCAAATTCAATATACTATCGTGCAAATTAAATATACTATCGTGCAAATTCAATATAGTACAAATTCAATAAACTATCGTCAAAATACTATCGTGCAAAGTCAATATACTATATGTACATACATGATTGATCTCCTCGATCGAGCAAGGCCCCTAGATGATGCTCAAAATTTGATGAAAAGTATGACATTTGAACGGATGCCGCTCTTGTGAACCAAATAATCTTAATTCTTATGCTTCTTATGTAAACATTATTAGATGAAGGACCAAACACGTTAAGTAGGAAGTTTGTAACCATAATGGCGATTACAAACGGCTAGAAAAATAGTTACAACAGTTGGAACATACCGCTTTGAAACATATATATATATATATATATATATATGTACCATGTACAAATCGATTCATAGTTAATAGACAATTTACTTATTCATTTCAATACACTTTGCAATCTATATACTTTGATCTAGAGATTGGGACAACATTGGCATCAAGAGCGCGAGTTATCATAGCGTTTTTGGATTCCATACTGCGAGACAAACCCCAGTGCAGGAAACCCTTTTGTTTTCGACAAGATTTTTGTTTTCTCTCTGCTTCCAAGAGAAACAAGGCGTGAATAAGCATACGTAAAAGATAGTGCACGATCATTTGCGTAGGGGATTGCAAACGTTTACACTAGGGATGAGCACGGTGCGGTCCCGTCGATCCCGTACCGAATTAGTGGTACCGATTTTTTCTCGAGCATAAATTAATGGTACGATGCTAGAACACCCCCAAATTTTGTTTAGCGGAAGCATACGTGTTATTCGGGAGCGTTACAGGATTGGTGATTCATAACACAAGTAATAAAGAACGGAATACATACTCCGTTTGATTTCATAAAATAGTTTTAAAACAACGTCTTACAACATAATTTAAATAAATGGGTACATCCCATTAGATTTAGTGGTCCCAATGTAAAAACATCATTTTGTGTAAAACACTTCTTTAATACTACTACGACCATACATCCGCTTCTTTCCTTGCCTTCATGAACAAAACTTAAACACCTGAGAAAATATGCTAAAGGGTCAATTTGAAAATGATGAGTTCATAGGTTTAAGTTTAAATAGTAAGCTTGGACCATAAGCAAAGTCATATAATCATTACAACGAATATAATGTTATATGGATGAATGTCTATTACGTTAGCTCTAAGTTCATGCAACCGATACTACGACGGTTTCGTATGCTAAAAGATGTCATACAATATAGGGGCCCATGTAAGTGTTTGTCCTCGACACTTGATTCCGACATGGTATACGTTTCGCCTTGGCCTAAGCATGGCCAACCGAGCGGAGGAGTCACCTCAATAGATCTATTTATAACATTCGCGTTTCCCAATGGGGAATTGACGGTTCATGAAAAGGGCATTCTCTAGGGACATAAGGGCTTAGGCTAAACCACGTAATAGTAATCATGTTATAGTTTTGGTCCATAAAATGTTTTGCATATTTCTCCCCAAAATGTATAAAACAACTTATCAAGTAAAAGTGGGGCTATGAAACTCACCTTAGCAAAATGCAATCCAAAAGCGGGATTTAGTGTTTGTTGTGGGACGGCACCGACACGCGACCTAGATAAGGAGGGCAATGTTTTAGTTCATTGTTTCAAGTATTCCTTACTTAAAATAGTTCAATGGTTTTTATAATTGCGTTGATACTAGTCGTAAGTTTGTAAAAATCATTAAAATGGCTTTACTAGTAAGTATCTGATATATATACTTTTCATGTTGACATTTATATGGTTTTAAAATCCAAAGTTTGATTTAAAACAATTAATTACAATGTTCCACTAGTAAGTATATAAATGCATATACACTTATTTGAGTTGACACAAAAATGGTTTTGTCAAAGTTATTATTAGTCTATTTATTTTCTAATTGTATTTAGAAAATACGTAAGTTAAAGTCGAAGTCAAAATGATATAGTAGCCTTCGTTTAATTATTAAAATTTGGTTCTTACAATGTCGACTAGAAATCGTTATGATATAAGTTGGTTTATATGTTGTCGTTAAATCCGTTATGTAAACATTATTATATGACTCACATTTTAGACACTTGTTTCATTGTTTGAAGGCCTTTAATCTTGTTTTACACAGCCGATATAAGTGTACATATCTAAGGTGAAATCTCCAAATATGTGACAAATGAGTTTAGCTTTATAATTTATTTCCGGTATACATTACACGTTTTATTTTGTTGACCCGATTTTAACCATCAAGCGAATACCCCGAGCCACTATGGGTCGACTGTTGTTGATAGAAATAGGGTACCGAGGTTGGGCCGAGGCCCAAGCAAACAAACCCACTATGCTATGCAAGATAGAAGTTGGGATGTGGCCCAAAGCATGGTGGCAAAGTTTGAGCTATAAATTTTGGAAGCATTCTTGGTGACAATATTTTCGTGGAAGAGGTATATACATGAGGACTAGTTCACAAAGTAAAATAAAGATGAGCAAGGACTAGTTCAAGATTTATAAGTCGATATCCATTTTGACGAGTCGCTGTGGTACAACCGTAGTTAGATTTTCGACCCATAATGAGGACTAACCACGACTCACATGAGAGCGACAAAATCTTTAGACATGACACGTTATGGTGATGAAAATCTACTCCACAGGTTAACGATTTATTATAAGACTTTTATTAACAAACTATGAACATCATGGGTGTCGACTAGTAAGTTCCACGAGTAGAGATGTGGGTTCACACTCGAGCCGAACAACTTAGCACCAAGGATGACGACAAATACATAACCGATTGTCACAAGGTAAACTTGTTACAAGATGCTTGACTTAACACTACTTACGTAAACTAAACCAAGTGCCACGTTCAAGATCGAATTTCCAGCTTTAAAACAATGTTTACTAGTAGACTTTACAAATGTTTAACTTTCAAAATCTTTGGTTCATGCTTCTCGCGAGAACAAATTTCAAACAAGACAACTATACTTTCATTCTGACATTGACCAATTCTTGATTATACAAGTCATAAATTTTACAAGGTAGAGTTAAGACAAAGGCTTACAAGCGAGTATGATGGTGATGGAGTCGAGACCAAATCATGTTAACTTAACACGATAGAACAAGGAAGCGGCAAGACTATACAATGGTTGAGTACTACTCAACCCGGTTCTTATCTCGACGATAAACCAAACCAACATAATGCCAACGACATACTTAGATTCCGGAGTGACATAGTTGTTTATCAAAACACAAGTATTATAACATCAAGAGTACTTAGTTACATAGTCAAATTACCAAGTTTTTATAAGACTTAACCCTCATATTTCTTGGCTCATTTACTTCGACAGAAAAACTAACCCATCCAAATCAATGATTAACTCAAAACTCAAGTGACCCTAACCATTTATCATATCAAAGTGACATTTATGTAACGCCAAACACCTTATTTAGACCTCGAATATCAAAACAAGATTCCATCATTTACATTTCAATAACCACGTTTATAGTACAACAATTTACTAGGAAAAGAATCAAAGGTGAACCTTATGTAAGTGAGGCGAAAATGACAAAGATGAAGGCTAACTCGAGAGCTCCACACAAACCAAACCTCCAATCGAATCCGAGCAACAAACCCAATAGTTTCACAACACTCTTAAGAACACTATTCTTTTGTGGTGGGTTGAGATTTGATTTGTGTGCCCTAATCTCTCGAAATGCATAAAAAGGAAATAAGAAGGAAGTCTTTGACCAAGTCTTTACATCTTGCACCTTTGTTTGAAGCCAAAATGGTTTACTTCCAAAACCAAGAGAATCTTGGATACAAGCTCAAGATAGATTGGTGGAAGATTTCTTTCTTGTAGGACCTTAGTTTTATCAACCTTATCACTATACCAAGCAAACCCAACACGTATACAAGTATACCCACGTGAAACAAACACAAACAAAGCTTAGAAATAAGATGAGAAAGATGGTGACTTGAAGATATAAATTCGTGTATGATGTGAGACAAGATAAACACAAGATGTTGTATATTCAATAAGGAAAACACACACACTTTCAAGCACACCCCTCGAATGACCATTTGAGGGGTATTTATAATCAAGCAACTTAAAACCCTAAAGGCTTTGCTTGGGCTTTTCTTTGAGCTTTGTGGACTTGGATTGGATTACACATTTTAAGCGGCTAGCTAAACAACGTTTAACCAAATAGCTTAGCCCGATCCACGAGCCGTTGACTATACTATCACGATATCTAACACACAATACAAAGTTCCTAATCGTGAATGACCATCACTTCTAATAAAACTATTAAGGCTAACAATCTCCCCCTAAGGGGTGGTCATTCAAACGATGCTCCACTTGATTAGGTCTCTACTTTTCTTGAGCTAGGACTTTGCATGTAGATATAGAATAGTCTTGATTCTTTGTTCCTTCATGCTTTGTGATCAGATAATGTGATTGTCTGCCGTTGTCAACTTCGATGGTTTGGTGTCTCTACGTCTTTCTCCACCATGCTCACACTTCTATTTGTCTTTTGGTTACCAATGATGAAGTTCTCTAGTCTTTAAACTTTGTAGATTCTTTGACATTGACGAAGAATCATCTCCTTTGATTATGATGAGAACTTTCATATGTTGTTGGTATGAGCATGTGGCAAGTCTCGCACGATCCATCCGCTCGAGCTTCCATAAGAAGAAAACATAAAACATTGTTAGTAATAAGCGGATTCCAGCGCTTACAAGTTTGAATTTCGAGGTGTTAACGACATAGTGTGAAAACACGTCTCTAATTCTCACAGAGGCCGTTCTGAACCGGAGTCCCACAAGTGAGATAACACGATATACCGAAGTACACCTCTGATTCGGATGAGTCATTGAGGTACACCAAGCATCACCCCACGTTGAGACCGTTTGAGACACACTAAGCGTAATCCACGAGAATTACAAAGTGACTGCTTGTCGAGTGCTGATGTTGACCACTGCGGGAGTTTCCATTCAATCATTTGAAGATCGCGGATGTGAAACTTCTCATAAATGTTACGGCGATTGCTAAGATCTGCGTGGGACTCTAGAATATATCACTTGAGTTCTTATTGATGAACAACAAGCGATGTCATGTCATGTGTTCCTATGAGATCTTTTGATGAATCTCGTGGCTCTAGACTCAATAAGTGCATTTTGGTTTTCTGGCGGAGACTAGGGAGAGGTCTCCTTCTTCAATACCAACGATCTCAGAGAAAGTCAATAGATTATGTAGGGTTCCAGGTGAGAATGAAACAAATCCTTTTGAGAGGAATTGAGTGGCTAGAAGGTTTAGTGCGGTCGTCATTTGGGTCCATGACGTCTTGGTCTTCAATACTAGTGTCATCTAGTGACAACCAAGATAGCATATGTATTGAACCGGTTTTACGCCTAAGGTTGAATATGGAGGCTATTTCTTTTCACCCTTTCTCATTACATTTCTTTTAATTCTTCAACCCTTCTTTCTCCTTTCTCACATTACTCCTTTTTCAATCATACCTAAGGACTTCTAGTTCTAACTATTGGTGGTGTCCTTGGGTAGATCCCTCAAACTCTGGCGGATCATGGGGCAATTTCCTATCCTTAGTCACCTTATAACTCCATGACCGTCCTATTGTTGCCATAAAACCATTTTCTTGAAAATCTCTCGAGTGTTTATGATAGAAAACATGTTTGCAACACTCAAGTGAGTTTTGTATTTTCGAAACACTCCCCACACATGTGCTCATAAGTTTTGATGAAATCTGCACATAGAGGTAGAGTTCGCACTTTTGAATTGATCGACTTCAAATGAACAAGACCGATTCGAGACACGTTTACATCACTAGAGAACTAGCTTGAAATTATTACAGTCACAGTCGAGTCCATAGAAAGTTTCTCGAGATGGTACATTTTTCTCGTCAATTCATTGGTTCCGTCTGAGTCGAGCTCATTTTGAGATTCAAACCACGATCATTAAACATTTTTGATCACATTTTAATCACGTCTCCTCCCCTCAAAATAGCATATCGTGATATTTTTGATATCAATGATTAAACAACATTTTAGAAATTTATGGGGAGACAAACGGATTTGATTTAAGCATGAATTTGGAACATGTTTGTTTTATACTCCCCTTTAATAAAGCATATTCAATTAAAGGGTTTTAGAGGAGTTATCTTGAGCACAAAATATTTTGAAAGATTTTGAAAATCTTTTGAACAATCTTGAAAAGGTGCTCGAAGATGATGATGATTCTCACCATTTTAAATGTAGTGCCTTTGAAGCGTACACCTCATTTTCGATCAAAGCACGAGTTTTGATTTGAAAATAATCAAAAGTCATCATTTCAGTCCGGGTTTCGTCTTGATGTATAAAAGCCATTTTATGAGGAAATTTTGAGAAGCGACATGTTTTAGAAAACAATTAAAGAACTCTCGCTCAAGCATCCATGCATGCCCGTATCATTGTTGAATGACATTTCTAGATACGTCTGAATATTGATTATACAAAGAGACATGTCGTAGAAGAATATTTTGTATTTTTGATTTTATATTGTTTTGTATTTTTGAAAGTTTTATATTTTATATTTTGCTTTTGTTGGTTTTCAAATTTTGTATTTTGTTTTCAAAAATATTTACAGTGACTTTTGGAAAATCATTTTCAAGAAGAATCGAAGGCGTTCTAACTCCTCGGGGTTGGGCTTCGCATTCAATTCGTCGAACTAAATACTCAAACCTTTCTTTTGGAAGGGCTTTCATTAATAGATCGGCGAGTTGGTAATCGGTCTTCACGAAAATAATTCAACAGCACCATTTTCGACGTACTCTTTGATGAAATGATAGCGGACACGGATATGCTTAGTCTTTGGTGATGAGCAGATTGCATGATATGGCTATGGCACTTTTGAGTCACAATACATAGGTATTTTATCGAAGTAAAGCCATAATCTGTGAGTTGTGTTCTCATCCATAGAACTTGAGCACAACACGAGATAGAGACACATACTCGGCTTCGGTTGATAGTGCAATGGTAATCTTGTTTCTTTGAAGACCGACTTACTAACTTTTTCCCAAAATTGTGCTCCTCGGATGTACTTTTGCGTAACTTGGTCACTGCGTGGTCGCATCAAAAGCAATTAGATCAAATCCGATTCCTTCCGGATACCAAAGTCCCATGTGAATGGATGTCTTGGTCCGAAGATCCGTTTAACCTCTTTGAGGTGCGGTTCGATGAGCTTTGCACGAAACCGTGCTAATAAGCAACGACAAAATGAATATCACAGTCGACTAGCGTTGAGGTACATGAGAGAACCAATCATGCTCGATATTTCTTGGATCAATAGGTTTCCCAAACAAATCGGCTCAATTTTTGGTGATGTTACCATTGGTGTTCAACAGAGTCACAATTATCCATACCATGATTTTCAAAATCTCGGTTGTATACTTAGCTTGATTTATAAAAATTCCACGAGGGTGATGTATTTGTAAACCAAGAAAGATTTTAGTTCCCCATCATGGACATTTCAAATTTGCTTTTCATGAGATTTTCAAAATGTTTTGAAAGATTCGGATTAGTGGACCCAAAGATGATGTCGTCCACGTAAATCGAACAATCAAAATATCGTTTTGCATTTTGTGTAAACAAGGTAGGATCAACTGTTCCTTTGGTGAAATTGTTTTGGATCGGGAAGAGAGGATTCGTCATACCACGCTCTCGAGCTTGTTTTAAACCATAGATTGCCTTTTGAGTTTGTAGGCGTGGTCTGGATGTTCCATGTCTATGAAGCCTTGGTGACTCACATACTTCTTCTTTCGAGTTCCATTCAAGAACGCGGTCTTAATGTCCATCGATAAACCGTGATGTTTTTGTGAGCTGCATAGGCCAAGAATATCTGTTGCTTCAAGTCTAACTACCGCGCGAATGACTCTTCAAAGTCTATTCCTCTTCCCCGTCTGTATCCTTTGGCCACAAGGCGAGCTTTTTGCGAATAACGGTCATTTCTTCATCCGTTTGTTCTTCCATAACCATTTAAGATCAATGACTTCATGCGTCAATGGGTCTTGGAACCTTTTCCCACGAGTCATGTAGACGGTATTGAAGAAGTTCCTCTGCATTGCTTCTATCCATGCGGGATCCGCCATTGACTCACGAATGTTCTTTGGTTCTAGATTGCTAATTGAGCAAAGGTAAATGCACAAGTCGCAATCGGTGGCAAGTTGGCGTCTCGTGCGAATTGGCCTTGAAGGTTCACCAATTACTTGTTCAATTGGGTGGTCTTTTGTCCACTTGAGTAGATGGATACCGTTGGTTATCGTTATCACGAGTTAGATGGTTCTCGTAAGCATGAAGATGATTCGGTGATTCCGTAGCAAGCGGGTTTTCAAATAAGTCTTCATCTAACGTTGCATCGTTCGGTTTTGGTTTTGCTCATCAGCTGCTTTGGTAGAGCAGTGCGATAACTTGAGTAGATGTAGATGATGTTGATGGAGTTGGTGCATTGGTTTCGACCGTTGTAGATGCATCTTCCGCTGGTGGTGGAGGATGATTTAGGCGGGTGCGGTGGAATGATGGTTTGATGCATTTGTCGAAGTTCCACCATAGTATTCATCGAACATTAACTCGAAGAAATTCTCCCATTCTTGTTCTTTAGGATTGTCAAGCGAAGTTGATTGAGCTCTTTGAGTACGAGTCCCGAACGATGTGTCCAGTGCAGCCGGTTTAGTGCGGGTTCTAGGCGAGTCTCTCGAAAGCCATTAGTGTAAGTTCGTCAAACTTCACATTCATCGTCTCCATGATCCTCCTAGTTCTCTGTTATACACCACAGATGCCCTCGAGTTATCGAATATCAATGAAGATTCCAATATCACCTTTGCTTTCGGTTTCCAAGATCTTCTCATCATCGTGGGATAGCACAAAGCGCCAAACACGTGAAAGTAAGAGATATCCGGTTTCTTTGTTCACTATTTCATATGGGGTTTTATTGAATCTTGGATGGATAAGGGATCGGTTCAGAGTGAAACAAGCGTTGGCAACATCGACCCGGAGAAATAACGGTGCACAAGAATAAATTAGCATTGTGCGGCGACTTCCCAAGAGTTCTATTTCTTCTTTCAACTACCCCATTCTCTGCATGGAGTTCTAACGGTGATGTCGATGTGTGATTCCAACATCTTCAAAATAAGTTCTTAACTCCCGATTCGTGAATTACGTGCGTTATGCATTCTTACAACCCTGCGGGTTTGAAGAAGTACTTGAATTCGCTCAGAAGGTGATGATGATGCACGTGCTTCGTCTTTTGATCTCGAAACTTAACCCATGTATATCTTGAATAATCATCGGCGATAACAAGAATATACTTTTTCCCATTAATACTTTCAACTCTCATTGGGCGACATAAGTCCATGTGCAACATATGCAACTTTGCTTCGAACTAGATGCGGTTTGGTTTATATGATGCTCTTTTGCTTTTCCTTGTTCACATGATGGACATAAGTGATCCTTGGTGTATTTGAACTTTGGAAGTCCATTGGCGATGTTGTCTTTGGCAATTTTGTTGATGGTGTCAAAATTGAGATGAGATAACCGTCGTGCCACAACCGGATCGTGTTCGGATGCTCGTGTCATAAGACATATTGGTGATGAAGAGGCCATTTGGTTGATGTCGATAGCATACAAGTTTGTATCACGATTCCGGTTAAGAGATCGGTGCCATCAAGTTTCTAACGAAGCAAGCATTTTTCCTAAAAGCAACCTCTAAATCGCATCACGTAATCGCCTGATCGAGAACAAATTGTGTCCCACCCTTGGACATAGTAAACCCGAGTGATCAAATAATTTCCAAAGGTAGATCTCCATAACCCATGATAGTGCTACATGATCATTTCCAAGCGTCACGGTTCCCATGAATTTCAGACGAAATTGATCGTGACTTGATTCGGTCATGTGCTTGGAGCAACCCGAGTCGATTTATCAAAGACAAATTTCGATAACACGCGATTCTGAGAAAAAGAATATTGTGGAAACCGTTTTGATTTTGGTTCCGTTGGGTTAGAGGTAAAATCCTTATCACACTCGAGAGGTTTTCTACATGGAATTACGGTTTATCACTCATTGTACCATTACGGGTGTGAAAGTTCTACCCGTTGGTTTCAAATATCATCCCTAAAGTATACACGTTGGTTCTGTCGATGAGTGTAAAGCCTAAGTTTTGCAACTAGTCTTCCTACTCGTTTAGCGTAATTACTTTTTGGGACGTTCTTAACGGGGCTTATCATTCACATTCTTAGAAACACAATCATCTTGAACATTTAAAGATTTCTTGCAAGTTAAACAAAGAGATTCAACACATTCATTAGACTTAGCAAGTTTCATAGGTTCGGTACATTCGGATGAAATGTCTTTCTTATTCAAAGGTGTAAATTCCTAGGGTGTTCTTCTACTTTCTTCTCTTTATTCAAGCTACTACTCCTAGAGGCGATCGAGACTCTATTGTTCCTTGTATTGCTCTTGGGCTTTAGTCTGCTGCTCTAGAGGTGCTTTCTAGTCTGTAGAAGGTGAGGCACACGCATTAGGATTCACATTTTTATGAAGGGAGGTGGTTTCATTATCTAGTCTCTTTAGATGTGGAGGCGGATGCATTAGTGGTACTCATCTTAAAAGGCCAGTGCTAAAACTTTTGGATTCTCGATAACCGCTTTTCCTTTATCAACATTTTGTTTAGGTAGGCGGGTGGAGTACTGGTTTTGATGAAACATTTTCTCATTGACTTTTGGAGGAGGCAAAAGCAGACATTTTGGTTTTGAAACGGTTTGGGAACATTTGCTTTCTCCATGATCAATGGTTTTGAAATCTGATTTCCACTGCCTTTCCTTTTGACTTTCGGTGAGCCCTCAAAAGATCATTTTATTTGTCATGTCATTGTAGGCACGCTCATCGACAATTTGTCATACTTGCATTCCTCGGTTTTCGATCAAGTTGTTTAAAATATGAGATATTTTCTTTTCAAGTTTCTCAGTGCTTTTCATATTTTGAAACAATTTGGAGGTCTCGATTTGGAGTCTTTCATGATCTTCAACGAAATATGTTTGCAAAATGATGGACATAATATCGATGGTCGAACATCTTGGAGAGAGTCATTAAACTTTTCCAAAACTTTGATGTGTTCAACACTTTCATTAGCTTGCTTTACCGGTTTATGGTCCTTGACAAAGTCATTTGTTTCTTTCAAAAGCGCTTGTTCAAAATGAATTACCCTTGCACCGATGTTATTAATTTGAGGGCATTTGAGTTTCAAAAACTTTTACATTCATTATCAAAACTATTAAACGGATGTTTCTAATATTGGTTTTAGTTTTATGATCTCTTGAAGATCTGCAATTCTCGTTTTCACATTTTCCAAAATACTTCTCGCATCACTTGTGTTAAAAGGATTGTTTGAAGACATTTGTTCAATGTTCGAAAGAGATTTGGAGACAACAACCGGTTTTAAACGATTTTGAAACGGTGTTGACACTTTGTTTGAAACACTTTGTGTGGTGGAAAACTTTGATTGTTCTTTTGAGAAACAAAAGGAAGAACATTAATTTGGTTCCATTTGTTATAATCAATCGGTTTGATTTCCGGATGTTTTGTTTCATTTTGATCTACTCTCCTCGAGATAGTTCCAACGTTTCAAGAGAATCATGCACAATTATAGGTTCATGCAAAGGTTTTCCATTGTGCAACACATTACGAGATTTCGAGCTTTCTTGAGAAGCGAAGAAGGTAGTTACCAAGTGCCATCTTATGTGAAGTATGAAAACGTGGATTTACTTGGTTAGAAAGCATCTTGTTTGATTTAGTGAATGACCCGTTGTAAGAAGCAAATTGTCCAAAGTTTTGATTTTTCCGTTTTATCAAGAATTTCATCAAGAAGAGAATCTTCTCGTTTTGCAAAATCGATAATCAACTTCTTCTTCTCTTTTCAAGATCAAAATACATTGCTTTTTGTTTTGAAAGTTGGTCATTTAGTTCGAGATTTCCTTGTTTAAAGATTTGATTTTCAAATTGATTCACATCAAGTGTGTCATACTTGAGTTGCAAATCTTTTCTCTTAAAATAGAATCTCGATAACCAATTTCTAATTCGACATTTTGTTTGTATGAAATTCATAGGCTTTGGCATGCTCCTTGTAACTCTCAAGCTCGGTGGTCAATTTAACATTCGCGGCTTTAACTTCGCGATTGACCGTTCTAACTTTCTCGACTTCAATGCCGCATTGATTGATTAATGATTCAACATAAGCACGTGTTTCCTCATCGGTCTCGATGTTTTGTGCCACGGCCTCCACTAGGATCCACATCCGGGTTTGAGTTAGTATTGCTACAACTCGGATTGTCGGTATGTATCATAAGTAGGTCTTTGGCGTCGCGAAATCTTTGTTCGTCATCAGTAAACACATCAAATATGACATTGTTATAACATGGATCAATGATTGGTACCTCGGATCGGTATTGGCGTCATAGGCGGGGAGGTGAGTCGACTCGATGTCGTGCTTAGCTTCACGAAGATTTGCCATGAAGATGCGATTCGCATTGATTTCCTCGAGGTCTTCCAAATCATCCATAATAGCCATAAAGTCATGTTCCTCGACCTCAATGAAATCAGTAGCGTTCCTTTTGTACCAGCAGGACGGTTTACGAAGATACTCAAGATCGTTCTTGTTCGACAGAAGAACAATTCCTTGCCATGTGACCCATTCCTTGTGGTTATAACACTTAATCGATTACCACGATTCGCATTTCCATGATTCCCAACGATTGGGCCGCAACATTCCGATTCGATTACCATTGCTTCTATTCCCAACATTCATCTCATCGACACCACGATTCGGAACCGCTGATTACCCATGCGAAATCGGTAGCATATCCTCTTGATTCCCAATAACTCCAACCATTTGTCCTTGATTACCCGTATTCACACCCTTTGTGCAATTTGCACATTCGAGTGTTTGATGATATCCTTTGGTTGTTGTTAGTAGGTGTGGAATAGCGACCTTTGATTACTTGACCCAAGAGAGAAATAATTTGGTACATAGGGTCTTGATCGATTCGAGATCGGTGATTTCTTGTTCTGGTATTGTTGATCTGGATAGAGTTGTTGTTGTGGTACGCAAGTTGTTGTTGTTGGAAGATGATGAAGCTTGTTGTTGTGTATTCACCAAGATAGAGTCTTAGCAATGAGTGCCAATGGATCATGATTCTTTGCCAATCTTTCTTTCGACTTCATTCACTTCATTTTGGTTTTGTTTGAAAAATCATTGAGCTTGATCAAAGTTCACTTTGATGAAGGTCTTTTGTTTGGTTGACAATAGTGACATATAGTCCCCATTCTTACGGTAGATTATTCGGGAACTTGATGTTTTGAGCGATAGTTACGGGTGTCGACTTGTTTACGATTAGCTCATTCATCAAAGTGCAAAATCTTCCATAGTATGATTCAATGGATTCTCACGGGTTGAAGTAAACTTTTCCCATTCGATTAGCAACTTGTTCTCCATGTCTTGTTGACCAATTTACATTCCATGACAAAGTCGTCTAACACGTTCCACATATCGAAAGCGGTTTCTGGCTGTCTCACCGCAACAAAGATGTCTATTGGTAAACCCGGTTGGATAATATGAATTGCCATGTCATCTCGCTTGACTTGTTTCGATCCTCTGCGGTGTATTGATTCGTATTGAAGGCGAGAAGATGGTGCGGTGGGAGGTGTTGCATCGAGATTTCGGTACATTAACTTGTCGAGTGGAAGGGTCCATCTGAATTGATTTAATCATGAGTTTGCCATTAGGTTTGGTCTTGATGTAGGAGCATTCGACTTGTCCATTGAAGATAACCACCTTTTGCCAACATAGGAGGTCGGTTTTCGGCACCGGTGCATGAATGTCTTGTTGAGTAGCCATTGATGAAGGTATGATATGATAAAGTTGATGTAGGATCGATTCAACGATAAAGGAGTTGTGGTTGATGATGATTAAGCTCGATTGAGGTGATTACGAAAGTCGTGCTAAATAAACTCGGTTCTCAAAAATTTTAGCCCAAAATTTGAAATTCACTATAAAAATCAATTCTAAGGTCGTATGAAAATTTGAGTTATGACAATTTTGCCTAAAAATTTGACCCGAAAATTTAATTTAGGCCCAAAATTTGAATTTTGACCAAAATTTTCACGATTAAACCAAAATTTGAATCTCGCGTAAAAATTGAGCGTTTAGTCTCCTCAAAAATTTAAATTTTACTCAACTTTTCCCGTAAAAACTCTTATGCGTAGAAAGAGAGCTTAGGCGTGAAAGCAGGAGTTCTGAGTAGACAAGGCTTATGAGTAGGATCTTATGCGTGGGATCTTGGCGTAGAAACCTTATCGTAGAAACCTTAAGCGTAGGAACCTTATCGTAGAAACCTTAAGCGTAGAAACCTTAAGCGTAGGAACCTTAAGCGTAGAAACCTTAGGCGTAGGAAATTCTTGTCGTAGAACCCAACTTACAGCGTAGCAAGAGCGCATCAAGATAAGTTTGGGAAGCAAATCTTACATGCTATGACATTTCTTGTGGTTACTTGATCTCCTTGGATTTCTTTGAAGGATAGTGGCGCATCAAGATAAGTTTGGGAAGCAAATCTTACATGGACATGGCATGAAAGAGGAGGAATATTTAGATGAGGGGTGTCGGTTTACCATTTTTGGAGAGATTCGCCTATGAAGCGTGTGAAGAGGAGAAGCAAGATTTCTAGAGGAAAGAGATGAAGATTTGATATCTTCTAACTCTCTGCTTTTGTATATGTTTGTCGTGTGTGTGAGACAAGAAGACAAGAAACATATATCTCTTCACTTTTCAATTGTAAACATGTAGTGGGTTTTGAGACCAAGAGATAATATTTCAAAGTTTATATAAAATGTACTCTTGTAATGTATTATATGTATAAAACAAAAGTAAGATAAGGTAAGGTAAGTAATAAAAATGAGGGTATATGTATATGTAGACTTTTAATTTGTTTGAGTAAGTATATGTATGTAGGAAATTTATTGTATAAAATGTATGCCTATACATTATACTTATGTATGTTTGTACTTGAACCTTATAAAAGTTATTGTTTAAGTGATAGTGTGTTAAATATTTTGTGTCCTGCGAAGTCATATTGTGACCAAAGTTTCATTGTTTGATAACTTTTCCTTCGTAGTATTTTATTGTTATGTGTCCGATATATTTTATTTTTGTAATATTCCAAGTCGCGGACATTGGTTAATTGTTTTAGCGAGTCCTTATCATAGTGTAGATGCAGCGTGCGATGTCGGTCATTTGGGAAAACGAGATACCTCTCGTCTTATAATTTAAATCATAAGACAAAATGTAATATTCATAAAATGATATGAATGCAAAAGTGATGCGCTTATCTCTTGTATGCGAGTTAACTACTCAAATGATCGTGCAAAGCTTATGTATGTAATGACTTAGGCTTAGTAATAATAAATTACTAATTATCGGTTAAATTTTAGTGAAAATTTACCGTGTGTCACATCCTCCCGCTTGGAAGAAAACCGTCCTCGGTTTCGATTAGGATACTTGGTGAAGTAGAAAAGGTGTGGGTATTTGCGCTTGAATTGGTCTTCACGCTCCCATGTGTATTCGGACCTCTTGGAGTTCCAACGGACTTTGAAGATCGGGATGCGGCTTTGCTTAAGCCGTTTGATTTCTCTATCCATAATTTCAATGGGTTCCTCGACAAAATTCAATCTTTCGTCAACTTGGATTTCTTCCAAAGGAATGGCAAGAGTTTAAATCGGAAGGCATTTCTTTAAGTTGCACACGTGAAACACGTTGTGTCTGGTGAGTTCTTGTGGTAATTCAGTCGGTATGCTCTGGTCCGATTCTCGAGAATTTTGAATGGTCCAATATAACGAGGATTTAACTTTCCACGTTTTCCAAAATGGATCACGCCTTCCACGGCGCAACTTTGAGCATAACTTTATCTCCCACTTGGAACTCAAGTGGTTTCCTCCTTTATCCGCGTAACTCTTTTGGCGGTCACGAGCCGCTTGTAGTCGGCTTTTGATTTGTACAATCTTCGCAGATAGTTTCTTGGATTAACTCCGGACGATGAGTTGACTTTCTCCAACTTGACCCGGACATGTGTGATCTACATTTCCGACCATAGAGTGCTTCATATGGTGCGGCTTTGATACTTGTGTGATAGTTTGTTATTATAAGAAAACTTCGGCTAGGGGTAAGTGCTTATCCCACCATTTCAAAGTCTATCACACATGCTCTTAGCATATCCTCCAAAGTTTGGATTGTTCTCTCGCTTTCATCCATCGGTTTGAGGATGGTAGCGGTGCTCATGTCGAGGTTAGACCTAAAGCATCTTGAAGTGAATTCGGAAGTTTGAGGTGAAGCGGCTATCTCATGCGAAATGATGGAAATTGGTACACCATGGCGTCGATGATTTCCTTCGGTATAGTTGTGCAAGTTTTCCATTCCATCACTTTCTTTCATCGGTAGGAAGTGTCTTGACTTAGTGAGACGGTCAACTATTACCCAAATAGTGTCGTAGCCTTTAGAGGTTTTAGGTAACTTAGTGATAAAGTCCATTGTTATCGTTCCCATTTCCACTCGGGGATTTGATTTGTACTAGTAGGCACGAGGGTTTCGATGTTCACTTTAACCTTTGAACAAGTTAGACACCGGTGACATATGTTGCAATGTCGGCTTTCATGTTAGAGCCACCAAGACAATTTCTTGAATCAAGGTACATTATCACGGGTGGATGGAGTATTTAGACTTGTGGATTCATGCATAATAATGTCGCGAATTCCTCCGTAGAGTGGTATCAACTTCGCTCCTTGAAACACAAAGTTCCATCCGACCTTTTCACGAATCCATTTTCACTTTCGGCATTCCGTAAAGGTTCTCATTCGGATGATTTTCCTCTTTGAGTGATTCAATTGAGCCTCAAGAATCTTGGTTGGGAGAGGTGAACTAATTGTCATACCCAAGGATCGACTCTAAGAGGTTTTGGTCGCTCTTTCCTCTTGAGAGCATCACCACTACATTCGCTTTACAGGATGGTAACGAATCTCGCACTCATAATCACCGAGTAATTCCAACCATCGGTATTGTCTCATGTTCGGTTCTTTACGATCCAAAATGTGTTGTAGACTTTTGTGATCGGTGTATCGACACATTTTGTGCCATACAAGTAGTGTCTCCAAATTAAGTCTGAACACAACCCATCCTAACTCCAAATCGTGTGTGGTGTAGTTCTTCTCATGAGTCTTCAATTGGCGAGGCGTATGCTATCACCTTCTCTTTGCATTAACACCGCCTCGAGCCCCTTATGTGAGCGTCGCAATAAACAACAAAGTCTTCACTACCTTGAGTAAGGCGAGCAGTGCACTACACAACTTTTCTTTAAGGGTTGAAAAACTTCTTCTTCTTTTCTCCCAGTCAAACTTGGCGTTTTTAAGGTTAGCTTGGTTAAAGATTTGGCAATCTTTGAGAAACCCTCAATAAATCTTACGTAGTATCCAGTGAGTCCTAAAATTGGCGTATTTCGAGTAGGAGTTGTGGGTGTCGCCCAACCTTTATCGACTCGATCTTAGCGGAATCTACATGAATACCACATTGTCGATTACATGACCTAGGAATTGCACGATGAGGTATCCAAAACTCACACTTTGAGAACTTCGCATCTGTTCTTCCTTCTTCAACAATTCCAAGATTAATCTAAGATGCTCTTCGTGTTCTTTCACACTCTTGGAATAAATTAAGATATCGTCAATGAATCGATCACAAATTTATCCAGTAGGGTTTTGCGCTCGGTTCATGAGGTCCATGAACACATCAGTCGTTGGTTAACCCAAAAGGCATGACTTGGAATTCGTAATGTCCATAACGAGTTAAAGCGGTTTTGGGAATGTCTTCTTCCGAACTCTTAGTTGATGGTATCCGGACCTTAAGTCGATTTTTGAATAAGCGCTTGAACCACGAAGTTGATCGAATAAGTCATCGATCCTCGGTAGGGGTAGCGGTTCTTAATAGTTAGTTTATTCAATTCACGATAGTCAATGCACATTCGAAAGTTCCATCCTTCTTCTTGACGAATAAGACCGGTGCTCCCATGGTGGCGAGCTCGGTCTAATGAACCCTTTTTCCGCAAGATTCCGACAACCGGTTTGATAACTCACAGTTCCGTTGGAGCTAACCGATAAGGTGCTCTTACCACCGGCGGAAACGGGCACTAAATTGATCCAAATTCAACCCGTCGGGTCGGTGGGAGTCTGGCAAATCTTGGGAAAGACCTCGGAAACTCTCTCACTATTGGCACGTCTTCCAGACGTTTTCTTCTTTTCTTTTCGTCCTTCCGGTGACTTGTGCTAGGAAGATGTGACATCCTTCCTCGATACACCTTAACACCTTGGTACGAAATGACATGCGCCTTGAAGCGTTTCTTACGTCATACGTCCCTTCTATTGTTAGGACTTCATCTCCATAGGGTATTGGACGAGCTTTTCATCACAAATGATGGCGGCATGATATTTTGCTAGCGATCCATTCCGATGATGACATCGAAACTACCAAATACTCTTTGGTATCAATTCGATATTGAATGGGTGGTTTAACAAAGTTAAGGGTGCAACCTCTTATGATGGTATCTACCCTTTCTACGTTACTGTTAGCTAGTTCCACGTTGTATGCATTTCCTAAAGCGGTTGGGGCAATATCGAGTAGTGAACTAAATGCATTAGAAACAAAACTCCTATCGGCTCCGTATCAAACAATATGGATGCATAACGGTTATTTATAAAGAACGTACCGTCGCAACATTGGGTCTTCACGAGCTTCCACTTTAATTCTTGCATAGACTCTTCCACGAGCTCCTTCTCCATTTCCGATTACTCGTTTGTCGACATTTCCACGAATCACGCCATTCCGTGGCTTCACAGATTTCCTCGGTTTCCTGATTTCCTCCATGGCCTTGGTTTACGGTCTTTCGGCATTCATTCTTATAATGCCCTTTCTCACCATAACCAAAGCATGTTATAGCGACTTTTGGGTCTGGAGAAATTTGTTTGAGCCGTCGCGATGACTTGGACTGCGGTTCTGGTTAAGTGTCCGATTTTACGCGATTATGGCACTTGATTGTACATCGCCTTTGTGATGCGGTGTGCATCGATTACACAATAGTGCGGTCCACGAGTACGGTTTCCTTTCCCCGACATTCAATTGCATAAGCCCTAGCAACATTTTGCCTCTTGTTTTGATTGTTGCGGTTGTTCCTACTGTTGTTGCCATGGTATTCATAGTCGTTGTAACCTTGAGAATGGTCATACCATTTCCTCTTATTGTCGACCACTTTGTCCATGGAATCCTCGATCACTTGGTCCATGAGTTTGTTGGCTACTTGATGGTTTCATGAAGATCGTGACTGATGCGTGCTGAACAGATCAAGCTAAATCACACAAGCCTGCCCGACTTGTGAATGGCGGACCGTGTCGACTTAAAAGCGCCTAAACACGAATGCAATGAAGATCCGAGAGTATAGAGTCTCCCGGTCGTTATGTCCCAAATGAGCTATCGATGGATTATCAAGCGTTTAGTGATCGAGGAATTTGAATGGAAAAAGGATTTGTGATATGATTAAAACTACGAGAAAAAGCCAACAAATTAAAAGCGGCTTAAATGCAAATTAAAGGAAATTAAAAGATAAATTCTATTAAATAAACGCTATCACTATAATTAAAATGATGTTTTGTTTTTATGTTTTACAAAACGAAATTAAAATCTCTGTGACGTCTAAATTAAAAAGTGAAACTAAATCAATATTAACCCTAAAAATATGAAAATGATATTTTACAATCCTAATGATAAAGAAAAGTTTTAGAAAAGAAAATTATTTTTATGACTATTACATTAATTATTAATTAAAAACTAATTTTAACTATTTAATAATTACCTAAAATACAAGAAATTAGGAAATAAAGCTAGAAAAATAAAATTATGAAATGGAAAAGTCTAAAATATCAAAAGAGAATTTTCAAAATTAATTTTGTATTTTTCTGATTATTTTTCTATTTTTTATGAATTTTAAACTATTAAAAACTACTTAAATTATTTAAAAATACAATTTTAACTAAGAAAAATCTAGAAAAATATTTTTTTCTCTTTTTATATTTATCTAAACTTAAGAAAGTTGAAAAATTATTTTTTTGAACCTTCTCTGAATTTTTTGTATTAAAAGTTAATTAAAAATGCTTAAAAACTAATTTAAATTGAGAAAAATAGCAAAACAACTTAGAAAAATCTGAAAATTTCAGGAAAAGTCTAAAATAATATTAGGAATATAAGAAAATGGAAAAACAGGCACTTGTGTGTAGAAAATGGGCGATATGGAAGTGCTTATTGAAATAAGCACTTAAATAAGCAAATGGAGTCCAAAAGCTACCAAGCGATAAACAAGCTACAATAAGCTAAAATAGCTAAAATGAAATGAGTAACAACAAGCTAGAACCTCTGATATGCAAGATGCAAAGATTTGATGATTGGAGAAATAAGCTAAAGATGGTTCAGAGGGCTACTTCAAGCCAAGAAATAAGCACAAAAATAAGTCGGAAACAGAAAGCAACAAATGGAACCTAGACTAGACCTGGGTGAGAGTGTTTAAACCAAGAATCAGGCCTAGGTGAGCCAAGGTGAGCCCTACACAAGCTCTGCTGTCAACTGCTAAACCCCATGCGGGTTTGATGCCTACTTGAGGCATTTAAGCCCATGATCACAAGCAATTTTGATCCTTATAAAAATTAACAAAAATATACAAAAATGATGACAAGTAAATAGACCTATTGAAGTTTTAAAATCCACAAGTTTCACTTAAAATAGCCCAAGAATAAGCCCATGAAAATCATCTTAGATTGGGCAAAGATTTTGCAATTTTGACTTTTCACAAACATGGACAGATTGACCAATTTGAGTTTTGATCTAGAATTATGAACTGAAAATGGTATATTATGATGAAATAAGACTGAATCAAGCTAGTTCTATGAATTTGGAACACAAAACAACTTTTGTTCTTGCAAAATTCCAACAGTTAGGCTGTTATAGCCAGATAAAGAGATTTTTGACTATGGGCAAATGTTGGTGCAAAATGGTTACTGAATTGAGTTCACTGGAGCATACAAAGCTTAAAACTACAAGACTAAACCACTGACCACACCTAAATGTCAGTTAATGCAGCAATTCCAAACACCCTTAAACTACTGCTGTGAACTAAAAAACTGAACAACTTGTTAAACCAACATGATTTATTGATCAAACTGAGTTATTACATCCTAAATACAATTAACTAAACATCTCAAAACAGAGGTGACCACATATACACAAAATAGCATAAGCCTAATTTAGAGCTAAAAATGAAAAGTGAGAAAATCATTACTACAAGAGGTCCAAATTGTCTGCAGCTAAACCAAACCCAAAGACTAACCTAACCTATGCTTATTTCAACCCATTATCACCTCTGCATCACCATTGTTCATTACCAAACCCAATGAGCATCAACAGTTGACTTTGGTTGACTTTTCACAAACTTTCTTAAAAGCGGTTAGTAACCTTACTAAAGGTTAAGATAAGCAAATAAACTTATTTGATTTCAATATAAGTTTATGAGAGCTTTTACATAAAATTTAAAATGAAAATTTCCACGATAGACTATAAATTTGGAATTTTATATAAAGCCTTGAATTGAAACTCAAAAGCGCATACAATAATGTTTTCAACATGTGTGATACATTGAAACTAAAAGTACAACATTTTAACTAAAATTAAGACATTAACTTAAGAAACGACATTTAAGAAAATGAAAAACTAGCTAACTCTCTTCTTGCTTCTATCTCCTATCTTTTATACCCATCTTCATTTCTCTCTTTCTCCGAGCATTTCCCACCATTGTTTACAACCATTGGATGGCCCAGTGATTTCGGCCATAGATGCATTTTAGCGGAAATTTGGTTTTAAGCATGTGGGGTGAGATTGAGTGTGTGAGAGGAAGTAATCAAAGTCTTTTGGATTGTAGGAGATGTGGGGACAGGAAGAGATAAGGTAATGGTTAGGTTGAGTGTGCGGGGTGTTTTGGCGAGCGGTGGGAGAAGGAGTTTGGCGCCAAAGGTCTTTTGACCAAGGGATTTGACCAGATATTAGTTAATAAGGGGGGTCAAAATTGCTTATATGGCAGGGGTCCAAGGTCAAGGTAAGGGTCCAAAATGGTTGAAAGGTTAATAATAGCATAGGGACTTTATGTGTAATTTCTGAATTTCAAGGGACCATTCCTGCCAATTAAGCAAAGTTTCTCCAAGGACCATAAGTGACAAGTTCAAAAAGTATAAGGACCAAACTTGCCATTTTGCAATTTTCCAGGGGCCATTTCTGCCAATTTTCAAAGTTGAAGGACTAAGCTTGTAATTTTCTCAAACTTTTCATATTTTTCACCAAAGGACTAAATTTGACAACTTTTGATTTTAAAAGGACCTTTGGTGACTTTACTTTTGAAATTATATGCTTAGGGACTGTTTTTGACAACTTTTGAAACTTGGGGACTAAAGCGCAATTTTGCAAATTTGATATGTTTTCATCGATTTTGATATTTTGCATTTAAAACACATAAAACAACGATTTGTGATATTTTCATCATTTTGATGCATTTTTGAGTGTTTTCGGATGATTTTGCAGTTTATATTGTACAAAATGATGAGTATTTACACACTCATCACAGCCTTAGAAGTGGTGACATTGCCCTTGATGGGTTGGGGTAGTCCTCAGATGTATCTCTCCAACAATCGGGTCTCAGTGGGAACCATTTCAGGACACAATAAGGCTAGTTCTTGAAATCGGCGATTATAAGCGACCGTATTGGTGCCTTGAACCTTGAGGTTCCAAAACTCGTGCTCGAGCTTCTTGATCTCATTACGAGGACAAGCTTTTCAAGTACCATTTCCTTGAAGTTCTCCCATGGCATGGCATAGGCAACATCGATACAGCAGATTTCGAAAGTTGTTCCACGGTCAAGGCAAGATCTCGTGAAAGTGAATGATGATACTTAACCTTAGACTCTTCTTCACAATTGTGCAGATTCTAACACGGTCTCGAGCTTCTCGATCCATCTAGTCGGACCGACAGCTCCTTCGGTTCCACTAAAGCCTCGGTCATGGTTTTACGAAAGTCTTGATAAGTACAAGTGCGGTGTGGTGGGTGGTCTCAAGTTCCGATTAGTAGGCGAGTGATTTCTTTGCGACCAAAGCGGCGTTCACTCGCTCATTGACTAGTTGGTCAATCATGGCTTGATTCATGATAGGTTGGATTGGAGTAGCCCTAGCGGAGTAGTGGCTTCAATGATCGATCGTGTGTGACTCTGTTTGGAATAGCGGTGTTTGCGGCTTGGTTGCGAGTAACTCTCATTGGGATAGGAGCATTGGGAGCTCCACCGTGGTTGGTACGTTTGGATCTTCGTTTTGGCGGCATTTACGCAGAAGAAAGGTGATAAGATATATGACCTTTTAATCAAGGTAAGTGCCAAGTAATAGTGTGGTTATCGCGGATAGATCATATGAGCAATCTATAAAAGAAGACAATTGGATAGGAAAATAAGTTTAACATAGATAGAACTTTGGTCACAAGGTTCTTATGGTACATGATAAGACACTAGATGGAATACAATCGAAACACAACGGAAATACCAATGAAGTACAAGGGTAATAGCTAACACTAATCGTTATAAATCCGGTTTAGTGTGATACATCATGAAATCATATCTAAGGATATCCAGCGCGATGCGGAGTCGCCGATGGTAGCAATCAACTCTCCATGTATCCTCCAAACTCGCGATCGTCTCATCCGAGATGCTAACATAGACTCTAAACCAAGAGTCCTCTGCCATCCTTCTCTCGACGGTATCTCGCAATCCACCGGACGCGCTCTAGCTCCTCCAATGTCCGTGTGTCGAGTTTGACCTCTACCCAAGGCTCGTGCTCTCTTGTCCAACTCTTTGGCGTCCTCAACCCGAGTCTCAACCCTAAGACCCGGTCGAATCCATTGTCTCTCGAGCTCCACGCTCAAACAATACATCGATAACTCGGTCTAAGCCACCAACACGCCGCTGCTCAAGCCTGCAAGCGTGTTGGATCGACTCTCTAGGCGATCGGTATGGACTCCTAGCGAGTCTCATGAGAGTCAAGCGAATAAATATCCTCTCGGTGGTCGGATCACCATCCGGAGATCCCGATAGGTGCCGCTCGGACCGTGCCTCGGCCGTGTAGCTTCCTCAATGGTCTCAAGTCATCAGTGGCGGCGCTCAGGCGCTCCATATCTGCTGCAGATGGTATGAATGAAGGTGATGATGGACTATAGCTCGGGCTCGCGATGTGTGATGCAGGCGATCACAATCAATATCCTCCAAGTAACCATACCACTCTCCTCACAGGCTGCGGAGGTAAGCGGCTCATTGTCCTAATCGATGGTGCATCAATGTCCATGTCATCACTCAATATCCGAGCCGTCACGAGCTCGCCTAACTCCACGAATACTATGAACAATCTCCGTGCCCCATGTACTCATATATTTCTTTGTGCTAACATATCCGGAACACTCTCGGTCGGTATAGGCTCGGTGGTTCCTCCTCGGGATCCTCTTCCGGATCTTCTTCCCGGTCTTCCTCCCGAGTAGGAATCGGTAGATCTCTGAGTCTCACGATGAGGTGGTGACTCGATGGGTGATGGTGTCGGTGACTCGAGTAGTAGAAGGACCCATGTAGCGGTAGCGGGTCATCCGAGAAGCTAGTGCGGGCACATATGAATACCGCTCTCGATATCCGGTACTCTCACAATCATGCGGGGTTTTGCTGCTGGCGTCAACAAAGTCGATGGAGTGGTGGTAAGGGTAGGTATAGATGGAGTAGGTGCAATAACCGCCGAGCCGCTAATGTGGCTGTATATACGGATCAGTGGCTAAGTGTGCTAGCTGGCGGATGGTAGGTGAGCGAGCTAGTAGGATGTCCTCCTGAACATCGTGAGGAATGGCTGGTGAAGGCATTGTTTGTGACAAGACGGTGCATGTGTAAGTACGTGGAAAAATATGCTCATGATGAATATGAAATAGTGTATAAGTAAATAGGAAATAAAACATGTAATCCTTTTAAATAAATTCTAAGTAAAATGGCAAGTAAAATGGCAATCGGCGGTCGTAGTATGATGTTTTGTGAAAAGTAGTTATAGTTTAGGGTTTATATGTACCTAGTTCTCTATAACCTTGGCTCTGATGCCAATCAGTAACACCCCAAATTTTGTTTAGCGGAAGCATAAGTGTTATTCGGGAGCGTTACGGGATTGGTGATTCATAACACAAGTAATAAAGAGCGGAATACATACTCCGTTTGATTTCATAAAATAGTTTTAAAACACCTGTCTTACAACATAATTTAAATAAATGGGTACATCCATTAGATTTAGTGGTCCCAATGTAAAAACATCATTTTGTGTAAAAACACTTCTTTAATACTACTACGACCATACATCCGCTTTTGCCTTGCCTTCATGAACAAAACTTAAACACACGAGAAAATATGCTAAAAGGTCGGTGAAAATCGTGAGTTCATAGGTTTAAGTTTAAATAGTAAGCTTGGACCATAAGCAAAGTCATATAATCATTACAACGAATATAATGTTATATGGATGAATGTCTATTACGTTAGCTCTAAGTTCATGCAACCGATACTACGGCAGTTTACAGTATGCTAAAAGATGTCATACAATATAGGGCCCATGCAAGTGTTTTGTCCTCGACACTTGATTCGACATGGTATCGTTTCGCCTTGGCCTAAGCATGGCCAACCGAATCGGAGGAGTCACCCTCAATAGATCTATTTATAACATTCGCGTTTCCCAATGGGGAATTGACGGTTCATGAAAAAGGGCATTCTCTAGGGACATAAGGGCTTAGGCTAAACCACGTAATAGTAATCATGTTATAGTTTTGGTCCATAAAATGTTTTGCATATTTCTCACCCCAAAATGTATAAAACAACTTATCAAGTAAAAGTGGGGCTATGAAACTCACCTTAGCAAAATGCAATCCAAAAGCGGGATTTAGTGTTTGTTGTGGAACGGCACCGACACGCGACCTAGATAAGGAGGGCAATGTTTTAGTTCATTGTTTCAAGTATTCCTTACTTAAAATAGTTCAATGGTTTTTATAATTGCGTTGATACTAGTCGTAAGTTTGTAAAAATCATTAAAATGGCTTTACTAGTAAGTATACGAAGTATATATACTTTTCATGTTGACATTTATATGGTTTTAAAATCCAAAGTTTGATTTAAAACAATTAATTACAATGTTCCACTAGTAAGTATATAAATGCATATACACTTATTTGAGTTGACACAAAAATGGTTTTGTCAAAGTTATTATTAGTCTATTTATTTTCTAATTGTATTTAGAAAATACGTAAGTTAAAGTCGAAGTCAAAATGATATAGTAACCTTCGTTTAATTATTAAAATTTGGTTCTTACAATGTACGACTAGAAATCGTTATGATATAAGTTGGTTTATATGTTGTCGTTAAATCCGTTATGTAAACATTATTATATGACTCACATTTTTAGACACTTGTTTCATTGTTTGAAGGCCTTTAATCTTGTTTTACCTGTCGATATAAGTGTACATATCTAAGGTCAAAATCTCCAAATATGTGACAAATGAGTTTAGCTTTATAATTTATTTCCGGTATGCATTACACGTTTTATTTTGTTGACCCGATTTTAACCATCAAGCGAATACCCCGAGCCACTATGGGTCGCGACTGTTGTTGATAGAAATAGGGTACTGTGTTGGGCCGAGGCCCACTAAGCAAACAAACCCACTATGCTATGCAAGATAGAAGTTGGGATGTGGCCCAAAGCATGGTGGCAAAAGTTTGAGCTACAAATTTTGGAAGCATTCTTGGTGACAATATTTTCGTGGAAGAGGTATATCGCAAGGACTAGTTCACAAAGTAAAATAAAGATGAGCAAGGACTAGTTCAAGATTTACAAGTCGATATCCATTTTGACGAGTCGCTGTGGTACAACCGTAGTTAGATTTTCGACCCATAATGAGGACTAACCACGACTCACATGAGAGCGACAAAATCTTTAGACATGACACGTTATGGTGATGAAAATCTACTCCACAGGTTAACGATTTATTATAAGACTTTATTAACAAACTATGAACATCATGGGTGTCGACTGGTAAGTTCCACGAGTAGAGATGTGGGTTCACACTCGAGCCGAACAACTTAGCACCAAGGATGACGACAAATACATAACCGATTGTCACAAGGTAAACTTGTTACAAGATGCTTGACTTAACACTACTTACGTAAACTAAACCAAGTGCCACGTTCAAGATCGAATTTCCAGCTTTAAAACAATGTTTACTAGTAGACTTTACAAATGTTTAACTTTCAAAATCTTTGGTTTATGCTTCTCGACAGGAACAAATTTCAAACAAGACAACCATACTTTCATTACAGCATTGACCAATTCTTGATTATACAAGTCATAAATTTTACAAGGTAGAGTTAAGACAAAGGCTTACAAGAAGAGTATGATGGTGATGGAGTCGAGACCAAATCATGTTAACTTAACACGATAGAACAAGGAAACGGCAAGACTATACAATGGTTGAGTACTACTCAACCCGGTTCTTATCTCGACAGTAAACCAAACCAACATAATGCCAACGACATACTTAGATTCCGGAGTGACATAGTTGTTTATCAAAACACAAGTATTATAACATCAAGAGTACCTAGTTACATAGTCAAATTACCAAGTTTTTATAAGACTTAACCCTCATATTTCTTGGCTCATTTACTTGACGGAAAAACTAACCCATCCAAATCAATGATTAACTCAAAACTCAGTGACCCTAACCATTTATCATATCAAAGTGACATTTATGTAGCATGAAACACCTTATTTAGACCTCGAATATCAAAACAAGATTCCATCATTTACATTTAAATAACCACGTTTATAGTACAACAATTTACAAGGAAAAGAATCAAAGGTGAACCTTATGTAAGTGAGGCAAAATGACAAAGATGAAGGCTAACTCGAGAGCTCCACACAAACCAAACCTCGAATCCGAATCCGAGCAACAAACCCAATAGTTTCACAACACTCTTAAGAACACTATTCTTTTGTGGTGGGTTGAGATTTGATATTTGTGTGCCTTTAGTCTCTCGAAATGCATAAAAGGAAATAAGAAGGAAGTCTTTGACCAAGTCTTTACATCTTGCACCTTTGTTTGAAGCCAAAAATGGTTTACTTCCAAAACCAAGAGAATCTTGGATACAAGCTCAAGATAGATTGGTGGAAGATTTCTTTCTTGTGGTTACTTGATCTCCCTTGGATTTCTTTGAAGGATAGTGGCGCATCAAGATAAGTTTGGGGAAGCAAATCTTACATGGACATGGCATGAAAGAGGAGGAATATTTAGATGAGGGGTGTCGGTTTACCATTTTTGGAGAGATTCGCCTATGAAGCGTGTGAAGAGGAGAAGCAAGATTTCTAGAGGAAAGAGATGAAGATTTGATATCTTCTAACTCTCTGCTTTTGTATATGTTTGTCGTGTGTGTGAGACAAGAAGACAAGAAACATATATCTCTTCACTTTTCAATTGTAAACATGTGAGTGGGTTTTGAGACCAAGAGATATTATTTCAAAGTTTATATAAAAATGTACTCTTGTAATGTATTATATGTATAAAACAAAAGTAAGATAAGGTAAGGTAAGTAATAAAAATGAGGGTATATGTATATGTAGACTTTTAATTTGTTTGAGTAAGTATATGTATGTAGGAAATTTATTGTATAAAATGTATGCCTATACATTATACTTATGTATGTTTGTACTTGAACCTTATAAAAGTTATTGTTTAAGTGATAGTGTGTTAAATATTTTGTGTCCTGCTGGTCATATTGTGACCAAAGTTTCATTGTTTGATAACTTTTCCTTCGTAGTATTTTATTGTTATGTGTCCGAAATATTTTATCTTTGTAATATTCAAGTCGCGGACATTGGTTAATTGTTTTAGCGAGTCCTTATCATAGTGTCAGACGCGTGCGATGTCGGTCCTTTGGGAAAACGAGATACCCTCTCGCCTTATAATTTAAATCATAAGACAAAATGTAATATTCATAAAATGATATGAATGCAAAAGTGATGCGATTATCTCTTGTATGCGAGTTAACTACTCAAATGATCGGTGAAAGCTTATGTATGCTAAGGACTTAGGCTTAGTAATAACGCGAGCCAAAGGGAATATACTTGTGTTCATCACATCATCGAGGTCACAAGTTAAACTTTTCTCGTATTTCATTTATATTAGAATATTATAGAATAGTTATTTCATACTATTAGGAAATCCAGAACTATTTATTGATCCCAGACACTAGGATTCCCGAGTTTAGATATTACTATTTTAGAAATACCATACTAGGAAGGATAAATCCCATTAAAATTAGAAAGTGAAGATACTAAGCACTTTCAAGATGACCGTCGACGATATACCAAGCACATCAACTACAAAGAAACCCGTAACACCTATTGCACAATATCAATGCCCTAAGTTGAAAACCACAAACTACACAAATTGGGCTATACAAATTAAGGTTATACTAGAGACACATGGCTTATGGGAAGAAATAGAGCCAAAGATAGATCACGAAGTAGATGCAACCGCCTTCTATATCAAGCGTTGGTGAAGATGTGATATTTGGATGCATTTACGGCTAAACTAAGCGGCTATGCCTCAAGGCAAAAGAATTAGGAAAACATTAGATGAATCACTTTTGGTTCGAAAACTATTAGACTCCACACGGATAGGTTCATTCGAGATAGTAGCATCCATAGAATGACAAGTGATCTCGACGACATCACTTTAGATGAGATCATTGGAAGACTCGAGGCATTTGAGGAAAGGATAAAACACCGGAAAGGAGGACAAGTAGAAAGCCGGGATAACCTATTATTCGCACATGGCGAGCACTCAGAAGCGGAAAACGTTTTTACAAGCGTGGAGGAAATCAAATTTCTCGAAGGAACCGGCGTAATAATAGAAGCGAAACAACTCACTAAGAGGAACTCGAGTCACAAAGAGAGTTTGGATAAGAATAAAAGTGAGTGGGATGTAAGTAAGGTAAATGTTACAGGTTTCATAAAATTGGACATCTTAAAAGGAATTGTAGAGGATCGTCAGCAACTCAGGAACAATCAAACCTTATCTTAGAAGACGATGAACCATCACTATTAATGACTATGCACAAAACTGAACACGAGGAAGGGTTGTTGAATGAAGAACAAATTCAACCAGGAAAATATGCTACAGCGGACACAAGCATATGGTATTTAGATAATGGTGCAAGTAACCATATGGCGGAATAAAGAGTCATTTAGGGATATTGATGAAAGCGTAACAGACGAGTACGTTTTGGAGATGGATCGTATATACGGATAATGGGTGAGGGTCTATACTATTAGGTTGTAAGAACCGAGAGCAGAAGGTAGTATCGGAAGTATACTACATACCAAACCTCAAGAGCAATATACTTAGTCTAGGACAACTTACGGAAATAGGTTGTAAGGTCATTATGGACGGAAACAAGTTGACTTTGTATGATAAGAACAAGAAGTTTTGATGAAAGTTGAAAGATCTAAGAATCGAATCTACAAGATTCGATTCTGAGATAAAGCACCTATATGTCTCTTAGCAAATATAGATAACCAAGCATGGTTATGGCATGCTAGATTAGGTCATCCGAACTTTGTGATATTAACAAGATGACTAGGAAAGGTCTAGTAGAAGGATTCCAAGAATAAATCATCTTAAGGCGATTGTGACACATGTTTATTAGGAAAACACGGTAGAACACCATTTCCAAACCAAGCTAAATTCGGATCAAAGAAACCCATTGGACTTAGTATATGGAGACCTTTGCGGTCCTATAAGTCCAAAGAACACACTCAAGCAAGAAACTCATTTTCTTGTTAGTGGACGATTATCGCATTTTATGTGGGCCTACTTTCCGACATCGAAAGATGAGGCATTTAGTACATTCAAGGAATTTAGACAAAAGATAGAAATGGACATGAGATTGAAAATAAGGATGCTAAGAGCGGATAGAGGTGGTGAATTCACATCAAATGAATTCACAAGGTGCTCGTAAGGAAAGCGAAGAGCACGATAGTTGATGAAGACTACTCCCACAAATGAGAATGGAGTAGTGGAGAGAAAAATAGGACAATGCTATCAACTTCAAGGAGCATGATGAAAGCGATGAATTTACCTTAACTTTTGGGCGAAGCGATTAAACATGCAATTTACATACTCGATAGGGTACCCCACGAGGGCCCGACGGATAAAACTCCATACGAGGCACTCTACAATGAAAACCGAATCTAGAAAACCTAAGAATATTCAAATGCACACTTATGCAAAGATAACCATACATCACTTAAAGAAGTTGGATGATAGAAGCATAGCAATGATTTACTTAGGAGTAGAGGAAGGATCAAAATAATGTAGGTTATATGATCCAATAGCCAAGAAGAAACATGTTAGTAGGGACGTAAATTTTATGGAAACAAAACTGTGGGATTGGAATAAAGATGAAGAGGATACGAGTACACAAGAGACATTTTGGACTAGTTTTGTGGTAGAAGCAGTTGACAATGAAAACCTTACACCAACGACACGAAAATGATGACAACACGTATCATAAACAAGATCGATTCTGATCCGGTTCACCAATCACACCACCGACATACAATTCGACCACACACATAAGAGGAAGAAGAGGCTACTACTAGTTACGAGAAAACTCAAGAGGTAGATTTGATGATACACTGATGCGTGAATATAGAGATATGGCGGAAATATACAAGTATGCACGAAGAGTTGAACCACAAAGTTTATTATTTACGGAATAAGAACCCCATAACTATAAGGAAGCATCAACAGACGAGAAATGGATTGAGGCCATGGAGATTGAACTGGATTCAATCAACAAGAATAATACATGGACTCTTACAACATTGAAAGAAAATCAGAAGGCAATAGGACTCAAGTGGGTTTACAAGACCAAGAGGGATGCAAAAGGAAATATCATCAAATCCAAAGCACAGTTAGTAGCAAAAGGTTATGTACAAGAACAAGGAATAGACTTCGATGAAGTATTTGCACCGGTTGCTCGGATAGAGACAGTTCGGTTGATATTAGCGATGTGACATATCATGGATGGCAAGTACATCACTTAGATGTAAAATCGGTATTTTACATGGAGATTTGAAGGAAGAAGTCACGTTACACAACACGAAGGTTTTATTTAACAAGGAAATTCAAGAAAGTCTATAAACTTACTAAAGCTTTATATGGCTTAAGACAAGCACCGAGAGCTTGGAATGTGAAGCTTGATCAAACCTTAAAGTCTTTAGACTTTAAGAAGTGTAATCTCGAACAAGCGGTTTATCTGAAGAGAAACAAGAATTCTACACTTATAGTTGGAGTCTCGTAGATGATTTAATAATCACAGCACTCCAGGAAGGAAATAGAAGAATTCAAATCCCGATGAAGGATAAATTTGAAATGAGCGACTTAGGATTGTTAGCTTATTATCTTGGGATAGAAGTCACACAGATAGGAGGAGAGATTACAATCAAGTAGACAGGTTATTATTAACAAGATCTTGAAGGAAACAAGTATGGCAGACAGTAATGATACGAAGATACCAATGGATATCGGTACTAAGTTGGTCAAGGCGGAAGATGGAAACTCGCTTGACGCAACTTATTACGAAGCTTAATCGAATTCTCGATTACTTCGCATACAAGACCGTATCTTAGTTACTCGATCGGACTACTCGGTGATTCATGCAAGACACGAAGGATCACTGAAGGCGATAAAACAAGTAATCCGATACATCAAAGGAACAAAGGAGCATGGCATAATATACAAGCAGAAGGCGGTGCAAGATTACAAATTCTGACGACATTAGTTATGGAATCAACACCGATCAAGGAAAAGGAACTACTAGGATAATATTTTATATCGAGAGTCACCTATTACACGGTGTAATCGAAACAACCAACGGTGGCGCTATCATCATGTGAATCGAATTCATGGCGGCATCTGCGACAACATGTCAAGCCTTATGGTTAAAGCGATTGTAGTGAATTAACTTGATGGGGAGAGAAAGGATATCGGCGAAGGTCGACAACGTTTCAAAGAATAACACTCGTCTGGAACCCGATTTTTCATGGAAGAAGCAAGCGCATCGATATTCGCTACCATTTCATTCGTGAAAGCGTAGAGAATGGGCACATCAATGTGGAACATGTCGTGGAGAACTACAAAGCGGATATTCTAACGAAGGCTCTACCAAGATTGAAGTTCGTGACTATCGACAAATGCTCGAGTTGAAGATTTAGGGCGAAGCAACGATCAAGATTAAGGAGGAGAATGTGAACCAAATAATCTTAATTCTTATGCTTCTTATGTAAACATTATTGACGAAGGACCAAACACGTTAAGTAGGAAGTTTGTAACCATAATGGGTTTGTACAAGCGGTTAGAAAACGTTACAAACACAAACCGTTACAGCGGTTGGAACAATGAGAGTAGATGGGCTGACATTGGTGCAATGAGAGTGAAGATGAGGGACACGGGTGTAAAGAAAGTCCCGAGTTATAGTTGGCTTGAAGTGCAAAATAAGATCCACACGTTCTCAGTTGGGGATTCGACCCACCCGAGAGCAGTTAGAATATATGCTCGTCTTGAAGAATTGGATTTTAGATTGAAGAAAGTGGGTTACATTTCTTCACCTAAATTGGTTTTGCATTATGTGGAAGAGGAAGAAAAGGAACATATGAAACTACCATAGTGAAAAATTTGGTTGTGGCATTTGGGATCCTTAATATACAAGGTGGAAGACCAATTCGTGTATTTAAGAACTTAAGGGTATGTGCTGTCTGTCGTCATCAAACACATATCAAAGATCGAGGGTAGGCTGATTATTGTGAGAGACTCCCACCGTTTTCACCATTTTAGGGATGGTATATGTTCTTGTGGGGATTACTTGTGATAAACAAGAAGTGTTTAGTCACCTAGTAGTGGGTGATGCGAAACCTAGATATGTTTTAATAAACACTACGACAAATTGTTAGAATTTGCACGCTTATTTTCCACGGTTTGAAGAGTGGAGTTTTAAGTTGTACTTTTACGGAATTGGCGTGCATAAAATAACCACTATTATTTGTGTGTGTATATAGTATTAGGTGGTGTTTGTTTTTCGTAAAAGCGCCTTAACAACCTCTTAATCTGAGCAGATTCGAGACGGTCATACATTTTGGTCGTTCGAGACCGTTTGTTTTTTTTTCCGTTCGAGGCGCGTTCGAGGCGATAAGATCTTAATAGTCTAAACTTGAGAGGGTGTCACGAATCTCTCTGACACAAAAGAAAACCAAAAAATAATTAAATGCGACAAGTAAATGTGCGGTTCAAACACGAGTTTTTTAAGATTCGGATGTGTTGATTCGAGACATTTACGTCTCAAATTGATTTAGATGTGCGGTTCAATTGATTCGGGCCTCTTAAAAAGCAAACACCACTTAGTCGACGTTTACAAGTGTGCACAAATTAAAAGAACACCTACACTCTTTCAAGCGTGCATATAAAATATACTATTAGTCACCGAGAAAAGCATGGACAAAATTCTTTATATAAAAACTAAAAAAAATAAAGTTAGACAATACGTATCATTCCCATGACTTTATATCTCCTCTTCGTTTTTCCAAACAGATAAATCTATTTGACAGTAAAATATCTTCAAACCACTATCAATAATCAGTTTCCCCCAAATATGATCCTAATTAATAGTTCAATTGTTCTAATTTCACCACCTAGGGTTTCAAATTGATGGTTAAATCGTTAATCGTTTCAATTGCACCACCTAGGGTTTCAAATCGGTCCAATTGTACCAGCTAGCATTTCGTTTTTGGAGGATTTGACTACGATTATCAAAACCGTTTTTATATTTTTGTTTAATCTGTGAATAAAAATTGTTCAATTTGAAATAGTTAGTTGTTTTAAGGCAAATTATTGGTAAGTATGTGTTATTTGTGAAATAGTTAGTGTGTTTAAATGGAGCTTGCGTTATCTGTGTGAAATTAGTTGTTTGAATCGAGCTTGCGTTATTTTAAGCGTTTTTTTGTCGAAATATGCTCGAGTTAAATCTGTTTGCGTGACTGTATACTTGATTTTCTGTCTATTTGTGCTTATCTTTGAAGTAAATTTGGTTTGTTTGTGTTCATCTGTTGCAAAGCTGTCATCATAATCGATTGTTTGTGTTAATTTGTTGTAATTGCTTGTTAAGTAAGCTTTACCTTGATTCATTATTTAGCTATTATATTAGTTTATCGGCTATCAAGTAATTGAAGAAGAAACTGAACGAAATAAATGCTAGTTGACTATTGGAAAATTGCATGTCAACATAGGAGCCCCTGTTGTTTGTTTCTTCGTTGTGGTTAACAACACTTAGGCCTTAATAAATCTAGTATATGAATGAATTGAAATATGTATGCTATAGCCGTTTTTTTGTCTTTACTCATAACATTTTTGTAATTTTTAAAAACCAATAAGTTTTCAATTCTAATGATTTTAGGCATTGTATCGGAGACTTGGCGAGTACAAGCAAAACTTTTAGAGATGAAGTTGATAATTATATAAATTTTGCTCGTGTTAGAAGTATAAGAGGACTCATCAAACGTCCATTTAATAGATGTTGTCTCGGTGATTGGGTAACTTTGGGAAAATCTCATGGTCACATATTGCGTTATGGGTTTTTATCCGGTTATACGGAATGGACTGTGCATGGAGAGCATACTATATCTTTAGCACCATCTCAATCTAGTAATGTTAATGTTGAGGAAACTTCTTATGGTCAAGAGGACATAAGAGGTTTGGTTTGTGATGCCTTAGGTATTAATTCTTTGCCTTTGGATAACACACAATTAGGAGATAGAGCGATGGATGGAGATACCGAGAATCTAGCGAAAGTGGTGATCATTGTGATGAGGGTGTTTTATATAAGAAGTTGTTAGGAGAATGTGACAAAGAATTGTACTCTGGTTGCAAGTACTCAAATTTGTCCTTCACTTTACATTTATATCACATTAAGTGTATTGGTGGAATATCTAACAAGACTTTTAGCATGATACTAGAACTTTTAAGGGATGCATTTCCACATCTTACAACATTACCATCGTCTACCTGATAATTTGTATCTAGTTCTGCGTGTGTAGTTGCATATTATTACTCGAGCTGTTCGGTAGTTAGAGTCCAGGACTTTTAGGATCCCATTTTAGAATAGTACTTACATGATTCTGCGGCTATCCAAACATACAAAGCAGCCACCTGCTAAGTGAATTAATCTGTAATAACATGTCCATGACAGTTTATTTGTTAGGTTGTGTGATGATTACTGATAGGTATTGTATTAATGTTTGATCTGCCTTCAGTCAGTAACCAACCAGTGCGTAAGTTTATTTTGTTACTCTAAATGGATGTATTATGCTTGAATATGTTTCAGTTTCTGGACTTCCAGCTTTTGTTATGTTTAAGTATTCTATCCTACCATCACATAACTAGAATACAATGGTGGTCTCTCACGGATAAATAGTATATCAGTATAGGATCAGTATCGTGCACTAGATAGCAATGAGTTGTGGTTGAGTCTCTAAGACCAAATATTATATGGAAGTTACAGTCACCAGCAAACAACTGATATTTTAAGGATCAATATCGTGCAATGACAGTAATATTCATATGTGGTGTCGATCAGTGTCTCGATCAGTGTGTCTTTGGTTTTTAGCAATGACAGTAACATTCATAGTATTAGTGTGGCGCTTCGCTAATTTCCAATATTGACCTCTTTTTGATAGTCATAAGCCAGAGCCCCTATGGTATGGTGGCATCAAAAGCTATCCATTAGGTTCGTATTGCTAATTCGAATTCATTTCTTTCCCCTTTCTTTGTACTGTTTAAATCTTTATCGTGTGTGTAATTCCTCAGTGTTTGACCTACAGTAAATTGTTTAGACCTTTAATAGCGAAAAATTGTGATTATGTGCTGTTGCTTGTGGTTTTTCTCTGATAATCTAAATTTGTTGTATCGGATCTGTTTTTCTTTCTTATTATCAGCACTAGAATGTCATGTAGAATATTTGCTTCTGATATTTTTGTACACAATGTGTTCAATTACTAAGCATATTTCTTTATTTTAATCAATACACTAGTTAATGCATTTTGGTTATTTAGCACGTGTTTGAGAAGGAGCCCATGTCTCTAGTATATACAATACGAGTATGCGTGTCTATCTCTGCTTTGAATGTTTTACTAATTGATTTTCGAATGTTTGGTTGCATAGCACAGTTAGGATAACTAGCTGATTTTCGAGTGTTTGGTCGCATAAGCGTAGTTGTAATTGCATAGCATAGCGTAGTGTTTAGCAACTTGCATAGCGTATTAGAATAGTAGTTGCAATAATTGTATTTAATGGGTGCAGAAATCTGTAATTGTAATAATCATAGTTAATAGGTGCAATAATTGTATTTCAACTTGGTTCCATCCATCATGGACGAGTAAGTCTAATTTTATGATGTTTTCAGAGTTTAGTTAATTTTATTTATTTATGTGGGGTTATAAAAACTGGTGCAGGGAGAATGAAGTGGAGTTGTTGCAGAGGTACAGGAGAGACAGAAAGATTTTATTGAACTATTTGCTCTCTGGCAGTTTAATCAAAAAACTTGTTATGCCACCTGGTGCTGGTACATTGGATGATGTTGATCTTGATCAAGTTTGTGTTGATTTTGTTCTCAATTCCGTCAAGAAAGGTACTTTGTTTATGTTTAAGATTTCAATATAGCAACTGCATTTTCATTAAAGTATAGAAATGTTACTTTTCGGTTTCGATATTGGTTTGTTGTAGTTTATAGTAAGGATTTAAAAGGTGTTTTTCGGATTGTGTTTTGGAGTGGAGTATTTAGGGGGTGCTTGGTTGGGGGTAATGGGGGGTATGGTAATGACAAAGGTAATGATTAAACATGCCTGGTTAGAACTAGGGAATGCAATCATTGTTTAGTATTGGGTAATGGGGCATTACCTAGTAAATTGGGAGGTATGGTAATGATTACCCACCACCACCACCACCAGCCACAACAAGCAGTAGGCGCCACCACCACCACCAGCCACTACCACCGCCACCAGCCACCACCACCACCAGCCACTACCACCACCACCAGCACCACCACCAGCCACCACCATTAGCAGCCACCACTACCACCACCAGCCACCACCACCACCACCACCAGCCATCACCAGCCACCACCACCACCAGCATCCACCACCACCACCAGCCACCACCACCACCACCAGCCACCACCACTAGCAGCCACCACCAGCAACCACCACCACCACAAGCAGCTACCACCACCACCAGCCATCACCACCACCATCACCACTAAAAGCAGCCACCACCACCACCACTAACCACCACCACCACCACTATCAGCCACCACCACCACCACCAGCCACCACCACCACTTTGGAGGTTAATGTATTTTTCTCATGCCAAGCACTATCAAAGATAATGATAATCTCCATTCCATTCCTTTGCATTCCCTTTGCCTTTTCCTTTCCCATTTCCCATTTTGAACCAAGCGCACCTTTAGTTGTCTGCGTTTTCTTAGGATATGTTTTGCAAAATCGTGCATAGCTCAAGTAGTAAAAGGATTTTGGTAGCGTGTCAGTAAAAGCTAAGCGCTCGTTCTTTGAAAAAGCATTTGTATTCTAAAGCTAAACATAACCCTAAATATTCCAAAAGCTCGTTGGCAAACATGGTTTCGAGAAAGCGGGTCAAGACAAACACTTTTTGCCGACATGTAATTGTTTTGAAAATGCTATCCCGCATACGTCCCGAGGCTTGGGTATTAGTTTGGAAAGTGAAAGTGGTAAATCGGGGTTCTGGATAGTTGTTATTGACTTATTGATTTGGTTCGAGTAACGTGGATTGTGGTCTTTATTAGTTTGTGCATAAGCGTGTCAGTAATCAGAATGTTAATTTGATATGGCCACTGTAAGTACTTAACTTTCGGTTGCATTATAAGTTTATGATAGTTAGGCGGACACAATTCGTGCACATTTCGATATATGCTCATCGAATGTATGAATTTGCATTTATTATTTGGTAGAATTCTAGTTAACCAATATTTGGACTACCATGTGTTAGATGTGAAAGAAAGCATTCTAAGCGACACTCATTCGATGTGATGTTAATTCACTATGCACCACTATAAAAGCCGCTCGACTCAACCCAACCCGTAGTTAGCCAACTCGTCGACCCATTGTATGAAGTGACCCATTTTGATTCTAATCTGCTTTGAGATGTTACGGATCCTAAATCATTAATCCTGTAATTTTTGGTTTTGTTTCTCATTATTTAGGAGCTTGTTGAAGGCGAAAGATCATGCACTGCAATCGATTTGATAATTTTAAATACTTAAAGGCGAAAGATTGAAGAAGCTAGCTTTCGTGAAATTTTGTAAACATACTTAGAAATTGCTATGAAAGTGTTATTTGAGTATCGAGGTTTAATTGTATAAAATTGCTCCAGATTTGATGTTGCTATGGAATTGCTCCAGTTTGATGTTGCTATGGAATTGCTACTGATTTGAGTATATGATGTTCATGCGTTATGATGTCGCAATAAAATTGCTACAGATTTGTGATTTTTAAATTTTTTTTATTATTAATATTACTATATATATTAAAAACCATTCTAAACGACGTCGTTCAAATTGCCCAATCTAGCTATTAACATGGCCCAGTTCAAACAGCCCAAATCTGCTCCTCATTGGCTCCAAAACCCAACTGATACATTTATACTACTAAAAACACACACAAAAACTCATCTCTCTCTAAAAACACACACAAAAACACACACAATCTCTCTCTAAATTAACACTCCAACAAAACATCACCACCCTACTTCACCACCCAAACGCCGCCAACACCACCCAACCGCCGCCACCACACAAAGAAGAACCACCCGACGCGCCACCACCCAACCACCAAGTTTTGGTATTTTTCTTTACACCGTATTTTTTTTAGATGCGAGATCGCTTCTTTTTTTTTTTTTTTTTGGTAGATGCGGTTTTTTTTGTTGTTTCTTATAGATCTATTTTTTTTCCCCAAAGATACCTAATTATTTTTATAGATCTAATTTTTTTTAAACATCCTTCATGTTTTAAATATTTTTTTTCAAAGATCCGTGGTTTTTAAATTTTTTTAACTATCCGTATTTTAATTTTTTTTTATACATCAGATTTTTTTTGTAGATCTAATAATTTTATTTGTAGCTTTAATTATTTTTTAGGTCTAATTATATTTTAAAGATCCGATGTTTTTGGTATTTTTTTACACACGTATTTCTTTTAGATGCGTATTTTATTTGTAGATCTATTTTTTTAAAGATCCTAAATGTTTTTATTTTTTTTAACAGATCCGTATTTTTTTTTATTTTTTTTAAAAGATCCGTTATATTTTAAATTTTTTTATAGATTCGAATTTTTTTTAGATCCAATGATTTTATTTGTAAATCAATTAATATTTTTTTGAAAATTTATTTATTTTTAAAGATATATATAATGATTTTATTTGTAGATCTATTAATTTTTTTTCGTACATTAAATTAAAATTTAAAGATCCGTATTTTTATTTATTTTTAAATCCGTTTTTTGGTAGATATATATATTTTTTAAAAAGATCCGTTTATTTTTTTTTTAAATCCGCATTTTTTTTAAATTTTGTAAAGATCCGAATTTTATTTTGTAGATCTAATTATTTTATCTGTAGATCTATTAATTTTTTTAGATCTAATTATTATTTAAACATCCGTATTTATTTTATACTTATATAAATTTTTAAAGATCCGTTTTTTTTTACATCCGAATATTTTTAATTGTTTTTTATAGATCCGAATTCTTTTTTGGTATATCAAAATTTTTTTTATAGATCCATAAATTTTTTTGTAGATCTAATGATTTTATTTGTAGGTTTATATGTTTTTTTTCATAGATCTAATGTTTTTCGTATTGATTTTGTTAGATCCCCCGCTTGCAGCTGTTCTCTTGCATGAAAAAGTTGGCGGAAAAATTAATAGCTGGAAAAATAGTATACTTTATTTTTTAATTTGTCGCTGCTGGAATGTATAAAAATTTGTTTGAATCATATTTTATTTTATTTTAAAGTTAATTCTTATTTTATTGTTCTATTGGAGTATTAATCAATTTAAGTTGCTAGCTTTATTGATTTTGTAAATGACCACTAGCAATTTTAAAATACTGAAGTGGGTCATTACTCTATATGAACACCTTTTTGTGTTAAAACCAGATTGGTAAGAAATGCGCACTGATTAGAATGATTTCAGCCTACCTTAATAATGGATTGGTGGGGTATAAAGTAACTGTTATGGTCATATTTGGTGGCAAAAAAGTCTGTGAATGGCCCCATTGCGCACTAACTTTAACACTTCCAACATTTACTGTGCAACACAATCATATAAAGTTTTGTCTCTAATAACATATCACGAAAAAATAGGGTTATCTTATTACAACCCCCTCCCCTACCGCCACCTTTGTCCCCCTTTGTCCCCGCTTTTCAAAGTCTGTGCGGTTTTTGTCGGTTTATTTCAGTATTTACAGCGGTTTAAGCGTTTGCTTATTAAACTTTATATTCTGATTCCGCATTTTCGGTTATAGCGTTTTGATATAAACAAAATTATAAAAATAAAAAAAATAAAAAAATAAAAAAAAAAAAAAATGGGGGGTCTTAATAACCAAACAGGAGGGTCTTAATAATCGCCCCAAAAATATTACATAAAACCATTGCAATGCAATGACATAAAATCTTGTTATTATTATTAGGCATAATTATTATTTTTTTAATGTAAAATGACAAAAAATAGACACTTAAAAGCGTGTAAAAGTTTGCAATCCATTCATGATTAAAGAACACTAGTTCAAGCGTGTAGTTTTCAAAATATCCACCCTGCAAAGCGTGTACTTTTTGATCAAATTTTCCACCCTACCAAGTGTGTAGTTTTTGATCAAATTTTACACCCTATCAAGGGTGGACTTTTTGAAGCTTTGTCCCGTGTTGTGCATTTTGTGACGCCAACTATTGCCACGCTGTCATATGCGTGTACTTCTAGTTTTAAAACATCAAAAACCGTGGAAATATGCCCCAATCAGTGTGTATGATTACACCATTTGCTGTAGTGAAATTAGTTGATTATGGTTATTTGTACTCTCCGTTTTCCAAGTTTTTTGAGGGTAAAGGTTTACCCCGAAAAAATATATTAATCACAAAAAGTTAAGTACAAAATAGAATGTGGCTGAAGTACCTCATTAACCTCTAGCTATATAATACATAAACAATACCCGAAAGCTAGAAACAAAACCCATTTCTTCATCATGTATCAAAAGATCGACTAACGTGGAAGTGAATGCTTCTGTGATTTTTTTCAAAGAGTTTTACTTGTTTATCTATACTACATATAATAGAAAAACGGTTAAAGGTGAAAAGTTGAAAAGTTAAATTGTTGAAATTTGTCAAATGAGAGAAATGCATAGTGTAATTAATACTCTTATTAAAACACCAATTATTTAAAAGTACAATAATTTATTCACATTGTACAACTAATTAAAAGCACATCTACCAAATAAAAACAATAAATTAAAACACACCTTACTAAAAAGTCTGATAAAATTTTCATAACGTATAATTTAAAGAAGTACATCATAATCCAAAATATAAAATAATTAAACACACTAATTATTGATATTTTTAAACACTCTAAAATGAAAAGTACGTTATTATTATACACGATGAGTGTGTAAATCTCATCATTTTAATCGAATCTGAATCAAAACGTTTAAAAGCGCCGAAATGCATCAAAATCTTGAAAATATTCCAAAATTGCATTTTATATGTTTCGGATGCAAAATGTTTAAATCGGATGAAAAATGAGCAAAGTTTGCATAATTGGCGGTTTCAGTCCCCAGTTTCTAAAATTGTCAAAATAGTCCACGAGTCAAAATTTCAAAAGAAAAGTCACCAAAGGTCCTTTTAAAATCATAAGTTGTCAAATTTAGTCCTTTGGTGAAAAATGTCAAAGTTTGAGAAAATTACAAGTTTGGTCCTCCAACTTTAAAAATTGACAAAATTGGCCCCTAGAAAATTGGGAAATGGCAAGATTGGTCCTTATACTTTTTGAGATTGTCACTTTCAGCCCTTGGATCAACTTTTCAGAATTGGCAGATATGGTCCTTGTATTTTCAGAAGTTACAAAAGAGACCCTTGTTTAATTAAAACCCTTTAGCACCTTTGGTCCCTTGTCAAAACATTGTGACCCCCTGTCATTTGCAATTTTGGACCCCTGCTTATTAATACCTGGTCAGTCAACACAGGTCAAACAAACTCCCCAGTTGGCGCCAAACTTCTCATCCCTTGTTGCTTCGCAAAACCTGCTACACCCTCTTCCCCCCTCCTCAAACTCATTTTCCACTCAACTTGCTCCTCCAAACATAACAATCCAAGAGATCATTAATACTTCCCTCCCCCACACTCAATCTTAACCCAACTGTTAAATCCAAGTTTCCCGCCAAAAACCATCAAATGGCTAGAATGGTCCCAACTGATCCAAGGGTCATAAAGAGAGGTGGGATTATCTCAAGAGAGGAGAGAGAAGCAAGCTTGGGTATAAAAAGGAAGGAAGAGAGAAGGAGAAGCTAGTAGTTAGTTTTTGAATTTTCAATGTATGTCGTTTTTATAGAAATATCTTAGTTTAACTCTTAAAGTGTATTTTATCAGTTTCTATGTATTGGATTTAAGATAACTAAGTGTTTGTAACCAAGTTTCAGTCCTAATTCAAAGTTTCCTTTAAGCTTCATACTTTCAAGTTCACTGTTACAAAATCAATTTTCAAAATCTTATATGCAAATCTTTAACAGCTTGTTTTTAAGTTCCATTAAGCTTACTTAAGCTTATTTAAGCTTTTGGAAAGCTTGAAAACCAGTTCCAATCAAATATGGTTCATGGTCAATAAAAGTTAACTGTTGGAGCAAATTGGAATTGGAGTTGAAAAAGGGTGATGCAGAGGTTGATTTGGGGGTGGATTAGACTAGGATTAGAGTAGATTTGATTTGGTTTAGCCTGCAACAAAGTTGGACATTGGTGAGTGATTATTTCATTTTTCGCTTTTATCCAATATTGCATTTATGCTTGCATGCTTAGTTTGTAGTCACCGATGGTTATAATGTGTTTATATAGTTGTAATTAGGTCTAGTAGACTTAGTATAATCAAGAAATCATGTTGGTTCAGTAATTTGTTAAATTTTTAGTTCACAACAGTTGGTATAAAGGATGTTTGGTTCAGTAGCTTTAACTGAGCTATAGGTTTATGCAAGGGTAGGTTTCTGTTGTTTCATGCTTGTTTAGCCATTTCATGCTCATATCAGTCTTAATCTTTTGCCTGCAAGGTCTCAAAGTCAAAATTATACCTTAAGTCCCTTAGCAGCTTACTGTTGAGATTTTAGCAAGATCAAAAGCTCATTTTATGTTTAAAATACATAGGTATATATTGCATCAGCTTTATTTCATCAAAATACATCATTTTCAGTTGGGAAATCAAGATCAAAGCTCAGAATAGTCAACAATTCAGTTTTGCTAAAAAGTCAAAGTTGCAAATCTCAGTTTTGGGCTCAAATAGGGAGAATTTTCTTGGATTCATTTCTGGGTCAAAATCAATGAAACTTATGGTTTTAAAATCTTCAGCTGGTCTTGTTTCTTATCAGCATTTTTCCAGATTTTTATCAAATTTTTAGAAGCCTCTAATGAGCTTGTCAAAACAGATTATCTCGCTGTGCACTTTGCACCGTGACCGATCTGCAGGTTTTGTGCGGATCTTGCAAGACTTACCTGAGCTCTCAAGAGCTTGTCTAGGCTTCATCTTTAGCTTATAGATACCCAACCAGGTCTAGATCAAGCTCCAACTTTTATTTTTCATTTTCAGCTTATCTTGAATCTTGTGCTTAAGTCCAAAAGTAGCCCCTAAATTCTGTTTTTAGCTTATATCTCATAACATCAAATCTATGCTAGCTTGCATATCAGAGGTTATAGCTTGTTGATTATACTTGCATTTTGGTTCTTTAAGCTTATTGAAGCTTCTGTTTTAGTTTGGTGCTTATTGGTCTCCAATTGCTTTTTCAAAGTGCTTATTTGTAAGCATTTGGCACATCAGTTGCATATTCCTCCACATAAGCCCATGTTTTTCCATTTTTCCTAGCTTCCTAATATTATTTCAGAGTTTTACTGAAATTTTTAGATTTTTCCAAGTTGGTTTGCTATTTTTCTTAATTTTAATTAGTTTTTAGCACTTTTTAATTAGCTTTAAATACAATTAATTAAGAAAAGCTTCAAAAAAATAATTTTTCATTTTTCTTAAGTTAAGATAAATATAAAAAGACAAAAAATATTTTTCTAGATTTTCTTAGTTAAATTTGTATTTTAAATAATTTAAATAGTTTTAAATAGTTTTTAATTCCTAGAAAATAGAAAATAATCGAAAAATACAAAAATAGTTTTGAAAATTCTATTTTGATATTTTAGATTTTTCTAAGTCTTAATTTTATTTTTCTAGCTTAATTTCCTAATTTCTTGTATTTTAGGCTATTATTAAATAGTTAAAAATAGTTTTTAATTAATAATAATTAGATAAATAGTTATAAAAATAATCTTCTTTTTCTAAATATTTTCTTTTATCATTAGGTTTGTAAAAATGTCATTTTCATATTTCTAGGACTTTTATTTCTTAGATTTCACTTTTTATTTTGTACATTTACGTAATTTTATTTTAAACGTAAGTTTTAGGTTTTAAGTTTTAAACGTTCATCAATTTTAAAAATAGTGATAGCGTTTATTTAATAGTTTTTATCTTTTTAACTTCCTTTAATTTGCATTTAAGCCGTTGTAATTTGTTGGCTTTTCCTGTAGTCATAATAATTCACAATCTCCTTTTCATTCAATTTCGATCACTTTCGTTTGATAATCCATTGATAGCTCATTGGGACATAACGACCGGGAAACACAATACTCCCAGATCTTCATTGAGTTCATGCTTTAAGCGGTTTTAAGCTTATTACGGTCGGCCCATTCCGAGTGGCGGCAGAGTGATTAAACATTGACCGTCGGAGCGCATCAACACATTATACATATTAATAAAACACACAAAACTTCACAAGCTAACATGTTGATATTACATATAGTTTTAAAACCGGACGAGACTGGACCAACGTGTTCAACCGGAATAGGTGTCGCCACCGTTCGGCTAACAAATTAAAGCCATCCGAAAGCGAATAGAGAGGACCGTTGAAACCGATAAACGGTGAATCGGTGTCATCGAGATCTATTTTTATGGTTAATCGTCACAGGTGCCCGCGCCAAAACAGCGAGTACCATGCTATATACTATATGTAAAGGAAAAACCAAAAAGTGAAAAGTTGAAACTAAAAGTGAAAATGTTGAAGACATATATGATATATTTAAAAAAAAAAAAAAAAATTATTAATACACATAAAAAACCACCCGGGACGCTTCAAACCCGACAGGTTGACCCGATTTAATTTGACTTTTTTTTTACCCAACCTGTCGGGTTGAGTCGGTTTAAATCGACTTTTTTTTTTTACCGGAACGGTTCAACCGGCTGAGCTACCGGGTCAAACCAGGTTTCAAATTTGACAAAATTATATGAGAAATGATGAAGTAGTTGTGGAACCTGTGACAAATTTGAAAAAATGATAGACCAAGTAATTGTAGTTTTTTGTTGTTTATTTTGCTTTGACACATGTACGTTATCATTTGTATAATGTTATTTTGAAAAATGTTGGTTTTGCACCACTTAAGAGACTAGCATATATGAATCGTCTTCTAAAAATTAATATATATTGTATAGCCATTTGTCCGGTATATCAATAACGTTAAACTTAGAATCATAAAATTTAAATAGTATTGTTATCTTTAGCGATAATTATTTGTATCATATACAAATAGCTTTGAATAATGCTTAACTATCTATGCAAATTGATAATACAAGATAATCTTATTATGGTGATATTAATGTTGATACAAAAGTTGGGCGTTCCTTGTTTGGGCTCCGGCTCTCGTATCAATTGATGATTGTTGCTTGAGACCTGCGCACTAAGAAGACAGAAAACACCGTTAGGCTTACCGTGGGATTGTCTCCCACGATTATCCTCCGGCGTGAGAGTAAGTAATCGATTTAAGGTTAAAGGAGAGTTAGGGTTTTGTAGATCGTACCTTTAACGAGGGATGGAATTCCTTTTATATACACACGGAATCCTTGTTGGTTCCGTGTTCCTCAACCTTCGGCGTACCCCGCCTAAGTCGGTTAGAATGATTATCTCCATTATTAGGAGATATCCGATATCATGTTACGTAAATAACATTGGGTTTGGGCCTTCGGGGGGCCTAAACACTTATTGGCGTAGCCCAGTTCGTGTTGGGCTTATTAGTATTGGGCTTTGGTCAGGTTCGTAACCCGAATATAGACTATACGTCATCATGTCCCCAGGTCTAGTATGCTTGCGTGAAGCATCATGATGCTAGACTAAAAACTGCAGACAATGAAAAACTACAAAGCGTAGCAAAGAAGCCAAAAAAGATACCCGCCTATACATTGTATCTAGACATAGTATTTTAAAATAAACGCCTCGTAAATCGGGGGAAAGTAACTGCAGCAACGTCACATCAAGTGATCTGAACCACATGTTGATGATAGTGGGATCCACGTGTCGCTCATCGCGTGGATGAGGAAACATTATATAACCGGCTGCCTCATTTTATCGTGTTTCTCACAGTGAAAAACTCAATCCGCCATTGTTAAGAAACCTTTCATTTGCAAAAAACAGAAAACTACCTAATCCAAAGGTAACTACGCGTGCGCCTTTAAAAAAGAAACATAATACCATGGTCAAACAGTTATCTGACTTTACCTCCAATATAACTGAGGATGAACTTCTAGAGTTCACCTCGGATTATTTCATACCACTTGACGTGCATCCGGTTGTTCCGGGTGCGCGGGCATCTATTGCAGATTTCCTCGAAGGGAAAGTAGGGGTGTACACACGTTTTTTCGAGTTCGCGAATCAACGTGTGCCCATATCCCTATTTCTGTATGACGTATTGAATTATTACCAGCTGCACCTATCCCAGCTGCACGACATCGGTGCAGCGAAGATTACCAACTTCGAGGTTAATTACCGATTACTGGCGATTAACCCGACTATCCACTTATTCCGTGCGTTCTACCATACAACGTGGTCGCACGGGTGGGTCTCATTGCTAAGCGATGGGCGCTTCGGTGTTATCTGAGCGGGCGCCGCCCGGAACTAGAGAGAGACTTTTACGGGTGACGGCGTGTGCTTCCCACGCGTTATGAATTTTATACCTGGGGACATTCTTGGGAGGATGGCGCTCCTACACGGATCCTATGTCGTGAGGATGCGGGCGATAAACGCCAACCGCATCCCTATTAGTTCTATCCCGAGGAATTTACGGTGCATATGGGCATTAGCCGAATTACTTTGGAATGCGGATGAGATGCCAATCTTCTTAGCGCTAATGGCGGGTGGGTGCTCATCCGCCCGCATCCCTTTCTTAATTAATGTAAGAGCTTTCTTTTCCTTTTTGCAAATTATGTAACATGTGTACTTGTTGTCTTCTGTTGCGTAGTGATGGATCTGTTTACAGTTGTGCAATTAGCGAAGCCGATTCAAGTGAGTGTAGGGACGCGGCCACTGAAAGAAGGAGAAGAGCCACTCCTGGATTCCACCGCGGGGCGTACCCTGGCAATGAATTTAGGAGAAACAGGGACCAGCTCCTCAGTTGCAGTGGAAGCGACGCCGCTGCAAAGCTTGCCAAACCCCATAATGCCATCCCCAGTAGCGCAGCCACCACCCGTAGCAGTGGCGCAGCCTATGGAAGAAAAAGAATATGAAGAGTGAGAATCTGGGCTAAAACGCAAAAGATCGCTCGGAGAGGATGGCGCCAGCTCATCGAGGAAAAAACGCCCTGTGGTCGTCACTGTGGAATCATCCTCCAGTGATGTTGCGTCATCTCACCCCTCCGCTAATATCTCTGGCCCTCAGTAAGTAACATCGTCAATATATATTTCCCATTTTTTGTTTTGCGCTCCCACTGTTTATATGGGAAACTGATAATTCTCTGTCTGTATATGCAGGTTTGAACAGGCGGCGGAGTCGCCCCCAAGGATAGTCCTGTGCAGTCTGAGCCTTCCGAGCCACACAACCAAAAAGATGAGGATGTGTCTGCAGGGGATGCCCCAATGGAACAACTAGTTGAAGAGTTGGTACAGGTATCTGCGCATCAAGCTTCGCTGGTTGAGAAGCTAAAGGCTAAAATTTCTGGTGAAAGCATCCAAGGTGCTCAAAAGGATCAGAAATTTGCTTTGTTGGAGGCGCAATTGGCTAGTGCCAAGGCTGAGGCAGAGGGTCTGAGGGTGTACGCCCAGAAGCAAGCTGAGGAAAAAATGTCGCTGATGGGCCAACTAAGCCAAGAGCGCTCTGAAGCATCCGGGTACAAGTCTGCGTGTCATTGGGCACTGAAGTATCTGGAGAAGGGCAAGGATGAGCTATCCGCACAGTTGGAAAATTTTGGTGCCACTGTGAACAGTGCGCTGGAAACACAAGAGATGAAGCTACGTAAGCTCAGTTTGGAGTATGATGAGGAATTATATCCTCATCTCATGTCTGTCATTGCTGAGCGCAGGTGGCTTATCAGCCATGGCCTGCGCCTTGCTTCTCTTACCACACTGGAGTCCAAGGAGGTAGTGGACGCATTTGGTGGGGTAGTCCAATGTGCCTTGGCGAGAGGAAAATCGGAGGCTATAGAGGCGCTGCATGAAGTCGACTTCTTTGAAGGTACTGTTTGAAAAGGTACACAGTTATGATCTGTGATCCTATGATAACTTGGTTGCTGCTATGAATAGGATGAAGGCCCTAAAGCTCCCCATGATTGCTGAAATGGAGAGCGACCAAGATTATCCCATAAATGTTATTATGGAAGGGTTGACCTTAGCGCGCCATCGTATTGAGAATGCAGAAGCACAGCCGGACTATTTTTTAAAGCCCGATGTCTCTCAGCTGCAAGTGCCTGTTTTTGCTCGCCCCAAAGATATCTTGAATCCCTTCGCTTTGGAGAAGGAAGTTCCATTGAAACAGGTATTGGAAGCTCATGCTACTAGGCTCGCCAAGAAGGAAGGCATTAAGGGTAAGGTCGTTTTGTGTGGCGTTGGCGGCTCGCCTCCAGATTCGGCGGGGTGCTGATAGTGTTGCCACCGTATCTCGTCAAGACGCTGATTTATTGAAGAGCTTAAGCGAGGCTAAAGATGTAGCAAACCGCGTAGGTAGCTCCTCTCTTGAGCGTTGTAATAGTTGGTAAGTTGTACTTTGTAAAGGAAACATCCTTTTGTAATAACATGTAATCATTAATGAAAATCTCCTTTTGCTAAGTGCGTGTTGATATTATTGCAACTTGTAAGGTGTGTACTTGCGTATAAGACATGTTCTAAGGGTCAAAGTTGTATACAAGCGCGAATAATATAAGAAATCCATAGTCATGTATGAAGATCATAGTATACTTAAGAAATAATTTCTAAGTATTTTTTTTTTTTTTTTTTTTTTTTTTTGTATGTTGTGATTTGCGTCTGTAAATATCATATTAAGGAATCAAGTGTCTTGGTTCCGAAGTTGTTAAACGTGCACCATATGCATTGTTGCGCACCCATCGTGAGATGCGCACAAACTTATTCCAACGTCTTGAGAACAAGGTGTTTAACAAGGATACGTGATCCAGTGTTGATGGGTTTGCAACCCTCTTACTCAACGAGACCTTTAGTAGGTTGACTCATCCTTTTACCATCGTGGGTTTTTTAAGTGCATGCACACCATGTAGGCAAGAAATAAAAAATTGTTAAGACATACATTATATGGAAATGACAAATTCAAATATGTCGTGGAGTTAGCTAGAAACCGCGACGCTTTTATTGATACTTGCAAGTTTTATGAGAAATAAATAAGACGGTATACTAAGGAAAACAAAAATAAATACATGGATGTTTATTGGGCACTTCAATAAAGTTCGGGGAGCGTCATGTACTGGGTCAGTAGCCATTCTATAGGTAGCGCCTCTTGGGTTGCAGATATTCCATGTCTTGCGGTAGTTCACGACCATCTAAGCCTCGTAGCTTATGCGCCTATTCCTAATGCTTGATAACCTCATAGGGTCCCTCCCATTTTGGTCCAAGCTTACCTATGTCTTCTGCGTGGCTCGCATCATTGGCGCGATAAACTAAGTCACACAGTGCAGATGAAACACGTCGCACTTTAGCGTCATAGTATCCGCTTCATCTTTGACTTTGATTTTGCTTCCCGTATAGTTGGGCGTTCGCCTTTCTTCCAACAGTCTAAGTCGATCGTCGCTCGTCGTCATTGGTTGCCGCATTGATTTGGTCGCGAATAGTTGGCATTCGATTTGACCGGTATGGTATGGCGACCATCCCGTAGACTAGAGAGAAGGGTGTCCCTGTCTTTGTTTTTATTGAAGTGCGGTCGCCGCGGAACATCGCGAAAGTTCTTCCACCCATCTTCCTTTGTGCTTGTCCAGCGTGCCTTAATCCTTCGCCCGTGCTTGATTCGTACATTCAACTAAGCCTTTGGTTTGTGGTGTTTAAGCGACGAAGTGTTGTGTGATTTTAGCTTTTCGCACCGGGTCCTTGAAAGGGTTGTCGCGAATTGTTTCCGTTGTCGAGATGATCTCCCGGTAGACCGAGCGGCATACAATATTTTCCCGGACAAAGCGCTTTACACGGTTGCCGTGATTGTTACCACCGCCTTTGCTTGATCCACTTGGTGAAGTAGTCTATGGCGACTATGAGGAACTTTAATCCTCCTGCCGCAACGGGAAAAGGACTGCGATGTCAATACCAGCAGAATGGCTATGGTGCCGTAATTGGTGTTAGCTCTGTTGTGGTTGGCGGGGAATGGGTGCGAACTTGGCGATCGCCGCAATTTCTTATTAAGTCCGTTCATCGCGGTGCATGGTGGGCGATAATATCCGACCAGTAAGCGCGCGACCACGATCGTGGTCTGAATGCATCTTGCATGAACCTCGCGGTTTCTCGCGATACATAGTTTGCTTGTAGGGGACCAACACAAGAGCCATGGTTGCAAGAAAGAGTGTCGATAAGTATGTTGTCCCGAATTTCAAACCTTTGTGTTGTGCGTCGTATCCTTCGGGCTTCCTTCTGCTCTTGGGGTAATACTCCTTTGCTTATGAACTCCGCTATCGGTGTCATCCACGTAGGTCCGTCTTCCTCTATTACCGTGGATACTTCCATCTCTGAGCTGGATTTGCTTTTCAATGTTTCTACCAACACCTGTTTGGATAGGTGTGCAAAACTTGTGGATGCAATTTTGCTTAGTGCATCCGCTTTGAGGTTTTCCCCTCTAGGAACCTGCTTGATGGTAAACCTGTCAAAGCCTTGAATTAGTGCCTTGGTTTTGTCGAGGTACTGAATCATGTTTTCCTCCTTAGCTACGTACTCGCCCAACACGTGGTTGGCTACTAGTCTGGAATCTACATTCGCTTCCGTGTTGCGTCACCCATTCGAGATGCTGATCGTATTAAATTTATTAGGGCTTCATACTCGCCTCATTATTTTTGTTGTGAATTGAAGCGTGGTGCGTAAGTGAATTCCATTCCTTCCGGGTTTGTAAGGATGAGGCCCGCTCGACCCGTCTGCACGAGGATCCGTGCAGAACAAGATCCGTGGATCCGGTAGTTCCTTCGTGCTTGCGCGGTGCGACATCGATGTCTGGTTTTTCTATGATGAAATCTGCGGTATTTGCCCTTTTCTGCGATCGTGGTGCATGGGAGATGTTGTGCTCACTAGCAATACACTCCACCTGCGATCATACGATGCATCGGGTTTGGAGATGATTTATAACAACCGTAAAATTTCAAACAAATTTTAAAAATAAACTATAGTAAATTTGTTACTATGTTTCACTCCTGGATTTTTACGAGCCTATTTTAATCAAGAACGATACATTTTCTCATAAAACATGAAAACCGACACTCGAAACATACCGACGCCGACGGACTAACGGTAAAACGATTATAATTTAATCGTTACATTATAAAGATACTATACTGTTACCCTTGCGAAAACATTTCTAAAAATATAAATTTTATATTTTATGGATACCGGAAAACATGTTTACGGAAGAATTCGACAAAACACAATGTACATTTAATACTATAAAAAAAAAAAAAAAAAAAAAAATCCTAATCTTCTACTTGCCGCCCCTATACACATTTAATATCACATGCATATTTTGAAATTACAAAATGAAAATGACTAGTAACAAAAAAAAAAAAAAAAAAAAAAAAAAAAAAATAGAAAAAAAATGCCTTTTACAATGTTTTCAATAAGGTCGACCGTAGGTTCAACCGGTCGGATAAGATTCCGAACTAAACAGGTCAAAAAACCGGTTTAAAGCAAGGTCAATAGATAGACCATGGGGTTTGAGTGACCGGGTCGGCCGGGTCGTGAAACCCGCCGGGTTCGTTTTTTTTTTATATTTATATTTTTCAAATTTTTTATGAAAAGGGTTGGCCGGTTAGGCCGGCGATCGAGCCGGTTGACCGATGATCAACCGATTGGCCGGTCGGAAAAATAAAATAATAAAAATGAAAAGCCGGTTGGCCGTGATCGAGCCGGTTGAGCCGTCGAGCCGGTCTTGGGTGACCGGCAGGGTCATTAAAAAGCAGGTTTTAAAACTTGCTTTTACTCTAAATAACCACACATCTCCAACCCACTTTATTTTCAATGGTCAAACATGTCCTTCCTTCCTTTCTTTTAATCTGCTCGAGCCACAGAGACCATGACCCACACTCAACACCTAAATAAATGAACAAAGAAAAGGACTTGTGTTATGTCTTTAACCTTTAACTCCTTTTAGCCGCTTCCCTTTTATCATTTTTTTTCAACAAAAGATAAGTCAAACATACCCTCTTGTTTCTCCTTATAACTGCCCAGAAGAACCACATGCAAACATACTCACATGATGGCATTGAGCCTTGCACTTGACAAAGACCACTCTATTTTCTTGTTTTTAACCCAAATTAGTGTACATAGTATTCCATGAACCAAGATATAGACAAAGTCTTTCCCTCTTGCATTCTATAAAAGCTGTCGAACAACATACATGCATACATTCTTATTTCTAGTCCAAACATTTCAAAAACAAAACACTCTCTTGGTACCATTTCTTTACACTTTCTAAAACCTCAAACTCACAAATTAGATCCCATGTTCACCCTCCGGGTTCACCGTCGATCCAAAGAAGGAAGGAAAATAAGCATTTTGGGTTCTAAAGCTAAGGGTAAAGGAAAGGTTATGGTTGCTAAACTAACGGGTAATATTTTGGAAAGGATTACGGGTTCTAGTCGTGTTCATAAAACCTCGTTCTTGTCCATACGTGTTTCTCCCCACCGCTTCTGGTGTAGTAAGTCTCTCAACCAATTTCGATACGTAGCATAGCTTCATCGTTAAGTTTCTTTAGAGCTTTCATGTCATGCATAACACACTAAAACTTCTAAACTTGTTTTTCATGACTCACTCGAACTTAAACAAACGTAATGTATCGTAAAAACTTGTGTGGTTTAAGGATTTAACAAAACTAAACTATTGTTAACATGCAATGACATATTTGAAAACGCAAAATGCACGAACACAACTACGTACCCACTACAAACCAAGCGTTGCCCTTATAAACTTCTATAACCATGTGTGCCTGGTATAACTTTTCCTACAAACCAATGCATGCACACTGAGAAAGGAACAACACTAAAAGTGACACAGCTAAAGAAAAAAAAAACGCTATAAACATAATCGAGATGCATTCTCAACAACAAAGTTGGGTTGGCTCAGTTGGGAGGGGCTTATGTATTTATCCATGAGGTCTTTAGTTCAAATCTTGGCAATGGCAGATTTGCCCATTTTTATTATTTTTGAAACTTTCGCTTTTGGCAGTTTTGACCCTTCCACTTCAATTGATTTGCCACTTAAAAACTTTTACAAGTTTTATAACTCATATTAATTATTACCCATTTAACCCCTCAACTTTAACCCATTTAACACTTTTCTTAAAAACTTTTATAAGTTTTGAAACATTTAAAAATGGTTACAACTTCAACCCTTCCAAGTTTGACACTTTGACACCTTGCACCCTGAAACTTTTATAAAGTTTAATAACTTATATATTTATACCACTTTTCGTCTAAATAAACATGTTTAGAAAGTATTTTTATTTGACGACCACATCCGCGTAAATTATAAATATTATACTTTCCAAATATATTATTTTTCCATGAATACGATAAATATATATCACATATATATTTATAAACTCGAAACCCAAACGAATTTAATAAATACTTATCGGCTTATATTTATTTATTTTTCGTCAATACTTGAGTCAATATTCGAGCCATATTTTATATGTGATGTTCGTACACAATATTTTCACATTTATTCCAAGAGCCAATACTTATGAATATTCTCACAACAACATTGTTTTAAACTATTATACATATACTTTTCAACGAACATTTGAAACTTGTTGAACATTACGAAACATCCACATAAGCTACAATAACTCAAATATTTGAAAACCTTTTAAACTTTACGTATTACCACACAAGTTATAACGATACAAGTGTCTCACATCTAGACTATTTTCTAAACATTACCATTTAGGGTCGTAAACGAAATATATTATCTAAGTCTTGCCATATTATATCTAGGTTTCGTGTTGAAGCCGTTGTCATATCATACTTGCTATTGTTGTGCATTTCCTACCGTATCACTAAGGTGAGTTCATAGCCCCACTTTTACTCTTTTAACTGCTTTATAAACTCCTTGGGAGAATACATACTACTTCTTCGCTTTTATGATCACAATTGCTTGAAAAGCTGTTCTTTGTTCTCTTGATATTATGACTCGCCTAAGTTGTTTGCCAAAAGTCCCTACATCATGAACCATTAATCACTTGCGGTGAGCGAAAATATAGTGGATAGTACTATGGGGCCGACGACCAGAGCTCGGTTATCGGAAATAACCCAAGGCGCTATATATTGGTATCTCTATGTAATTGGCTATTACATCTCGGAGGGCAATTTACTTACTTACACGATAATTTAGGTGTATGCGATTAGTTTGGTGTCATGAGCTTAGTGCGATAATATCAACTATCTTTTATGGGCGTATAACAACGTAGCCCATGGCTTATCTTAAACTTGAAAATCTTGTGATCAACTGCTTTATTACTAAACCTATGAATTCACTCAACCATTGTGTTGAATTTTTAGCATGTATTTTCGGGATGGAAGGTGATAGCTAACTCGGAAGTGACTTGGGCATTGGCGTGGCATGGTCATAGATGACTCGATTTATGAATTGGGACCACATTTTGTTAATGAGCTATTTTTCCATAACAATTCAACTTTTGTAAACTTTTTTTACTAAAATAAATGAAATATTTTCTGAAAAAGCTATTATTTTCATCGGTGTTATGATCCAACCGAGTAGCATCCAAAAACCTTTTCTCATTGCAAACCATTTTGGGGTGTTACATGATTTGCTTGATCGGTTGGTGCATGATCACTACTATCGGATGCGCTTGGAAGTACTTGCGATCGTTTGGCGAATACTAATCACGAGGACCAACTTTTCCATTCTGTTGTAGTTCATCTCATTTTCTTAATCGCTTTGCTTACAAAGTACACCGGTGTTTGTCTTGAGTTCTATCCGTTAGTAACATCTTGTTGTTGCTCCATGAGTTGCGAGATAAGTACATAATCAACTCTTCCCACAGTCGGGGTGCTTCTGAGTGTAGGAAGTGTTGCTAGGTGTTGTTTAAGCCGTGCGAAGGCCTTTCGCCTCCGTAGTCCAACGAAAATCTCCACTTTTTATACACTTCTTGAGTGTTTTGAAAGGGTAGTGATTGTCTGCGACTTGGATAGGAATCTATTTAAGCCGCTAACTTACCATTGAGAGATTGGACTTCCTTGACGTGCGCGGTGAAGGAAGGTCGATAACGACCTTAGTCTTCTCCGGACACGGCTTTATACCATCGGGTTCTATCGGTATCCAAGGAACATGCCTTACAGCACCAAAAGTGCATTTTTAGGTTTAGCTTCATGTTGATCTCTTGAAGTGTCACGAAGGTTTCTCGATGTCGCGCACCAACTCTCTTGGTGTGGCTTTTATGACGGTCATCGGCGTAAACCTCTAGGTTGCGGCCAACTGTTTTGAACACCTTATCTACTAAGCGTTGATAGGTGGCGCTGCGTTCTTTAAGCGAAGGGCATTTTGTATAGCGATGAGCGCGCTTGGGTTGTGTGAAGGCCGTCTTTTCCTCATCCTCCTTAGCCATCCGGATTTGATGGTATCCTTTGTATGCATCAAGAAAGCACTTTAGTGGATATCCGCACAAAGATTCCACCTTCCGGTCTATCTACGGTAGTGGTAGCGATCTTGTGGACATGCTTTGTTGAGTCGGTGAAGTCGCGCGCATCCGCCACCTACCATCGCTCTTCTTTACCATGGTGGGTTGGACGGCCCGATCATGGTAGTAGACTTCCGCATGATTCCTGCATCCACTGGCTTGTGTACCTCTGCTAGGATTGCTTGCGCGCTCCGAGCCCCGCGCGCTTCTTGGCGTATTGGTGAGTATCCTTGCCGGATCCTCGGTTTATATTACGTGATTGAGCGTGGTACCCGTCGTGTGTTTTGGCTCCCGTGCAAAGATGTCGGGTTCTTTTGCAAGAGTCGCGCACCGCTGCTTTCTGTTGTCCAAGCGGTGATCCTCCTGTCGATATTTCTGTTCGGGGTAATCGGGATGAATGCTACCTTCGAGTTTGGGGTTTTAGTTGCGCCTTTGTCTTTGTAATGGGTCTTAGTTCGCATGTGACCGCGTTACATTCTTTAGGTGAATGCAACTGACATTGTGAGGTAATGACACCTCCTTCTTTGGAAATTTGAGCATTCCGTGTCTTTGTAGAGCGGAATTGCGCGTATGGTGATATCCCGGTCTTAGATAATGCCATTGTATGGCGAGGGGATTGATTACCATAAAATCCATCCATCTTTGTTGTGGAATGGTCGTCATTACTTACTCTAACTAGTAGTCGTAGCTGCCCCATAGGCCATATCTTTTCTCCTGTGAAGCCGATCCAGCTTTATCGTGGCCAGGCTCAACCGACTGCGATATCTCGGCGCAGCTTTTGAGCGATGTTCGTACATTATGTCTGCAGACGCTCCACCATCAACATACATGCGGTGGATGTAATGACCCCCCGCGTTAATTTCGATGATGAGCGGCTCTGCTACTGCGTTGTTCGTAGTTAATGTAGGGAAAGTGATTGCACTTCCATGGGAAAACTTCTGGCTGACCTTTTGCCTAGTTATTCTTTGCCATGATTGTATCATGTAAATAGTATCAGCCTTATCTTTGGGCCCTTCCTTCTTATTCCCAGTCTTTTGTTTATCTTTCCCTTCTTTGATATTTTTGACCAAATGGTCCAGTCTACCTTCTTTGACTAGTTTGTCGATGAGCTGGCGTAGCTAGACACATTCGTTAGTAGTGTGGCCCTTCTGTCCGTGATAATCGCAGTACCCACTTCCTACACGCCGATCCTCTAGGGTGCGCATTGGTGGAGGTCTTGGGAAGTTTTCTCCTTCTGTTGCAAGTATCTCCTTTGGAGTCTTTGTCAGCGGGATATACTTGTCATTGTCGCGCCACTCCACAGTTGCGATAATTCTATTCTGTTACTACTTGATCGATGGATTGTCTCCCGAGTTGTTCCCGTGACCGGTAGTTCGAGTAGTTTCTCTTGCTATCTGCCGCATGACCTCTCCTTGGGCGAAGGACCGTGTGCGTTTCATGACCTCATCAAAGGATTGGGGAATTTTGTCATTCAACCTCTTGATAAGTTCTGGGTTGTTGATCCCATTCATGAACCCTGAGATTTTGAGTACCTCGGGACAAGCTTTAACTTGCATGCATTCATCCTTGAAGCGCTCCATAAAAGCGCTTGTGGATTCCCCTTGGCGCTGTTTGACCCTGGCGAGTTCGATGGGGTTTTGCACACTTTTCCGTTGAGTAAAGTTTAGGCGGACGCCTTTCTCATTCTTTAAAACCATTAATGTACGCGTGGAAGCTTGTTGAACCGATTCGCGCGTATCCTACTAGTGTGGAGTTGAACATGTGGCACCATCTGGTGGTGGCGATTTTCAATTAGCGGTGATTCAAAAATTTTAGGTGATCATCGGGATCACTGTTCCGTCGTAGGTTTTCACATTGGCGTGCGTCGCCTCCTTTTGTTCTCGAGAAATCAGCGATGTGTCGGTGAGCGCATCCACCTTTCGCGGCGCCACGGAGAGATATATCTTCCTCCTGCTTGGTCATTATATCATTTATGGACTTCGATGTCTGTATCGCTATCCTCGTTGTCAGGAATTATCGAGGATGAATTTTCCTTTCGTCGGTAGCTTGCCCTCATCCTCGAATCACGGACTTGAAGGGCTTTCACTGGGAGTATCGTCGCCCAGTCATCATGAATTCTCCGGCTACCAAGTCCGGCGTGGATCTGCAGATGCTGCTTCATCATCCTCACTCCTTCCAGGATCTTGTGAGTTGGATGTCTCATCATCCTCAACTCTCCTCGATTCTATTAAACACTTGGGGGTCGTGACTATCCTCCCGTTTCTCCTTACGGCGGCGCGATGGGGATGTCTCGAACTCGGGCCAAAATCGAGCCGGCATGCGGACTCGGGCGACATCTTCTTTGCTTCCTTTTCCATGAGGCGGCCCAAGGTTTCGTAGTTTTGCGATCTGAACTCGTCTGGCGCTAGTTCGACACAACCCTTCTAGAGTAGGAGTATCGGTTTCCACCACTATACTCTTATTTTTGTCGGGTGCGTCGGGTGCTTTTGTGAAGTTGTCTCCACCACCGTTTGAAATGGAGTGGCAAAGGAGTCTGTGAGGGGTCTCCTGCTGCTAGCGGTGGTTCTTAGTGGCTGGGTTGTCCCCGGCGTGGTTCCACCGGAGGAAGACCAAATCTTGGCACGATCCTAGTTTTTAGCAACCTTGGTTGTCCCGAGTTTGTTTGGAAGTTGATCCGCCATGCATCTTCTTTCCGTAAGATCATTTTGCGATCGGCTGATTTCCATCTTCGTCGTTCTAGTTCTTAGTTCTTAGTGAATGGTCCGGATGGCGCCACTTGTTGATACAAAGTTGGGCGTTCCTGTTTGAGCTCGGCTCTCGTATCAATTGATGATTGTTGCTTGAGACCCGCGCTAAGAAGAGCGAAAACACCGAAGCTACAGTGGGATTGTCTCCACGATTATCCTCCGGCGTGAGAGTAAATGTCGATTTAGGGTTAAAGGAGAGTTAGGGTTTTGTAGATCGTACTTTAACGAGGATGGAATTCCTTTATATACACACGGAATCCTTGTTGGTTCCGTGTTCCTCAACCTTCGAGCTTATCCGCTTAAGTCGGTTGGGAATGATTATCTCCATTATTAGGAGATATCCGATATCATGTTACGTAAATAACATTGGGTTTGGGCCTTCGTGGGCCTAAACACTTATTAGCTTAGCTTGGGTTCGTCTTGAGGCTTTATTAGTAAGAACTTTGGTGGGTTCGTAACAGAATATAGACTATCGTCATCAATTAAATTGTAAGTTTACAAGTTGAAAAGCCACACCAAATAATAAGCGCTACACGTGTAAAAAAATAGTTATCGATGACTAAATAACTAACAAAACAAGAAAATCGATGATCGCGTTGGTATACCTATAAACTACTGATATAATATTAAACTATATAATACCGTCTTTTTGTAATCTTTGGAACTATAATTACTAAAATCTTAATATATTAAAAGTTAAAACAATCCTATTATAAATATCTTCTGCACTTAGATCATTTCACATAATTTTCTTGAAAATTGTATATTTTCTTCTTTATATAATCGCGCGTGAAAATTATAGTTATTCAAAATGATTCTACAGCCTTCTGAAATCTGGTTTGTTGAAAGAAACTTATATATCGTCGAATTTTATAAAAAGCTGAACATCAATTCTTGCTTGAGCGCAAGAATCTCATCTAGTTTCAGTGAAGAAAAAACACAATTACTGGTGCTAGACGTGAAATCTTAAATGCATCATATAAATCTTTAAAAGCATGAGCCATTTCAACATTTTATCAATCATAAATATCCGTGACAGTCAATTTTCTAATATATATTTTGAAAGAAAATGAAATAACATATGGATAATGTTAATGCCCATATTCATAGCCACACACAAAAAGCAATGATTGGTTTCTCAAATATAACATTCTTTTTTCACAGTTGAAAAATATTACTGTAGTATTCACATAAACATCTTTACAAAGCAGCTGCACACTCAGAAAGAAGAGCAAGGTACCTTTTTGTTTAAGTTTTATACAAAACTATGTATGATTACTTAAATCTCTATTGTTCGTGTATGTTTTCTAATAAGTATGCAAATGTTTAAGGGTAAAAGCTAAAATGAACTAGGTACTTACTTTCAGAAATGTCATATTAGGTGAACACTCTAAAGTTAAGCTGTCAAAGAACTATCAGCTATTACTTAAATCAATGGTTGTTAAGATCCCGATACCATTTTAAGATACTGGATAGCAAAAGTGATCCCGATCTTACATAGGATCTTAAGATTTAATCCGATCTAATCTTACTTTTCTCGAACGATGTCAATCCCTGTGTTGAAATCAGTCAACACAGAATCTACTATTTATTTTCACACATGTGATTATTTGTTAAACATTATTAATTTTAGATGATTAATCTTTTCTTATAAGTCTCGATGACCGTTGTGTTGACCGGCGTTGACCCCTTTTTTTTGGCCGCCTATATAGTGTAAAATCGAGTAACTTTTTTGTCTTGAATCTAGTTTGATTTTTGATATGATGAGAGTCGTAATCATGCAATTTTATTTTGTTCCATTTTTTGCCGGGTATTAACCTTTTACCCCAAAGAAAGAAATAAGTAATATCACTGTTGAATGTTTGGAGCCAGTTCAAACGCGGATGTTAACGATGTTTTTATTATCTTGTTCTTACTTTCTCCCTCGCGGATGTTAGTTTGATGTCACTCAATGATAGTAAGAAGTAAGAGCAAAAGTTAATGATTTATGAATATGCTTAATCAAAATATAGCAGTATCATCTATATTTGGTTTGTTTTGCTTTATTATATTGTTTAGTTGGAAAACATTAAAAACATTTGGACTCCTATAGCTACCAACCTGATATTGATATTAAGCCTGCTGTTGCGCTAAACTTTTAGAACTTTTAACATGAAAACAGTTTGCTATGCGTAGACCAAAAGGTCGGAAACAATGGTTACCCAAATAAAAAGTTACGTGATAGTTAAAATTGATAATTTGAAAAAAAATAAAAATAAATAATAAGTCCAGTTTGTGCCAACTGATAGTAAAAATAAGAAAGCTTGAATGACTGCTACTTCTTTAAATTGTCTGATTGTTTTGTGTGTTTTGTAGGTCTCACTAAAAGCTAATATTCCGAGTAATGGAGTTTGTAACCGCAATTATTGGTCCTGTTGTTGAATCTTTGATGAAGCCTGTCAAGAAACATTTGGGCTATATCTTTTCCTCCACAAACAACGTTAGAAAAATGAAGACTAGATTGAAGCAATTGGATGGTACAGGCGTTGATGTCAGAAAGCACATGGAAACAAACAATACAAGTCAACTGGAGATACCTACTCGGGTACCGGGTTGGTTGGAAGATGTCGAAAAGATTAAGAAAGATGCTGAAAGAATTTCAAGTAACTACAATGGCTGTTTTAATGTGAAGAGGAGGTACCAATCAGGAAGAAATGCATTCAAGATCACTGAGGAGATCGATGGTCTTATTAAGGAAACTACTGAAATAATTTGGAGCGATACCCAAAAACCACTTGGAAAAATGAGTTTTAAAAAAGAACCCACTTCTGTACCGTCAAACGGTGATGCCAAAAATTACTTCAAATCGCGAGAGAAGATTTTTGAGGATGCACTCGGGTTCCTTCAACAAGATCACAAGATGCAAGTTATAGCGCTATGCGGAATGGGTGGTGTTGGAAAAACCACAATGATGGAACAACTGAAGAAGACTGTCGAAGATAGGAAAATGTTTGGTTGGATTGTGAAGGTGGTTATTGGGCAGAAGATTAACATGTTATCAGTTCAACAAACCGTAGCAGAATATATAAGACTAAATTTAACTGAAACGAGTAAAACAGCAAGAGCAGATCGTATCCGTATTACATTTGAAGAGATGTCCCAAAGAGGTGATAAGGTTCTAGTAATATTTGATGATGTGTGGGAGGTGGTCGAACTCAATGATATTGGATTAAGCCCTTTGCCAACCGGCTTCAAATTGTTGCTAACGTCACGAAATGAAACTGTTTGCACACAAATTAAAGTAGAGGCTAATTCGGATGTTAAAGTAGTTAAAGTGGATGTCATGGAGGAGTCTGAAGCAAATAATTTCTTTTGTGAAATCACAGGAGTTTCCAATCCGGGGCTCAATGAGATAGGGAATCAAATTGTGAAAAGATGTGGATTTTTGCCCCTAGCCATCAAACTCATTGCAACAACCCTTATAGATGAGCAAGACATTTCTGCATGGAGAAATACATGTAACCGTTTGACGAATAATGATCTTGATAAAAATGTGCAAGAAATTATTGAAATTAGCTACACTTTTATACGAGAAGAGGATGTTAAAGCAATTTTTCTGCTTTGTGGCTTGTTTCCAGATGACTTTAATATTCCAATTGAGGATCTGACAAGATATGCATGGGGGCTTAAATTGTTGAAGGGTGTTCCTACTTTGGGTAATGCTAGAGACAGGACAAAAACATGTGTACGCAATCTCAAAAAAGCAAATTTATTGATTGATGGTGATTACCTCGAGTGTGTCAAAATGCACGATCTTGTTCTTGCTTTTGTGGTAGGAGAAGTTTCTAAAGGTGACCATCCGTGGATCATTAACCATGGTGATATTTCGAGGTGGAGTAGGGCTGAGATGAGCAGGTCTTGCCAAAAGATTTCCTTGACCTGCATGGGTATGCCCGATTTTCCAAAAGAATTTAAATACCCGAAGCTAACTCTTTTGAGACTTATGGGTGGAGATAGAACACTTAAGTTTCCTGAAGATTTCTATGAAGAAATGGAAAATCTTGAAGTTATAGCGTATGAGAAAATGGAGTACCCTTTGCTTCCACGATCACTTCAATGCTCCACCAATCTTCGAACGCTCATTCTCCATCAATGCTTGTTGATGTTCGATTGCTCTTCTATTGGAGATCTTTTGAATTTGGAAGTGTTGAGCTTTGCAAATTGTGGCATTCGAAAATTACCATCCACAATTGGGAATTTGAAGGCGCTAAAGCAATTGGATTTGACAGGTTGTGTTGATCTTTATATTGAGGATGGTGTTTTTACAGGTTTGGTGAAGCTTGAGGAGCTGTACATGAGGGTCTCTGATGGAAAGCGCATTAGGTTCACGGATGCAAACTTTAATGAATTGGCACAGTGCTCAAGGAATCTTTCTGCATTAGAGATTGAATTCTTTGAAAACAAGGCTCAGCCGAAGAATATGTCGTTTAAGAAACTCGAAAGATTCAAGATCTCCGTAGGATCTTTTGGTTCGATGAAGTATTCAAAAGAAAACAGTAAAAGTATGCACTCATTCGAAAACACCTTGAATATGATCACTACTAAAGATGAATTGATGGAATCTAGATTGAATGAGTTGTTTCCAAAAACCGAGGTGCTTTTTTTAGAAGTGAATGGTATGAATGATCTTGTCGAACTTTCAGTGTCATCGTTTTATAACTTAAGAGAGCTTCAAATTTCCAATTGTGCCGACTTGAGATACCTTTTCACAGTCCCCGTAGCTAATTGTTTGGTGAAGCTTGAGCGACTCTCAGTTATGAAGTGCCCTGTTATGGAAGTAGTAGCATATAGTGAAAATGGTGCACAAGGGGTAATCAAGTTTCAAGAGCTAAAGTTTTTGGATTTGTCTGATCTACCAATGTTGGTTGGTTTCTGCAACCCTATTAGTTCAGTTGAGCTACCTCAATTAGTAGAGTTGATACTTGACGGCCTTCCAAATTTCACGAGCATTTATCCCGAGAATAAGTCATCAACATCTTCTTCGTCTAGTTCTGCAATTCAACCTTTCTTAAGCAAAGAGGTAATATGTGTATGTCGATATATTAATTAAAAGTCACACATATAAGTGTCAATATATATATCTTACTATCTTAGTTGCACGGATGTATTAACAAGCTAGGCCTATACGTTGTGCAGGTTGTGATCCCTAAGTTGGAGACATTGAAAGTTTCTAAGTTGGAGGCATTGCAAAATATATGGCCTTATCAATTTTGCAGCAGTGGGGAAGTTAACAGTTGCATACTGAGAGAAATTGAAGTGCGAAAATGTGATAATCTTGTGAATATGTTTCCGAGCAATCCGATGCCATTGTTGCATCATCTTATTCATCTCCGTATTCATGATTGTGGTTCCATTGAATTTTTATTCAATATTGACGTGGGATGTGTTGGTGAGATTGAGGAGGGTTGTAGCAGCTTGAGAAACATTGATATACATAGATGTAAAAGTTTTAGAAATTTGTTTACACCTACCTTCGCTAGGTTTGATTTGGGCGCACTTGAGGAACTTGTCATTGAAGGTGTGCGTTTTAACATCAATGAATCAGTTGAAAGGAGCCACGAGGTATGTAATGCCATTCTTATTCCTACTTTCACTTTCAACTTATAGAAGGAATTCCACATCTCAACTGAATTAGATAATCACATTTGTTTATGTAATGATAACTGCAGATGAATGATATAAACATGGGAGAGATAGTACAAGTTGATGAGATTATTCCAGATGTTAATGTTGCAATCCCATTTCATGTCTTATCTACGTTTCATCACCTCAGGAAACTTATTATAGTAAACCGTGCTGATGTTAAGGTGGCGTTTGATATAGAGAGTGCAACCAGTAAAGATAATCAACAATCACCGCTCCTTCCCTGCTTGGAGTTCTTGTGGTTAGAGGAGATGGAGAATATGAATTATGTGTGGAAGTGTAATTGGAATAAATTTTTATGTTCCACGACACAACAGAAATCCTCTTTCCACAACCTGAAAACCATAAATCTTGAAAGTTGCAAAAACATAAAGTATTTGCTCTCACCTTGCGTGATTAAACTTCTTTCAAGCTTAGAGCAAATTAACATATATAGTTGTGATGCTATTGAAGAAGTTGTTTCAAATAGAGATGATGAATATGAAGAAATAGCTACATCTTCCCAAACAAACACTACTTTCTTACCCCGTTTCGACTCTCTTTATCTTTCTAATCTACCAAACCTAAAGCTTATTGATGGTACGAATTCTATTGATGATCACTTGAAGGTATGTTTTTATTTTAATATATCCTAATCCTATGCATAGTCAACTATATTTTTAATATCTATTCTTCATTACGTACAACCTTTTCCAGTTGTTACATGACATTTAATATGCTAAATATTTAAGTAGTCTAACTCTCAACAAAATTCTTTTTTCGAGTTTCTTTTTTTGGTCTCAAATTTACGATTTGAAAAAATCAAAATCACGTGTGGTTTCACAAATCACATGTGATTTTCATAAATCACATATGATTTTTAAAAGAGTTAGAGCCATCGAATAGTAAGGAACTATTTCAAATGTTCATTTATCTGCCACAATATCCATCAAGCTTTCAAATTTTAGCTCAATATCATACTTTTGCATTTGCTTATGTATCGTTACCTACAAATCGGCTGGGTAAATTCATTATGTGGATTTTTTTTTTGTTTGAATTTTTCTTAGTTAATTACGTGTAGGTTTAAAGCCATCTAATAGCAAGGAACTTTCTCAAATGTTCACTTATCAGTCATGGGCCCAATAAAATACCACAATACCTATCAAACTTTGTTGGTTTTACCTTGTGCAATTTGGGGTTTTATCTTGTGCAATTTGCGGTTTTAGTGTTGGCGTTCTTGGTAAAATAGCTTTCAATTTGGGGAAGAACACATATATAGCATAAAGAATATGACGTGGACAATAACGGAACAATTTATGACGTGACATGTACATTTGGTAGATGACGTGGATTTTGGAGGTAAAAAATGAGTTTTTGTTTTAAATTAACAAATCAACCCTGATTTTACAAATTACATATGGTTTTTCAGGGCGTAAATTTCAACACTCAAAAAAAAAATATTGGAAAAAAAGTTCGTCAAAAATATATAGAATTGCTCCTCCATAGAAATATGATTTAATTCTTGTCGTGATGGTATGATTTGTTTCGCGTAATGATTAACGGCTCGTGAAATATTTAATTTTTATAAAAAAATGAAAGTGAGTTTTTTAGTTTGATGAAGAATGAATGGCGAATTGAATATTTAGAAAGTTTGTTAGGAAATGTTGAACTTTTCTAAAGCAGTTATTTAATACGCATGTTAGGATATGAAAATAGGCTTTCTCATGCTTAATTCTTAAAACTTTTTACAGCTTAGACAAATTAATTCCTTGGCGGGGCTAATCTCTTGGTATTGATGACATGTTAAACTAAACTTCCAAACTTATCTAAGAATTTTACATTATTTATTAGTCATACACTCATTCCTCTAAAATCGAATGAGTTTTACATGTATACTAATTTTTTGAGTTCTATTACTTATAGCCACGAAGCAGTCTCTTCCATTATTTATTATGTGTACACTAATTTTTAATATCACATAGTGTTCTCAGGTTGGTTTTGCTTCTCCATCATTATGCCAATATTCCAGAAATATGTGGATCGCTAGCTGTGAGACGTTAGCAACTCTGATTCCATTCAGTGCAGTGGGGAATTTACAAAAGCTTGAAGAGCTGGAAATATCCAATTGCCGGTCACTAAGGGAGATATTTGAGATTAAAAGGGTCAACAAGAATGGTAGTGATAGTGCTAATGTTGGTGATATACTTTCTGGAGTGACGATCCCAAGGTCCCCAAATATTAATTTGCTTGAATTGCCCAACTTAAAGATATTGCGGATTATCAAATGTGACCTTTTGGAACATGTATTTACAAGCTCCACACTTGATAGCCTCAGGCAGCTTGTAGAGTTGACCATAGAAGAGTGTAATGCAATGCAAGCGATTGTGAAGGAAGATGGACAACACAACTCTAAAACTGTTCTCTTTCCCCGTCTAAAGTCTCTTACACTAACCGGTTTACCCAATGTCGAAGGTTTCTTCTTGGGAATGAATGAGTTCCAATGGTCAATATTGGATGAGGTTAAGATCCATCGTTGCCCAAAAATGAAGACTTTCACATCAGGTTGCTCGATTACTCCAAAGCTCCTCTACATACATGCAGGCATTGGCAAGCATAGTCTTGAATGTGGTCTCAACTTTCCATTGTCCAATGCATCACATGAGGTATGTTATTACCATAAATGCATCAACAAATCAATTAATCTCTGTTTCCTTTATTATTTGGCAAGAGTAAGTATTTTCTGGTCGTGTGTCTACCTGATGATGATTACGTTTGTGTTTCTTCATTAGGAAATTCAGTTCCCTTGGTCTTCTTCAAATCTAGTTGAAGTAAATGGAAAATTGGATACAAACTTGTTGAAGAGCGGCACTATTTTTCGATGCAACGAATTGATAAATCTGCAGAATCTAGAAAAGCTTCATATCATCAGGTTAGCGCATTGGCAGTCATATAAGGTACATGAGATATTTGAAGTAGTAGATTTGGAAAATGATGATGGGAATGAAAAGCAATCTGTTGTGGTATTTCCAAAGTTGGAAGAAGTGACTCTCAAAAAGCTTAATGATATGAGGTTTATATGGAAGAGCAGTAGGTGGATAACACTGAACTTTCCAAACCTTACAAAAGTATTAATTGATGAATGTGCGCTTCTTGAACATGTTTTCACATGTTGCATGGTTCGCAGTCTACTACACCTTCGTGAGCTTGAAATTAGTAGGTGCGATAAAATGGAGGTAATTGTCAAGAAAGCAGAAGATTCTGACACTACAGCTACTGATGCTGTTGTGTTTCATTCTCTGAAATCCATAAAACTTCGTGGCCTTCCAAATCTCAAGGGATTTTGCTTGGGGATGGAGGATTTTCTATGGCAATCATTAGATACTTTGGAAATCAAAGATTGTCCACAGATAACGGTTTTCACGTGTGGACAATCAACTACTCCACAGTTAAAGGTAATAGACACATCTTTTGGATTGTGTTACGCAACAGAAGACCCAACCTCCTTTATAAAGGCCAAACAACAAGAGGTACGTGATCTCAGTCAGATATTTACATGTTTATCACATTCAGGGGTTTGAATCACTCTATTGATTAATACTTGTATTCTCCTACAGGGATTGAAGTTCTGAGGAAACAACGAGTTTATACCTGAAATTTAGTGATGCATTATTTTGGTATGTAATTTGACGACAAGAATATTGAATAAGTAATATTGCATCTGTGTGCTGGGTCCATGCCTCAACCTTATTATAGTTTGTCATTTTTTCCTTTTCAATAAGCCGAAACTTGTTTCTCAACCTTATGTGAATGAAATTCAATGTCGATCAACTAATATAAATAGGCTTTAAAGAGTTCCAGCAGCTGCTGTTTGTGGTGAAGTCAGTATATACTTGCCTTTATTAGGAGCAGAGTTAGAATCATGGTTCTGGAACAAATGGCGAAATGACTTTTTTTCCGGTAACCTGTATCATAAAACAACCCGTAATGAATTCATCTTGAATGCATTGACACAACCTGCAACATAATCTGCTGAAATAATTAGCATTAATTAAATTACGCACCGTCATATGGTCATCCTTTACGGATCAGCTCCTCCTTATTAGGTGTTTCTTCTGTCACGTTCTTACTATCATAAGTGTTGGCTTTGTATTCGGGTCCTAATTCAAGACATTCCTTGTAAAAGCCTAACATCTTTTTCATTACATGATCCACTCTTCTTCTCTTATCCTCATCACTCGTGTAGTAGACCGATTGCTTAAAATCTTTTTCTAAATTTGGCATTAGTATATATTGTTCGACTTTATGGGCAGTGAATATAAATTTGGCATTAGTTTATATTCACTCCTCAACACTTCTTGAGTATATAGCCTATGCTTAAAAATCTTTCAAATTTAGTGTGAATGTACACCCAAATTAGTTATTTTGAATCAACAGTCTGAAACGTAGGCTATGTACTCAAGAAATAAAAGTAAATAATGAACAAACAAAAAACACTAACCTCGTGTGCACATGCAGATCTATGTGTTATCCTGACACAACTAACCCAACCACAAGACCACTTTATTAAGAGGAAGCTGCCTAAACTGTAATCGATTTTCATCGATCCCTAAATGTTTCAAAAATAGATATACTCTCCCGATGAAGAACGCCAGTGCTTGATTATTGGCAATCACCTAAAGAAAACAATATTGATCCAACATTTAAGATCTTAAAAACTTAGGAAAACTGATAGCGTAATTGTCATAACTTTGACAATGTTAAGGTTTTTATGTATATACAACTAACTTGAGAAAGAGCATGTGCTGTTTGTCCATCCCTTGAACACATAGGAAACTGGAGGGCCGAAACTTCAGAATACTATGGATGTGAACTGTCTTGGGTATCCATAAAGTGCTCTATCTCGCCAATTGTGGAGTAATCGACATTCAAAAGAGAATGTCGAGGAGAATTCTGTGTTGGTGTTATATGAAAAGCTGTCAATTTCTAGTACATGAAACTTGTCAACCAATATCTGGTTTCCAAAATAAAGAAAGAAGGTATTACCTCATATCTCAAAGCCTTTTCAGTAAGATTTGCAGTGTATGGGAGTTTGATTATCTCGTTGAGTCGGTAATAATATTCAAGGTTAGTAAATGTAGCTTCTGCTGTTTCAGGTTGTATGGACCTATGAGAGAAGAAGGCGGGTTCAAGGAAAATAGTAAATAGAGTGTTGTGCAGGAATGTAAATCATAGATGTTATATGAAACCATCTCGGTCTATATTGCACCTCCAACAAATATTATGCTTATGTTGTTAAATGTGGTATTATTACAAATGTGCCATGGAAATAGATTAGGATTTAAAAGATCGGTGATATTTTGTTGTATAAATGTGCTTTGTGAACGCAATATGAAATAAAATACTTAACTATTAAATATAAAAGTGTTTTGATTCAACCCGGTACAAATAAAATACCTGCTATTCACTGAAAGCACAATAAACATTAATGACTACGAAATTGTGATAAGAAAACATTACTGACCATGTGCTGTTGTTATACCCATGGAAAAGAACTTGTTGCATTCTTTCTCTATCTACAAAGTGCTGAAAAAAAGAATTAATTAAAAAAGACTTTACACAGTCAGTCTACATTAACAGTTTCTATCATCCAACCTGTCAGCACAAGCGTAAAACAGGATTCCTTGTTTTTGTTCCAATTATCTGCTTCTTATTTTTTTAGTACACTGTTGCACGTTGCCAAACAATATATTTTTAAAAATTACTAACTCAATGGCATAAACATTCATAACAACTATCAATGTCTCAAGTGACAAACACATGTATTAAAGTAGATTAGTAGCGTCAGAGAAATCAGTTAAAATTACAAAAGGGTAAACAAAATAAGTAAAATGTTATTAACACATACTCCAAATCTAAAATTTCTTAAACTTGGTAATATAATCAGCATATGCACTACTTAACGATGACACTCAGGTACACATATACAATTATTAGTTTGAAGTTGAACACATAATAATAATCAATAAATCACACTTGACCCACACCATTTGACCATGCTAACACAACTTAGTAAATGCCCTCAATAAAGAGAGCAATCCTTTACACAATTCAAAAAGAGGTTCAAATTCAGAACAATCTAAGCATATTTTCACATAAGTACTCGCATATATATTTAGCTATGGCTCTTTATAATGTAAAAAGGGGACAATTAAAACAAAACACACAAGCCAATTGCAACTTTAAACCCCAAAGTCCCAAACACACAGTTTAAACACACTAAACTATGTACTAACGAGTCGCTAAACGGTATCTCAATAACATGAAGTATACAATTAACATCAAAATGCAGACAATAACTTTAGACACACTAAACTACGTAATAATGAGTACTAAACTACGTAATAATGAGTCGCTCTATCTCAGTAACATGAACTACACAATAAACATCCAAATGCAAACAATAACTTGCAAAACAATTAAAATTTGGTATTATGACTCGCCTAATTATCTAAATACAAGTACTTTGATCCCCTGATTAACTAACAAAACAGAATAATTACAGAAACTTTTTAGCCAAACTTTTGCTACTTGCAATCGCAAAAAGTATTTTAATCGAACATTCAAAAAAATAAAATATCACAAAATCAAATCTCAGCCTTCCTAAAAAGATAATAAAAATCATAACATTTAAACCCATGATAACACTCATTGGACACTATACGAAAGACTTGTGAACTCACTCATCAAACTTCCTGATTAGAGTTTACAACTCTTTCCATAAAAACATTAACGGTTTCTAATCATCCAACCTCTTGGCACAAGCGTAAAACAGGATTCCTTGTAAATATCTGCTTCTTAAGTTGAAACTAAGGGGGTGTTTGGGATTGCTTATTGGTTCTGAAATTCTGTTTCAAGCTACATTTGATATAATATTAAATTATTTATAAAAAAAAAAAAAAAAAAAACTAAGATATGGAGGGCTGAGCTAAGCCAATTGCAATGCCAAAGCGGCTCTTAACAACAAGATATTGTAACGTCAAGTGACCTAATTGGGTAAACTTAGGAGGTTTTTCTTATCCGAGGAGGGTGATCATTTTTAAATCAAGTGTACGCGACCTCACCAGGTGACCATTTCCGCCCCCCAAATGTACACACCTAGCGAGGTTTAACTTGCTTGCAAAAGAGAGAGCTTAAAAAAGTAGTGGTTGGGGTGTTTGTTTAAGCTTATACGTGGTTTTATTTTGAACTTTGTGGGCTTATATAAGTTTATTATTATATGATAAACCTATACAAGCCCACATGTCTAAAAAAAGCTGCAAAATTAGGACTTATGAAATATAAGCCGAAGTGGGTGTTTGTTTAAGCTTATATGTGGGCTTGTGAGCTTATTTGATTTCGGCTTATATATCATAAGCCCCAATTTTCTGGCTTAATTTGAGAATTGGGCTTATATAAGTTTATTTAAACTTATATAAGCCCAAGTCTCAAAATAAGCCAGAAAATTGAGGCGACACAAATAAGCTTAAACAAATACCCCCAAAGACCACATATAAGATTAAACAAATACCCCCAAAGTCAAATAAGCTCATATAAGCTTAAACAAACACCTCCCAAAGCCCACATTTAAGGTTAAACAAATATCCACTCGGAAAATTTGAAGAAAATGCAAAAATAGTTTTCAGCCTTTCTACTTGCCCACAAACAAATTAAAAATATAAATTCAAATATCATTTTTAGCTAATCACAAAATAAACAAAAAAAAAACAATTATAATGGAGAAGCATAACAGCAAGTTAGTTATAAGTAGTTTAATAATAATAATATATATACCTTACGCCAGAAGGCAATGACGTTCTCCATAAGAGTGCAGCCATGATGAAAATAACCAACTTCTCCATCGACGTTAATAACAAACATATGCTTTTCAAGGAAGCTTTGAGTTTTGTGAGGGTTTCTACTGTTTAAATCCGAATCCAAACACCAAAAAGGGTGAGTTTTTGAAAATGTTACACTGTTAGTCCCTGTAAAAGTGTCATATTTCATACGATATTCAAAAAGACGAAATCTTACGTCGTTAGTTCAGAATTTTGAAAATGTTATGCCGGTGGTTTGATTTTTTAACGATCGTTAGTTTTCCTAGTTATCTCAATCCTCACGTGTAAAGCACACAAGGGCATTTTTGTCCTTAAGAGTTTTGATGGCTACTGAATGACACTATTGCACAAGTGACTTTTTGTACTTTATTTTTTTCTTGCACATACTTTATTAAATTTGATCAAAGTAACACACGTGTTTTGATATTTATATTCATCTCATACACACACACATTCACTTCTACAAAATCCAATTATGTTTGTATCACTGATTTTTTGTTGTGTCATTTGATATTATCTTTATGTGTGTTTTTGTGATCTGCTTTGTGTTAAATGAAAATGTAAACAGTTGAGTATAATTGCTAGTTGATTTCCGGTTGACACAAACAAATCAAAAAATATATAAGACACGCTGGGAATTCTGGGTATTGAGACTGCTGGTCATTTGGAACAGGTTTCGGGTTGGTTGAGTTTGTTGGGACATAGTTTGGAGTTGGGTTGAGGTGTATTCATATGCATAGGAATATTAGTCAATGGCAACTAACATGTAATTGTCTTTTTTAACCAACTACCATGTATATATTTTGATATCTTCGATTTTCTCTTGTGTAATATGTTATTGTCTTTGTGTTAACTGAAAATGTGGAAGTTGAATATATTTTCAAGTTGATTTCTAGTTGGCAATCTTTTATTTTAAAGAACATAAAACACACACTTGAATGCAGTTGGTTTTATCAATAACAAACATCATACTCAAATAATTAACAATTAAATTTTGGGGATGACTCGGGTTCATATAAAAAATGTAAGTTGTTGTAGTCGATTGAATCCAAATACTCATCATCTGTCGAGTATTCGGTTTCCTCATATTCAATATATAAATATATATGTGTTTTCTCTTTTCCGCAATCTTCTTCCAATAGTTTTTAGTTATAGGCTTACTTCTTGCTCTTTCTTTCATAGTTTTTTTCTTGATAATATTCCCATTGTTTCATTTTTACATAAGATTTTTGTGCAAAATACCAAGAAACAAAGGTTGTTGCATCCTTATTTGGTTGGATTTGTTGCAACCTGTCACAAAAAAAAGTACACATAAGTAAAACATGAATAATATAAACATATACCAAATGTACAACATATGACAAACATACTTAATTAGGTTGTTTTGGTTCTTTCTCTTGCAATCCAACATCACATTTTGCTCTTTTTTTTATGAACACACCTTAACACTTCCAGATGTTGTTGACATTTTTAAAAATATTATAAATGTAATTTGTTGTGAATGATATTCTTGTTCAGAAAGTTGTGAATTCATAGACATCTTGAACATGAAAAGTCATCATATCAATTGTATCATTTTTTTTGGAAAAGTTACACGTCTTACTAGAAAGTTTGACTAAATTTGTACACTATCTTTGATAGAAAATAAAATGTTGTTTAAACCGACATATTTTAATGTATTATTAAACGGTTATATGACTAATAAGTGACTTTTGATATCCCCCATTGCATTTATCACTTACCATCTTCACCTAAGAAGTTCTTTAAAACACACACCCTCATTCTCATTCCTCATAACCCTAAATATATTTTTTCAAGTAACCCAATCAATGGAAACTTCTTTTTCAAACCATAGGGATTATAGCAAAATGGTCGTAACCGATCATATGGTTGAATATGCCTTGGCTAAATATGGGAATAAGTGGAGTGTAGACGATGCAATGGCTGAGGTGATACTTGAAGATTTGTGGCAAATGGAGAACAACCAATATAAGGTTGCTAAAGGTTAGTGTATATGTTGCTTGTTTGCATTTTATGTGTTTATTATTTGTGGAGACTTAATGTTTCTACACATCTTTATAGATAAAGGGAATAGAAAATCTTGAAGATCATGGCAAGAGGATATCAAAGCTTGAAGTTTTGTTCGGTAGTCTAAAGGAGTTAAAGGAGGAAAAACAGGCAAAGTAGGTAGAGCAGATAGCAAAGCTTGAAGAAGTGTTTGGAAGGGCCAAGCAGGAATAGGAAGCATAGCAACAAAGAGAGGTCAACAAAGGTAATTTTGAAAACTTTAATGCTATTAGTATTAAATGTGTTATGCTGCTTTGCTTGAATAAATTCATGAGGGTATGGTTGTTGAATAAATGAAATGTAGACAAAGTTATATGCATTTTATCTGATTCAAGCTATTTATTTTTTGATGCAGAAGTCATACTAGTTGAGTCTAATACAAGCTTTGAATTCATCATTGACTCTGACACTAGCCTTGAGTTTGATGAGGATACAAGCCGAAATCATGCTAGTAAACCTTCCAGTTCAAAACCAAAGATGATGTTATGGTATTTGGCAACAAATCATTCATCAAGTTCTGATTTAAGTGGTGATTCAAGTTCTAATGAAATTTATGATGTAAAATTACCTATTCAAGTGAAAAAGGGATCCATCTCAAAGGTTGCAGATCATAAGGTTCTAACACCAAGAGTTTCTGATTCAAGACCCTCTCCAATAAGGAATTGCATCCTAGGCCTTGCAGCAGTTCAAACTTGAGAATGTATTGGTAATAAAACTTTTGGAATAAGAAAACCTAAATATGCTCTACAAGCAACGAAGTTGGGAAAAAGGAGGATGAATTAGGAGTAGATTATGATGGTTGTTGCTATGTGTTTAGCTTTTTTTGTTGATGGTATGGACATTCCTTATGGTAGTTTTTTATGGGTACATTTCTTATGGACAGTTTCTTTATGGTTGTTTGATTTTACCTAACTGAATTTACATCACTATTGATAGTCTCGGGAAGAGGTGTTCGATTCACTTCTAAGGTCAAAATAGTATGTAGGTATAGTGGTTGTTCTCGAGGTTTTTCCATGAGTGGTGCGTGTTCTTTCTTGGAGGCATGGTTATAAAATTTTGTTAACAACATTTATTTAAGTAAGATATTATAAAATTTTGACTATAACTGTATTTTGGAGCAACATTGTTTGAAATTTTGGACAATTACAGTCATATGAAAAACAAATATGACTACAAAAGTTTGTATATTTATAAATCGATTTTTCGTATATGGTTTTGATATTGATCTTCAAGAAAATTGATTCTTGAACAAACATTTAAAATAATTTTCATACTAAAACAATCCAACCATTGTGAATCACTAATTTATCATACCTTGTAAGGTTTATAAAGGAGGGGGGGGGGGGGTTTGAACAGTTTCACCACTTTTTAATTTAATTATAAAAGTTTGCTTGCGAAAAACTTCGATTCAATCTTTTATGAAATCAAATCTCAACAATATGAATCCTACTTATCAATACTACAATAAACACACTGTTAATACAAATAAACCATAAAAACGCTTATTTATGTTTTACGATCTTCTAATGTTTTGTCGATAACAAATGTAAAATCATTTTAACGAAATAAGTAAAATACGTAAAAGCTTTGAGCCAATAGTTTACTTACACACTTTTACTAAACATATAAAAACATCAAAGTATGTTTAGTTAAATAAGTTATATAAAACTAAAACCATTTTTATAAAAACACTTACAAGTAATGTTGTTTACATATATTTTATAAAAATGTATATGTGTTTGGTATAACTTGTAATGGGTAAATAATGGGTAAAAACCAAAGTCCATAACCCATGACCCATGATCCATTGACTAGGTATAATGTATCTTGTTGGGTAAAAACCAAAGTCCATAACCATACCCATGGAGCATGATCCATAACCCATAACCTATTGCATGACATCATGCATGAAGTCATGTTGGATATTTTCCATGATCCATGACCCATGACCCAAGATCCATGACCCATTGACTAGGTACAATGTATCTTGTTGGGTATTCATGATCCAAAGTCCATGACCCATGGTCCATAACCCATAACCCATAAAACGATTTGCAACCCAAAATCCGGACTAACGACCCGATTCTTGGGATCCTTGAGTAAGGGATCTGCCGGAACCGTGGAACAGTAGGCAGTTTTGCCTATAAACAGTGAGCCATTTCTCTCTTGCTCACCAACCCTTTTAGACACTTCTCTCTTGCTCACCATCCCTTTTAGCCTTTTCTCTCTTGTTTACGTTTATTTTGACATAACGTGTTTTTACATTTTGTTACCATTAAAATGTAGAGATATCGAAAGATAGAAATAACATTTTTAGACATTATTTGCATCAATAGTACGATCTCCGAAACACGAAAACTAGGACGGGCATTGTTATCACGGTCAACACAAACAACTCAACATAAGGTCATCATTTTCTTATGGGTCTTATTATCCCACTTGTAATCTCCAAGGCCCTATTTGTATGACAGAATCACTAATGTGGCCATGCTGATTGATGGGTTGCTCTTAGGGAAATAAATGTTGTAGTCTGACTCATCAGCTATTATAGCATCATTTATCCCATTTATATTGCTTGTTTTACATTATTTTATATGAGAATTGATGTTTAATCACTTATTTTTATAAATTTCAGTTATTATCAAACAATTGATGAAAGTTAGCAAGAATGACGTGTTTTGGAGCTAAAACGATGAAGTCCAAGAAGTATACTGATTTCGACACCAATATGCCGTATTATTCTAGATCAATACATCGTATTCCAAGATTTTGACAGAATTCAAAACCAGTGCCTAACTTTAATGCATGCTCCGTATTCATATCAACAATACGTCGTATATGATACTTTGGTCAAGAATGAAGAACAAGCACTTTTTACTTCAATACGCCGTATTTATCTCACCGAATATGGTGTATATGCGCCCGAACTTGACAAGACATCCATGACGAGAAGACATACATGTTCTTGCTTTTATCCAGGTAACACTTACATATGTAGTTGAAATTCTAGTCCTTCTGTTAAAGAAATCTAGTCAAAAGGCTCACATAGATGCTACTGATTTTGAACAAGTGAAAAAGCTTCAGATCCTGAAAATCTATCAAGAGGAAGAACCTGGGTAGAAGTTTGAATTGAAGGACTTTAATGTGAACTTCTCAGGAAGTTTAAATTTTGTATCAATGAGCTGAAGTTCTTTTTGTGGAAAACTAGAAGGGGGTTGAATAGTTTTGCCGATTAAAACTTTGTTTTAAAGTATTTAGATTGACTAATGTCAATCCATTTAGATCGTGTGTTGGATATTGATAGATGGACAAATAAATAAGTAATGCAAGAAATAAAGAGTAAAGGAATGCAAAACCACGACACGAGTATTTATAGTGGTTCGGCTACAAGGACACCTTCCTTGCCCTACTCCACTCCCCGAGTACCCCACTCGAGATTTTCTAAGCACTACACAACACAAGCTCCTTAATGTGGCGGAGAAGCCTTCACAACGTCGCCTACTCTTTATCCGGTACAAGGCTAGACACCGAGTTCTTCCACAAGGTATAACCAAACCTATCACAACATCGCCTACACTTTATCTGGTACAAGGCTATATACTGAGTTCCATTACAAAGGAGGAACTACTACCCAACACTACACTACAACACAACTACCCAAAGGAGACACACTCCTTTTTTACAAAACTAGAAAGGATATCAACATCCTTTAACCCAAACTACACAGCTTGTACTTCAATGCACCATATCGATTGTACACCTTCGGCACCATTCACTAATGCCTTCAACACGACACTTTGGCACCATTTACTAATGCCTTCGTCACGACACTTCTAAGGAGGGAGGAAAGAACTATCAACAACATGCACTCCAGTGGTCTTGATGATCCTTTGGATCTGTGGTTAGTGATAAGGATTTAAAAGGTACACTTTTGAGGGGTCATTTAAGCCCTTGATTGATCACTTTTGTATCCGTTACTACTTAATTTCCTTCCTTTTCACTTTTTAGGTCTCATGAAGGTAGATTGCTGGAATGACACTTATTCGAACGAAAAGGCGCGAATATATGAAGAAAATGGCCAAAGTCAAGAATCGAGACACTCAAGTCTTTGGAATTGAAAGGGACAATCACGGCTTAATTGTGGCCTGACTGCGACACATCTTGAGACGACTCGGAGAGCAAATTGATATTTTACAATTGACGGCATCGGGTTTAAAAGAGTAGGCGTCAACTCGACGGCCTAGATTTGGATCCCGGGCGTCGGAGGTTGAGCGACAGCGTCAATAGCATAAGGTGGCGCCGTCGCGAGTTGACGTGGCCAAGACGAAACCCTAATGACGGCGACCCGGCGTCACAATTAAAGAGTGGCGCGTCGCATATTGTAACACTATATATAGAATCCGAATTTTTCGGTTTAGGAGAGGTAGTTTTGTGGGTAAAACCTAAACCGAACTAAGGTCGTCTTGAAGCGATATCTTAGGGTTCCATACCCTATTTTACAACGAGATAAGTGTTTTACTTCATTGATTCAATCATGTATTCAATTGTTTGTGTGTATGCTTGCATGTTCTCCATGTCCGGCTAATTTACTTGTGTGTTTGCTTAGATCTATGAAACCTAGGTATTGAATATTGATTGGTTGTCTCTTATCTTAATTGTGATTGACCTAGTATTGCGATAGGTCATCCGTTGTGTTACTAATGCTTGATTAATCTTTGTTGAACCTTAGCTTATAGTTACTAGTGGAATTTTAGGCTAAATACCCAAAGATAACCTTAGTGTTAAGTTTATGAATCCTAGAGATTTCGTAGTCATTAACCTGAGGTAGCTTCAAAGAGTTAGGGATAAACGCATACCCTACGACCTTAGAAAACACAAAGCATTAAGAATAAGGACGTGACAATTCAACCATCAATAGGAGATAGCTAGGGAGTAATAGCATCTAAGTAAACACATTTTTAATCATCATAAGAGCACAAAACAATAGACATAGACTACACTCACCTTAGTTTAGATAATTAGATAATTAGATAAGTAGAGTAATCGGTAGAAATACCAACCCCCCAAATCCAATACCCTAAGATTCGTAATTTTAATTTTCTAAAAAACATAAAAAAGATTAAAAAAAAGTAATTTTCCTCAACCCCAACCTTAGCGTAGTAATTTCTCACTAGCGTTCCTATTCCCCAGAGAACGATATCAATTCCCGAGGCTTACCCTAATACTACACTACAATGATTGGGTTCATTTGCCTAGGGTGTTGAAAAACTTGCTCGACGAAAGGAAGTTCCTTTGACCACGAGCGCGTTGTCAGCGTATCAAGTTTTAGCGCGGCGGAATAGAATAGCTAGTTAGATTTCCACCTCGTTTAGGTTTCCTTTCTTGATTCCTATCAAGTAAGATTTTTTTTTCCATTTTTATCTTCCTTGTAGTTTATCCCCTTTCTTCGTGACCTTTGTTAGTAACCCCATAACTTTTCATCATGGAAGGTGATAACCCACCAAACAACAACCTACCATTTGATCCCACTTTTGCCAACCAACTTCGAGCTCGTATTGTTAGTGAAATTGGAGAGCTTAGGAAATTGAATAGGATAATTGAAATTGCACTTGAGGAGGCCCTTAGGGAATCCACTGGCACTTTTGATAGTAAATCAACCTCGAGTGATTCAGATGATGAGTTAGAAGAAGGAGATTATAAGGTATTAGAAGTTATGGAAGAATGTAAGGAGGAGGAAGAACTTAGGGAGTATTTCGATTCATACCCTAATGGGAAGGAAACCGCCTATCACTACAACGTAGTTAACTTCCCGCACCCACCTTTCGAGCCTTGCATTAGAAGTGGTGACCTTAAAAATATTAAGATACCGTGCATGATTGGATACTTATATAGGGATCACACTTACATTAACTATAAGGCACCCATGAACATAATGTCTAGGCTCTACTACAATTGGATCATGAGCAAAAAGTTAGGACCTATGAGGGACCCCTTTCACCCTAGGAAAGTGAGTAACTATGTTGGGAGGGTCAAAGGATTGCATGTCTTCGTAGGTAACTTCACATATAGGTGTGATTTCATGATCTTGAAGGATGTTAAGGGCATCATTGATGGGTTTCTAGGAGATGTGATACTTGGAGACCATTTATTGAGGAATATAAGATGGTTTATGATCAAGAGGAAGGAATAGCCAAGTTCTCAAATGGGACCGAATGTGTTAAGTATATAATGCCCTGCAAAAATAAGAAGTTTGAGGGTATTGACGATCTTGATGTAGAAAACATTCCGGCCTTTGAAGTAGATTTGGAGAACAAGGTTCACTACACCGCTTGTCTAGAGTTAGGCCCTGAGTATATTCGTGATGAGAGAAGAGTGAAAGAAATCGAATGGACCTCTAAGATTAGAGGAACGTAGGGGCACGACTTTGAGTCTAGCTACAAGACTCATAAATAAAGAAAAGCGCTTCGTGGGAGGCAACCCATGCTTAATTGTTTGCTTGTTTTTGTGTCATATATCTTTTATTGATTGTTTATTCTCGTGTTTAAATTTATAAAAATGTTTTATTTTGTCTTTAACCTCGTCTTAATTACATATAAAGGTATTTTACATAAGGGATAAGTGTAGGGAGGATTACGCACGTTTTCAAAAAGAATGTGAACATGAGAATTACGATTATTTAAAAGATATACATGTGTGTTTGTTCGAGTCAAATGCTTGTATCGAGTCATAATGGATGTTTTGCAGAAATTTTCCAGATTCTAAAGATATAAATTTTCCGATAGTTTTTCGAGAAAATTTCGGACCGGTTTCTCGGGATAACTTTGGCGTCGCGGTGCAACTGACGGCGTCGGGAGATAAGCGCTTACTACTTTTTCTCGTTTCGAGCTACTTATAAATTTTGGAATTTTCAAGGTCTTAATTTTCCAGAAAATCTGTAAACATTCATTCCACAAGCATTATATCTTAGTTTAGTAGAGTCATACATATATATATATGGGCAAATGACAAAAAAATGCATCGAACTTGACACTTTATGTGATTGTGTGTAGCCAACTATTTTTTTTCTTATTGTATGTACTGAACTTTCAAATTTCGATCATTGTGTGTATTCTATGACTATTCTGCCATGTAAAATGACCATTTTACCCTTCGAAATTGGAAAAAATTAAGGGTAAAATGGTCACAAAATACACACAATAGTGAATTTTGAAAGTTCAAGACACACAATAAGAAAAAATAGTTGACTACACACAATCATAAAGAGTGTCAAGTTCGATGCATTTTTTGTCATTTGCCCTATATATATATATATATATATATATATATATATATATATATATATATATATATATATATATATATATATATATATATATATATATATTACCACCGATTTTACACGAAGGTTTCGTTTGTTTTCTTCAAGTGTGCGGGTTTAATTCATCGAAGAAGATACATAAGATTGGAAGGAGATTTTCACGCAAACACTCTTTGAAGAAAGATTTAACCACTACTTCACACGGATCCTACCGAGCTAATCGGGGAGTACTAGTTTCTTTCGTTTTAATTACCTTCCATTATCATAAGCGTGATACTTTCGGAACATTGGGGACAATGTTCGGTTTAAGGTAGGGAGGAAAATAAAGCGGAACTTTGAAACTATGCTTATCCTTGACTATTTGCCTTGTCCAATTTCATTTGTGTAATAAACCATGAGAAATATCGATTAGGGTAATTTTGGCACCAAATTTAAAATTTTTTATGATATGTAAGAGTGGGCCATTAGTCCTAATAAAGCGTCTCATTGATCGGAAGTTATATGACTAGCACAAAACCCTTTACCACTTAAATTCCACCTAAAATGTGAGGATCGCCCTTAGATTTGTAGGAATTAAAGCATTCCACTTTAATGCTTCGAGTGTGTACCGGTAGTATAATAGATTCTAGAACTTGTTTTGTGATGCATTCCGAGATCGCTAGTGAGACTACACTTGTGTAGTTAGAAATAACTAAATGATAAGAGGCATTAGGATAACCCTTGTTTGATACCCGTAATATAATTACTTCTTCCACATCATTTGAGTAATTCCCCCACACCCTTGCGTTGTACTCATCTTTAGTACACGATACCCCTAGTTAACCCCTCTGAGCCTATCCTTTTTGCGGTTCTCGTGACGTTTTAGTTTTCCGGAATATCAATGAAGAGCATTGTTTACAATCCACCCCCAAATGTACACCCAAATCGCCTTAGCCTACCTTGTATGCACTCACTTTTAGTGCATTATTGTTATAACACTAAACCCTTAGTTCAATTATCTAGTTGCTTGCATTAGTTGCTAAGTCGAGTCATATCCTTTGTACACAGTTTTGGGACGATTGGGACTCATGGGAAAAGTTAAATTTTATGAAATGACGGGAAGGAATGTTAAATTCGAATTCCCTTTATTTTTGTAATAATGTACTCCAAGTGTTTTGATCTTTTCAATTTGGGTCAAATTGGTGTTAGAGTAAGAAAAACTCAAGTGTAGGGATGTGCCTATAAATCCTTATTATTTTGATGTTATCGTAGAGGATGGTAGAGTAAAAGTGTATGAAAAAAAGGGCTACCATCCTACATCTATCTTTAAATTTATGTTTTTTTGTTTCACTTTATCTAGAGTTTAGAGTGTCGAGTCTTGGCTTAGCAACGCCATTCTTCTCATGCTTGTAACATAAAGATTTTTGACTTGCCACCACTAAATCGCCTATCCCACCAAACCCTTTGTTTCCCTACCGTAAGCCTAACGTTACATCCCTTTAAAAGACCTCTTGGATAGTTTTTCCTAGGTGCTTACGCCAAAGCGATGGAGGTTTGATCTAGCCTCAAGCCTATGGTAATCTATGTACTAGGACCGGTTAATGAGTGTTTATCTTCCATTTCCAACTTGATATATTTCATATACACCCGAGAGATGAGAGTATCCAAACACCACTTGTGAGGTGCTAGTATGTAATTTTCGTGCTTGTTATGACTTTTGCGAGGCTTATATGTGTTGTAAATTGTTCTAAACTAATGCTTCATGACCCCTATCTTATAAATTAATTGGCTAAAAGCACATTAGCTTGAGGACAAGCAAATACCAAGTGTAGGGATATTTGATAAGGATTTAAAAGGTACACTTTTAAGGGGTCATTTAAGCCCTTAATTGATCACTTTTGTATCCGTTACCACTTAATTTCATTCCTTTTCACTTTTTAGGTCTCTTGAAGGCAAATTGGTGGAATGACATTTATTCGGACGAAAAGGCGAATATCTGAAGAATATGGCCAAAGTCGAGAATCGAGACACTCAGTCTTTGGAATTGAAGGGGCGGCGTCACGGCTTAATGCGGCGCCGTCGTGACACATCTTGAGGCGAATCGAGAGAGCTAATTGCTATTTTACGGTGGCGGCGTCGGTTTGAAATAGTAGGCGTCACAACTCGAGCGGCCTAGATTTGGATCTCGGCGTCGTCGAGGTTAAGCCGACGGTGTCACGAGCATAAGGTGGCCGTCGCGAGTTGACGTAGCCAAGACAAAACCCTAATGACGGCGACGACAGCGGCGTCACAATTAAAGTGACGCCGTCGCATATTGTAACACTATATATATAATCCGAATTTTTCGGTTTTAGGAGAGGTAGTTTTGTAGATTAAAACCTAAACCGAACCAAGGCATCTTAAGCGATATCTTAGGGTTCCATACCTATTTTACAACAAGATAAGTGTTTTACTTCATTGATTCAATCATGTCTTCAATTGTTCGTGTGTATGCTTGTATGTTCTCCATGTCCGGCTAATTTACTTGTGTGTTTGCTTAGATCTATGAAACCTAGGTATGGAATATTGATTGGTTGTCTCGTATCTTAATTGTGATTGACCTAGTATTGCGATAGGTCATCCGTTGTGTTATTAATGCTTGATTAATCTTTGTTGAACCTTAACTTATAGTTACTTGTGGAATTGTAGGCTAAATATCCAAAGATAACCTTAGTGTTAAGTTTATGAATCCTAGAGATTTCGTAGTCATTAACCTTAGGTAGCTTCAAAGAGTTAGGGATAAACGCATACGCTACAACCTTAGAAAACACAACGCGTTAAGAATAAGGACGTGACAATTCAACCATCAATAGGAGATAACTAGGGAGTAATAGCATCTAAGTAAACACATTTTTAATCGTCATAAGAGCACACAACAATAGACATAGACTACACTCACCTTAGTTTAGATAATTAGATAAGTAGAGTAATCGGGAGAAATACCAACCCCCCAAAAACAATACCCCAAGATTCGTAATTTCAATTTTCTAAAAAACATAAAAAAGATAAAAAAAAAATAATCTTCCTCAACCCCAACCTTAGCGTAGTAATTTCTCACTAGCATTCCTATTCCCCTAGAGAACGATATCAATTCCCGAGGCTTACCCTAATACTACACTACAACGATTAGGTTCACTGCCTAGGGTGTTGAAAAACTTGCTCGACGAAAAGGAAGTTCCTTTGACCCCGAACGCGCGTTGTACGCGTATCAGTTAGTGAGGTTAGAAAACTAGAACGGTTCCGGCGGATCCCTCACCAGAGGGATCCGGCTTGTGCAAATCTTGGGATACGGTTTAGTCCGGATTTTGGGTTGCAAACCGGATTATGGGTTATGGACCATGGGTCATGGGTATTGGATCATGGATACCCAACAAGAAGCAATGTACCTAGTCATTGGGTTATGGATTTTGGGTCATGGACTTTGGGTAATGGATCATGGATAATATCTAACATGACTTCATGCATGATGTCATGCAATGGGTCATGGGTTATGGATCATGCTCCATGGGTATGGGTTATGGACTTTGGTTTTTACCCAACAAGATTCATTGTAACTAGTCAATGGATCATGGGTCATGGGTTATGTACTTTAGGTTTTACCCATTACTTACCCATTACAACATATACAAAGTACATATACACTTCTATAAAATGTAAACACTAATACTTGTTACACATATACATTTTTATAAGATGTAAACAATATTACTTGTTAGTGTTTTATAAAAATGTCTTTGGTTTTATATAACTAAACATGTTTTGATAGTTTTAATATGTTTAGTAAAAGTGTGTTAGTAAACTATCGGCTCAAAGCTTTTACGTATTTTATTTATTTCGTTAAAATGATTTTACGTTTGTTATCGACAAAACATTAGAAGATCGTAAAATATAAATAAACATTTTTATGGTTTATTTGTATTAACAATCTCCCCCTTTTTTTTGATGAAAAAACATAATATTATTTTAAGGAGAAAATAAAATTCTTAAAAATTTGAATTGGAGTTTTTACCTCCCCCTTTTTGTCGAAACAAAAAGAGCGTCGAAAAGAAATTAACACATAGTGGAAAGGTAGGTTTGAGAAAAACTTGTAACATGTAACTAAATGAGAAATAGTTAGGAAAAGAAAAGTAAGGAGAAATAGTAAGATGAGAGAAAGATTTTCATCAAGGGTGCTTCCCTTTGTTGAGGGCGTCAAGTAATTAGGAAGGCTAAACGAGTGTATTGCAAGTATTTTTGCAATGGTTTCGTCTTTGACGAAATGCTCCCCCTTGACGAGTGCTCCCTTTTGATGAGGGTGTTAAGTAGTTTAGGAAACCTAACTGAATGTATTGCAAGTGTTTTTGCAATGCTTTGCTTTGACGAAAAGCTCCCCCTTGTTGAGGGTATCAAAGTCTTCATGTGTATTTTGAAAATCTACAAAACAAATGTTAGAAAGCAAGTATATGGTGCATTGTTTCCTGCAAATGAAATTCAAATTAGTAAAAAAAAAAATTGATTCTGTTAGACGGTTCTGGTGGATCCTTCCTGTCAGGGATCCGTCTAGGGAAAAGTGTGGGAACCGTGTACCTGCAACTCTTTGACAGCAATGTAAATAGTGACGTAAACGTCCAAATGAGTTATGTATTGTTGTACCAAACATATTCACATAACTATATAGCATACAACATGTAGTTTCATTCAACAAAACAAGAGAAATGATACAAACATGTAGTAAATATCCTAACAATTCTAAGTTGCACCTAAGACTAAAGGAGAACACCACTTGTGCTTGTATTCCTATGTTTAGTGATGATTAGATTTGTTGACTTCATCAAACCGTTCGAGAATATGATAGAACATGAAACGTAATTTGTCACGTACTTCATGGACAAACCCTTCGACATGTTGACAATGAAAGTAATCATTGTCATGGCTAGGGAATGGTGGTGGTAAGAATGGAGTGGTTTGAGGTAGAAAGTTTGATGAGGAAGGTGGTGGTTCCAAAAAGGAAGGAAGGATTTATAGAGGCAAGTTTGATGAAGTCGGAGGTGGTTCAACTAGCGGTGAAGGTGGTAAAATATGTGTTGATGGTGGAGGTAATGAAGTGTCTACTTCCATGTGGCCTGGTTGTTGAGTTTGGTGAATCCTCATAATCTAAAATAGACCATTTGAGGGTGAAGGAGAATAGGACATGGGTGCTAGTGTGGTTTCAACACCAAAGTTTTGGTGAGAGGGTTTTTGTAGCACCATTTTCTCAATTGAGGAAAATGTTGGAAATGGTGGTGGATGGCCTAGGTGGTAAGTCCTCTAAGTTGTAAAGGTTTGGGGATGAAAGTGGTGTGGTGAAGGAGATAGCTCTAGGTACTAGAGGTGATAGTTTTATTGCTTTGGTGGAGATAGGAGTGTTCGGTTTAGGAGGTATGGTAGTGTTTGGCAAAGGTTGTCTTGTGGGAACAAGCCTTTTGGGAGTTAGTTTGATTGGTAGATCTGGTTGTGAGGTAGTTCTAGTGTTTGAGGCTTTGATGGGTGATGATTCGGTTGAGGATATTTCATTAACAAACCGAGCAATTTTTTTGGGAGGTCCTTTGATTGATGAGTTTGCACTAGGAGCTTTCCTCATGGTAAAATGAGTGTGTGAATGGTTATTTGGAAGTTCTAACACAAGTGGTTTATAAATAAGGAGATTTGGCAAGTGAATTAAAGCTTAAACCACTAGAATCCTTCAAATTGCAATGATTTGCATGCACAAGAGTCAACTACAGAGTTGTACTGATCTAGGGAGTCATTTAAGACAATGTGGAGTGTTCAGATTAACAAAGAGGGTTTGAAATGATTATATTAAGTGAGATTTAGGCGATGCATGCGGCCGGTTCTCACGGATCCCTCACTTGGGGGATCCGCCTAGTTATAATTTATGGATCCGGCTCTCAGAAGCCAAAAAAAGAGTGATGAGGTTCTAGCAAGGTCTAGCACCTACATATCTTGAGTGATTTAGTCTCCTTAGGTATCTTAAATGGTATAAGACTTAATGATCAAGCATAATGAGTGAGGATAGCTAATGATGACTTTTATGGAAAGAAATGAAGTTCTTATGAACACCAATGACTGATTAAGGAGGACACTAACAGTTTTGAGGATGGCAAATGATCATAGAGACCAGATGATGATCGAAGGACAATTTAGAAAGTTCCTTAAAAATCATAAGAAATGAAAAACTAGTTTTTAGACCGTTTTAAGGTAAAGATGACTAAAATCAATTTGCTAAAATTGAGAGAAATATTAAACTAGGTGTTTTGAGATGAGAGGAACAATGTGTAAACATTGGAACAGAAAGATGGTGAGTTTTGAAGTAATGATAAATCAAAAACACCTTGAATGTGATCCTAAGTCATCCATGAGTGAATGTGAGATCAAGCGAGCCTAAGGAAAGTTTAAGTGATCCTAATGTAGCATGTTTAACTAGTCTAATGAGGTGCGGAAGGTTGGATTGATGCAAGGAAGCTAAAATTGCATACATCACCCGGATCCCACGGATCCTTCACTTGAGGATCCGGCTAGTTATAATAGGGATCAGACATCGTGATGATTTCCTTAATAGAATGATTGCAATATTTTGCTCTAGGTATCGAACTTTGAAACTAATGATTTCTACAGCAAGCGTACATGTATGTAAGTAAAGCATAGCAATGAGAGCATGTAAGAATAACACATAAGCAATCAAATGAGATCGAGCTCACAAATAACACACAGGTTTATCAAACTTTAGCAAGCGCTATTCAAGAAGCTCAAAACAGATTTATGATCTAGATTAGTAAATCATTTGTATTAACAATGGCGTGCAAGGTATGTGTCAAGAAAGAAAAGAGTACATGATGGTGTTCAAGACAATAGAGTTGTGAGGCGCTAGTTCAGGACAATCCTAGACTTCATTTAGATCTAGAAGGTGGAGTTGTTGTTGGTGGAGATGAAGGAGTTATGTTTAGAAGAGTAAGTGTTGGATATAGAAAGGCTTGAAGCAAGTACGGTTTTGTGAGTTAGTTTTAGCTAAGAGGTGTTTACCTATGTGTTCGTATTTTGAAGAGTAAGAAACACATGTATATGTGTCCTTAAGAAAGTGAATTGTTTAGAAGGTTGTTTTGGTTTAGTGAAGGTAAGGAACTAAGTATAGTAATTACGGATGGTGATTAACGTATAATGAATTTCATCCTTGAAGTCATGTAGCTCTTCTCGATCAAAGCAAGATAATCGCTTGATGAGGAAGTGGTTGTGATTAACTAACCAAAGAAAAATCAATTTTACAACTTGTTTGATTAGTAATCCTAAGGTGACGAAGATGTTATGTTAACCACAGAAGTTTAAAGATGTCCATATGAAGAAAAATATGGAGAACGAAAATGGAGAACAAGTATGGAGAACAAGTATGGAGAACAAATATGGAGAAAAAATATGGAGAACAAATATTGAGAAAAAAATGGAGAACAAGTATGGATAACAAGTATGGAGGACAAGTATGGGGAACAAGTATGGAGAACAAGTATGGAGAACAATATGGAGAACAATAATGGAGAACAAGTACGGAGAACAAGTATGGATGAGCGAGTTCAACATATGTTGTTGGAAAGCTCGAGTTTGGATTTTTGGATATGGTCAATTATATTTACGTTGCAAAATAATTTACTTGAGTATCTCGGATGAAATGATCAAGTTGTCAATCCTACTATGAAACATGGAAATCGATCATGGAAAAGAAAACTGGAAAGTACATCATGAACACAAGTGTAGGTTATGATCTGATATACATTCTTGTTGTCTCAGAAAATGACTAAAAGAAAAGATGAAATCAATAAATCATATAAGCACATAATCAAGTAATACAAGGTAAAACAATTAATCATTTAGCATAGCATATGAAAGTTCTTTTTATCGCTTTGTGTTAAATCTAAATATGTATACCAATCTTGATTAGTATCCTTTATATTCATGAATATGACCAAAACCTTAGTTTCAACATAAGACACACTATTATTCAAAGACGAAAACATCCGTCTCTAATTAGACCAAAATTTTTGTGCAAATGTTATGACCCAAAAGTGACTTTCCATCATAAATGAAAGATTTTTTAAAATTTTGTTTTGAAATAGTTTATGAAATCATTTTTAAATGAAATTATACTCAAATACCTTTCAAACGATAGGCGGCACGACTTCTACGAATTCTGGTTAATTAGTTATGAATTTTGAAATTTTACCAAAGTCATCATCCACACGAGACCGATCCATGGATCCTTCCAAAAGGATCCGGCCTTTGATCTTCTGAGGATCCGTGGATCGACATTGATTTACAAAAACATATTTTGACCCGATGAAAAGGTTTAACCTTTGTAGACTTTTTAGTGGACTTATATTACCCGTTCCAATATTTATTCAAGCTTGAATGAACATATATCAAACACAAAACTTTAAAGAAAAAAAATCACTAAAACACTTTTCATATTATTCTTATTATATGATAGAAGCATATATCATCATTTTATCCACAAGCAATTAGCACGTCTTTGACCAACTAATTGTAACTAAGAGAACATACCTTTGCTATATTCCCTTTTTATGGTTTTAGAAACTGTTGGGAATTGCAGATTACAAAACCATGAGCGAGAATGAAGAAAGAAGAAACAATGAGGGTTTTATATGTAAAAATTGTTAGTAAGCTACAATTAGGGTTTTATGTATCCTCCCTCTACTATATATAGAGGGAGCGTCTAGTATTATGGGGATCCCTTTTCCATTATCTTTCATTTCATTTCATAGTAGACATCTCCAATGAGAGTCTAAGAAAACGCATAGAGCGTCTAGTAGTTGTAGTTGTAGTAGTTTTTATATTATATTCAATAAAGAAAACCTTATTAGTGATATTGATTTTGTCGATTATTCATTGTTTCATTCGATCGATCGATATTCTTTCATACCCTAGTTGAGTCCGGATATGGGTTTCAACAATTGGTTTCAGAGCCTCGTGGCTCTCGATCTAGGGTTTATAAGGTTTTTCTGTAATTAGGGTTTATGCAGCAGATTTGAAGAGAAAAGAGGCACCAGGAAGAAGAGCAGATCTGGTTATATTTTGATGGGGCTACTGCTCGGTACTCATATAACAGGTTATACTAATTTAATACAATCCGTTATATTTGTTTGATGTGGCGGGTCCCCATTTGTTTTATGTAATATTATTGCTGGGATTATTTTTGATTGGTCAATCGTAATTTCATTGGTCATTCGAATAGAAGTGGTCACGTGAGAATTAATTTCCTTTGGTTAATCTGATTGGTTCGTGGTTTTGCTGGCGATATAAGGGGTTAATTTTAGTTGACTTATTCTTATAGTACACTGGACCTATGTCTATTGATTGGTCCATTGTTTTGTGATGGATCGTATAATACTGATGGTCCCAGCACATTGCTGCGGATCGTATAATACTTGACTCTACAAGATTAAATTCAGGTATTAATATTTAATGTGGGGTCGGTGCTTCAATATTGTTTTTCAATTTTTTTTTCATGGATATTATTTAGTGTGATGCGGTATATGGAGGATATAGTGGGCTCGTCGTGTGATTGGTTAGATCAAGTAGGCATGAACATTTGATTGGTCAGAATTTTTCTCTTCACATCATTTTGGTCAAACATTACTTTGATTGATCGGTGGTCTTTTAATATATGGTACTGTTAGGTCACTATGTTTGTAACACAAGCATCAATATAAGAAAGAGATAAGAGAGTGATCGGTTGAACAAGACACAAACACGCGCGTATGAAATATAGAAGAGTTATGCGTAGAATGAATGTATGAAATGAACAGCCAACCATCTAAGGATGGTTTAGATGAGGTATTTATAGAGGAACCAGGTCAAGACATCAAGTTCCCATCCTTTCCTTATTAGAACTTGGCAGATAGCTCGTAGAACTTTCTACGTGAGGTAGCGATTCTTAACATAAAAGCGTAATTAAGCTAACTATTACGTATTAATTCTAACACAGATTCTAGGTTTAGGAGTGATTCCAACAATCTCCCAAGTGTTAGTGATTGATGATTTTGATCTTTAAGCGTTGTAGGTCTTGATGTAATAGTAGCTTTGGCGTCTTGACATTCTTCTCTCTTGTGAGAAGAAATGCATTGATTCGAACAATCTCCCCAGTGTAGGGAAATTGTTTCCTTTGAAAAATTCTGCATTGACGTCATCATTTTCTTTGTTCTTTGATCTTTGTTCTTTGTGATGAAAGTGATAGTATGTTGTTGTTGTCTGCATCAGGTCCGCTTCATTGCTCCAGTGTTTCCACGTCTTTCTCCAACATGCTCACACGCTCTTTAACGTTGGATTTTAGTACTGATGTAGTTCTCTTAGTCTTTAAACTTTGTAGATTTTTGACTTTGTCGAAGAATCATTCTGACTTTGTGTTGCCTTTTGAGAGAACTTTCAATTAGTGATGTTGTAGGTATGAGCATGTGGAGAATCGCATGATCTTTTCCACCCATGACATCCATAAGAAAAAAACATAAAACATGGGTTAGAAATAATCCGGGCTTACAAGTTTGAACTTGAGAGTGTTATGACATAGTGTGAAAACACAACTCTAATTCTCACAAAGGTCATTCTGTCTTTGAGTCCCATGAGTGAGATAACGCGATGTACCAAAGTACATCTGATTCGAATGACTCATTGAGGTACACCAAGCATCACCTGTGACGTAGACCGTTTGAGACACACTAAGCGTAATCCGGGGAGTTCTTGAAGTGACTGCTTTGTCGAAATTTTTGATGTTGATCTGGCGGGAGTTTCCATTCAATCACGAGGATCACATGTGAACCTCTCATAAATGTTCTCGACAGTTGCTAAGATCATGAAAGACTCGATATTGTATCACTTGCGTCTTTATAGTTGAGCGACAAGGGATGAAATGTCAAGTGTACCTAAGAGATCTTTTGATGAATCTCGTGGCTCTAGACTCGATAGTGCGCTTTGGTTTTACGGCGGAGACTAGGGAGAGGTCTCCTTCTTGATACCGGCAATCTCTAAGATAAAGTCGATAGTTTATGTAGGGTTCCACAGTGAGAATGAAACAAGATTTTGTTGATGAAACTTGAGTGGCTAAGAAGGTTTAGTGCATGCGTCCTTTGGGTCCATAGCGACTTTGTTCTTCAATACGGTGTCATCAAGTGACAACCAAGAGCATATGAATTGAACCCGATTATGCGCCTAAGTTGAATAATCTGGAGGGCTATTTATTTTACCCTTTTCTTTACTTTTGTTTTAATTCTTCAACTCCTTCTTTCTCCGATTCTCATTTCTCCTTTTTATAATCATACCTAAGGACTTCTAATTCTAACTATTGGTGGTGTCCTTGGGTAGATCCTCCGACTCTGGCGGATCATAGGACAGTTATTCTAACCTTAGTCACCTTATAACTCCATGACTAACCTATGTTTCCATAAAACCATTTTTATGAAAATCTCTCACGGTGGTTATGAGTAAAGCATTTAATACCATCGTTGAGAGTTTAAGATTTTGAAATACTCCCCTCACACGTGCTTAAGTATTTTGACAAAAATCTACATGGTGACAAAAGAGCGCGCACTTTTGAATTGATCAACTCAAGATAGACAATCCCCACGAGACACGGTTCGTTGCATAGTTAAAGAGTTACATTGTCGACTTTTAGGTGACAACTAGCTCTAATAACTACCTTGAAGGTGTGGACAAACCTCGAAGGTTGTCAAACCGTCAAAGTTCATGTCTACCAAGAGTTTCTCGAATGGTACATTCTACTCGGACAAGTCCTTTGCGAGACACGTTTACATCACTAGCGAACTAGCTTGAAATTATTACAGTCCGGACAAGTCTTTTCAAGTTACTTACATTTAAGATCTCATCAATTCATTGGTTAAGTCATAGCTTAACGATTCATTAGCAATTCACAACATATTTCTTATCACATAATTTTTCTCCCCCTCAAAATGGCATATAAATGTTATTTTGACGAAATTGATATCGAATATGTCCATTTCGAGTTTTGGGAAGATTACTACAAAGAACAATTTTGTGAACAAAGTTTTTAATCAAATACTCCCCTCGACAAGTGATATTAACTTTTGAGGTTTTGAAAATCATAAGGGAAGTACTTGTTCTTTTGGGAAAAACTTTGAAAAGTGAAAGTTTTGATAAGTTTTACTCAAAGTAAGAAGCTTTCGCTCCTTTTATAAGGATTGTGTGCATCAAGCGTACCACCGGTCCTTTCATTACAAGTACGGGTTGTACAACTTTATGTGTGTGCACAAAACATAGTCGAGATAAAATCACACATCGAAATAAGTATTGAAGGAAACAAATCAAGGGTTACCGGAGAATGAGGTAGTCCGCAATAACTCAGGAATGCGTTACGGGCGTTGATAGCACTGTGAGAGATATGTTGGGACGACCACTCTGAAACTCTCAAAGTTACAGGCGATCCCTTCGAACAACCTTTCATCAATCCGCGTGATGATCTTCTTCACATCCCTTCTCTCCCTCGAATTCCATCTCTTAGGTGACCCAATGCCTTGTTGTATTGCCTTTAACCGATAAGCTAAACTATCCCTGACTTTCTGCAGTGTATGATCCCTAAACTTATGAAGCTCTTTGCACGCCATTAAGCAATTTCGGTTTAGTTCACTACGGTAGACTACTCCAAATGGTTTGCTAATGAGGGTGTACTGAGGAAGTTGGTTTATGTCGGGAAGGTCTAGGCGTGGTTTAGTGAGTTTAACACGCGTCGTCACGATTCCACGGCAAGTTGTATGTCTTCTACGTTCTTGGATCACTATGCTTGATGTAGATGAGTAATGACTTGATGTATTCGCGTTGGGCGGTTGTGGAGAAATGTCGCATTCGTCCTTGCAACTTAGCGAGATACATATCTTCAATGTCATTTAGCGACGATCTCGTAAAATCCGCTTCACGAAGTCATAGTCCTCTTCGTCTTGTCGTTTGACCACAATGTTCTTGAGGAATGTGTAGTCCCATTTTGTGAAAAGAGTAACATGCTTAATAGAAATGATCCATTTATCACTAAACACTTCTTCTTGATTTTTGAACACAGCGGCTTTGTAGAAGATTCTTGACATTCGGGCCAATGATGAATCTCATACATCGCATCAAGGTCATATTTTTCCACTTGGTTAGCAAACATATGTGTGGCTTCTTCCTCGATGGTGGATTGTTGGAATAAATTCTTTCTTTGGGAAAGGAAATGTGAGTGGCGTGGCGTGCTTCCTTGTAACATCGCTACCGTGTAGAAGAAACTCGAGGTCATTGTTGAAGAAGTAGCGGTATGGAATTTGAGGTTGATCCGTTCGGCCAATTGTTGGTAGCGGTCTTGTCCGGTCGATGTAGTATGGAGCTTTGTCATGTCTTGTGAAGTCGATGTTAGCTTGAGTTGAGCCAATCGATATTGTTCGACATGGCTCGTGCAATGTTTTCAAGATGGTATTCAACTTCAATTGCACTTTCTGAGCTGTCTTTAAGCTGTTGGAAGGCTTCATTCTTAATTCGCCTTAGCTCAGCCTTAGTCATCTTCTTCACTTGAAACTGTTCTTGAATAAGCTTCACATGCTCCATAGTACGTCCATCTACCATTTCTTGACCTTCTGGTAGTGAGGGAGTAGCATCAACAAGTGTAGAAAACCAATCACATTCAGCGGTGTCATCTTCGTCTAGCCATGAGACAACATTGGTCTTTGTCTTCTTCTTCTTTGGGTTTGATGAGGACTCTGGTTTCTTTGTTGTGGCGGGAGAGGTGGGTTGTTGTTGAGGCTCAGAGAACTCTTCGTCGTCACCACCAGTGTATTCGAAATGATCACCGGTTTTCTCTGTGGATGGTGGTAACTCAGAGTCCTGAGGTTTATCAGTAGCAGCAGAACTTGGAGGAGATATTGTTTTGGTTGGAGTCCTTTGGAGTGGTGGTGGCATAGAGGAGGATTCACCAGACTTTTTCTTACGTTTGATCCTTTATCTTTATCCGCATCATCATCGTCTCTAGGGCGCTTAGCCGTTCATTGCCGCTCGCATCCGTTTAAGTTGGTAATCCAAGAATGCTTCAAGCAGTTTACCTTCGTCAGAAGTAAACACTCCAGATCATTTTAACATTTGAAGTACAAGCTTGGAAACCAATTCTGCATCGGAGAAAGCTGTAGGCTCAGTTGGGTTGATTGAGACAGTTAAGGGCGTTAATATGATAGTTTGTTTGGCCAACTGCATGAGATTCGGATAGAGTTGTCTACTGAACATCTCTTTTGTCACTCCAGGAACAATGTCGAGAAGGAACTGATGAGTATATTCCCTAATCGACTTGTTCATTTCCCCTTGGGCATCACGTTTCATAAACTTCTGGACATACTCCCTTTCACTCGACATCTCGTCTATCCCGTTGATGAGTATGTAAATACTCATCATTTTGGTCAATCTGAGCGCAAAGCGTTTAAAATGCTCGAAATGCATCAAAATCTGAAAATATTCCAAAATTGCATTTTATATGTTTGGATGCAAAATGTTCAAAATCGAGATGAAAAGCGAGCAAAGTTTGCATAATTGGCGATTCAGTCCCCAAGTTTCTAAAATTGTCAAAAATAGTCCACGAGTCCTAATTTCAAAGAAAAATCACCAAATGTCCTTTTAAATCATAACTTGTCAAAATTAGTCCTTTGGTGAAAAATGTCAAAGTTTTGAGAAATTACGAATTGGTCATTCAAGTTTAAAATTGGCAAAATGGTCCCTGGAAAATTGGAAAATGACAAGTTTGGTCCTTGAACTATTGAAGCTTGTCAGTTTTAGTCCCTTGAAAAAACTTTGCAGATTTGGCAGTTATGGTCCCTTGAATTTGAGAATTTACAACATAGGTCCTTCCTTATTAATACCCTTTAATCATTTGGCCTTGTCAAAACCTTGTGACCCCTGATTGGACCCTTACCAAATTGACCCCCTTTATTATTAATCCTCTAGTCAAATGTCCGTCAAATCCCAACCCACTCGCTTTTTTTTGTCTTTCTTCACCCACCATCCTGCGAAACCGGGCTTTCCCCGTCCCCATTACCTTTTATCCCTACCTTATCACTCCAAACAAAAGAATCCAAGATACATTTAATTCTTCCCTCCCCAAACACTCAATCTCACTCAACTGCTAATAAGCCTTTTTCCCGCCAAAATGGAGTGAATGGCCAAGATTGCCTAAAGTGATCCAAGGGCCTCAAACACAGATGGGATTAGCTCAGAACAAGTGGAGAAGCCCTCTTGGGTATAAAAGAAGCAAGAAGAAAGAGAGTGAGAGAGTAGATTTTAGTTTTAATTTTCCTTAATGTTGTTTTTTAAAATTAATGTTTTAGTTTAAAGCAAATGTTGTAATTTCAGTTTTTGTGTATCATAATTAAGTAAAAATATCCTTGTAATGTGCTTTTGATTATCAATCTAAGTTTTCATATAAGTCTCAAAATTTCATGATTATTGTTGCACATTTCGGTTTAATTCTCATGTACAAGCTTCTAGTATCTTATTTTGAGCTCAAACAAGTTAATTAAAGCTTCATAGCTTTCTATAAGCTCATGAAGTCAATTTTAAGCAATTTTGGCTTTTGGTCAATAAAAGTCAAACTGTGCGATTGGTTTGGGAAATGGATAATGGTAGATGCAATCTTTGGTATTGGGTTGGAAATAGCTTAGTATAAGTGATCTTGGGTTTTGGTTTTGGCTGCAAACAATTTGGACACATGTGAGTAGCATTCTCAATTTGGTTTTCATCCATTTTGCATTGTGTTTATATTTGTGTTTGTAGTTATAACTTTGTTCAAATGTGTTTAATTAGTTGTATTTAAGTCATTCAAACTTAGTTTGATCCTTATTACAAGTTGGTTTAGTGTTTAGCTCATTTTAATTACAAATCGGTTGGTATAAAGGTTGTTTGGAATTCTTTACTCTCGACTTTGAGGTGCGCTTTCGATGGTAGGATATTGTAGTCTTATGTTTGTGTAGTTCTAGTTGACTCATTTGAGTCGGTTCTTGTCTGCATTTGCTCAAAAGTCAATTTCACAATGTATCATCTTAATCAACTTATCTGTTGAGTTTTTACAAAGTCAAAAGCTCATTTTGTGTTTGAAATGCATTAACATAGATTGCAGTAGACTTATTTCATATATTAACATCATATTCAGTTGAGAAATCAAGATCAAAGTTCCATTTGGTCAACTTTCCATTTCTTTATAAAAAGTCAAAAACATGAAAACCAGTTTTGAGACCAAATGGGATGAATTTTCCTTGACTCATTTCTGAGTCAATTTCAATGAAAGTTGTGGTTTTAAAAACTTTCCTTGGTCTATTTTATTATTGTCAATTTTACATATTTTTGTCAAATTTTTATAAGACCCAAACTTGCTTATCAACAAGGGCCTGTTTGCCCTGTGCATTGACTCGATGAAAGTGAGTGCGCGAGGTTTTGCGAGCTTGGGAAAACTCAATTGAGCTTGTCTGAGTTTCATCCTTGGCTTAGAGATATTCAGTCAGGTCTAGTTTTAGTTCCCACTTTCTGTTTTCCATTTCAGCTTATTGACTGTCTTGTGCTTAAGCTCAAAGTTGACCTCAAAACTGTTTTTAGCTCCTTAGTTCAATTTCATCAAATCTTGGTAATTTGCAATCCAGAGGTTATAGCTTGTTGATTCTAGTTGCATTTAGGTAGTTTTAGCTTATTGCAGCTGTTGTTTCAGTTTGGTGCCCTTTTGGACCATTTTAGCTTATTTGGAGTGCTTATTATAAAGCACATTCCACATCAGTTTCATTTTCCTCCACACAACCCCTGTTTTTTATATTTTTCTTAGATTCTAAATATTATTTTAAGCTTTTCTGAAATTTTCATATTTTTCCAAGCTTGTTTGCTATTTTACGCATTTAAATCAATTTTTAGCACTTTTAAATAGCTTTTAATCCAATTAATTAAGAAAAGTTTCAAAAATATTTTTCATTTTTCTTAAGTTAAGATAAATATAAAAAGGCGAAAAAATATTTTTCAGATTTTCTTAGTTAAATTTGTATTTTAAGTAATTTAAGTAGTTTTAATAGTTTTTAATTCATAGAAAATCCAAAAATATTCGGAAAAATATAAAATAGTTTTATAAAACATAAAACCAAAAACATCATTTTGCAAATAGTGATAGCATTTATTTAATATTTTTATCTTTTAATTTACTTTAATTTGCATTTAAGCCCCTTTGGTTTATGAGCTTTTACGTAGTTATAATAATTCAAATCCTTCTTTTCCGTTCAAATCCTCGATCACTATCGTTTGGTGATCCATTGCATAGCTCATTGGGACATAACGACCGAAACACTATACTCCCCGATCTTCATTGAATTCGTGCTTGAGCCGTTTTAAGTTTATTCTGGTCGGCCATTCACAGTGGTAAACAGAGTGATAAAACTTGGCGGTTTCGTGGATCAAATTTTTGGCGCTTGCTTGGGAGTGTCTTGATTATCTTCGTTTAGCAGTTAGTGATTTGGATATTCACTCTTTGTTTATAACCATCTATATATGTTTATATTTTCTTTATCAAAAACCCAAAAGATTTTCATTCTTTGTTTTTGCATCATGTTTTCAAAAATACCAAAATATTCATCTTTACCCTCTTACCCTTTTTGATTCTTTATTCCTTTACCCTCATCCATTTGATTCTAACTTCTTCTATTCTCATGGAATCTCTAGAGGACTATTGCAGGACGAAGTTGAAAACTTGGACTTTATCACAAGGTCGAGAATTCGTGTTGTTCGTGATGATCCATTAATTCTGCGTAGGGAAATGGAGCGAGAAACCGGGGTGACGAGGACCGGTACTTCCTATGATAATGGAAGTTCTAAATCGTCCAATCTACGGTTATCCAAAGACCTAACCCTCAATTGCTCTAAGCCGTCTAAATTGATTCTAAACTTTCACGATTTACGGTTAAAAGCAAACATGCAAATTTAGACGGTGACTAGCAAGAATGACTTGCCTAATCTTCACGTTTCTCAAGAACCGAACCGAGAGACCATAACGGAAGTGGTGGAAATTGCTAGCTCTCGAGCACACCACTTGTCCCTCCTCGATTTTTCAAAATGTTCTTGAGACTTGATAGTCATTCGAGATCACCATGTTGGTTTTGTTGATTCTTTGAATAAAGCGATTCCTTCTCATAACTCTCAAATGCAATCGTTTATTCCTTGTGTCGGTTGTGGTGAGCCTCTTTTGGATCACCACAGCGTTTGGTGTACGTGTGTACAATGTGGTAATGATATTCATAACGAGGTTGTTTGTTTTGTGGTTCGAGGAATTCATTTGATTATGATCCTAATCGAACTCATTTAACGACCCTCAAACTTTTCCAATTACCCACCACACCGACTTATCTTCATATACTGCTGTGAATTTTGTGGAGGTCCTCACCAAGGATTTGAGTGTCAATCCGAAACACGTTTGTCTATGAGCAGTTTTCGGTGATGCTCGAACTTTGGTTATGACCAATACCCATATAATTTACCTATCCGGACTCAGCAGTTTCTTGTTGTGAGTCTTGTGGAGGTCCCCACTTTAGCTCGATTGTCAAATGGAATCCATTTCCTTGTAACAATCATGACTCTCACGGTTTGACAATTTCCAACCTCCAGCACCATACGGTTCAAACTCCACAGAGCCGTTGTCTCAAGAAATCTCCCATGATTTTGAAACCGCAATGAAAACACTTGATGATATGATTAGTAACTTTAAGAATCAAGTGAGTGGTGAAAAGACCATGGGAGAATTGCTTCTCAAGAGCGAGAGCCCGTAAATCTAGGGAAGAATTAATAGACCTAGAGCAAGCGACTCTAAGGCGTTCCCAATTTCTTAAAGCGACTCTTTATGATGATGACGAGGAGAGTATTTCTTTTAAGAATATTATTTCTCAACTCCTCGGTCAATTGATATCCAGCAGTTGAGATTCCATCTCGAACAAGCTGCTATCACACCAGCTCCCACTCGCTCTTTGAACATGGGGGCGAGCATCTTGACCTTGTTCACGAAAAGGAATCGGACGAATTCATAAAGTCTAGTGTTGAGGTCCTTGTCCCAATCTCGAGAGAGTCACAGGGAACTTTTGACCATATGTGTGATTCTCTTTCCCCTCTTGAGTGTTCAAAAGATCATTTGGAAACTCTCTCTGATCTTAGCGACGATTGTGCTTCCTATGGAAACATCGAGTATGTTGAGGCATCACTTCCACAATCTGATGCTGATCATCTTCTTGAGGAGTTCACCGATGAACTCACTCACATCAATGATCGTTCACTCACTTCTTATCCCAACAATCCAATAGAGAATGTTGATCACTTTGTTCCCGAAACATTCAAAGCTACTTTCACCAATCCTCTATTTGAATTCGACTCTGAATTCACTTCAATTTCTGAGAATCCACTCTTTGATACTCAGACTGAGGATAGTGATGAGCCCACAATGGAACAAGAGTTCACAAATTCACCTCATGTGAATGATTCTCTTCATAAAGAGTTCTCCGGTGAACTCTCTCATGACATATCTCCTCCGGAACATGATCATTTCTACCTTGATCTTGAGGATGATATTGGCTCGGAGGAAGGTGTACTCTCTCATACGAGTTTGCTTATTAATGATACTACCCTCACCCTTCCTCCCGATACGTCTACATTTGAGGATGAAGAATGGATCTTGATTGTTATCAAAACCTTTCTTCCTTTCCTCAAATATCTTGTAATTCTTTTCATCTTCACTCCTTGGGAATGAAGACACTATCTTTGACCCGGCATTTTATTTATCATTTTGAGCGGTTCTATGTATATCTCATCGGTGTGGAACTTTCACGTGCTTCAAATGTTTGTCCAAACATCTTGAATGAAAGTCCGATGGAATTGTCTCTTCCACTTGCTTCCCATGAACAAACTAATTCGGGTCGAGTCAAGCTAGCGACTCGGTAATCAAAAAGCATTAGCTAAACATGGGTTTTCACCCATGTGTTCCACCTAGTGTGGGGAGTTGCCCACATGTTATATATATATAAGTTTTCTAAAAAAAAAAAAAAAAAAAAAAAAATATTTCTAAATAATGGCGTAGTATTTCCCTTTTCGTTCTCGGTTTAAGCATAACATTTGGTACTTTGAATATTGAGGGCAATATTCATTTCTAAGTGTGGGGAATTCTCACAAATTTTATCATATAATTATACCAATCCCCATTTTAGCCAAATTTTTTTGGAGTAAGTGTTTTCACTTACTCAATTGGTTATCGATCCGCTTGTCTAAAAACAAAAGGATTGGCTAATCCGAGAGCAAATGGCTCTTGGTAAAGATATCTCAAATCCGTTGACGACTTGCAATTTGCCCAAAATTGTATGGTATTACTCACCATATCCTTAAAAGTGAAGAGTTGGCTAGCCTGCAAGTTTATGGCTTGTGGTAAAGCGATGGAAAAACCATAATTGGTAATCGGCTCACCAAAGATAATATTGATAATTTATCTAAGAGTTGGCTAGTCCGAGCAAACGGCTTACGGTAAAGACAAATCAAATCCGTTGAAAGGCGATGGTTTGCTCAAAATCACATGGTTATCGGTGTACCATGGTTCTTACTTGAACTAAAACATTTAGCTACTCGAGTAATGGCTTTTGGTAAAGAGATTCAAATCCATTAAGTTTTCTCAAAAGATTGCTAGGGACTAGCAATAGTTTAGTGTGGGGATTGATGAGTGTGTAAATACTCATCATTTTAGTCAATCTGAGCTAAAACGTTTAAAATTGCTCAAAATGCATCAAAATCTTGAAAATATTCCAAAATTGCATTTTATATGTTTCGGATGCAAAATGTTCAAAATCGGATGAAAAATGAGCAAAGTTTGCATAATTGGCGTTTCAGTCCCCAGTTTCTAAAATTGTCAAAAATAGTCCACGAGTCCTAATTTCAAAAGAAAAATCACCAAATGTCCTTTTTAAATCATAACTTGTCAAAATTAGTCCTTTGGTGAAAAATGTCAAAAGTTTTGAGAAATTACAGAATTGGTCATTCAAGTTTAAAAATTGGCAAAAATGGTCCCTGGAAAATTGGAAAATGACAAGTTTGGTCCTTGAACTATTGAAGCTTGTCAGTTTTAGTCCCTTGAAACAACTTTGCAGATTTGGCAGTTATGGTCCCTTGAATTTTAGAATTTACAACATAGGTCCTTCCTTATTAATACCCTTTAATCATTTGGCCTTGTCAAAACCTTGTGACCCCTGCCAATTGGACCCTTACCAAATTGACCCCCCTTTATTATTAATCCTCTAGTCAAATGTCTGGTCAAATCCCAACCCACTCGCGCTTTTTTTTTCCTGTCTTCTTCACCCACCATCCCTACAAAACCAGGCTTTCCCCATCCCCCCATCTCACCTTTTATCCCTACCTTATCACTCCAAATAAAAGAATCCAAGATACATTTAATTCTTCCTCCCAAACACTCGATCTCACTCAGCGCTAATAAGCCTTTTTCCGCCAAAATGGAATGAATGGCCAAGATTGCCTAAAGTGATCCAAGGGCCTCAAACACAGATGGGATTAGCTCAGAACAAGTGGAGAAGCCCTCTTGGGTATAAAAGAAGCAAGAAGAAAGAGAGTGAGAGAGTAGATTTTAGTTTTAATTTTCCTTAATGTCGTTTTTTAAAATTAATGTTTTAGTTTAAAGCAAATGTTGTAATTTCAGTTTTTGTGTATCATAATTAAGTTAAAACATCCTTGTAATGTGCTTTTGATTATCAATCTAAGTTTTCATATAAGTCTCAAAATTTCATGATTACTGTTGCACATTTCAGTTTCAATTCTCATGTACAAGCTTCTAGTATCTTATTTTGAGCTCAAACAAGTTAATTAAAACTTCATAGCTTTCTATAAGCTCATAAGTCAATTTTAGCAATTTTGGCTTTTGGTCAATAAAAGTCAAACTGTGCGATTGGTTTGGAAATGGATAATGGTAGATGCAATGCTGGTATTGGGTTGGAAATAGCTTAGTATAAGTGATCTTGGGTTTTGGTTTTGGCCTGCAAACAATTTGGACACATGTGAGTAGCATTCTCAATTTCAGTTTTTCATCCATTTTGCAGATTGTGTTTATATTTGTGTTTGTAGTTATAACCTGTTCAAATGTGTTTAATTAGTTGTATTTAAGTCATTCAAACTTAGTTTGATCCTTATTACAAGTTGGTTTAGTGTTTAGCTCATTTTAATTACAAATCAGTTGGTATAAAGGTTGTTTGGAATTGCTGCACTATCTGACTTTGAGGTCTGCTCAGTGGTAGGATATTGTAGTCTTATGTTTGTATAGTTCTAGTTGACTCATTTGAGTCAGTTCTTGTGCCTGCATTTGCTCAAAAGTCAATTTCACAATGTATCTGTCTTAATCACTTATCTGTTGAGTTTTTACAAAGTCAAAAGCTCATTTTTGTTTGAAATGCATTAGCATAGATTGCAGTAGTCTTATTTCATATATTAACATCATATTCAGTTGAGAAATCAAGATCAAAGTTCCATTTGGTCAACTTTCCATTTCTTTATAAAAAGTCAAAAACATGAAAACCAGTTTTGAGACCAAATGGGATGAATTTTCCTTGACTCATTTATGAGTCAATTTCAATGAAACTTGTGGTTTTAAAAACTTCCTTTGGTCTATTTTATTATTGTCAATTTTACATATTTTGTCAAATTTTATAAGACCCAAACTTGCTTATCAACAAGGGCTGTTTGCCACGTGCATTGACTCGATGAAAGTGAGTGCGCATTGAGGTTTTGCCGAGCTTGGGAAAAGCTCAATTGAGCTTATCGAGTTTCATCCTTGGCTTAGAGATAGTCGGCCGGTCTAGTTTTAGTTCCACTTTACATTTTCCATTTCGACTTATTGGTGTCTTGTGCTTAAGCTCAAAGTTGACCTCAAACTGTTTTAGCTCCTTGGTTCAATTTCATCAAATCTTGGTAATTTGCAATCCAGAGGTTATAGCTTGTTGATTCTAGTTGCATTTAGGTAGTTTTAGCTTATTGCATTCTTTGTTTCGAGTTTGGTGCCCTTTTGGACCATTTTAGCTTATTTGGAGTGCTTATTATAAAGCACATTCCACATCAGTTTCATTTTCCTCCACACAACCCCTATTTTTTACATTTTTCTTAGATTCTAAATATTATTTTAAGCTTTTACAGAAATTTTCATATTTTTCCAAGCTTGTTTGCTATTTTTCTGCATTTAAATCAATTTTTAGCACTTTTAAATAGCTTTTAATCCAATTAATTAAGAAAAGTTTCAAAAAATAATTTTTCATTTTCTTAAGTTAAGATAAATATAAAAGACAAAAATATATTTTCCAGATTTTTCTTAGTTAAATTTGTATTTTAAGTAATTTAAGTAGTTTTTAATAGTTTTTAATTCATAGAAAATCCAAAATATTAGGAAAAATATAAAAATAGTTTAGAAAATTCTTTTTATTATTTTAGATTTTCCAAGTCATAATTTTATTTTCTAGCTTTATTTCATATTTTCTTGCAATTTAGGTTATTATTTAATAGTTAAAAATAGTTTTTAATTAATAATAATTAGATAATTAGTTATAAAAATAATTTTCTTTTTCTTAAAATTTTCTTTTATCATTAGGTTTGTAAAAATTTCATTTTCATATTTTTAGGATTAATATTGATTTAGTTTCACATTTTCATTTGTATGTTACGTAGTTTTAAATTCTAGTTTTATAAAAACATAAAACCAAAAACATCATTTTGCAAATAGTGATAGCGTTTATTTAATATTTTTTATCTTTTTAATTTACTTTAATTTGCATTTAAGCCCCTTTAGTTTATGAGCTTTTTCTGTAGTTATAATAATTCAAATCCTTCTTTTCCGTTCAAATCCCTCGATCACTATACGTTTGGTGATCCATTGCATAGCTCGCTGGGACATAACGGCCCGGGGAAACACTATACTCCCCTGATCTTCATTGCATTCGTGCTTGAGCCATTTTAATTTTGTTACGGTCGGCCATTCACAAGTGGCCGGCTTGAGTGATAAAACTTGGCGGTTTCTTGCGATCACCGTCTTATAGAAGATTGATCACATCGTGAGTTGATTCGACTTTTTTGGTCCGTCTTTCTTCGACTTACTTGTGACTTTGACAATCTTTGTCTTAGCACAGGATACCCAAGAGTCGGTTGGTTTCTTTACTGACTTGGATGCGGATCTGGTTGTGCCTTTGGATGGTGGAGGTGATGAGTGAGAAGACGAGTCTGATGATGATGAGACATGAGGAGGCACAGGGTCTTTTGGCGGCTAAGAATTTAGTTCCTTGGAACGTGCTGGACTATCTAGAAGAAAATCATCATAATCAACTTCGTCATCTTTTCAGTTGCCAATTCTTGACCTTAATCACAGCTTCTTCATCTGCTGAGCTAGAGCTTCTTTTACGCATTTCTTTAGTGCGACCTCAAAATCTTCATCGAAATTTTCTCGAGACTTCTCCATTTCGGTTCCTCAAAGTCATAGTTGATAGAATCCTCCGGTTGCTTTTGTTCTTTGTTCGTGGGTGGTGGTACGGTTCCTTATCGGGTTGATTAACCGTATCGAGCGGTGTGGCTTGAGTTCCACCACTTGACCCTCGAGCCACGAGTTTGTTGCAGATTAAACTCTTTAGCAGCGTGTTGGATTCTTAGATTCTTCACCTTTTTCATGTAGTCTCTGTCCGGTGGTTCTTCGTCCGAGCTCTCCTCTTCTTACGGCTCGAAGCGGGTTTTACCTTTATCGACTTTTGGACTGGGAGATTTTGATACTGTCAAAGGATTATCGATTGGAGTTTCAGAGTAGATGACCTCTTCATCTGTTTCAGTGTCTTCTGAGTCTTCGTCCATTAGCTTTTGTTGCGGTTCACGTTTGGGAATAGGGATGGTACTCGATGATTGAACTCTCCTTTTGTTAATGTGAGTCCTCTTTGTGTACATTCTCGTACTCTCAGTGCTCGTGACACTTCCTGCACTGCCTCTCCTGGTTTTCCTAGTAGGTGTACCAGAGGACTTTTCATTAATGAAACCTACTTTGCCTGATTCAAGCGCTACGGATATCGTTTATGCGAATAGATTCCTTTGATAGCATCGGTAAGAAGATGATCGGCAACACTGCACTTGTTTCTTCATTGTTGAGTCCTTCGTCGGCGGTGAGTGTGGGCTCATACAACACGGAGTGTTGGTTGGGGTCATCAAGTCTCGAGGAATATCGGATTATACCTAGAGCTCTTTGGATCAACGATTCGATGTATCGATATATGGGATCTTGGTGCGGGATTTTAAGGTAAGACATCATGTCATCCCATATCGAGCTTGTAGGATCTTAAATATTATTGTGTTGATGATTCGGGTGGTCTTGGATGATAGAAATACATGATAGCCATTTGAGAGAGAAAGAGATGAGAGGGTGTTTCTTGGTAAAGACTTGCTTTGTAAAAAAGAAAGGTTAGACTATGAGAAGCACCACCCCTTCCAAAGATGGAATAGTTACAGACTACACGACCTCCTGACGGCCTGTGGATCAGGTATACAGTGGGTAAAGACCCGTCCTTCCTCCACGGTGTTACACTACGCTAAACTAGGCTAATAACTAACTAATAAAATAGTAAATAACGATACGTCTACGAGCTAACATATGCTAGACTATAATTGGGGTGACCGACACTTTAACATGGAATTTCCAATTCCTAACAATCTCCCCCTAAGGGAGGTCACCCCATGAAATACATTTTGCATCCTAGCATTCTATCTTTGACTTTGGTTTTGAGATCGTAGACTTCAATTCTTCAAGTTCCACAATCTTTGTGCTTTAGTAGCGATTCTTCAAAGTCCGCATTGATTTGTACTTTTAGTGGAGGCCATTAACTGATCCACATTTTTGATGATCTTTGAGCTTTCTTTGAGATCATCAGCCACAGTAAATCTCTGGATCACCCTTTATTGTGTTGCCATCATGTGAAGTTGTGACTTTCGAACCAACATGCTCACACTTTTGGGATCATGACATCTTTCCATCAAAGTAGCGGAAGCTTTCTTGGTTCATGATATTTGCTGACGTAGCGAAGCATAGTATAAAAATATCGAGCCGAGTTATGTAGATATGCACCGGTCATGATTTCTTCAATTAAGTGTGGATCTTTGTGAGCATGCGACTTTAGATTGACTCATCAATTACGATCACCGCAACCGTCCAAATGTACACGCAAACAACAGTTAGTAATAAAACACGAAAGTGTCTTTGATCACTTCGTTGAATTGAGTACACGGCCCACGGTTCCCGTTGATCGATACAAGTCTTGCCTGTGATCGGTATAATTCGAAGAATCTCCTTGACGAGGTTTCGCAATTGTTCTAGCTGTTCTCAAACCGGAGCGTCTCAAAGAAGACAACACGGAGTGAGTGAACGGTAATTGAGATTCAGCGATTGATGAAAATTTATTTGAAAACAATCGCGTGTTGCTTAGAAGAAAGAGTTTTGCAATACTATGAAGGTTTTATGAGAAAGATCAATTTTCAATCAAAAATACTTTTGTATATGAAAAGAGTACACATTGAAGTGCTAGATAAAGAAGAGATTCGCACATTGAGCGGTTTTTCCAACAGTATTTTTCAATCGGAGATACTTTTGTGTTTGAAAACATGAATACACATTCGATGTGCTAGAGAAGAAGATTTGCACATCGAGCGGTTTTCCAAAAGTATTCGTCAATTCCATTCACGGACCAAGGTTGATTCAAGATTGAATCTCCCTATCATTTCTATCCAGTTGTCATAAGCTTGATCTTACGAGATGATCTCACATGTCACCCACCAAGAGCTTGTTTGATGTTGGCTCTAGAAGGATTTCCATCTTCATTGTGAATATTTAACATATCACTCAGATGTTCTAACAAAATCACAAGGATGATGCGTAGGACTCTTAATATATTCTTACTTTCCACATTGTGTGAAACAACAAGTCTTCATTAATTTAGTGTCCTAATGAGATATTGTGGATGATCTCTTGGCTCTAGACTCAATAGTCCACATTTGGTTCCTTCTTCAATATCAACAATCTCTAAGAGAAAGTCGATAGATTATGTAGGTTCCCCGTGAGAATGAAACAAGCCCTTTTAAGAGGAACTTGAGTAGCTTGGGAAGTTAGGTGCGGTCGTCCTTTGGGTCCATGACGTCTTGTCTTCAATACCGGCGTTACCTTAGTAACCACCGTAGCATATGTATTGAACCGGTTTTACGCCCTAAAATTTGAATTATTGGAGGCTATTTCTTTTCACCCTTTTCACATTTAATTCTTTTCATTCTTCAACCCCTTGATTACTTACGAGACTTCATAACTAGAACCTTGTTGGGTTTATTCGATTACTAGCTCGGTCTCGATCCGCACTCTTCCCATATCTCACTTTTCTCCTTTTTCATCATACCTAAGGACTTCTACACTATCTAGTGGATTGTCCACGGGTAGATCCCTCCGACCTGGCGGATCGTGGGAACGAATACCTAACCTAACCATCCTTATAACTCCATGCATAAAGTAAAATGGTCGGTATTTTGGTACAGTTCATTCTTCCTTGAAACCAATTGAAAAATCATTTGGAAAAATCAATCAAGGTACTTGTGATACGAGATCAAAGCATTTTGTACCTTAATAGTTTTGTTCATTTAGAAATGCTCCCCCTCAACATGTGCGTATGATTTGAAATTGATTAGCACATGGAGTCAAGAGTTATTTGAAACAATTTCTTTGATCACAATTTCCTTAGAAAAAGCCATTTGATTTTCTTGGAAAATTCTCCCCCTCAATATGTGCGTAGGATATTTGAAATCATTTTATCACATAGAGGAAAGAATTCTTTTGAAGCACATCCACGATCACAAAAGCCATTAAGAAACCATTCGCGCCCTCAATATGTGCATCGATATCGAAAGAGTTTGGCACATATTAGAGAGACTTTCACTTTGAATCAAAGCGATCATCTTTATCAAATTTCATATTAAATCACAAATTCTCCCCGATCAAAATATCAAACCCTTTCAGATTTTGGATCCCAAGTGATTTAATAAGGTTTAGAAAACATAGGAGAAAATGTGCCTGGTTTAAATACTCTTCTGGTTTTTTGGTTAAATGCTCCTCCTCAACATGTGGATTGTATATTTGAAATCGTTTGGCACATGGAGGCAGGAGTGCCTTTAAAGGACTAAAACCAATTCCAATTAAACAGATTTGAGATTTAAATCATGATCAAAAATTTCAAACCATTTGAGATTTGTGATCCCAAAAGATTTAAATCATTTAGAAAATTTTTGGGGAAAGACGTGGCAAGATTTAATATTGAAAAATGATAGATAAGGAACAGATTTAGACATTAAAGATTGTTAGTGTTAGGTATGATTGTTTTAAGAGACCTTTAAGTAAAATAAAACAATTTCACAATCAAACAAGAACAGAAAAAATTTGATTTTGAAAGATCTTGATTCTAAAGAAAAATCATACCATGACATAACATTAAATCTTTAGATCACCACTTTGTTTTATGTACAAACCGGACTTTTATGATGAAATATCGTTTGAAAATATTTTATTTTAAATCACTCTCCCACTCAATCAATGACCATAGTCGATGATTGAGTGACTTAAGTTTTGATAAAATGAAGTCCGGTGATTTTCAAAATTAAGTCCAATTAATTTTCAAAACAATATTTTCCATTTTCAAAACAATATATTTTTTTTAAAGTTTTAGAAAAATGGTATCAATTTTCCTGCACAAGATACTTTAGGTGGTTGAGCCGCTTTTGTTGTTGTTGTTGTAAGGCGGGAAGAAAACCGTTTGACCTTATCACTTTACCAAGCAAACCCAACACAAACCAAACACAAATCGTTATTAGTATAGAAAGATAAAGAATAGAACTTGGTGACTTGAATGATATATAATTCGTGTATGTTTAGAGAGGTAGAGAAGAAAGATGAAAACAATAAGTTGTATATTGCTTCAAGGAAAACACACACACACACACTCACCACTCAAATGACATACTTGAGGGTATATATAATAAGAGATGATGCCCTAAGGCTTGGCCATGGGCCTTGAGATGGACTTGGATTGGGCTTGGGTTTCACAAACTAGACAAGGCTAGCTTAACATAACTTATGCCCAATTAGCTTAGCCCAATCCACGAGCCCGTTGACTATTCTATCACGATATCTAACACACGTTACAAAGTTCCTAAATGTGAATGACCATCACTTCTAATAAAAACTATTAAGGCTAACAATCTCCCCCTAAGGGGTGGTCATTCAAATGATGCTCCACTTGATTAGGTCTTTACTATTCTTGAGCTTGAACTTTTTGTGTAGAAATAGAATAGTCTTGATTCTTTGTTCCTTCATGCTTTGTGATCAGTTAATGTGGTTGTCTGCCGTTGTCAACTTCGTTGGTTAGGTGTCTCCACGTCTTTCTCCACCATGCTCACACTTCTATTTGACTTTGAGTTTCCAATGATGAAGTTCTCGAGTCTTTACACTTTGTAGATTCTTTGACATTGACGAAGAATCATCTTTAACTTTGAGTAGCCTTTGATTTTGATGAGAACTTTCATGTGTTGTTGGTATGAGCATGTGGCGAGTCTGCACGATCCATCCGCTCGGAGCTTCCATAAGAAGAAAACATAAAACAGGTTAGTAATAAGCGGTTCCGCACTTACAAGTTTGAATTTCGAGGGTGTTAACGACATAGTGTGAAAACACATCTCTAATTCTCACAAAGGCCGTTCTGAGCTGAGTCCCACAAGTGAGATAACGCGATATACCGAAATACATCTGATTCGGATGAGTCGTTGAGGTACACGAAGCATCACCCCACGACGTGTAGACCGTTTGAGACACACTAAGCGTAATCCACGGAATTACCGAAGTGACTGCTTTGTCGGTGTTTGATGTTGACCACAGCGAAATTTCCATTCAATCATTGAAGATTACGGTTGTAACTCCTCTCATAAATGTTACGGCAGATTGCTAAGATCTGCGTGGGACTCTATAATATATCACTTGTGCCCTTATTGATGAACAACAAGCGATGTCATGTCATGTGTTCTATGAGATCTTTTGATGAATCTCGTGGCTCTAGACTCAATAGTGCATTTTGGTTTTCTGGCGGAGACTAGGGAGAGGTCTCCTTCTTCAATACCAACGATCTCTAAGAAAGTCGATAGATTATGTAGGGTTCCAGTGAGAATGAAACAAATCCTTTTAAGAGGAATTGAGTGGCTAGAAGGTTTAGTGCGGTGCGTCCTTTGGGTCCATGACGTCTTGGTCTTCAATACCAATGTCATCTAGTGACAACCATTAGCATATGTATTGAACCGGTTTACGCCTAAGGTTGAATATGGAGGCTATTTCTTTTCACCCTTTCTTTTACATTTCTTTTAATTCTTCAACCCTTCTTTCTCCTTTCTCACATTACTCCTTTTTCAATCATACCTAAGGACTTCTAATACTAACTATTTGTGATGTCCTTGGGTAGATCCCTCCGACTCTGGCGGATCATAGGACTAATTTCCTATCCTTAGTCACCTTATAACTCCATGACATCCTATTGTTGCCATAAAACCATTTTTCTTGAAAATCTCTCAGTGTTTATGATAGAAAACATGTTTGAAACACTCAAGTGAGTTTTATATTTTGAAACACTCCCCTTCACATGTGCTTATATGTTTTGTGAAATCGCACATAGAGGGTAGAGTTCGCATGTTTTTGAATTGATCGACTTTAAATGAACAAGACCGATTCGAGACACGTTTACATCACTAGAGAACTAGCTTGAAATTATTACCCGTCTGGTCAAGTCCATAGAAAGTTTCTCGAGATGGTACATGATTCTTCGTCAATTCATTGGTTACGGTGAGTCGAGCTCTTTTGAGATTCAAACAACGATCATTAAACTTTTTGATCACATTTTAATCACGTTTCTCCCCTCAAAATAGCATATCTATGATGTTTTGAAACAAAATGATTAAAAGATATGTTTTGAAAAACATTTGGAGAGCGGATTTAGCATGAATTTTGGAACAATTTTGGTTTTATACTCCCCATAGCGAAGCATATTTTACATACGGAAAATTTAGAATCAATTAAGGGTTTAGAGGAGTTATCTTGGTACCAAATGTGAGAGATTTTGAAAAATATTTTTGAAAAATTTCGAATCAATGGTACGCAAGATGAAGATTTTAACAATCATTTGAAGATATTTAGAGAAAAATTATCTTCATTTGTTTTAGGATAAGTGCTCGATATGTATGAAAATCGATTTTGCGTAGCACTTTCCTTTCTTTAAAGATCGGGTTGCAATCTGAAGTAACTGCAAAGCCATTAGATTTTAGGAATAGCGCTTGAAAAAATATTTAAAACCTTTGATTTTGATAAGCACTTTCCTTTCTTTGAAGCACGGGTCTGAGTCGATGTGTTTAGAAGCCATTAATTTGAAGTCGGGTTTCGTCTTGAAGTATCTGAAAGCCATTATTTGAAGAAATTTTGAGAAGCGACATGTTTTAGAAAACAATTAAAGAACTCTCGCTCAAGCATCATGCATGCCGTATCATTGTTGAATGACATTTCTAGAAGCGTCTGAATATCGATTATCTGAGAGACATGTCGTGAGAAGAATATTTTGGATTTTGATTTTCTATTGTTTTGTATTTTTGAAAGTTTTCTATTTTTGTATTTTGCTTTTGTTGGTTTTATAAAAGAAATGGAAAATCAATAAAGAAGATAGAAAGAGTGATGAAGAAGAGTTTACAAATTGGAACCCTCGATGAGTGGGTTCGAGATATTTGATTCACACGAAACCAAAGAAGAAGAGTTTTCACAAATAACGATGTTAGAAGTACAAGATTCCTCACGGTGAGGGTGATCACTATCAACGGTTGTAGTGGATTCGACTTCCTTATCTTGATGAGTTTCACTATTATACGTGTTGGAGCAAGTATCAAAATCTTTCTGTGGGAATCCATCTAAGACCTATTTTGTTGAAAACTTTGCCGTGGGTATCCACTAAGGTAAGATCTAGGAGTTGTTTTCTTATCGGATCTGTGGAAGACTCATTTTTGAAAAACTACGTCTGAAGAGATCCACCTATTAGGTTTCTTTTGATGTTCATCTTATCAGCGGGCTTGTTTCTATTTGGTGTCTTAGTGGATTGTGCCTTGGCACGAAATTATCTTTCTTGAGATATTGTAAGGCACATGCATCATGATTAGGCGAAAAGATACATTTTTACATGTAGTACAGACAAATTCAATATTCTTGTTTAAAACAATGACTTTAACTTTGTCACTCTGATCTTTTGGAAATTGATTCTTGTTCGAAAAAGACTTAGAATTCCTAGTGTTGTTTTCTAAGGGCATAGCATTTTCTTTTAGCAACTACTCTTAGATGCAAGCCAATCCCTAGTCTTTTGTAGAGTGTTCCTAGGTAATGGTTTACTACTACTAGCGGTGCCTTGAAATCTTGTAGAATTCATCACCCTAGATGTTGCACCTAGAATTCCATCTTTTCAGTCATGCCTTTTTCCTAGCTTCTTCTAGATAGTGATTGTTGACCATGTTGTTAGAACCAATGATTCTTTAAGCTGGATTTTGGTGCATTCCGTGTACTAGTCCTAGAAATGCGGTGTAATCACTTTTCTTTCTCAAAAGCAGGTTTTCAAAACCTTTGATAATTCTCTTTTAATAGGCAAAGTCGTGGGTATTGTTTTGACAAATCATTTTCTCATTGACTTTTGGAGGAGGCAAAGAAATAGACATTTTGGTTTGAAAACGGTTTTGGAACATTTGTTTTCTCCTCGGTCAATGGTTTTGCAAACTTAGTATCCACAACCTTTCCTTTTAGACTTCCCAAATGAGCTCTCAAAAGATCATTTTGCTCTTTCATGTCCTTGTAGGCACGCTCATCGACAGTTTGTCATACTTGCATTCCTCGGTTTTCGATCAAGTTGTTTAAAATAGGACACATTTTCTTTTCAAGTTTAGCAAGAGCATTTTCATATTTTGAAACAATTTGGAGGTCTCGGTGGAGTCTTTCATGATCTTCAACGAAATATGTTTGCAAAATGATGGACATGATATCGGTGGTCATAACATCTTGAAGAGAATCATTTAAATTTTCCAAAACTTTGATGTGTTCAACACTTTCATTAGCTTGCTTTACTAGGGATTTATGGTCCTTGACAAAGTCAGTTGTTTCTTTCAAAAGCGCTTGTTCAAAATGAATTACCCTTGCATTGATGTTATTCGGTGAGGGCAATTTGAGTTTCAAAAACTTTTTGTTCATTATCAAAACTATTAAACCGGATGTTCATTGTAATATTGGTTTTAGTTTTAACGATCTCTTGAAGATCCATAATTCTAGTTTTCACATTTTCCAAAATACTTCTCGCATCACTTGTGTTAAAAGGATTGTTTGAAGACATTTGTTCAATGTTCGAAAGAGATTTGGAGACAACAAGCGGTTTTGGCGGTTTTGAAGCTGGTGTTGACACTTTGTTTGAAACACTTGGTGTGGTGGAAAATGTTGATTGAGAAACAAAAGAAATACCATTAATTTGGTTCCATTTATTATAATCAATCGGTTTGATTTCGGATGTTTTTGTTTCATTTTGATCTACTCTCCTCGAGATAGTTCCAACGTTTCAAGAGAATCATGAACAATTATGGGTTCATGCAATGGTTGTCCATTATTCAACACATTACGAGATTTACGAGCTTTCTTGAGAAACGAAGAAGGTTGTTACCAAGAGCCATTTATGTGAAGTGTGAAAAATCGGTTTACTTGATTAGAAAGCATCTTGTTTGATTTAGCGGAATGACCCGTTGTAAAAGCAAATTATCCAATTTCTTTATAGTTTCATTTTATCCGAATTTCATCAAGAAGAGAATCTTCTCGTTTTGAAAAATCGACAATCAACTGTTTCTTCTCTTTTCAAGATCGAAAAGCAGTGCTTTTGTTTAGAAAGTTGGTCATTTAGATCGAAATTTCCTTGTTTAAAGATTTTATTTTCAAGTTCAATTCACATCAAGTGTGTCATACTTGAGTTGCAATTGTTTTTCTCTTAAAACAGAATCTCGATAACCAATTTCTAATTCGAAAGTTTGTTTGTATGAAATTCAAAGGCTTTGGCGTGCTCCTTGTAACTCTCAAGCTCGGTCAATTTTTATTCGCGGCCTTAACCCGCGATTGACCGTTCTAACTTTCTCAACTTCAATGCCACATTGATTAATTAATGATTCAAAATAAGCACGTGTTTCCTCATCATTAGCACCATTACGTATCACTTGACCTCCATTAGGATCCATATATGGAGTTTGAGTTAACATTGCTATTAACTTGCTCTCCCATATGTGTCATAATAAGGTTCGGAGACACGAAATGTAGCTTCTCATGAGTAAGCGAATGTGGTACCTCATTGAGTGAATCGTGTCGTGAGCGGGGTTGTGTCATAAGTACCGCTTGATGTTGTGGCTGTTGATTGATTGTGTGTTGGAGGTTGCATTATCGTTTGCTTTATCTTCCCATTTGGGTACACGAATTTTATTTCCTCGTGATCAACTCAATTCCCAACTCTTCTTTTTACGCTAACATCAACATGTCTTGGATCTTTTCAAGCTTTGTCATTGGTATGACACTAGATCCTGAATCTTGTCTTTGAGGTTCGGAGGTAGCATTACGAGCAGTCATAAAGCAGTTATTCCCATTTTGATATCCCATATTACGATTCTGTCGACCCCTTGATGTCCATCAAACTGCTCGCATATTGCATCGATTCCCGATTCACATTTCCATAATTCCCAACGACGGGCTGCAACATTGCTATTCGATTACCCAACGCTCTATTCCCAACATTACATCCCATCGATTTCCAACATTCGACCCAACTGATTACCACGATACGGAACCGCTGATTACCCATGCATTGCTAAATGCTTTATCCAATAAAGAAAATACATTGCAAGGTCGCTACTTGACTTGAGGATCGGTGATTCCTTGTTCTGGTATTGTGGATACGGTTGTTGAATGACTTGTTGTTCTTGTGGATAGAATTGTTGTTGAGGTTGTGGAATGTATTCTTTGCAAGTTGTTGTTGGTGGAAGATGATGAAGCTTGTTGTTGTGTATTAATTGAAGTTTGAGTCTTAGCAATAAGTGCCAATGGATCATGATTCTTTGCCAATCTTTCTTGCGACTTCATTCGCTTGACTTGGTTTTGTTTGAGAAAATCATTGAGTTGATCAAAGTTCACACGATGTAAGTCTTTTGTTTGGTTGACAATAGTGACATATCGTCCCATTCTTACGGAAGATTATTCGAGAACTTGATGTTTTGAGCGATTGTTACGGGTGCCAACTTGTTTACGATAAGCTCATTCATCAAAGTGCAAAACCTTCCATAGTAGGATTCAATGGATTCTCTGGTGTAGATGTAAACTTTTCCCATTCGGTTAGCGACTTGTTCTCCATGTCTTGTTTACCAATTTACATTCCATAACATAGCCGTCTAACACGTTCCCACATATCGAGCGGTTTCTGGCTGTCTACCGCAAAAAGATGTCTATTGGTAAACCCGGTTGGACAATATGAATTGCCATGTCATCTGCATCGACTTGTTTACGATCCTCTTGATGTATTCTAATTCGGTTTGAAGATGAGAGGATGGTGGGATGGGAGGTGTTGCATCGGCATTTCGAGGACATGGACTTGTCGAGGCTTGAAGGTCCATCACGAATGGATTTAATCATGAGTTTGCCATTAGGTTTGGTCTTGATGTGGCGGAGCATTCGACTTGTCCATTGAAGATAACCACCTTTTGCCAACATAGGAGGTCGGTTTTCGGCACCGTGCATGAATGTCTTGTTGAGTTGCCATTGATGAAGGTATGATCGATAAAGTTGATGTAGGATCGATTCAACGATAAAGGAGTTGTGGTTGATGAAGATTAAGCTCGGTTGAGGTGTTTAGAAAGTCGTACTCGTAACCTTGGTTCTTAAAAATTTTCTCCCAAAATTTGAAATTCACTATAAAAATCAATTCTAAGGTCGTATGAAAATTTGAGTTATGACAATTTTGGCCAAATTTGACGAAAAATTTGAATTTAGGCCCAAAATTTGAATTTTGACCAAAATTTTCATAGTTAAACCAAAATTTGAATCTCGTAAAATTGAGCGTTTAGTCTCCTCAAAATTTAAATTTTACTCAAGTTTTCCTTTTTTTTTTTTTTTTTTTTTTTTTTTTTTTTTTTAGGCGTAGAAAGAGCTTGGCGTAGACCAAATAAGTTATGGTTCTGAGTAGGAGTAGTTCTGAGTATGATGTTTCTGAGTAGGATGGCTTAGGATTCGTAGGGATCTTATGCGTAGGAAGCTTAGGCGTAGGATTCCTTAGGCGTGGGATCTTATCGTAGAAAGTATCTTCTGGCGTAACCTTAAGCTTATCGTGAGACAAAAGTTACTAAATAAACCTTACGCGTAATTGTGAAGTTATGCGTAGAGTTACTCGTAAGCTTTTAGCTTATCGTAAACTATGGTTAAGAACCAAAATCCTTTACACTTGTCACGGTAATAAGAGATATCCACAAGTCGAAGTGTTCCACACACTTATCCAAGTGAGGAAGCACCGAGTAACCATTATAGCTCGAAGATTCTTCACCAAAAAGTTACGAGTAGAAAACTTATGAGTAGTTGACTTTCTTACGAGTAGAACTAGGGTTTTGACCTACTCGTAAAAATTTCCAATGATTCAACCAATTTCTCTTGCACATATAGCCTTAAAACACTCAAATAACACAAAATGTTAACCTTTTTCACCCAAAGTGCTTAGAAAAGTTACTGAGTAGAAAACTAGGGTTTTGACTTTTGACTTCTACTCGTAAGAAATTTCCAACGATTCAAATGATTTTGCTTGCACGGATATCCTTAAAACACTCGAATAACCCAAAATGTTGACCTTTTTCACCCAAAGTGGCTAGAAAAGTTACAGTAGAAATGACCAATGAACCAAAACGAGTTCAAAAGTGAAGAAAAACACGTAAAGCTTCTAACTTTTGCAAAAAGCTGAAACTTTAGCACCAAATAAACCTTAAACCACAAGAATCTTGAATTTTTAAGTGCAAAAATTAAAGCTTTAAGCTTGACAACTATGAAAAGCGTGAGCCTTTATGTGTAACCAAGCTTCAAAACAAACACAAACACTCCTAAACCATTGTTAGGCGATTGATACCAATTGTTATACCCCTTTATCACTTATACCTTATCACAACAAGAACACGTATCACACAAACACCCACGTTATACAAACACAAACGTAGATAAGAAAGATTAAGAATAGAACTTGGTGACTTGAATGATGTAAATTCGTATATATGTTTAGAGAGGTAGAGAAGAAAGATGAAACAATAAGTTGTTATATTGCTTCAAGGAAAACACACACACACACTTTCAAGCACACCCTCAAATGACATACTTGAGGGGTATTTATAAAGAGAGATGATGCCTAAGGCTTGGCCATGGGCCTTGAGATGGACTTGGATTGGGCTTGGGTTTCACGAACTAGACAAGGCTAGCTTAACATAACTTATGCCCAATTAGCTTAGCCCAATCCACGAGCCCGTTGACTATTCTATCACGATATCTAACACACGTTACAAAGTTCCTAAATGTGAATGACCATCACTTCTAATAAAAACTATTAAGGCTAATTTCAACATGCTTTCCTTGTTTTGTTTTAGGATAAGTGCACGAAATTTGAAAAATGGTTTAGCGAGAACTTTCCTTTCTTGAAGAATGGGTTGCTATCGGAAGTAATAGCAAGCCATAGTTTTAAGCACGGATTACGATCTGAAGTAGCGCAAGCCATTGTTTGAAGCCGGGTTCTGATGCGAGATAAGCGTAAGCCATAGTTTGTGACATGTTATGAAAAAGAGTATTTACACCTCCTGCTCGAACTTCATCTATGGTCCCGTGCCATTATTGAATGACATTTCTAAGACCGCAGATGTTATCGATACCAGAAGACATGTCTTTAAAAAACAATAGTTTTGGTATTTTTAAAATTTTCAAATTTTTATGGATTTTTGTTGATTTTCTATTTTTCTATTTTGTTTTGCTGGTTTTATATTTTTGTATTTTGGTTTTTGATAAATATTTACAGATAGAGTAGATGATATAGTTTAAGAAGATGATGATACGAGTACCGAGATAAGGATATCGAGTAGCCCGTTGTAGAAGATATAAGTCATCATCCCTAAAACTTTCACCACCAAAGCTTCCGAGGCTCTTTCATTGAAGAAAGAAATTGAACTATCGAAAGTGAGACTTTGGCGACTTCCCCAAACCGAAAATCCTTTAGGTGAAAGCAGTTCAAAGCTTTCTTTCAAGCTTCTCTTAGCCAGGTGCACAAAGAAGCACACCATTATATCGAACTTGATGCTCCTTTTAAGAATAATCACCGTGATACATCGTTCGGGGTTATATCATCAACAAGAACAACAACGTATCATACCACACATAAATAACTCTTCTCAAATTTCATTCCAATGAAGTCTGAAGAGATCCATACCAAAAAGTTGTCAAGAGACCACTTCCCCCAAGTAGATGAATTGATGAAGTCAGTCTCTTAGACTAGAGCTCACGAACCCAAACACATATACCGAAGACGGAGAAACTTATACCATCAGTAGCAGTTAAGTCCAATAGCCAAAGAATAACCCGATGTATACTTTTCTCTCCCTAAAGAAAGTGTATGAAGCTCAAGAACCCGAAGTACCGAATGCCCAAAGAGAGAATAACCGATAACATTGAAGAAGGCGGACCGAATCATCGATTATCTCTGCGGATGAAAATCTCCGGATGTCAACTCGGGAATAAGTGATTATATCTACGAATCAGCGATTAAGCAATCAAGTAAACGGTGGCGCCCCAATGTACACAATTCTCTCTCCCGATGATTGCGATAACATCGAAATCATCACACACTAATGTACCTTTTTATCTTGAAACTTACTCTTCCATCTCTTCCCCCACATAGTTGGAATAAGAACACTAAATGCCATGAGTCAAACCTTGAGTTTCTCTGCGGTAATGACAATAGTCATCCCGGGATATCTTCAACCACTTAGAAGTATTAAGTTCATCAAGTTTACTCGCGTTTAGATACGTATCTCCTTCCCCCTTGTTGGTTTTGATACTTCAGAATCAGCAACTCATTATAAGCCCGTATACTAGAAATTTGTTGAGAAGAACACTTGAAGTCTTGTGAAAATCAACTTGCTGAAGTAAGTGAGCAAGTCTAATTGGGGATTAAATTCGAAATTTCACTCTCCCCCAATTATTGCTCTCCCTTAAGCCGACAATCTGTTTGATAAATGCCCAGATTAAGAAGAAGTCTTTGGATAATCAACCGCAACTCGTCTTTAGTCTTCTAACATGTAGTAGAGAATGTAGAACCGACTGTAGACTCGACCTTCTCCAAGATTGTCCAGTTGGGGAATAGAAAGTCAACATCTTCAACTCACCAAATGCATTCCAATTACCTTAAATGTAGCAAATCTCCTTAACTAAAATCCCTCCCAATCAAACAAGAACAGAAAGATGTTCATCAAAGAAATCAGCCCAGCAACTAGAAGCACTTTGTCATTTAATCATATCAGCCCGTGTGAAGATGTCAACCAACGGCTCATAGAAGAAACACCATGTAAAGACGACCCGATAAGAAGAAGCTCGGTTCTTACATGAGTTAGGAGCCGTATGACCATTTATTCACATATATCAATCAACCATGCAGAAAATTCGCACTTCTTCTCCCCCTCAAGAATTGCATACGGAGATGCCATTCTTGATTAAACAAGTGATTATCATCCAAATGTATTCTATTTACACTTCTCCCCCGTAAAATTAGCACATGATGTCGCCATCTTCATTATATTGAGCAAGTGGAATAAGAGTAATTATCAGTAGTCCGATTCACTTGATGATTGAAGCGCATGGAAAAAGCATTAAGCATGTTGATGAGAATGGTCATAATAAGAAGATTTCTCTTCTTCCGAAGATAATGCGCACTGAAGCGTACACATTTCTTTTCTTTAGGGAACGAGGCTTGAAATGATGTGTTCAAACGTCATCATCTCACTCTTTTCAGCTCTCTTGGCAAAACTTGTAATCAACCCCATTATCATTCAGTTGGCTCTTTGTCGTGACAGCTGATGGAGAAAACCCAATATGATGAATTTGACCCTGAATTAAAACAACCCGAACTCGTGACTTAAACTTGCACATATGTAACAAAGAGCGGTGCCGAGACTTCATCGTCCATTGAATCTCTAAGTACTCAATACTCTTCGTCCAACCAACCATCAAGTATAAGACGTACATCACCTCTTGAAAATACACAATTGAATGTGACACTGAGCACTATAACGTAACTCCTTAAACTGATAGTTATTTTGTGGTGGTACGAGCCCAATTCCCCCAAGTGGTAAAAGAAAAGGAAAAAGTCACCCAACAATAGCTAGATTTCCAAGTCTTCGTTTTTGATAATAAGCTTGAACAAGGATCTTGAAGAATCTTCATCCAACCATCCCGATACCTTCGATACTAAGTACACTTGCCGTGATATTTCACTTCAACCTCAAATAAATAATCTTGAATTAACGCCGTTGTCACATCTTACGGTTAAAAGCTCAACTCTAGCCTCCTTTGACGTTTTAAGTGAACTCGATAATGGTTTCATCCCGACCATGGTTAAAAGCACATAACCCGTAAAACCATGTAATAACCAAACCGCCATGAAGAAAATCCAAGCAATCACCCGATTCATGAAGTACACCTTTATCCCTTCTTTGAAGTAGAAACCGTAGCACCAAGATCGAGATAAGATCTCGAAATACACTTTCCTTTCTCCGGGATGGTTCCATCATTACGGATTTTACAATTCTATGGTTTAAACCGAAAAATAGTTTCTTTTCAGGATTTTACAAAACCAAGAATAAACCGTAAGATAGATCCGGAACGTACTTTACAATTACGGTGATGTTTTAATTTTCACGAGATTTTAAAAGTCTATGATTTAAACCGAAAAAAAAAATTCTTTCGCGGGATTTTACAAAATCAAGGCTAAACCGTAAAAATGTTAGCTTGAATGTGTTATGAAAACTTTGGTTTCGGTGAATATCTTGTTTTAGGGGAACATGCAGCGGTTCATCAGCGGTTCATTATCCAACATCAACATACATCAACATCAAGTCTCATAGTTAATCTCTCATAGCCCAACAAGTCTCATTTTCAAATGACATTGACAAATCTCTTTAGTAAATCTCATATCATCATCAAATCTCTCAGTCCATAAATTATTATGAAACATAAGTTTAACTTCATGAGCATGAAACAATCTCCATCGAAGATCCGAACCAGAGATCAATCCAATATCACATATCACCACATAAAAGCTACCATAATCAATTTAGCACGAAACGTCCAGGTCCAATAATAAGATCAAGCCCAACATCCACTTTTCATGAGCCCATTCAATTCGTTTAAGTTTATGAGACTAGCTCCGAAATCTATTAAATTCAGTTCAATCCAAATCGACAAACTAGTACTCTCATGGCTCATTATACCAAATATACACAAGATATAAAAAAAATTCAGTCCATAATAAGTATTAGCACAAATATCCCTTCATGTGAATAAGTGGTACACGATGTGGGCGCAAGGCATGAACCAATTCAAACGAACACACTAATATGCCACATGAACAAATAACTTATAAACCAGTTAACAATAATTCTCGGCCCATGTTTATTTAACAAACAAGGCCCATTTGATCCACCATAGTCCTTGGCCCACGGAAAAACTCATTACAATCTCACGAGGCCCTTTCAATACACGGATCCTAACCCTAATAAAATAGGGAGTATAAAGGGTTTACTTCTCACACCAAACCCTAAAATCACTCACATTATCAAAACCTAATCTCTCTCTCACTTTCATCAGCCCCCCATATCTCAAAAATTAGAACCAAGCACATCTCTTCAAACCCTAATAATCCACATATAATAAAACGCCTCCACCCTCCTGATATCAAATAATCACGTACCAAACAATCCTAAATAATCTCAATATCAATCTGCCACTCTCTCACAACAAACGCAGCCTCCTCCACTCATTCATCTGAAAACCATATCTTACCCAAAAATGACATAAGCATCGAAAACTCTTTACACCAATCTGAATCTAACCAAGACCTCTTCAAATCGAATAAATATGCCACAGAGATGGCTTGATGGTCTTTGATTCAAAGGTCTATGATATGCCACAGGGATGGTATGAAAAGCTTTACTCGTCTTGGCCACAGGGATGGCAAGAGGGTTCTTTAGAGACTGCTTCAAACGCAATGGATTAAGGTAGGTTATAATTACTTCAACAGAAACAAGAATCGAATAGAAGAGAGAAAATAACCTGTATGTTATATTTCTACTCTTATAAATTCGTATATTCATTGAAGTATAACTTCAAAAACAAATCAATGATGACTTTTTCGTGTTAAGGCCCTTAAAGGTCATGTTAAACCATGAATAACACGAATCGATCTGAGATTAAAACAATAATTCGTTTTCGTTTCTGATTTTGTATGTGCATGTGACGATTTATCATTAAAACGAAAACAAGACTAGAGAATAACAATATTGTTATAACTCTTTGTCTTACACATTCGAAAATTAAGATGAAAAGTAGATCGATGATTGTTTAATTGTTTTTCGTAATTAAAGGCCTTCGAGTCTTGTTCATACTTAGAGCAACACGAAAAACATTGACTGAGATCATGGTTAGGATGAGTCTAGACTTTGTTGTAACATATTGGATTTCACAAACACACTAAACCATAAGATCAAATAGGCGTACAATATTATTCTAGAGAGAGAAAGTTAGAGGTTTGGGAACTTTAGTGAGAGAAAGAAAAATCTTATTATGAGCTCCAACTCTCTACCTTGGGAGGTAGAGAGTATTTATAGTTCTTACAATAAAACGCCACCTGACGGGCTGTGGATCAGGCATACAGTGGGTAAAGACACGTTTATCCTTCACGGTGTTACTTAAACTAAATACTACTTAACTTATAATAATCTACGACTACGAGCTTACTAACGATTACATATACTTGAGGTGACCGACTCTTCAATAACAGGATTTACTAAATCCTAACAATCTCCCCCTAAGGGAGGTTACCTCAAACACACATTAAACATACATTGAATACAAACAGATATTACATTAAAAGATTGTTCTTGAATTCTTGATGTATTACTTTTCTCTGAAACTCATAGTCATTGATTCTTCTCATTGCATGTTTGGATAATCCAAGTGGAGGTCTTTTACTGATCTACGTGATAATGATTTTGAGCTAGCTTTGAGATCATCAGCTAACAAAAATCTCTGAGACATCCATTGTGGTGTTGGTATTATGTGATGTTGTGACTTTAGGACCGACATGCTCACATTCTGGATCATGAAATCTTCTTATCAGAGTAGCGGAAGCATTAGTTGATTCATGATATTGGCGTGAGCAGCGAAGCATGGAGTGAAAATATCAAAGTCATTGATGCACTAATCATGATTTCTTTAGAGATGAATGTGTCGAGTGAGCATGCGGCTATAGATTGACCGCTTCATTACGATCACCGCAAGCGTGGGCGTACTGCATAAAACATTTAGCAATAAAGCGCATGAAAAGTGTCTTTGATCACTTCGTTGAATTAAGGTATACGCCCACGGTTCCCGTTGATCGATACAAGTCTTGCTGTGATCGGTATAATTCAAGAATTTACTTGACGAGGTTTCGCAATGCTCTAGCTGTTCTCAAACCGAACGTCTCAAAGAAGAAAACACGGAGTGAGTGAACCAAATAATAGAGATTCACCGATTGATGAAAAGAGATTTGAAAAACAATCGTGTATTGCTCAATAGAAATTGTTTTTGCAATACAACAAATGTTTTAATGAAAATCAATTATCAATCATAAACACCTTTTGATTTGAAATAATCGTACACGGTCGATGTGCTAAAGAAAAGAGTTTTTAAGCATAACGACCGGTTTTTCAAAGGTATCCGTCAATCCATAACCTGAATCAGGATTGATTCAAAAGATTGAATCGCCTCATTGTTTCTGTTCAGTTGTCACATGGTTGGTCTAATGAATAGATCTCACATGCCACCTACCAAGAGCTTGTTTGATGTTGGCTCCAGAAGGCTTTCCATCTTCATTGTGAATATGTTTACATATCACTCGGATGTTCTGGCAATACCGCAAGGATAATGCGTAGGACTCAAGATATAATCTCTCTTTCCACATTGTGTGAAACAAAGAGTCTTCATTGAACGTGTCCTAATGAGATTTGTTGATGATCTCGTGGTTCCAGACTCAATTTGTGCATATTTGGATCCTATATCGGAGACTAGGGAGCGGGTCTCCTTCTTCAATATCAACAATCTCTAAGAGAAAGTCGATAGATAATGTCGGTTCCCCGTGAGAATGAAACAAGTCCTTTTAAGAGGAACTTGAGTGGTTTAGGAAGTTGAAGTGCGATCGTCCTTTGGGTCCATGACGTCTTGTCTTCAATACCGATGTTACCTTGGTAACCACCGATGCATATGAATTGAACCCGGTTTACGCCTAAGGTTGAATAATTGGAAGGCTATTTGTTTTCACCCTTTTCTCATTCAATTCTTTTCATTCTTCAACCCCTTCATTGCTTACCGAGACTTCATAACTAGAACCTTATTGGGTTTATTCGATACTAGCTCGGTCTCGATCCGCACTCTTCCCATATTTCATTTTCTCCTTTTTATCAATATACCTAAGGACTTCTACACTATCTAGTGGATTGTCCTGGGTAGATCCCTCCGGTTCTAGCGGATCATGGGAACAAATACCTAACCTTATCATCCTTATATCACCATACATAAAGTAAAGTTGGTCGGTCTATTTGGTATTGTTCATACGCCATTGGAACCAATTGAAAACCATTTGAAAATCAATCCGGATACTTATGATATATTATCAAAGCATTTTGTACCGAATTGTTTTTGATATTTTTAGAACAAGAGCTCCCCTCAACATGTGCATCAAGTGTATGAAATCGTTTTGCACACGGAGGCAAGAGAAAGAATTAACTTCTTTGATTACCATTTTCTAAAGATATCAACATCACTTCCCCGATCAAAACAAGTAGATAAAGCATATTAGGGAAGGATGAGGTTTTCATAAGCTTGCTCCCCTCAATATGTGCCTTGAGGTTTGAAAGAGTTTTGCACATACAAGAGTGAACACGCACATTGATCACGTTTCAAATCTTTGTGGTTTAAGATAGATGCTCCCCCTCAACATCTGCATGGAAAATTGAAATCGTTTGGCACATGTGGGAAGGATAGCTTGTACATCCTTATAAAACCATTTACCGATTTATCAGTTTAAATACAATTTAAATCACAAATTCTCCCCCGATCACAATTATCAAATCATTTGAGATTTGTGATCTCTGTAGATTTAAATTGATTTTGAAAGCTTTTAAGGAGAATTGTGACTTGATTGTGAAAGCGTTTTAAGCGATAAGGATCGATTTTGAGACTTTAGAGTCCATTGATTAAACATGCATGATTATCTTTTGAAAACAATTGTATGACAAATAACTTTTTGATTTAATTGAAATCATTCTCCCCCTCAATCAATGACATAAGTTGTTGATTGAGAGATAGATATTTTGACAAACTTTTTAAGTCCAGATGATTCCCAAAAATAGAGTTCGAGTTATTTTTCAAAGCAATTAGTTTTCATTAGATAGTAAGGATTTGTTTAAAGAATCAGAGCATGGGATTTGAAAACCAAGATAAAGCATGGCTCTGTTCTTTCTTTGAAAAGCGGGTTACTACCTGAAATGACAATAAACCATTGTTTCTCTTTCTCCCAAAAATATTTTTTGATTTTTTTTGATTTTTTTTTTAAATTCGAACAACATCTAAAGTCCCGTGTCATTCTTTGAATGACAGCACAAAGACCGTAGATATTATCGAACCAAGAAAAGCATGACAAAATGACAATATTTTTGAAGAATTTTTTTTTCAATTTTCAAATTTTTATGGATTTTGAAAGTTTTTTTTTTTTTTTTTTTTTTTTTTTTATTTTTTTTTTGAATAAATATATACAAGAGATAGATGAAGGAAGACCTTTACTCCTCTTCTTCCTCTTGAAGACGTTTGAGTGTTTACGTTGAAGGCTCTTAAGACCCAAGTCGTGGAAGAATAAACTCAAAACGTTCTCTAGGAAGAGCTTTGGTGAAGATGTCGCTAACGGTATTCGACCTCACAAAGTAAAGTTCCACCACACCATTTTCAACTTGCTCCCGATGAAATGATGATGTCGAATGCGATGCTTGCTTTGCTCTTGAGTGTTGTACGTTGTTGCATGAGAGAGCAATAGCACTTTTATTATCACGATGCAGAGGGATTTTGTTGAATTCAAAGCCATAGTCGATAATTGAGATCTCATCCATAGGATTTGAGCACAACAATATGACATGGCTATGTATTCAACCTCTGTAGAGGAAATAGAAGTACTCATTTGCTTCTTTGAAGACCACTCACAAGCTTATCACCCAAAACCGAGCACCTCCGGCGTACTTGACGAGTATCTTGACATCTGCATGATCGGCATCTGCATAGGCTGTTAGTGACATACCGGTGTCCTTGGTGCCAAAGTCCCATATTGATGGTTCCTTGGAGATACCGAAGACCCGTTTAACCGCTTCAAGGTGCTTTTTATTAGGCTTAGCCCGGTATCTAGCACACATGCACACAATGAACAAGATGTCCGGTCTACTAGCGTGAGGTACATCAAGGATCCAATCATACTACGATATTTAATTTGGTCTACCATGATCCCGAGTGATCCTCATCTAGTTTAGTACGCTCAATCATGGGAGTGTCAATAGGTCACTTGAATCAAATCCAAATTTCTTTAAAATCTCATTTGCATATTTAGATTGATTTATGAAAATGCCTCCGGGACTTTGTGAAATTTGTAATCCTAAGAAAAATGACATTTGTCCCATCATTGACATTTGAAATTTATTACCCATTTCATTTGAAAACGGTCACACTCATTGGGGTCGGTCGAGGCAAAGATGATATCATCGACATAAATTTGAGCGTGAATTAAATGTTTGCGGACTTCACGGTGAACAATGTTGGATCAATTGCTCCTTTTGTGAATCCGGTAGATAGAAGAAACTTTGATAGCGTATCATACCATGCCCTTGGAGCTTGCTTTAAACCGTAAAGAGCCTTCTTCAAACGATAAACGTGAGTAGGATGCTCTGGATTCACAAAGCCTTCAGGTTGGATGACGTAGACGACTTCTTTAAGATCTTCGTTCAGAAATGTCGTCTTTACATCCATTTGATAGACTACCATGTTCTTACTAGCAGCATTAGCCAAGAAGATTCTGATTGCCTTGATACGAGCAACAGGAGCAAATGATTCTTCAAAGTCAATACCCTCCTCTTGACGGTATCCTTTAGCAACCAATCAAGCCTTGTTCTTTAACACATCACCATGCTCATCAAGTTTCACTTTGAAGATCCATTCTAGAGAAATGATCATAGCACAATCTGGAGCAGGTACTAATTCCCATACATCAAGTCGATCAAACTCATGAATTTCTTCTTGCATAGCATTGAACCGGCTATCTTCATTCATGGCGGTTTAACATCTTTAGCTTCGATCTTAGAGAGTACGGAGTTGAAGAAGCACCATAAGGCATCGGTTGCAAGTTGTTTCCATGTTGATCTTGGACGAGAGGATTTCCAATGATGTTGTCTAATGGATGATCGTGAGTCCATTTTTGAGGTGTTCATGTGGCGATTGTTGAGGGCTGAAGTAGCGAGTCGATGTCTCCAAGAAGATGGTTCGATGATGATTCGAGAGCAAATATGTTTTCAAATGGAGCATCTTCGGGGAGTAGCAAAGGGATTAACTTCATCATTGATGCGAAATGCAGTTCCATGATGTACATTCAAGATTGATGATTTGTTGATGAGGCGAGTGATCGGCAGCAGCGCTTCTTGACTTAATGATATTGAGATCAAGGATTGACTTCATTCACGGGGATATGATCGACCTCTGTTGTAGGAATTGATGATCATTAGCACTTGGCTCATAATGTTCATCAAACATAGGATCAAACAATTTCTTTAAATCATCTTCGGATGGAGGTACATATGGACTTCTTGGAGAGGAGTTTGGTACAAGGATGAACCAATGGGACTGCTTTTGAAGTCGTGTCCAGGCTGGATTGTCCAGAGCCATTTGATCGGTCGACTCATCAAACGTAACGTGAATTGTTTCCATGATATTTCGGGTTCTCTTGTTGTAGATTTGGTAACCTTTTCTGTTTGGTGCATATCCTACAAATACTCCAATGTCCGCTTTAGCTCTCAGTTTTCCTAAATCTTGACCATTATTAGTTGGATAACATAAAGCACCAAACACACGAAGGTATGATAGATCAGGTTTTATATTGTGGACAAGTTCATAAGGAGTCTTTCCATGAAAAGTGTGAATTAGAGATCGATTTTGAGTGTAACAGGAAGTGGCAATAGCTTCAGCCCATAGAAACATTGGAACCTTTGAGTAAATCAGCATTGTCCTTGCAGCTTCTACAAGAGTTCAATTTCATCTTTCGACTACACCGTTCTGTTGAGGAGTTCGAGGAACACTTCTTTGAGGACTAATTCCAACATTTTCATAAAATTCATTGAGTACTTTATTAACAAACTCAGTTCCATTGTCAGTTCGGACAATTCGGACCATTTTGTTGAGTCGGATCTAGAGTTGTTTAATGAGTTTAATGATGACATCTGGAGTTTCTTCCTTTGTCCTCAAAAACTTAACCCAAGTGAATCGGGAGAAGTCATCGACCACTACTAACACATATCTCTTCCCATTAATAGTTTGCACTCTCATTGGACCGCACAGATCCATATGAAGGGTATGAAGAACTTCCATTACAGAGTTTGTGGGTTTTGGTTTGTGGGCATATTTCATGCTTTTTCCCAATTGGCAAGCTGAGCAAAGATGATCTTTTTCATATTTTAATCTGGGTAGACCTCTAACAAGATCCTTTCTTGAAAGGTTGTTTATGGTACCAAAGTTCAAATGATTGAGACGACGATGCCATAACCAAGATTTTGTTTTAGAAGCCTTTGACATCAAGCAGATTGGAGAAGACTTCATCATGTCATCGATAGAGATGGTGTATAGGTTCGAACCTCTAGTACCTCTTAATAATTCCACACCATCAAGTTCTCTAACGAAGCAAGTATGTTTTCTAAAAGCCACTTCTAGATCGGAATCACAGAATTGACCAACAGAGAACAAATTATGACCAAGACCTTCCACATAATATACCATGGAAATTACACTTTTACCAACCACATAATCTTCATAAACCATAATAGCTCCAAAATGGTCGTTCCCAAATCTAACTGTCCTGATGAATTTACTCACGAAGTTCATGAGCCGCGACCGGTCTCCAGTTATATGCTTGGAACGGCTGAGTCCAGTACCACAAAACGATTTGAGCGATCGTAGTTGAACACGCACAAGAATGGATAAGCTGGATAATTGGGATCCCCATGCAAGAATGGGTTCCATTTGGTTAGTGTGATGATTGGAACACCCACATCGAAAATAGAAACATCCATATCGAAATTGAAACAATGGAATCATTATGAATAGATGTATTACTAGTGTCCGTATTTGCCCTAATCAAAGTATGTTCACTTCTTAAGGAATAGTTCTACCAAGTGGCATCCATTTTCTAGTGGGCATTGTCGATTAACCTTATGGCCAATGGTATCCATTGATAACCTATCTTACTAAATGTTCTTCTATGGGCTTCCACTGTTTTCTAACTTTCTTTCGCCTTTGCCTTTTTGCCTTATTAGGATGATATTTTGCATTAACAATATTAATCGGGATTTGTGACATTAGACAAAGCATTCACACTACATTCATGATCGAAATTCAAGCGACATCATTACAAGGTTTGCAAATAGTATCGAATTGAATTAATTACGATGCGCCTATGGCTAATACTAGAATCAACACGATTCATTTTATTCGACTCAAACTTAAAGTTCCTAGGTTGGTCTTCTACTCTTCCAATGCACATTCTTAGCTTGTGAGGTCCTATCATTCCTTGTATTGTCTTGAGACTTTGACCGCTTGCTTTAATGTCACCGATTACTCTGTAGAGGAATGGGAACATTAGTTGGTTTTGCTACTTTTGCATTTTTGTTTAGATGTCTTTGGGATGTGAACTATTTGAAGGTGCACTAAAGTTCACCTTTTAACACTAGAGGTGTTGGGATCTGAACTACTTGACGGTATACTACAGTTCACATTCATAACATTGGGCATCGAATGTATATCATACTTGGCACTAGGCATAGAACACGGAATCAAAGGATTAACTCTCTCACCTAAGGACTTAGGGCATATTGTGATTAAGCATTCTAGAATTTCTTGGGATCGTTTGGCATAAAAGCATGCATGCCCAACTGCATTATCAAGTGGTTTCTCTAACTTATCCTCTTCAACAATCTCACAGAGACATTCTAGACAATCCTTAAGGGATGAGAAATATGTTTGAATTGCAAGTTTATTGTTCCTAAGATGAGGAGGAACATATTTCACAGATAAAGCATATTTATTACAAACATGTACCTTTGATCCATCATTCTCCCCATGGGTCATTGGCATTTTCCCTTTTACCTGGCTCTTCAGATTCTCAATTTCCTTTTGCAATGAAGCTATTTGTTCGTTATTTTTGTTACGAGTGACCTTTATTGATTCAAATAACTCGTTGAAATGACGTTTAACCTTTTCATTTTCTTCTAGAAAACTCTCGTTTTCCTTTTGTAATGCATTTACTAAGTTTTGAAGATGAAATGTTTGAGAATTCGAGAATCTAAAGGAGGAGGCATTTGGGAGCCGTCACATTGTTCTTTTCACCCTTTAATTGAGAGATTTGGGCTTTCAACTTTACGATCGTGTTACAATGAGCTTGAATCATTCGTCACGTTTGTTTATTTGAAAAACTGCATCAAACTCTGGAGCATCTGAGGATGTCTTGATATTTGAGGTTTTGACATTCTCTTTAAGATGTTGATATTTTAGTTGTAAATTAAAATGGTCAACTTCTAGTTTAGAAAAGTGTTTTACCAAATTATCGTGATCATCCAGATCAATTTTCTCATTTAGTTTAGAGTTGATTTTTTCAAGCTCAATGACACGATCGTGGGAGACTTTCCAAGCAACAGACAATTCATGAAATTGAGAAGCATTAATGGAACAATTTGTAGCAGTGAAAAACACATCTTGAGCAATACATTCAGAAATCAGATTCTCATTTAGTGTATGCAAGTTCTTCCTCTCAATCTCATTATATTTTAATTCTCGCTCATAGTTACTAACCTCAACGATCATTGCATCAAATTCCTTTTCCATTTCTTTAATGTCTAAATTCATTCCCTTTTAAAGACTCTCAAAATGATCTTTAAGTTGTTTAAAGAAAGGCGTGACTTTAGTTAAATAACATTCTTTCGTTTGCTCAAAACCCTTTCCTTTCAGTTATACCGATGGGTGTGATCCTTTTCTTACAAGTTTTCTCAAAATCAACAAATAGTTGAAAAATAACATACCGATGATTAAGGTCTTGCTTTTAGTGGCAATAGTCCTAGGAACTAAATGCATGGGTGTATTGGGAGGATACACGGTCGTGAAGGCATTTTCCTAAAGGGGTTTGTTACAACAAGATTCTCTCGTTTTGCTTATCTAAATCCTTTTTCCAAAACACTTGTTCGGGTGTTAACAACGTCGAGGCTTAAAATTGTTCAAGGAAATCCAATTCTCCTTCTTGTAATCATGGGGTGTGATAATTATTTTCTTCTCTTTACATTTAGGATCATCTAGTTTCTTGTTCATCTTTTCCTAGTGACTTCATCGATTTCTTATCTTCCTCGGTTGCACTCAACGCAACTAGGTTTATGTCTAGGCTTAAGGATTTCATTGCCATCATAAAGCACCTTATGAGCATTTCTAGCCTTTTAATGATTCTGGATTTGGTTCCTCAACAAGGGAATGCTATGCTTATCGCTTAAGACTCTATGCTTAGTGATCATGTGAGCGATCGAATGGTGTTCCTTACGCGTACAACTTGTTTTCAAGCTTGTTTTCAAAGTTATCGATTAGAAAAATCTTTCAAACGCTTTGATTCCTTAGCATTAAATTCTTGCTTAAGCATTTTCACATTTTCTTGAAGTTCTTGTTTTGCTTAGCAGTTTTAGAAAGCTTTTCTTGTAAGGAATTTAACTCTTGTTTTAATACTTCTTCTCTGAAATTACTTTTTCTAATGATTGTACGCATTTGGTCATCCATTTCCTGCTCACGGGTGGTCAACTCAAATTTAGCACGTTGTTCATAAATAGCAACACGTTCTTTATAGGCATTCAGTTCAGAGACAATAGAATCATCAGGGGCACATGCAGTGAATTCATCAAAAACATAGTCATTATTGACTGCAGAAGATGCATTACTTGGTACAGTCTCACTTTCACTTTGCTTCACATATTGATCATATGTGACAATATTGTTATTATCCACATCATCAATATCTGATTCATAAGTCTCAAGAGATTGTACTTCATTATGCATCTTTCACTCATCAACATCATCATATAGTTTTAATACCTCTGAGATTATCTTGTCTTTGGATGGACCAGTTTGTTGTGGAGGAGGGACCTTTGGAGACACCATAGGAGAAATGCTAGCCATGAAGATTGTTTAAGCGGTAGGTTCATCATCTACATCAGAATCAAATGCATCACAATCAGCTACTTGAAAGGCATTATGATGATTAAGACCTATCTCATGAATCATTGTTCATCAACATCGACATCATAAGTCTTGGCATTTCCTTGACAAAGAAACAGTAACTCCTCTTCATCCAAAGTCGCTCCATTGTCCCGAGCTTGCACTAGCAACCTCTTATCCTGAAGTACTCAACATTCGTGGACGTTTTGGAGATGTGCAATTCCTTGCAATGTGTCCTCACCACCACAGGTTGTAGCATTTGATAGGCTTTGTTTGTCCTTGATTTCCAATCCTTCCTCGATTCTGATTTCCACCATAGCCTCCACCTACTCCACCCCTTCTCTGATCATTCTGCCTTTCTTGAACTGGCTGCCCCATAACTTTCCCATCTCTGATCAAAGCATGATTGTGAAGATTAGATGCGGTTCTGATTTCATTGTTGGTGTGAAGTCTGTTGGTATGAGGTGAAAAGGTCATGTTCTGTTTAACCATGAGAGCTAGTTGATTGATGAAATGTCCCATGACAGCATCAGCATCCGGTTGCTTGAACCTTGGATCAGGAATGAGTTTGTGATTATCATCTCCCATGGGAACGACTTTAGAAGCCTTGGTGGTAATTCCTACGTTGGAGTAGAAAGCAGTTGATTCATTAGATGAACTTGTTTCTCCCTGATTTGTTTTGAACTGTTCCAGAGTCCTTTTTTTCAAACATAGCATGTCTCTCATTCTGAAGAAGGCATACAGTTGCTCATAGTTTGTATTTTTTAATCCTTTAGTGAGCTTCACAGAAGTGACAAACTTGTGCCATTCGGGATTCATGTTGTTTACAAACTTTGAGTTAAGCTGAATGTTTGGCATTGTCATTCTGATGTTTCTCATGTCATTCACAAGCTTATGGAATCTCACGTAGTACTCATAGACACTCTCATCTGGTTTCATATTGAAATGCTCAAATTCATCATATAATTGTGATTCTCTGTCTTCAATAGTTAATTCAGAACCTGAGAGAAGCATCTTGACATTATCCCATACAGCCTTTGCTTTAGTGTTGTGATTGATAAGCTTGTAGATGTCTTTTGGAAGACCTTGCAGTATAATGTTAGAAGCCCTGATATCTGCATTGAATCTCTTCTTCTCCTTATCATCGAGCTCATCATACGTCTTTGGTGCATCCATTCCATAAACCAATGTTCCATCTTCAACAGTATCAATTATGTCTCTAGTAGTCTCAACCCGATAAGGTCCTTCATCAATGGATTTGAGAATGTTGACTCCATTCTCCTTTCCAAGACAGTACAATCGATTCGTTGAGCCCAAGAGTCATAGTCGGTTACATCAAGCATGGGTGGGCAGTATCTGAACCACCGCTTGAACATCCTCGACAACGATGGAGATGATTGTAGGAGCGTTGGTAGACATGTTAACATATTAAGCGGGATTTTATAACTCTATGATTAAACCGGAAATAGATTCTTTCACGGATTTTACTAAATCAAGAAAACCGTATTATAGATGAATCAACCAAGTCGCTAAGAAACCATGAACCAAGTCGCTAAGCACCAAGTCGCTATAATGCCAAGTTGCTAAGATACAGACAAGTCGCTAAATAGCAACTCACTAAGAACCAAGTCGCTAGCAAAATTTTGACAGCAAGTCGCTAAGCACCAAGTCGCTAAGTTGTCAAGTCGCAAAAGAGCAACTCGCTAAGCACCAAATCGCTAACACCAAGTCGCTAACAAACTTAAGTACAAGTCGCTAACTTTCGCCAAGTCGCTACCCGTAGTGGAGAATCCACTAAGTGTAATGTTTGTCGGCTTGTCTCAATAGACAAGTTGCTAGCTCAACTCGCTAAGTCCTTCAACTACAACTCGCTACCAAATTACAAAGCAAGTCGCTAGCGAGACAACTTATCCGTGGCTCAAGTCGCTAGCTAGAAAATCACATAAACACCACTTTTCAATCCAAAAACAACCCAACCACGATGCTTCAAGCTTACCAAATCAAAACCCAAGCACATACAATGATTCTAAACACAAAACAACACCAAAAATTCAAACTTAACACTAGAAATGATCCAAATGATGCAAATACCACTAAACTTTTTCAAACTCTAAAACCACCTAAAAGTCACTAGAAATCCAAAGATATGTAAGAGATGATCAAACCTTGGCTCTTGATACCATTTGTAACATATTAGATTTCACAAACACACTAAACCATAAGATCAAATAGGCGTATAATGATTCTAGAGAGAAAGTTAGAGGTTTGGGAACTTTAGTGAGAGAAAGAAAAATCTTATTATGAGCTCCAACTCTACCTTGGGAGGTAGAGAGTATTTATAGTTCTTACAATAAAATGCCACCTAATGGGTTGTGGATTAGGCATACAGGTGGGTAAAGACCCGTCCGTCCTCCACGGTGTTACTTAAACTAAATATTACTTAACTTATAATAATCTACGACTACAAGTTTACTAACGATTACATATACTTGAGGTGACCGACTCTTCAATAACAGGATTTACTAAATCCTAACATTTGTGCTTTTGGATCGAAATATGACATTGAGATATTTGTTAGCACAAGTCATGTGATTCTGATATTGAGAATGAGATTTGTATGAGTGTAGAAGATGATGTGATGATAGATCTTGTATTTGGATATGTTAATATTTTACCTTGCTATCTTGTTGACATGGATCAATGATGGTTTGATAACCTGAGGTCGTGTGATGTTTTGGTGTATGGTTTTCATGGTCTAGTCTTAGTCTTCTTCTTCATCTCTTTCTGTCAAGTCGCTAGCCTAAGTCGCTAGACTAAGTGGCTAGACCAGGTCGCTAGACTAAGTCGCTACCATGAGTAAAGACTCATGGCAAGTTGCTATCAGTTTTTGATCTTACAAATCGCTAACTTGTAAAGACAAGTCGCTAGCAGTTTTTTGACTTTTTTCGGCGAGTTATTCCGACCAATTTTCCGACCATCTTCAAAGAAACCCAGAAAACACTTGCAGTAACGCATTAATATTACCCATTTGACCAAGAAGCATGACCAGTTTCAATGAAACATAGAAAAAGTGACATAAAAATGCATCCTTTTGACCCATTATGACCTCGAATATGACCAGAAAGACCACAAGTTTTCACGGTTTGGGATATAAAAAAAACGTCATATAAGATGAATGGTACAAATATCAGTTTTGGACACAAGCAAGACCAGATTTGTACACATGATAGACTCGATGACATTTTTAGACCAAAACAATGAAACACAAAACATGGTACAAACTGTTTCCAGAAGAAAAAGGAAAACAAATTTTCCAACCAATAAAACTAGTACAAAAACAGTTTTAACACATGAACCAAAAACCTACATAAAAAAAATATAACCATGATATGAAACCACACAAATCAACAAAACACAATAACCTTGGCTCTGATACCATTTGTAGGATCTTAAATATTATTGTGTTGATGATTCGGGTGGTCTTGGATGATGGAAATACATGATAGTCATTTGAGAGAGAAAGAGATGAGAGGGTGTTTCTTGGTAGAGACTTGCTTTGTAAAAAAGAAAGGTTAGATTATGAGAAGCACCACCCCTTCCAAGGATGGAAGGGGTATTTATAGTTACAGACTACACGACCTCCTGACGGCTTGTGGATCAGGTATACAGTGGGTAAAGACCCGTCCTTCCTCCACGGTGTTACACTACGCTAAACTAGGCTAATAACTAACTAATAAAACAGTAAATAATGATACGTCTACGAGCTAACATATGCTAGACTATAATTGGGGTGACCGACACTTTAACATGGAATTTCCAATTCCTATTAGAGCTTCAACTTCTATGTGTTTCATGTTGACCATAGCCCAAAATATTTGTAGTTCCATGAGCTTGGAATGCTCATGACCACTATCACGTCTGGAAATGGATTTGGCAATTATTATGTAGAGGGTTCTCCATGGCTGGGGAATGTTCTTCAGATCCACAGATGAGTGCTTTGTGATTACCCCGGTAGCTTCATCATAGCCGATGTCGACCATGAACTGGAGAACGACCTCTTCCGTTGGAGTAGCATTGTATTCAGTAGGCTCGATGACAGGAATAAGAAGAATAGCCCTCAAATCTGCTGGCGTGATGGTGACTTGTTTGTTGTTAAGCGTCACCGTCACAACACTTTGACCTTTGACCTTATGTATTGTATGCCAGAATTGGTGAATGTAGATCTCTGGCATAGTAGCAGAATTTGTGAGCATGTTCTGGTAAGGGTGAGTCTTCAGAATATCCACTGCAATCTGACATGAAGACTCAGAACAAGTGAAGTTATCAAAATCAACTCTGAGGTTGTTCTTTCCGATCTTCATTGGGTAACCATTAGGGAAGATGTCTTCAACAGTGAGAACATTTGGTGTATCCACATTTTGCATTTGAACGTCCATATCGTGATCTGAAAGATATTTAGCCAAAAGAACCAACATATCGAAAGACATTACGTTAGTCAATAGTTGATTTTATTGTCTATTTATTGAATGTGATATGTCAATGATTGTTACGAGTCCAATGTTACTTGTTAGTCCAATAGTCCAAAGACGTCGTGATAAGTTTCGTGAGTAGATTAACTTTGAGTTTTAAAGTCCAAGTTTTCACTTATTTTCATAACTTATTAAACATTTAAGCTAATTAGTGAAATTTTGGTTTTGTGACGTTATGATTTATTTATTTACAAGTTTGTACGCGTAACAATTCATAATTTTGGTTGATCTAAGGCTTAGGCGTAAAATTCCAAGCTTATGCGTAAACAAGAGTGGTTATACGCGTAAGCATAAGCTTATACATAGGATCTCGACTTACGCGTAAGAAATGTTACGCGTAGGAAAAGAGAGCCTTAGGCATAGAGCTTACCTTTAAGCGTATGTGGAACCTTATGCGTAAGGCTTACTCGTAAGAGTGAACCTTATGCGTAAAGGTTACTGTTTATGCATATCCTTCACTGGATACACGTAGTGCTCTTTGTAGAACCTTACGCATAAGATTTCTCGTACGCATAACATTCTACGCGTAAGGTGATCCTTATGCGTAGAAGCTCAATTAACCTTTATTCTGAATTTTCACGCGTAATAACCTGAAACCAAGGTTGTCAAAATCGCGATCCTGATCGTAGGATCGCACGATCCTACGATCCTACACTCAAAAAGATCGTGATCCTAACGGGATCGTAAATCGTAGGATCGCTCAGATCGAGGATCGATCGTGGGATCGCTACGATCCGATCTCGCTGCTAACACATTTTTTGACTTTTTTCCTATGAAGCATTTAAGCCCATGTTTGATTCAAAAAAACCATCACAATCACTAATTCATTGTTTTTCACATCTCACTATTCGGTTTAAAGTATGGGTCTTCTTTTTAACGTTACGTAGTTTACATTCCAAGAGATTCCCTATTTGAGATAAAGTTTGACACACGTATTTACCTTTTGTGGGGTAGCAAATTAAAAGGCTTACGGAAGGTCATCATAAAATGTTGGGTATTGAGGAATTGCGATTTCCATTGTGTTAGAAATATCCAAATAAAACCACTTCAGATGCAATAAACTTGTCGTAAAAGATTCACAATGGTAGTCATGACAAAGAACTTACAAATAAACATGATATGAATTTTTACAAATTAACATAGTATAGACTTATACCGAGATAATCATGACATGCAAATGTCGTAATCTATATACGCATGGCCAAGCACATAATGTCATAAGACAATAAATCTTGAAATAAAAATTATCTAAAAGAAAAAACACTGCAATTTATATGCACTTTTATAGTGATGTGTGGACATTTTGAGACATATTCATTATTAAGAAAGAAAGAAAAGAAATAATAAAACACATTATCTAATTCATAAATTGAAATACACCAAAAATATCAGTTTCTTCTTTGATAATTGCTAGTTTGCACCATCGCTAGTTTATAAACTTTGATTATGACCATGTCGTATTTCTTTTCAGATCGAACATCATTATTTAATGATTGAAACATGTGTCGTACACATGTAGTATCTCTTTGTATCCAACTCGCTTATTTAGAGATTAAAACATGAAGTAACTTTGTGCAAGTACATATTGTAATAATATATAATGTTTTACTAATACGGTATTTGAACAAGGAACTTTTTGTTTTAGCATCTATTTATAGTCGTTTATATAATAAAACATATATATAAGTATAGAACTACAACCCCTATACAAAAATATATACATTTTCATAGGATCTTACGATCCCGATCCGATCCTACGATTACGATCTTGCAAAGCCGAAAACGATCCTAGGTAGGATCCCGATCCTGACAACCTTGCTCGAAACAAATGCATCATAACCCATTTATTAACATATAAATTCATACCCTTTCGGTTTAATATGAAGATTCAATCAAAATAGTTTACGCTAAGAATATGCTTACGTAAAACTTAAACCCTAGAATTCAAATCTTACGAGTAACTAATCTAACCATAGGATTGACACCAAATCATTTCGGGATATCTTAGAGGGCATATGAGTTATCTTTAACAAGTTTTAACATCAAAACCTTCATGAATCAAAAACCTAATTCGTATGAACATGAACCCTAAATCTTAATTTTAATAAAATTGATGTTTCGGGTATGTATCGTGCACGGTTTTGGTCAATTAAACATGTTAAGAACATAACACAACCATCCTTTTAACCGTAAACACTCACATATGAAAACACTCAATTCAACACTTAAACCCTAATTTTAAAACATCATTAAATCATTTTCGGGTGAGTTTTGATGATAGAAATGGTTTAAGAGTGATTGTATAAACATTTTAACATAACCATTTTAACAAATAACACCCAAACATGATTATGTGTTCATACGCTTATGCGTAGAACACAAAATCAAGCCTAGGGACAAATCAAACTGTTGGATTTTAAAACGAATCAAAACCATTGTTTGTAATACCACAAAGATCATGAAAACACTTACAGATTAGGAGTTTAAAGCACGAAATTGTAGTTTGATTCTTAGGCGTAGGATGATATGGTTTAAAGTAATAAATGTGTTAAGAATGTTAGGTGAGGAGATTTTATTAAAATGAGTTTAAGCTTTTGACAACATTGGTCCCTCCACCTTAACCATTTACATCCAACGCCCATAACTTCCATTTTGGTTACCAAAAGTATGATTTTTGGAAAGTAACTGACGACACCCCCTCGACTTAAGAAATAAAGAAATTTTATAAATTTCAGTCCGGGAGAGTTATTAAACCATAAATTTGACCATCATTATCAAAGAAACAACCGGATAAGATAACATGCAAGTACAAGGTTTTATGAAACCAAAATATTTACTTTCTCCCTCAACACTTGACCGAGAAAATAATGAATTATGAAAGAGTAAAGTGTTGATCAAGATTTGTACTTTCCATGTTGAAAGAAATATAGAAAGAAGAATATTTTTGTTGTTTTATCGTATTTTATATTTTGTATTTTGTTTTTGAAAATGTTTACAAAAGGTGTTTTGGTGTTTGATTGGTTTTAAGAATGTTTTAAAAGTTCATCCAGGTTCTCGAGTCAAACACCGATACCAATCCGGTGGACCACTCATTAAACCTAGCGAGAGCTAAGGCTTTGGTGAGAATATCCGCCATTGGTATTCTGTACCCACAAAGTATAATTCAACCGGCACCCTTTTCCACGCGCTCCTTGATGAAATGATATCAAGATCGATGTGCTTTGATTTTGAATGTTGAATGAGTTGTACAAGATCGCAATAGCACTCGATTGTCGCAAAGACATTGGGATTACATCAAATCACGTAACCATAGTCTTTGAGTTGTGTTCTCATCCAAATGACTTGAGCACAACACGCCGACATGGCTACATATTCGCCTCGTTGAGGACAACATGTACAATCCGCTTCTTCAATTGCTATGACACCGCCTTTATCACCAAGAAATTGTAATGCTCTCAAGTACTTTTCCGAGAATCTAAGCACCTGCGTGATCATCGTCTCAAAAGCTATTAGTTCAAAACCGTAATCCTTCTGATACCGATCCCCAAGTTAATGGTTCCCTTGATGTATCGGAGATTCTTTTAGCCTCGAGAGGTGAGTTTCGATTGGTCTCGATCGATAACGTGAGCAAAGATATACGGCAAAGATAATATCAGCACCTTCTTTCGTTACATACATGAGATACCCAAGAATACTTGAGATTTGGTAGGGTCTACCAATTTCCCATGTAAATTAGCGACTAGTTTCTTGGTATGTGCCATTGGTGTGGCATAGGTGTCACAATTTTGCATTCCAAATTTGTTTAAAAGTTCAAGGCATATTTGGACCGACTCAAGAAAATACCACGGGTGATTGATGAACTTGTAGTCCTAGAAAGAACGTAAGTTCACCCATCATGGACATTTCAAAATGTTTTTCATTAGTTTTGAAAAAATGATGTCATCCGCATAAATTTATATAATTAAAATGTGTGCCCCGTGACATTGTATGAACAATGTATGGTTGACCAACCTTTGACAAATTGGTGAGATAGGAGAAAGGATGATAACTCATCATACCATGCCCGAGGGGCTTGCTTGAGTCCGTAGAGCCTTGTTCATTTTGTAGACAAGGTTCGGAACTCGGGATCAACGAATCTTTCCGGTGGTCGACATAAACCATTTCTTTCGCTTCCATTCGAAATGCGCTTTTGACGCTCATCCGAAAGACCATTATATTCATATGAGCATGAACGCGAAAGATCCGAACACCTCAAGACGAGCAATCGAGCAAATGATTCTTCAAAGTCAATACCTCTTCCTGTTTATAACCCTTAGCCACCGACGTGACTTATTTCGATTACGGTTCCTTCAAAGATCCAATTTGTTTTTCCAAATCCATTTGAGACCAATGATGTAGACCCTCGTTGGTCTTTCAACCAATTCCCATACTTCAAGACGCTTAAACCGATTGAGTTCTTCTTGCATGGATTCAATCCAGCTTGTCTTTGTCATTGCATCTTTAATGTTTTAGGTTCAGATTAGCGACGGTGAGTGCATAAATGCAATGTTCACCGCCTGTGCGAAGACCTTGTCTCGTGACGATTGGTTGATTCCGGTTACCAATAATGTTCTCAAGAGGATGGTCTTTGTCCAACGATGTGTGGAAGGTTGATGTTGATATACATTATGAAGATTGGGAGGATTGAAATGGTTTGTAGATGATTCCGCAACATCGTGCAGCAGCTTCATTGGCAAGCGGGTTGAAGAACGATTTGGATCATAATCTCGTGTGGGGTACTTCATTGTTCAGACATCTTCGCCTAGAACAGGCGTCATTGGATGCGGTTTGTTCGATCGTTGTTGTAGAGTCAATCGGTGGTGCTTCCTCAACAAAGAGTTGTTGTTGCAGTGTATCGTATTAGATTTTGATCATATTGAGCAATGGAAACATTGGATACACCGAGCACGCTCATCAATGTCATCACTAAACGTAGGAGCAAACAACTTTTCCATTTGTTGATTTAGTAAGTCGGGGGCTTAGTTCACCGATGATGGGGTTTGAGGAAGTTTAAACGGTTATGACCGGGTTCCAAGTCATTATGCTCGGAAGCCATTTCACTAAGCTCATCGAAATTAGCATGAATCGTTTCCATAATCTCCTTGTACGACAATTCCGGATCCGTAACTCTTGGAGTTTTCACAATATCCTACAAAGACTCCAATGTCGCCTTTGGCTTTAAGCTTACCCAAGTCATCACGATCATTATTCGGATAAAAAGGGATCCAAATACATGAAAGTGTTTGAGATTCGGTTTACTATTGTGGATAAGCTCATAAGGTGTTTTGTTGTGGCACTTGGTGATCATTGAGCGATTCCGAGTGTAGCATGCGATGACACGGCTTCAAATTTCAAGTAATTTGGAAGTTTAGCATTGATTAACATTGTCCTTGCGACTTCCACTAACATATGGTTTCGTCTTTCAACAAAACCGCTCATTATGGTGTACGTGCAATAGATGTTTGATGCTCAATTCCCACTTTCTCATAAAATGCACGCAGTGTTTGATTCACAAATTCAGTTCCTTTGTCTGCTACGATTTGTCCGATGTTCTGGAGTCGAACTTGAATTTTCGTGAGAAAGGTGATGATCATCTCGGAGCTTGATCTTTACTTGAAGGAAATTGTTAGATATAAGTTTTCACATACACATCAAAACCATAACACAAGGTGGCGTATAGATGAAATTCTAGAGAGAAAGTTAGAGGTTTAGGGAACTTAGAGAGAAAGTGAAAGATATTATTATGAGCTCCAACTCTACCTTGGGAGGTAGAGTATTTATAGTCTTACATAAACGCCACACATCGGCCTCGTGGATCGGGCATACAGTTGGTAAAGACCCGTCCTTCCTCCACGTGTTCGAACTAAATACTACTTAACATAAAAGGAACTACGACTACGAGCTTTCTAACGATTACATATACTTGAGGTGACCGACTTTTAATACCGGAATTTCTAATTCCTAACAATCTCCCCAAGGAGGTCACCTCAATCATGTACCAAAATTACATTGAATACAAATAGATATTACATTAAAACATTGTTCTTGCATTCTTGATGTAGACCTTTTTTCTAAGCTCGTAGACATTGATTCTTCACATTGCATGTTTGGTTACTTCAAGTGGAGGTCTTTAACGATCCACGTGATAGTAAATTGAGCCACTATAGAGATCATCGACAATCAAAGATCTCGTGACATCCATTGTGGTGTTGGTATTATGTGATGTTGTGACATTCGGACCGACATGCTCACATTCGGATCATGATATCCTCTCATCGAGTAGCGGAAGCTTTTGTTGAATCATGATATTGGCGCAGTAGCGTAAGCTTGGAGTGAAAATATCGAGTCATTGATGCACCAATCATGATTTCTTTTGAGTTGAATGTGTTAAGTGAGCATGCGGCTATGGATTGACCGCTTCATTCGATCACCGCAAACATCGGGCGTACTGCAGGACAACAGCTAGTAATAAATCGCATGCAAAGTGTCTTTGATCACTTCGTTGAATTGAGGTACACGCCCACGGTTCCCAGCTGATCAAGACAAGTACCGCACTGTGATCGGGTATAATTCAAGAATTTCCTTGATGAGGTTTCGCAATGCTCTAGTCGTTCTCAAACCGAACGCCTCAAAGAAGACAACACGGAGTGAGTGAACCAAATAATTTTAAGTCCAGCGATTGATGAAAAGAGATTTGAAAACAATCGTGTATTGCTTAATAGAAATTGTTTTTGCAATACAACGAAGGTTTTATTGAAAATCAATTATCAATCATAAAACACCTTTGATTTGAAAAATGAGTACACGTTCGATGTCTTTGAAGAAAAGAGTTGTTAAGCACAAAGACCGGTTTTTCAAAGGTATCCGTCAATCCCTAACTCGAACCGAGATTGATTCAAGAGATTGAATCGCCCCATTGTTTCTGCTCGGTTGTCACATGGTTGATCCATATAATAGATCTCACATGCCACCTACCAGAGCTTGTTTGATGTTGGCTCGAAGGCTTTCCATCTTCATTGTGAATATGTAAACACATCACTGGGATGTTACGGTAATACCACAAGGATAATGCGAAGGACTCAAGATATAATCTCTTTCCACATTGTGTGAAACAGAGTCTTCATTGAAAGTGTCCTAATGAGATTTAATGATTATCTCGTGGCTCTAGACTTAATTTGTGCATATTTGGATCCTGTGTCGAGACTAGGGAGAGGTCTCCTTCTTCAATATCAACGATCTCTAAGAGAAAGTCGATAGATAATGTCGGTTCCCGTGAGAATGAAACAAGTCCTTTAAGAGGAACTTGAGTGGTTTGGAAAGTTGAAGTGCGGTCGTCATTTGGGTCCATGACGTCTTGTCTTCAATACCGATGTTACCATCAAGAGTATATGAATTGAACCCGTTTCGCCCTAAGGTTGAATAAATGGAGGGCTATTTGTTTTCACCCTTTCTCATTCAATTCTTTTAATTCTTCAACCCTTCATGCTTACGAGACTTCATAACTAGAACCTTGTTGGGTTTATTCCAAAGATTAGCTCGGTCTCGATCGCGACACTTCCCATATCTCACTTTTCTCCTTTTTCAATCATACCTAAAGACTTCTATACTAACTAGTGGATTGTCCCGGGTAGATCCCTCCTGTTCGGCGGATCATGGGAACCAATACCTATCCTTATCGACTTATATCACCGTACATAAAGTAAAGTTGGTCGGTCTATTTGGTATTGTTCATCGCCATTGGAGCCAATTGAAAACCATTTGAAAATCAATCCGATACTTGTGATATATTATCAAAACATTTTGTACCGAATTGTTTTGATATTTTTAGAATAAGTGCTCCCCTACATGTGCATCAAATGTTTGAAATCGTTTTGCACACGGAGGCAAGAGGAAGAAATTACTTTGATAACCATTTTCTAAAAATATCACCATCACTTCCTTGATCAAATCAAGTAGATAAAGCATTTCCGTGAAGGATGAGGTTTCCATAAATTTGCTCCCCTCAATATGTGCCTCGAGGTTTGAAAAGAGTTTGCACATACTAGAGGAACCCGCACATTGAGATAAATGATCACGCTTCAAATCATAAGTTTAAGATAGATGCTCCCTCAACATGTGCATTGAAAATTTGAAATCGTTTGTCACATGTGGAAGGACGACATGTACGTCCTTATAAAACCATTTACCAATAATCGCTTTAAATCCAATTTAAATCACACATTCTCCCCGATCACAATTATCAAATCATTTGAGATTTGTGATCTCTTATAGATTTAAATTGATTTTGAAAGCTTTAAGGAGAATTGTGACTTGATTGTGAAAGCGTTTTAATCGACACGGATCGGATTTAAGACTTTAAACTCCATTGATAAGACATTCAAGTACATCTTTTGAAAACAATTTAATGCCAAATAACTTTCGAAGTTAATTGAAATCATTCTCCCCCTCAATCAATGACATAGGTTGTTGATTGAGAGATAGAGATTTTGACAAGTAAGTCCTGATGATTATCAAAAATAGAGATCGAGTTATTTTTCAAAGCATTTAGTTTTCAGCAGATAAATGTTTGTAGAATCAGAGCATGGAATTTGAAAACATGGCTCGTTCTTTCATTTAAAATCGGGTTATTGCTCGAAAATGACAATAAATCATAGTTTCTCTTTCTCCCAAATATATATATATATATATATATATATATATATATATATATATATATATATATATATATATATATATATATATATATATATATATATATATATATATATATATATATATATATATATATTTTTTTTTAAGATTCGAACAACATCTAAAGTCCCGTGTCCTTCTTTGAATGACAAAGATCAAGACCGTGAGATATTATCGAATCGAGAGGAATGACAATATTTTTAAGATTTTTCGATTTTTTTTTTTTTTTTTTTTTAAATTTTATGGATTTTGAAAGTTTTATATTTTTCTATTTGATTTTGAGGGTTTTATAATTTTGTATTTTTTTTTTTCTAATAGATATATACAAGAGATAGATGAAGATAGACCTTTACTCATCGTCTTCCTCCTCAAGACGTTTGAGTGTTTCAGTTGAAGGCTTTTTAAGCCAAGACGTGAAGAATAAACTCAAACGTTCTCTTGGAAGAGCTTTGGTGAAGATGTCACTAACCGGTATTCGGACCTCACAAAATAAAGTTCCACCACACCTTTTTCAACTTGTTCCTGATGAAATGATGTCTAATGTCGATATGCTTTGCTCTTGAGTGTTGAACATTGTTGCATGAGAAGCAATAGCACTTTTATTATCACAATGACAGGGATTTTGTTGAATACAAAGCCATAGTCGATAATTGAGATCTCATCCATAAGATTTGAGCACAACAGATGACATGGCTATGTATTCACCTCTGTGAGGAAATAGAAGTGCTCATTTGCTTCTTTGAAGACCGACTCACCACGCTTATCACCCAAAACCGAGCACCTCGGACGTGCTTCGACGTGTATCTTGACAACCTCGCATGATCAAGATCTCGCGATAGGCCGTTAGTGACATACCGGTGTCCTTCGGTACCAAAGACCCATATTGATGGTTCCTTAGAGATACCGAAAGACCCGCTTAATGCCTTCAAGGTCCTTTTTGGAAGGCTTAGCCGGTATCTAGCACACATGCAAACAAATGAACAAGATGTCGGTCTACTAGCGTGAGGTACATCGGGATCCAATCATACTACGATATTTAGTTTGGTCAATCATGATCCCCGAGTGGTCCTCATCTAGTTTGGTTCGGTCAATCATAGGGGTGTCAACAGGTCACTTGAATCAAATCCAAATTTCTTTAAAATCTCTGTTGCATATTTAGATTGATTTATGAAAATGCCTCCGGACTTTGTGAAATTTGTAATCCCAAGAAAATGACATTTGTCCCATCATTGACATTTGAAACTTTAAACTCATTTCATTTGAAAACGATCACATTCCATTGGGTCTGCTTGAGGCAAAATAATATCATCAACATAAATTTGAACATGGGTTAAATGTTTGCTCGACTTTACGGTGAACAATGTAGGATCAATGCTCCTTTGTTGAATCCGGTTGATAGAAGAAACTTTGATGATGTATCATACCATGCCCTCGGAGCTTGCTTTAAACCGTAAAGAGCCTTCTTCAGACGATAAACGTGAGTAGGATGCTCTTGATTCACAAATCCTTCAGTTGGTTGACGAGACGACTTCTTTAAGATCTCCGTCGAAATGCCGTTTCACATCCATCCGATGAACTACCATGTTCTTACTAGCAAGATTAGCTTAAAGATTCGATTGCCTCGATTCGAGCAACAGAGCAAAAGATTCTTCAAAGTCAATACCCTCCTCTTGACGGTATCCTTTAGCAACTAATTGAGCCTTGTTCTTCAACACATCACCATGCTCATCAAGTTTCACTTTGGAGATCCATTTAAGAGCAATAATCATAGCACGCCCTGAGCAGTACTAACTCCCATACATCAAGTCGATCAAACTCATGAATTTCATCTTGCATGGCATTGAACCGACTATCTTCATTCATGGCGGTTTTAACATCCTTTGGTTCAATCTTAGATAGTACGGAGTTGAAGAAGCACCATAAGGCATCGGTTGCAAGTTGTTTCGGGTTGATACAGACGAGAGAGATTACCAATGATGTTGTCTAACTGATGACCGTGAGTCCATTTTCGAGGTGTTCATGTGGCAATTGTTGAGGGACCGAGGTAGCCGAGTCGATGTCTCCGAAGAAGATGGTTCGATGATGATTCGAGCAAATATGTTTTCAAACGGAGCATCTTCGTGGAGTAGCAAAGGGATTAACTTCATCATTGATGCCGAAACATTTCCATGATGTACATTTGAAGAATGATGATTTGTTGATGAAACGAAGGATCAACAAAGAAAAGTGCTTCTTGACTTAAAGATATTGAGATTGCGGGATTGACTTCATTCACGTGAATATGAGCATCCTCTCTGTAGGATCAACACCTCATTAGTAATTGAATCATACAGCTTCATCAAACATAGGATCAAACAATTTCTTTAAATTATCTTCGATGGAGGTACATATGGAGTTTCTTGAGAAGAGTTTGGAACAAGGGATGAACCAATGGGACTGCTTTGAAGTCTGGGTCCCGAAATGGGTGTCCAGAGCCATTTGACCGGTCACTCATCAAACGTAACGTGAATTGTTTCCATGATATTTCGGGTTCTTTTGTTGTAGATTCGTATCCCTGCTTGTTTGGTGCATATCCTACAAATACTCCAATGTCGCCTTTAGCCCTAAGTTTGCCTAAGTCTTGACCCTCATTAGTTGGGTAACACAATGCACCAAACACACGAAGGAAAGAGAGATTAGGTTTTCTGTTATGGACAAGTTCATATGGAGTTTTCCATGTACAAGTGAATCGTGAATGATTTTGTGTAGCATGCAAAGGCTATTGCTTCACCGAGAAACATTGGAACCTTTGAGTAAATCAAGATTGTTCTAGCTTCAACAAGAGTTCGATTTAGCCTTTCAACTACACCGTTCTATTGAGGAGTTCGTGGTATACTTCTTTGATGGTCGATTCCAACGCTTTCATAAAATTCCTAAGTTGTTTGTTGACAAACTCGGTTCATTGTCTGCTCGATAATTCGATGGTTTTGTTAAGTCGAACTGCGCAATGTTTGATGAGTTTGATGATGATATCGAGTTTCATCCTTTGTCCTTAAGAACTTGACCCGGTGAATCTAAAGTAATCATCAACCACAACTAACACATATTTCTTCCCAAAGATATTCTCGCACCTCATTGGTCCACATAAATCCATATGAATCATATGAAGAACTTCGTGACGAGTTAGTAGGTTTGGGTTTGTGGGCAAACTTTTGCTTTTACCCAATTGGCATGTCGAACAAAGATGATCCTTTTCATACTTTAGTCTAGGTAAACCTACAACTAAGTCCTTTCGGAAAGATCGTTGATGGTGCCAAGTTCAAGTGATTGAGACACGATGCCATAACCATGACTTTGTTTTGAAGCCTTTGATAACAAGCAGATTGGAGATGCCCTCATCATGTCATCGATAGAGATGGTGTAAAGATTTGAGCCACGAGTTCCTTTTAACAGCCTCACCGTTGAGATCTCTAACAAAGTGTATGTTTTCCAAGGCTACTTCTAGATCGTAATCACGAATTGACCAACAGAGATGATTATGACCCAAGCCTTCCACATAGTAAACTCTAGAGATGACACTATCACCAACAATATAATCTCCATAACCCATAATAGCACCGAAATGATCATTACCAAATCTAATGAGCCCCGATGAATTTGCTCACGAAGTTCATGAGCATGACCGGTCTCCAAATATGCTTGGAACAAACTGAGTCCGAGTACCACGAACGATTTGAACGATGCGGTTGAACACGACAAGAATGGATAAGCGGATAATTGGGATCCCCATGCAAGAATGGGATCCATTTGGTTAGTAACAATGTTTGGAACACCCACATCGTAAATAGAAGCATTCATATCGAAAGTGAGGCAATGGAATCATTGTGAATAGATGCAATACTAGTGTTCAGATAGCCTGCTCACAAGTGTGATCACTTCTTAAGGAATAGTTCTACCAAGAGGCATCCATTTTCTAGTGGGCATTATCTTATTAGTCTTATGACCAACGGTATCAATAAAAGCCTATTTTCTTGAATGTTCTTCCCGGGTTTCCTTGTTTTCTAACTTTCTTCGCTTTTGCCTTTTAGCCTTCTTAGCATGAATTTTGCATTAACAATATTAATCGGACAATTAACATCATTAGGCGTAACATTAACACCACATTCATGATTAGAAATGTAATTCAAGCGGACATTAGTACAAGGTTTGCAAATAGTATCGAATTCGAATTAATTACTGACGCCTATGGCTAATACTAGAATCAACACGATTCGTTTTATTCAATTCAAGCTTAAAGTTCCTAGATTGTTCTTCACTCTTCCAAAGGCACATTCTTAGCTTGAGAGGTCCTATCATTCCTTGTATTGTCTTGAGACTTTGACCGCTCCGCTTAATGTCACCATTACTCTATGAGAGGAATGGGAACATTAGTTGGTTTAACTACTTTGCATCACTGTTTAGATGTCTTGGGGTCCGAACTACATGCAGGTGCACTAAGGTTCACTTTCTTAAAACTAGAGGTACTGAGATTTGTACTCCTAGAAGGCACACTTGAGTTCTCTTTCTTAGTATTGACATATCTGGAATCTGGACTACTCAAAGGCACACTGCGGTTCATATTCAAAACATTGGGAATCGAATGCATATCATACTTGGCATTAGGCATCGAGCATGGAATCAAAGGATTAACTCTCTCACCTAATGACTTTGGGCATATTGTGATCAAGCATTCTAAGATTTCTTGAGATCGTTTGGCATATAAGCATGCATGTCCAATTGCATTATCATGAGGTTTCTCTAGCTTATCCTCTTCAACAATCACGCAGACATTCTAGGCAATCCTTAAGGGATGAGAAGTATGTTTGAATAGCAAGTTTGTTGTTCCTTAAATGAGGAGGACATATGTCACGGATAAAGCATATTTATTACAAGAGGAACCTTTGATACAACATTCTCCCCATTGGTCATTGGCATTTTCCTTTACACGACTCTTGATTCTCAATTTCCTTTTGCAATGAAGCTATTTGTTCGTTATTTTTGTTACTGAGTGACTTTAATTGATTCAAATAACTCATTGAAATGACGTTAACCTTTTCATTTCTTCTTGAAAACTTTCGCTTTCCTTTGTAAAGCATTTACTAGGTTTTGAAGATGAAACGTTTGAGAATTCGAGAATCTAAAGGAGGAGGCATTTGGGAGCTGTTATATTGTTCGTTTGACCCTTTAATTGAGAGATTTGGGCTTTTAACTTTCGATCGTGTTGCATCGAGCTTGAATCATTCATCACGTTTGTTAATTGAAAACCGCATCAAACTCTGGAGCATCTGAAGATGTCTTGATATTTGAAGTTTTGACATTTTCTTTGAGATGTTGATATTTTAGTTGTAAATTAAAATGCTCAACTTCTAGTTTAGAAAAATGTTTAACCAAATTGTCGTGATCATCCAGTTCAATTTTCTCGTTTAGTTTAGAATTAGTTTTTTCAAGCTCAATGACACGATCATGGGAGACTTTCAGGGCCACAGATAGTTCATGAAATTTGGAAGCATTAATAGAGCAATTTGAAGCAGTGAAAAAAATATCTTGAGCAACACATTCAGTGTCTCATTTAAGGTATGCAAGTTCTTCCTCTCAATGTCATTATATTTAAGTGCACGCTCATAATCACTAACTTCAACTACCATTGCATCAAATTCCTTTTCCATTCCTTTGATATCGGTTTCTATCCCTTTTAAGACTCTCAAAGTGATCTTCGAAGTTTAAAGAAAGGCATGACCTCGGTTAAATAACATTCTTTCATTTGCTCAAACCCCTTTCTCCTTCCGTTATACCAGTGGGTGTGATCCTTTTCTTCGTGTTTTCTCAAAATCAACAAATAGTTGAAATATAACATATTGGCTAATTAAGGTCTTGCTTTTAGTGGCAATTGTTCTAGGAACAAGATGCATTGGTGTATTAGGAGGATACACATCGCTCTAGGCATTTTCCATAAGGGAGGGTTTGTTTCAACAATATTTTCACTTTCGCTTATCTAAATCCTTTTCGTAAAACTTGTTCGGAGTTAACAATGTCTCGAGGCTTAAACATGTTCAAGGAAATCCAGTTTTCCTTTTTGTAGTCATGGGGAGTGATAATTATTTTTTTCTCTTTGCATTTAGGATCATCTAATTTTTTGTTCATCCTTTCCCTAGTGATTTCATTTCATTTCTTGTCTTCCTCAGTGCACTCAACGCAACTAGGTTTCTGTCTAGGTTTGAGAATCTCATTGCCATCATAAATCACACTTTGAGCCGCTTTTGCTATCTTTCCGTACTCGGGGTTGGGTTTATCTATAATGGGAACACTATGCTTATCGCTAGAACTCTATGTTTAGTGACCATGTGAGCGATCCGAATGGTGTTTCCTTGTATGTACAATTTGTTTTCAAGTTTGTTTTCAAAGTTTTCGATTAGAAAATCTCTCAAGAGTTTTAATTCCTTTGCATTAAATTCTTGCTTAAGCGCTTCACATTTTCTTGAAGTTCTTGTTTTGCTTATTTGTTTTGGAAAATTTTTCTTGAAGGAATTTAATTCTTGTTTCAATACTTCTTCTCTAAACTTACTTTTTCTAATGACCTGCACGCACTTGGTCATCCATTTCCTGCTCACGAGTGGTCAACTCAAATTTAGCACGTTGTTCATAAATAGCAACACGTTCTTTATAGGCATTTAGTTCGAGATTACGACTCATCGTGGGCACATGCGGTGTATTCATAAAAACATAGTCATTGTTGATCGCAGAAGATGCATCACTGGTACACCTTCACTTTCACTTTGTTTCACGTATTGATCATATGGGATAATATCGATATACCCATATCTTCAACATTTGATTCAATAGTTTCGAGTTAATTGTACTTTGTCATGCATCCGCTGCACATCAAAGATTATCGTATAGTTTTAATACCTCGAGATGAGTTTGTCTTGGGATGGGCCAGCTAGTGGTGAAGAAGAGACCTTGGGAGAAACCATTGAGAAATGCTAGCCATAAAGATTGTGTGTGCGTGAGGTCCATCATCCACATCTGAGTCGTATGCATCACAATCGGCGACTTGAAAGGCATTCGATGATTGTGCCCTATCTCACGAATAGTTGCTCATCCACATCTCGCATCATAGGTCTTGGTATTACCCTCGCCAAGAACAGCAATTCTCTTCATCTAAAGCAACACCATTGTCCCGAGCTTGTGCAAGATCTTATCTCTAAAGTAATCGCGATTCGTGGACGCTTTGGAGATGTACGCTTGCAATGTGTCCTCACCACCACGGTTATAGCACTTGATCGGCTTAGCTTGACCTTGGTTACCATTCCTTCCTCGATTCTCGATTGCCAATATAACCTCTACCGGCTCCACCTCTTCCCCGATCATACTGCCTTTCCCGAACCGGTTGCACTACGATCCTTCCATCTTTAATAGTAGCTTGATTGTGTGGGTTAGATGTTTGCTACGAGGTTGTTGTTGGTTTGTGGGAGAGAATTCATGTTTTGGCTAATCGGAAGAGCTAGTTGATTAATGAAGTTTCCATGTGTGCATCAAGATCGCTTGTTTGAACATAGGATCGGGAATGAGTTTGTGATTACCATTACCCAAGGGTATGACTTGTGAAGCTTTGGTTGTGATTCCGATGTTTGAGTAGAAGGCGCTTGAATCATCGATCGAGCTTGTCTCTCCCCTCGTTGGTTTTGAACCGATTGAGAATCAATTTTCAAACATAGCATGTCTCTCATTCGAAGGAGGAAGGCATAGAGTTGCTCATAGTTTGTATTCTTCAATCCTTTAGTGAGCTTCACGTGGTGACAAACTTGTGCCATTCGGATTCATGTTGTTCACAAATTTTGAGTTCAAATGAATGTTAGGCATAGTCATTCGATGTTCCTCATGTCATTCACCAACTTTTATGAAATCTCACATAGTACTCATAGACATTCTCATCCGGCTTCATCTTGAAGTGTTCAAATTCGTCATAGAGTTGGGATTCTCTCTTCCATAGTTAATTCAACCGAGAGAAGCATCTTAACATTATCCCACACCGCCTTTGCATCGGTGTTATGATTGATCGACTTGTAGATGTCTTTAGGAAGAACTTGAAGAACAATGTTTGAAGCCCGATATCCGTGATCGAATCTCTTTTCTCCTTATCCTCAAGCTCATCATACATTTTAGGCCCGTCCATTCCGTAAATAGAGTACCATCTTCATTAGTATCAAGTATGTCTCCGTGGTCTCAACTCGATATGGTCCTTCATCAATGGATTTGAGAATGTTGACACCATTTTCCTTTCTAAGGCGGACAATCGATTCGTTGAGCCCAAGAATCATAGTCGCTTCTGCAAGCATGGGTGGGCCAGTATCCCACCAACCGCTGAACATCCTCGGCCACAGATGGAGATGATAGTAGGAATGTTGGTAGACATGTTAATGCATTATACGGGATTTTATAACTCAATGATTAAACCGGAAATAGATTCTTTCACGGTTTTACTAAATCAAGAGAAAACCGTAAACAATCACCCAAGTCGCTAGAAGATAATGCACTAAGTCGCTAACACTTAATTCGCTACACCACTAAGTCGCTAGAGTCCCAAGTCGCTAGACAAATGCAAGTCGCTAAGTAGTAACTCGCTAAGACTCAAGTCGCTAGCAAAATTTTGGCGAAGCATTAGCTACTCAAGTCGCTAAAGATACAAGTCGCTAAAGAGCAACTAGCCACGCATCAAGTCGCTACCACATCACACCCGTGGTGGAGTCCACTACTTCTTCAGAATCGCTAGGTCTAACTCGCTAGGTTTAAAACTGTAACTCGCTACAAATTTGTAAAGCAAGTCGCTACGAGGAAAGTAATCCGTGAGTTAAGTCGCTAGCTAGAAAAACCACATAAACATCACTTTTCAATCCAAAAACAACCCAACCAAGATGATTCAAGCTTACCAAATGAAAACCTAAACACTTGTGATGATTCTAAACATAAAAGTACTAACAAAATTCAAACTTTAACACAAGAAATCACCCAAATGATGCAAAAACCACTAAACTTTTTCAAACTCAAAAACCACCTAAAAACCACTAGAAATCCAAAGATGTGCAAGATATGATCTAACCATGGCTCTTGATACCAATTGTTAGATATAATTTTCACATACACATCAAAACCATAACACAAGGTGGCGATAGATGAAATTCTAGAGAGAAAGTTAGAGGTTTAGGGAACTTAGAGAGAAAGTGAAAGATATTATTATGAGCTCCAACTCTACCTTGGAGGTAGAGTATTTATAGTCTTACATAAAATGCCACACATCGGTGTGGATCGTGCATACAGGGGTAAGACCAGTCCTTCCTCCACGGTGTTACGTAACTAAATACTACTTAACATAAAGGAACTACGACTACGAGCTTTCTAACGATTACATATACTTGAGGTGACCGACTCTTTAATACCGGAATTTCTAATTCCTATGAGTAAATGCAAGTCCATCTTGAGTAGTCATCTACAATTACCAAGATGTAGCGTTTGCCATTAATTGTCTCGCACGCATCGGGCCATACAAATCCATGTAAAGAAGATGAAGCACATCTTTGTGAGTCAGTGTTCCACCTTTGAAGGAAAGTGAGCACGAGTGCTTTTCCCTTGTTCATGTCGAGGAGAGTGATCTTTAGAATATCGAATCTTGGGAGACCTTCAACAAGTTTGTATCGAGCAAGGTTGGTTATAGTTTGAAAGTTTAAATGTGAGACGACGATTGCCATAGCCAAGATTTTGTAGATGTTGCCTTTGAAAGTAGCGGATGGGAGATGAAGCAATCATGTCTTGCATTAAGATTGTGTAAAGACTTGAATTACGGTGCCGGACATAAGATCGCTTCGTTGTAGATCACGAATGAAATAACTTTTCTCCCGAGCAACTTCCAAATCTCCATCACGAATTGACCAACGAGAAGATTATGACCGAGACCTTCCACATAATAAACCACGCTAATTTCGATGTTGCCATTGATGTAATCTCCGTAGCCCATGATACCGCCAAGTGATCATTCCGAATCGACAAAGTGACAATGAACTTTGCAATAAAGTTTGATAACGTTTGAGATTGCTGTCATGTGTCGAAACATCCGCTATCAATAATCCAAAGGATGATCAGATCACCAGACATTACACGCATTTGACACGGATGGAATAGGAGTAGATGTGGAACCCGATGAGTTAGAGGTTCCGATGCGATCACAATTAAACACACATGTTTATGATTTTAGGTATCCATGTAAAGCCAAGTGTATTATGTAACCATTTCTGCCATCTCCAACTAGTCTTAGCTTTAGTCTTAGTGAATGCACTAGGTGAGACTACAGTCCTAGGAGGTGATAATGGAGCTATAGGAACATCAATGCATCTCTTAGAATCTAAAGAGGGCGATTTACCAAGAACAGACTTAGAAGCTTTAGTGGGCCTAGAGGTATTCCGTTTCTTAGGATTCCGTAAATGAGACAAGATAGTTTTAGCAACACATTTATCGTGACAATCAGAAATCATACTTTTACGACAAATACCACAAGAGGCTTCAAACTTAACATCAAAAGTACTTAAAGGTTCAGCATTCGTTACATCACTTTTTCCATTACATTTGTTAGACGCAACATCTAAAGTGGGTGCAACTTGAGTTTTATTCTAAGTCCTAAGGTGTTCTTGTAATACCTGGAATTTCTAAAGTTCACAAAAGACCAAAATACCCCTACAATCAAAAGTATGAATAACTAATTTAAAGAATACCAAATAAGCTATGTAAATTCAGAAAATTATTAAGAAATATCACACATGATCTAAATAAATATTAAACACTTTTTAAAAGGTAATTTTTATAGTTTATAACTTTATAAAATTCGTTTTGTGTTTTTATATAAAGCCGAATATATTTATTTAGATTTATAAAAGAATTTAATTAATAAAAGCCCAATATAAATTTATAAAATTAAGAACCCATTTATTTTAATTCCAATACATTATAAAGCCCACAAGAAAAATGGTAAATCCTATATAAACCCATTATACGGTTCATATTAATCCCTAATAATCGATTAAACCTAAACCGACTCCCAAAACCCTCCAAAATTCGACATCTGATTTCCAGGGCTTAAAGCCATTTTTCTTGGACAAGTTTGAAGGTAAAAAAGGTGTTAAAAATATAGTTCAAGGCTCTAAGGTGCTGTTTCAATCGTGGTAAGTTTTTGGGTCAGTTAGGGTTTCGGCGAGTGGTAGTTTTTGTGTTCTCTTGTTCTAACGACCAATGCTCATCAAGGGTATGTTCCTAATATTATTCTAAGTCCTATAAGTCATATGGAACACGTAAAAATTAGCCATGCATGTTAAATAAGTCGTATGGAATTATTTGGAATTAAAACCCTAAAAGCGTATAAAATAACGAATGAGCGTATAACAATTTTTGGGACCATGATATTAATTTTCTAAGGACTCTTATATGATATACGACCTATATAAAATACATGTTCATGAATTCGAAGCTTGTGTGATTTGTTTGGGGTTTTATTATTAGATCGTGTATAAATAAGGAAAGGATTTAGAAAGGGATGATTAGGGTTTATATAAATTAGGGTTTGCTTGTTATGATTAAGGGTCATTAATACAGTAGTAATGATGAATTAATGATGGGTTACATCTAGGTTTAGGGCTTGTACTTGAATTATGCATTATTCGGTTCTACATAAAAGGTTTGGGTTGGTTTTGTAAATTATGAAACTTAAAGGTTATTTTTGTGAACAAGAAATAAAGGTACAAAACGATAAAAATAAGTATGGGGTTAAACGTGTAATTTTGGATATTGAGAGGGCCATTCAATTGTATTTAACTTAAAGGGGTATGTTTTGTAAATTCTAAAACCTTTGGACTAAAAGTGTAAAATCTGATAATATAAGGTTAGGTCATATACTTAAAGATGTTAAGGGTGTAATATGTAATTCGGAGTAATTATGGGTCGACATGTGTAAATAAATTACGTAAGGACATGCATGAGTTTTGAGGTAACTTCGGTTTGTTTTCATATACGTTCTAGGTCAAAGTAGAAATCATTAAAAGAAGTAACATGTGAATTAAATGCGTAATAAATGATATTAAAAGTACGGGAAACCCTAGAACTTAAATAGGAAGTTGATTAGGGTTAAAAGCTAAGTGTGCAAATTCGTTATTTCATGTGAGAAATGGTAAGTCTTGGAGTCATTAATAACCATTGATTAAGAGTAAATGAGCTAGTACTAAGTGTGTCGTGAACATGCGTGAGTTATAATGAATAAAGTATTGCATGCATGGTCTCATTAAGGTTTGCATTCGAACAAGGTTTGCATTCGAATCATGTACGTTATAAAAGATTATGTAAACTATTTTGAAAGAGAGTCTTAAGATCCGTTATTGACATTTGTAAACCCTATACTTTGAAAGATGATCATATAAGTCCTCAAAATAAGATAATTATCATATTAAACCCTTAAGTTTACTATTTATCATTTGTAACCCATAAGTTTGGCTAATTAATGATCAATACTCTAAAATGTTGGAATTCCGTCCGTCACTAAAAATGAGTATATTCTGACAACTCTAAAAGTATTAATGAGATTAATCCGTTATACTAATAAGTATTAAATAAATCATAATCCGTGTAGATTCGTTGGAGGAGACGCGACGTTACATCTTCGTATTCGTTCATTCGCTGCTTTTCTCTCATTTGCTTTAAGGTACGGATATTCTGTCTTACTTTAAGACACTTGTGTTATCGTACAGATATTCTGACCTTTTGGGTAAAGGTCCCTCATGTTTTCCTTCTTTGTCATTTCTCTTATGTTTATTAGGATTCCCAATGCCATTGCTATGAACCCTTTTCTGAATGTTTGATTTGTTACTTATCTGAACTTGTGTTCTAGTGAACTATGAAATATCTGATGTGAACTTATGTTAGGAAGATTTTGATATGCAATTGTTGAACTTTGCTATGGTTAATTATGAACTTCTGGTTATGAACTCGCTTATGAACATATGATATGAACCTTATGATATGAACTATCCGATATGATTACTGACCTTGAGTTTGACTATGATCCGCACTATATCTCGAAAATCTGCTTGACTAAGGTCGCTTGTTAACCGAACCAAATATTTAACTAGTCATAGGGTTCCATGTTCGTATCGATTGATGCACCTCGAAATGACTCTAGGCGTTAGAGTGATGTTCGCCACGCTCGGATGGTGAAGCATATTTTTGAATATGTAGGAAGGGCGATGGATGCATCCTAGATCCGATCATTATCCGATATGTTATCCGTGAATGATGTCGTGTAATACGTGTCTTCACAAAACTGAGCTAGCTACTCCATATATTTTCCGAGGTTACCTTTTGAAGAAGAAAGATATTTCTGATATGATATGTTAGTGAATGTGCTTATGATGTATTTGTTTAAGTGATTATTAGTTGCCATGCTAGGATAGGATTAATACGTTAAAACCTGATTCGTATATTTGATATTATGATTTGTTATTGTTACGTGAATGCGATGATCGGTGAGATGCATGTGTTAGTGTACAATTGAGTGTTTTGGAGGTTAATTATCTGTCTGCATAAGTGACCTGCCATGTTAAAACTTTGCTAAGGTTAGGATTTGATCTGAGAACTGGTTTAGTTATTATGTCTGCCATGACTTGTCTGCTAGTTTCGCTGCTACAATATTGCATTAAGTGTATTAAATGTTGATTACTTGATTTGTATGAATGCCATGTTTATTTTCTAGGACTGTTTCCGTTAGTTGTGAGACTCTCCGTTTGACTTATACGTAATCTGTTATTTGATATGTTATGTGTTTGGCTGTTTTGATGTGTTTGGGTTTGTGTCATTAATGTGCTATATGATGTCTAAACTGTTATGTGGTTGTTTGATTAGATATTTGTGCTTCCGAGAATCCTAAAAGATCCTTCGTCATTATTTCATTTTGATTTTTGTTATTCGATATTTGTTTTGTTTAGCTTTGTTTCGCTATATCTGCTCACTGGCTTTGTAAGCTCAACAAGACTTTTCTTTTCCTCAAGGCAGAATTAAGCATTCAAGATGAGCTTATGGGATAGGCGATCCGGGTTGAGAGTAGAGTGAGAGCAAGACTTTACCATAGAGATCTTAGATTTATTTTGGAAGATTAGTTATTTATGTTTCTTGTTGGATATTTTGTAAAGGTTTCGCTATTGTATAGTTATTAAAGTTCGATATGAAATCAGACAGATATCTTTACCCTTGTCGGTCTGGGTGTTACAGTTCTTCTACTTCAAGATTCTTTATTGTTCTTTTCTTCGTTGCAAATTCCTATTCTTCCTTGTATTGCTCCTAGGTCGTGAGTGCGTGCGTTGGGAAAGAGCAACTACTCCTGTTTCAGAGAGGGAAGCACATTAGTTTCTTGTGGTTTGTCATTATGCATTCTAGTGTCACTTTTTCGAAGTGTTACAGGTGCAAGTACCTTAGGGTTACTAAGCTTAACTTGTTCATACTTTCCTAACTTTTCTTTTAACTCAATGATAATGTACAACAAATCTTGATTTTCAGAACGAAGATTTCCATAAACATTTATGACTTCTTTAGTGTGTGCAAGATAATGATCAAGTTCGTTTGATGCTTCATCACGAGTCTGTTTGAGTAAATCAAATATGACACCATATTCCTTTTTAACTTTTCCAATTTCTTGTTCATATTTGAGATTTGACATTTCAAAGACGCGTTTTGATCATCCAGTTGCTCAAGTTTTGGATTAAAATTTTTGGAATGCAACTGGTTGATTTTGTTTTGCAAAGCAAGTTCACGATTTTGACAAGCTTTTTGACACCATTGAAGACGACGTTTTGCATTTGAAAGCTCATTTAATAATCGTTCATTTTCAACTTTTAAAGACTTGATTTGTGACATAGTATCAGTATTCTCAACAATTTCAACAGAATCAACAAAATCAGCAGAGATATAATCAAATGCATATGCAAAAGACTGTAATAACACCACATTATGGATATCAGCACAGATAACATCTTCCAAGAGTCGATCAACATCTTTTCGTAACATTTTCTTTTTACATTTTGTATTTGAAATAGATGTTTCTGTTTTCTCAAAAACTATTTTCATCAGTCCAAGTTCCTTACGAAATTCCCTTTCCCAATATAATGCACAATTATTCAAATTTTGAACATGGGGTAAAATTCTTTTCTGAAGAATATTTCTTTGTTCTCGCGCCTGAGGCGATTGAAAATGTTCAAATTTTATTTCAAGATGAAATTCAATCTCACGTTCTAAAATTTTGATGTCTGATAAGAAAGTGTCAAAATATCTAAGAATTTGACGAATTTCGGGTATTATTTTTACTTCACTGAGTGAAGGTAAAGGACCAATAATTTGTGCAAAATTGGGTTGGGAACCACCATTAGAAGACTCAGACATAGGTGTGATAACCCATGGGGTGTTAGAAGTATCCTTTTGTTCGAAAATAGTGATGGCTTTTGAATAGTTAAATGGTTTGTTGTAAACGACGTTTTCCAATTTTGATCGACTCTCGTCTTCTGCATCTAATTCCTCTTGACGATTATATTCAACAACACTCATAATGGAATCATTAATTCTATATTCTGCACTGGAAACTTCAGGATTTGGTTTGAATGTTTTGTTTGAAAACTTTGTTTTGTAATCAGTAAGATTCGGTCCATATCCATTTGGATTTCGTTTAAGAGTAAACTTTTGAATAGTTGTGATTGACTCACCATGTTTATAAACAATATGTTGAAACTATTTAAGTTTATTTTGTAAGTCGAAAATTTCTTCAAGATATTCATCTATTCATTTCGTGGAATGCTTTTTGTACTCGGAGAAATGTTTTTGACAAGTTAACAACTCAGACTTGGCTTTTTGAGTTTCCAAAGTAAGAGCGTTAAGTTGTTTTTTATGATCATATTTCAGTTGTTCTATTTGAGACAACAAAGCATTCTTGGATGCGACTAGATCACGTATATGTTGTTCTAATGATTTTTCATTTTGGTAAGATTTAGCAAAAGCGACTTCAAAACCTTGTTCACATTTTTCTTGATTTTTAAAAACGTTGAGTTGCCTTTTTAAGCATTCAATATCCCTGGTTAGCAGTGCATTTTTATCATTCAATTGCTGATTGAGGTTACGACATGTTTCCATTTGAGATTTTTGGTCGTTAAGTAAGGTCATGAGCTCAGACAGAAGTTTAGCTTGTTCAACATGAGTCTCAACATGATCATTAGTCAGATCCTCAAATATAACCACAGAGTCAACTTGATTATCAATGGTAACCACAAGGTCATCTTGATCGTCAAATATAACTACGGATCTATTTGATTATCATCGGAATGAGATGTAGACGGCTCATGTTGAACACTCGATCCGTCGGATACGTATGTAGGCGGAGATATCATATCGAATGAATATGGTTTGATCCGTACCTACGGCAGCCGTCGCTGTCATACACCGGCCTGTGTCACTCATGTGGAGTTCGTGTATGTTTGCCATCAACATAATCGCCTGATTAGCACCGCAAGTTCTCCATATCATCATCGAATCGATCTCGCTATGAAGCTCTGTTCCTTGTTGGTAAGAGTTCCACCACTTCATCCTTAAGAGCCAAGAGTAAAGCCTCTTTGTGATAAGCGCCGCTCTTGTCCTCGGCTTTGGGCATGCATTAGCCGGATGACCCTTCTCATTGCAGTTATAACAACGCAGACCATTAATCCTATTCTGTGCATTACCATGATCAACCACTTGAGCCCTATGTTGTTGTGGGGCACCCATGTTATTCCTTCCCATCGGATTAAACCCTTGACCACCGCCCATCTGACGAATATTACCACGATTCTGAACTTCAACACGTCCATTGTTAACAACAGCCTGATTCCTTGTGTTTGATGAGGTACGAATGCGATTGTTGGATTTGTTTGTGTAGCGGCCGAAGGATTTAGCAATCATGACAAACCCTTGTTGCAATGCATCGAAGGCATCTGAATCCTCATTAGATTCATTGTAGAGTGCTTGATCATTGTTGTTGTTGTACGGAACCAATTGAGTTTCTTGAGATTGGTGCTATGACGGATCATAAGGTGTTATCGTAGCAGATGGTTGAGAAGCGGGTTGTGGAGGATTTGTGAAGACAGTTTGTAATGTCGGGAATTGAGGATAACAAGCTTGAGCCCACAAAGCTAAATGTTGATTGTCTGGAAGTGAAGGTGAAACAGTTTGTCCATGGATAACCCTTTCTTTGTCAACTTCTTTTTAATGGGGCTTCAAATAGTCGTACAACAATCCGTATGTAGCATGATGAAGATTCTTAGCTTGACGGATGAAGATGACATACTTTTCCCAATCAGGACCAAGACTACTCAGGAACTTAGTGTTGACTGCAATTCTTGGCATAATAATATTATGTTTGTCCAAGTCATTGATGATATCTCGAAAATCGATGATGATATGATTCTAATGTCTCCTGTGTTCAATCATGAAGTGTTCATAAGCCGTAGATTTTGGATTCCATGTCTTCTTGATTGAGTTATGTGCCTTCCATGAGAAGATGAATATGCTCCCACATTGCTTTAGCGCCTTTTTGAGCATCAACACTTCAAGGATCGGATTGGGTAATCCCAAAGGATGTATTGCATTGCTAGCTCATCGACTTCAAAATGTATAAGTTCATCAAGAGTGAAGTCAAGAAGACGTGCAATGTTGGTGACATCACCTCTAGGTGGAGTAGCATTTGGATCTCCGTGTAACAACAAGAGGCATCCAAACGGACCTTCTAGGATGACCTTCTTTAAAAACTTTCCATGTGGCTTCTTTAGATCACAAAACCTAAAGAACCTAATCACCCATTGATCGTAGTTTTGGGAGTGAGCATTGAGGTCTATCAATGATCCACCATGAATGGATTGTTGGCTACTTAAAGCTTCACACATCTTTGCAAACCAAGACGGTTCCTTCATAGTATTCTTGGATGGATGTTGATTGTTAAAGTTTATGTAAGGTTGTACTTGAAGATTAGGTGGTGGTTGAATCATTTGTGGTTGTATTGCTCCATAAGGAAAATGTTGTTGTTGAAATTGTTGTTGATAAATCTGTTGTTGTAGATTGAATTGTTGTTGTTGTTGACTGAGTTGTTGTTGTTGAGGATACACATGAGGAAAGTAGTTAGAGTATGGTGGTTGAGACATCTTGAAACTTGTGTTGTAAAATGGAATTTTTTAGTCGAATGAAACTTTGTTGATGAAGAGTCCTTAGGCGTAGAAACCAATTTTAGGCAAAGAAACCTTAGGCGTAAAAACACCAAACTTACGCGTAAAATAAAAGTTTACGCGTAGGATTAGCTTACGCGTAAGAATTGAGAAACACTAAGGTTAGGCGTAAACTGAAAGTTAGACGTAGAATGCTTATGCGTAAGATTATCTTATGCGTAATACAAGGCTTAGGCGTAAGAAAATTCTTAGGCGTAAAGAGTTCTACGCGTAAGTTTTAGCTTATGCGTAAAATTAGGGTTTTGCCCAAAAATCCTTTACACTTATTCCAAAGGTAAAAGGTATCCATTCAAAGTGTTTTCGTGCTTATCCAAGCAAGAAAACACCGAGTAAACCAAGAACATCAAGATCAAACCTTGAAGAACTTACGCAGAAACTTAGGGTTTACGTATGCGTAAAAATTAACCAAAACTAATTTGCAGCCCAAAGTGTTTCTAAACCAGATTTTTGTGATGAAACAGCTTCAATATCATCAAAATAAGACAAATGTGTGAAACTTGATGATCCAAAACTTTAATACACCTTACGCGTAGAACAGACCACACGTATGAAACCAAGCTTAAACACGAGGAAATACACGTAAAGTTTGAAACTTTTTGCCAAAAACTTAAACTTTATCACCAAATAACCTTTAAAGTACAAGAATCTTGAATTTTAAAGTGAAAAAATCAAAGCTTTTGTATGAAAGTTTTAAACCGAGAGTTACGCAAACACAAAAACCTTCAAAAACAAAATCGTTTCACCCAACTATTAGGCGATTGATACCACTGTTAGGTCACTATGTTTGTAACACAAGCATCAATATAAGAAAGAGATAAGAGAGTGATCGGTTGAACAAGACACAAACATACGCGTATGAAATATAGAAGAGTTATGCGCAGAGTGAATGTATGAAATGAACAACCAACCATCTAAGGATGGTTTACATGAGGTATTTATAGGAGGGAACTAAGGCAACACACCAAATTCACATCCTTTCCTTATTGGGCTTGGCATAGGCTCATGGGCTTTCTACATGAGCCTAGCCTTGATTACTAACATAAAAGCCATAATTAAGCTAACTATTACATATTAATTACTAACACTTGAATTCTAGTTTAGGAGTGATTCCAACAGGTACACATGTGGGACTCATCTATGTCGAGGGTCTGCACATGAGAAAGCGAGAGAGGAATCTGATTGGTTCATTCACACGAGTTACTGTTCCTGCTGGTCTCATGGGTCCCCCATATTTTATTCCTACTAGTAACGTACATTACGCTTTTGTTCTTGTTGATATAGTGTTTGATCCCATAGCTTGATAGTGGGGTCAATATTATTATTTGGGTCAGTGGTAGGAATTAATTGGTCTGACAACAATCATGGAATTCATTGGTCAAGTTGTTGTATATTTGTTTTAATTGGTCAATGGATAATGATTGGAGTACAGTGGGTTCCTTATTTATTTGTGCTACTGATAAAATTTTTCTGTTGTGATCATACGAGAGTATTGTTACCAGTTTTGGTTCCTGCTGATCAATTTCTACTGATCGGTTTCTGCTGGTAGTATCGGTTGCTGCTGATCGGTTGCTACTGATATTGGTTAGTTCCTGCTGATCGGTTGCTGCTGGTTGTTTTGGAGTTCCTACTGGTTGATCAGGTGCATGTCTTATCATATCTCAAAGTGCGTGATGAACACTTTTGAGGTAACTTGTTCGTACTTTAATGGTGTGACAAAGACTTGATAAATCTAGCAAATGGGTGAGATCTTCAGAAATGTACTTAATGCGCATATTTTCTAACACTTTAAGGAGTTACGTTGTTGTGCTCAGTGTTAGTGAAGGGGTGTGATCTATAGATTGAAGGTGCTTAATGCTCACATTTGCTAGTATCTCATCTGAGTTTGGAGTCATGTGGATAGTACAAGATATAAGACGCATACTTTGGTGTTTCTACTGGTTCTCCATTCGTACTGGTAGACTATCTTGATGCTGCTGTTGATTTATCTTCTATGATGTTACGCTTTATTTCTTTTGTTTAGTTGATAAAAAAAGTTAAAAAAAAAGATGGTTAGTATATTTTAAGGGGAATCTTATTACTTACCATCTACATGCATCACTTGAGGGGAAGCGTCTACGAGTTGTATAAGACCCTTATTAGAAAAAGGGGAAGAAGATTTCTGATGTGCAGCTTATTATTTGTGATGACATGTTTTAGTATTGTTTCTTCATACAGGTTGTTTTGTAATATCAAGAAACTGGAACTTAACCTAGTCAAATTCCAGTTTAGGAGAAGATTGTTGGGAATTGCATATTACAAAACCATGAGCCAGAATGAAGAAAGAAGAAACAATGAGGGTTTTATATGTAATATTAGGTAGATTTGTTAGTGAGCTACAATTAGGGTTTTATGTATCCTCCCTCTACTATATAAAGAGGGAGCATCTAGTAATATGGGGATCCCTTTTCCATTATCCTTTCATTTCATTTCATAGTAGACATCTCCAATGAGAGTCTAAGAAAATGCATAGAGCGTCTAGTAGTTGTAGTTGTAGTAGTTTTTATATTATATTCAATAAAGAAAACCTTATTAGTGATATTATTGTGTCAATTCTATTCCGCTGTTTCATTCAATCAATCAATGTTACTCATACCCTAGTTGAGTCCGGATCTGGGTTTCAACAGAAACCATAGACGTGAAATACTTCATGAGCTTTTAAAATACTTAATCGTATTTTAGAAAAGCAAGTTGACGTAACTTTGGATTCTTCTTTGGATGTTGACTTTATTTTTCAACGGATAGAATGAAGTCATTGGAAGAATCCTAGCATGAAGATTTCTATTAGAATGATTTATCAATATCCAACATTGGTTAAAAGTAAAGAAAAAGTTGTAAACATCATTTTTGTTTTAAGAAATTTCCTTCTTTGTATTTTTCAAACATACACGGCTCGTATCAAGTTTTTAAAGTACAATATACTATAAGAAACTTGGTAACGAAGCTCTGATATCAATTGTGGAAAACTAGAAGGGGGGGGTTGAATAGTTTTGCCGATTAAAACTTTGTTTTAAAGTATTTAGATCGGCTTATGTCAATATATTTAAATCGTGTATTGGATATTGATAAAGAGTATTTATAGTGGTTCGGCTACGAGGACACCTTCCTTGCCCTATTCCACTCCCCGAATACCCCACTCGAGAGTTTCTAAGCACTACACAACACAAGCTCCTTATTGTGGTGAAGAAGCCTTCACAACGTCTCCTACTCTTTATCCGATACAAGGCTAGACACCGAGTTCTTCAACGAGGTAGAACCAAACCTATCAAAGCGTCACCTACAATTTATCTAGTACAAGGCTAGATACCGAATTCTATTACAAAGGAGGAACTACTACCCAACACTACACTACAACACAACTACCCAAAGGAGACACACTCCTTTTTACAAAACTAGAAAGGATATCAACATCCTTTAACCCAAACTACACAACTTGTACTTTGACGCACCATATCGATTGTACACCTTCGGCACCATTCACTAATGCCTTCAACAAGACACTTCGGCATCATTTACTAATGCCTTCAACACGAAACTTCGGCACCATTCACTAATGCCTCGAACACGACACTTTAAGAAGCGGAGGAAAGAACTATCAAAGATGCACTTGCTGGTCTCGATGATGATGAAACTTAGCAACTTATGACCTTGAGTCAGCATCGCTTCAATAGGTGGTGATCTCGCCTTTAAGAGAACCTAGAGAATCAAACAAACATAAAACGGCATAGAATGATCCTTTGGATTTGTGGTTAGTGAGGTTAGAATACTGAGAGAAAGTATATCTAAGAGTGGCGGTGAGCAAGAGAGAAATGGCTCACTATTTATAGACAAAACATGTCTATTGTCCCATTTGCTCGCGAATCCCCGAGGGATTTCGCTAGTGCAAACTCGGACGGCTATCGGGTCGCTTTAGTCCGTATTTTAGGTTGCAAACCGGGTTATGGGTTATGGACCATGAGTCATGGGTATTGGATCATGGATACCCAATAAGATGCAATGTACCTAGTCATTGAGTTATGGATCTTGGGTCATGGGTCATGGACTTTGGGTCATGGATCTAGGATAATATCCAACATGACTTCATGCATGATGTCATGCAATGGGTCATGGTTTATGGATCATGCTCTATGGGTATGGGTTATTGACTTTGGTTTTTACCCAACAAGATTCATTGTACCTAGTCAATGGATCAAGGGTCATGGGTTATGGACTTTGGTTTTTACCCATTACTTACCCACTACAACATATACAAAGTACATAAATATTTCTATAAAATGTAAACACTAATACTTGTTACACATATACATTTTTAAAAGATGTAAACAATATTACTTGTTAGTATTTTATAAAATGTCTTTGGTTTTATATAACTAAACATGTTTTGATAGTTTTTATATGTTTAGTAAAAGTATGTTAGTAAACTATTGGCTCAAAGCTTTTACGTATTTTATTTATTTCGTTAAAATGATTTTATGTTTGTTATCGACAAAACTGTTAATACAAATAAGCCGTAAAAACGTTTATTTATATTTTACGATCTTCAAATGTTTTGTCGATAAAAAACGTAAAATCATTTTACCGAAACAAATAAAATACGTAAATGGTTTGAGCCAATAGTTTACTAACACACTTACATTTTCATATAAAACACTAAACAAATAATATTGTTTACATCTTATATAATTACATATGTATAACAACTAGTTTTTACATAATGTGGAAATGTATATATTGTAATGGGTAATGTAGTTACATATGTATAACATCTAGATACATTGAATAAAGTTGGGTAAAACCCAAAGTCCATGACCCATACCCATGGAGCCTGATCCATAACCCATGACCCATTGCATGACATCATGCATGAAGTCATACTAGGTACTATCCATGGACCATGACCCATGATCCATGTACAATGTCTAGATACATTGCATCTTGTATAACCCATGGTTCATAACCCATAACCCATGACCCAGTTTGCAACCTAAAATCCGGACTTATGCTGACCCACCGCCTCGATCCCTTGATTAGACTAGCCGATCCTCCGAGGAGGATCCGTGGGAACCGGGAACAGAAAGAAATTTTCCTATAAATAGTGAGCCATTTCTTTCTTGCATCTCATCCCTTTACACATACTCTCTCTTAGTATTGTAAACTTTCAACCTCGCATCCAAAGGATCTTTCTATGTAGTTTTGTGTTTGTGTGATTCTCTAAGTTCCTCTTAAAGGCGAGATCACCACCTCTGAAGTCAAGCAAGCTCAAGTCCATGGGTTTCAAGCTTTTCATCATCAAGACCACCGGGTTATCTTGTTGATAGTTTTTCCTCCTCCTTAGAAGTGTTGTGTTGAAGGCATAGGTGAAAGATGTCGAACGGGTCAAGTTGTAGGCATTAGTGAAAGGTTCCAAAGGTCCGTATCGGAGGCATTAGTGAAATGTGCCAAAGGTCTGTGTCGAAGGCATTAGTGAAAGGTGCCAAAGGCTCAAGACAAAGGCATTAGTGAAAGGTGACAAGGGGTCGTGTCAAAGGCATTAGCGAAAGGTTCCTAGGGTGTACATTCGATATGGTGCATCGATGTACAAGATAGATTAGTTTGGGTCAAAGGATAGTGATATCCTTATGATGTTGTTATAAGGAGTGTGTCTCCTTTGGGATAGGTGTTGTGTAGTGTTGGGTAGTAGTTCCTCCCTGCAATAGAACTCGGATTCAGCCTTGTACCGTATAAAGTGTAGGCGACGCCAGGATAGGTTTGGTTCTACCTGTGGAAGAACCCGGTGTCAAGCCTTGTACCGGATAAAGAGTAGGCGACGCCAGAAGGCTTCTCCGCCACAAGGAGCTTGTGTTTTGTAGTGCTTATGAACTCTCGAGTAGGTGACTCGGGGAGTGGAGTAGGGTAAGGAAGATGTCCTTGTAGCCGAACCACTATAAATACTCGCGTTGTGGTTTTGTGTTTCTTACTTTTTAACTTTGCATTACCTATTTATATGATTATCTATCATCATCCAACACACACTTTTAATAGATTGACAAAAGTTGATCTAAATAGTTTAAAACAAAGTTTTAATCGGTAAAGCTATTCAACCCCCCTTCTAGTTTTCCACAATAACATTAGAAGATCGTAAAATATAAATAAACGTTTTTATGGTTTATTTGTATTAACACTTTTGTTGGCATTGATGCCCTTTCAAGTACTTACATTTAGATTTCTATCCAGAAAGAATTGTGGCCATTGACCTATCTTACAACAATATAAAACATTTTTGGACCGCATCAAAGGTATTTTCTTGTTCATACGCTTTTTCCGATCGACACTTTATGAGTCAATAACTCATCTTCTTTCCACATGTCGTTGTTTTAGGTTGAAAGTAATGAAGCTAAGGTACTTGTAATCTTACCGTCACACCCCAAATTACTGCTTTTGCAACGGAATGGAATTCTGGGGTCGATCATCATAGCATCACGCTTATAGTTATATTGAACGACCTAAAGTGTCATTTGGAAAATACATCGTTTGATATAATAAAACATTCAGAGTTTACAAAAGATAGGTCCCAAAAGGTATTCAACATTTGCGGAAACAAGTTTGTTACAATCCAAACGATGTTTTAAAGTGCATAAAATCCATGTGAGACGCGTCGTCACCGCGACTCTATGATAAGTCCACATGCATGCCATGAAGTATATGCCTTAGATACCTGAAAATACATTGCTAAAGTGTCAACACAAAGGTTGAGTGAGTTCATAGAGTTTATGAAAATGTTTTATACGACTACCACAAGTATAGGCCATGTATGATGATATGTCACATAAAATGTTACAATTGCTATAAGCACATGACAATCAAGCTAGACTGTTCTCGATGTTCACCCCAATGAGAGTGTTTTGCCAAACAACTCAAATAATGATATTAAATGAAATGCATCCGCTTGACCAATTGGGACCACCAACCCCGGATGGAGGAGTCACCCTCAATAGATCTATTCACTCACCCTCGCTTCTTCCAGAATTAACGGTTCATGATTATGAAATGGGGACATTAAATTGGTAATGAGGTAACTTAAGCAATGTAATGAATTTGATATACCAGTTATCGTAATAAAAATGATGTGCAATGTATTCTCCCCCGTAGGTTTGGAAATAAGTATAAACATCTACAACGGGGCTATGAAAACTCACTTGGTAAAATGATGCGATGGCAAAAGTGAGTACACTGAAATGAAGCGCAAATCTCTAACCGTGACCTATTATGAATGATATGATCTATAATAAGTTATGATGTTATGTTATGCATGCAACTCGTATGATATCTATACCACTTGTGAATTTTTGAAAATAAAGTTTATCGTCGAAAAATAGGTTTATAACGTATTGTCAAGTTATAAATTACTTTACAAGTATTTATGTTGAAATGATATCCTACGATAGTCATTTAGTGATTTATTATGAAATTATAGCTGTCAGAAACAATATAATTTGACAATTCATGAAAGTGACTAAATGGCCTCAAAAGCTAGTCGTAAAATAGTGAATATCGAGTGTTAGGAAACAAACTCAATGGTTTTGGAAAGCTTGTAGCATTATCTCAAATTCTTAGCTATTAAATTTTTATCATAGAGGTCTCGATCATGGAGAAAACATAGGTAAAGTAGGGTACTTGTACCAAAAATATTGTTTAAGGGTAGTTTTCGCAAAGTTTGAGTGACCGATTTTATTCGTTATAACCCCGCTTGACGAACGGTTGAACATTTTGGAAAATAGGCTAGGTGAACTTACTTTTACTAGAAGACATCGCTTTTCTAAAAAGTATTCTAGCGATGTTAAAAACGTCTCTCAACATGGTCTCTCGCGACAATAATTTTTGTCTAATAGGAAAAATATATAAGTGTTGTATACTTGTATAAAAAGTTACGATAACATTGTTTAAAATGTGAATAAATTAGTCATTATAAGTCCGTTTTCTACGTTTTGTTGGTGGTGTGGTTCCCAGAACAGGGTTAGATAATCAACTTCAGCAGAAATGTTCAACTGTTCAGCAGTAACAAATACCACTAGGTGGTTACCGGATATCACTCGAATCGTGTGATCACTTTCCAAAGTAAACTATTCGACCCTAATGCCTTGGGTTACACGAATATCTACTTGGGATAAGACCAAATGCAGTTATGGAATTAGGCACAATTCTATAACCCTTTCGCTAATAAGTGTTTAGTGTTAACTGTGTATCATTCATGCATAAACAGATCTCCTATTTATAGGAGGTTACACTTGAGCTATTCCAATGGAATTATGAGTATTAATCGGCCCATTAATAGCCTCATAATTATCCTCATTATAGCCGTTAGTGGTTATATGACCAATTAAACGTGGTCATAATGCGCTTGTAATCGCCATTTATCAAGACTTACATCAAGATTTCATAGTGCTATCATGGATACATCGCTTGATGAAACACACCGCTTAGTGGAAACACTTCTGGAAACCACAAGCAAGATTTCCATAAACAAGATTTTCCACAAGCAAGATTTCTACTAGCACTACCAATACAAACCACTATTAGAGTCGGGTGTTCATGGACCTTATGGGTGTACACTGCACCTCCTAACCCATTACAAGGTGTGAACTAATCCTAAGTGCACTAAATTTTCCAACAATCCTCCCAAATTTAGTTTACTTCCTTTGCATGAAAAATAAACATCAAGCAAAACATGTGCATAAACGAAAATGTCCCGAGGATTGAATTTCCATCTTAGTAAATTACACGCTCAAATATTTGAGAATCGGGTGTTCTAAGAATTGAACCCTTCAACCCATTTGAATACCAAGATAAAATACACACAAGTTTTCAAACACTAACGACCCCGACACTATACAAGCCATGTGTCCATATCCAAATTCATAAATGTTGTAAAAGCTAAAGTCCAAAAGCTTCAAGCGGCAAAACTTCAACATTTACATAGGTGGTTCCTCTTCATTCATGCTCCCCGCCAAGCACTTTTTCAAAGATAAGTTAACCATTAAGAAGTGAAGACTTCATCCTCCTTTCAAGAGGTTCCGAGCACAACCTTGGGATGTATATAAACCACATGCTCCATCCACCGAATGTTCGCTTTCCACATTGAACTCAGCCCCAAGTTTCCTTATGAGGAGTTGGGTGTCCTAGCATTCAATGACTAAGTTGGACTTAAACCCATCCCTTTAGCGTAATTTTATAACCAAGTCTCTAGCCGCACCTTCGTCAAGTGATCGCCTAAGTTCTCGCTGAGATATAACAAACTCTATAGATACCACCCCATTCATGATAAGCTCACGAATCATGCTATGCCCGACACCTAAGTGTCTAGACTTACCATTGTACATCCGGCCATAAGCCCCAGCCAATGAAGTCGCACTATCACAACCGGATAGAAATAGGTGCTATAGGTTTAGCCACAATGGAATCTCAAGAAGCAAGTTTTTCAACCATTCACTTCTTTACCAAAGAAATGCTAAAGCCACAAATTCGATTCCATTGTTGAACTGGTGATGCAAGTTTGCTTCTTGGATGCCCAAGAAATTGCACCTCCACCAAGTTGGAATACCCACCATCGGTAGACGAATTGTCTTCGATGTTATCGATCCAACTTGCGCGGTGTAACCTTCCAACATCGATGGGTAACCAAGATATGAGAGACTATAATCCATAGTTCTCTTCAAATACTTGATAGACTTTGAACCGCTTGCCGTTGATGAGCACTAGGGTTACTAGTATACCGCTCAATTTTCCCACCGCAAAACCAATATCGTGTCTTGTACAAGTCATGGCATACATCAGCAACCAATTACCCTAGAATACTCAAGTTGAGATACGACCTTGCCATGATTAGGCATCGCCTTCTCAAGTATCCATAGGTGTACTCACCGAGTACAATCAAAGTAATTGAATTTCCTCAAGACCTTCTCAATATAATGAGACCGAGATAGAAATTTTTTACTTTCATGTTCAATCCTTATACCAAGGATAACATCCGCCTCCCATATCCTTCATGGAGAACCTTGATGACAAAATTCCTTTGTCGTCAACTCGATTTTGGTCAAGGCAAAGATCAACATGTCATCAATATAGGCAAATGATGAATCCTTTACCGATTCATCAAATTTGCTATATACACATTTGTCGACTTGGTTAAGAACATAACCACTAGACAAAACCACTTCATCAAATTTTGATGCCATTGCTTAGTGCCTGCTAAGTCCATAAAGAGACTTAATCGCTTTATACACCTTGTTTTCATTGCCGTGCATGATGAAGCCCCGAGGTTGGTTCATATAAACCTCCTCTTCCAATTCACCATTCAAGAAAGTCGTTTTCACATCCATCCGATGAATAATCGATTGTGAATAGATGCCATAGCAATCGCTAGCCTTATGGTAATCGACACGAGCCAGGGGCATAAGTATCAAAATAGTCTATCCCCGACTTTTTTAAAGCCCCGAATAACTAATCTAGCCTTGAACTTTTCAATAGTTCCATCTACCTTCATTTTCCTTTTGAAAATCTATTTTCAACCCGAGGTTTGCAACCGGTGGTAGATCAACCAACACCCAAGTGTTATTGCCCATGATGGAATCCATCTCATCATTGATTGCTTCTTTCCGTAAAGCAATGTCCCGGGACTTCATTGATTCTTCAAATGTTTTGGGGTTATCCTCAACAATGAAGCAATATGAGTATTGGTCTCGAGACCTCATCCTCGGTACCTTCAACTAAGTATAGTTGAAACTCGTGTCCAAATTACTTTGGAGTCTCGACCCTTTTGCTCTTCCCCGAGTACGCCAGTTGTTGAACCACAACTCATCAGGATCACCGATGATTCATCATCGTGACCTCGATACACCAAAGGTCATGAGTTCCATTAGAATCCTCGGACTTGGTCTAGGGACCGATGAGAATCTATTCTCATCCAAGTTTGCATCCCTTGATTCAATTATAGAGTTAATTGAAACATGTTCATTAGGTTCAATAACATAGAACCTAAAAGCCTTGGAATGCTCAAGATATCCAACAAAGATGCGATCAATGCCTCTTTCACCCAAAGTCTTTTGGTTTGGATCGTGGAGTCTTACAATGACCCTACAACCCTGCACCCGAGATAGTTCAGTTGGGTTTCCTTTAGTCCGAGTTCATAAGGGTAACCTTGTTCCTTTTGTTGGGAACCCTATTTAATAAATAGCAAGTCATTAACATAGCTTCACCCGTAACCTTGACTCACCCGAATAGGACAACATGGAATTAACCATCTCCTTCAACACCCTATTTTTCCTTTCGTAAATACCATTTTGTGAGGAGTATAAGGGGCAGTCATTTCATGGATTATTCCAACAGACTAAAAATACAGAGTATTTATGTACTTACCTCCCCTATAAGTCCTTAATATTTTGATCAAAGACCCAAGTTGTAATTCAACTACAGTTTTAAACACTTTGAATTTATCTAATGCTTCATCCTTGGAATGTAACAAATAAACATAACAAAACCTAGAAGCATCATCAATAAATGCCACAAAGTACTTCTTGTTCCCCAAAGAGGGAGTGGCATGCAAATCACACAGATCACTGTGTACAAGCTCCAGGAGTTTAGTCTCACGACTAACACCCTGAAAGGGTTTCTTGGTAATCTTGGTCAACATGCAAGTTTTACACTTTTCAGTGTCCATGTCAAAGGCTGGGATCAATCCATCCTTAGACATATCTTGCAACCTTTTGTAATGAACATGCCCAAGTCTAGCATGCCACAGAGTCACCGTCGGTGGTGGTCACACAAGCTAAATTTACACTATCGGAAATAAATACACTATCGGGAAATATTAAGCCCCGAACATTTGATTACATAAATAACCAAAACCAATAAAAACACCATGCTTAGAAAGCACAAATTTATCGGACTCAATAACTTGTTTATAACCATAATTATTCAAAATACTACTTGAAACCAAGTTCTTCCCGATATCGTGAACATGAATAACATCAAACAAAGTTACAATCTTTCCGAACTAAACCTAAGGTCTACACAACCACGACCATGCACCAAGGCTTTTGACTCATTTCCCATGTGAAGAATAGAACCATCATTTAGTGACTCATAAGTCTTGAACCGCCTTCTATCTTTACACACATGAACTGTTGCACCGAGTCAACCCACCACGCAACATCATCATCCTCGACATAATGAGATTCGATACATATGTAACATAATAAACCAAAAGACTTGTTAACCATATTCGACCTTTCATTGAGTTGCAAGAACCACCACCCCCGAACCATTAGTGCACGATCCATTGGCTTTACCACCAATTTTAACACCTTTGTAGTCCCTTTTAATGTGACCAGTCTTGCCACATTTCCAACAAGTAGGAGTTGCCTTCTTGTTAGGATCTACCCTTGTGTTATCATGATATTTGCACTTGCCTTTGTTGTCATTGTACCTGGTGGAGTTGTTATGCTCCACTATATTGACAATAGATGGTCCAGTAGCATTGCTACTCTTTGGCTTGTCATTATCCTGCACCCTGAGAGAATCCTCAATGCGCAGATGACTGCCCAACTCAACCAGAGTTAGTTCCTCCTTCTTATGTTTCAAGATATGCTTGAAATCTTTCCAAGAAGGAGGAAGTTTATCAATAACACAAGAGACTGAAATAGCCTCATCCATGTGCATATTGTGTTGTGTAAACCTCCCAAGTATTCCAAGAAGTTCATTGTATTGTTCCTATCCGTCTTGAATCACATTTTGTAATTTGTGAAATTACTAACAAGGAACTTCTTACTTGATGCATCCTCACCATATATTTGGCATCCAAGAAATCCTACGCTTCTTGAAAGATTCGTAGTTCGATAAATATCAAACAGAGAATCGACATACCATTCTGAATAAGACCTCTGATATGTAGTCATCATTCTCCCACTTGCTCCTCCTCCGATTTGCTCCACCGTAGTATCATCCCCATCATCGTGAATTGGAGTAGTCGCACATTGACCACACTCATGCTTGACAAAGAAGAAGTGCATCTTCTTCGCCACCTCCTAAAGTTGTTAGGAATTAGAAATTCCATAATGTATTAAAGAGTCGGTCACCTCAAGTATATGTAATCGTTAGAAAGCTCGTAGTCGTAGATTATTTTAAGTTAAGTAGTATTTAGTTAAGTAACACCGTGGAGGACGGACGGTCTTTACCCACCGATGCCCGATCCATGCCTGCTGTGTGGCATTTTATTGTAAGACTATAAATACTCTCTACCTTCCAAGGTAGAGAGTTGGAGCTCATAATAAGATTTTTCTTTCTCTCACTAAAGTTCCCAAACCTCTAACTTTCTCTCTAAAACTCTTGTATACGCCTACTTTGTGTTATGGTTTGATGTGTATGTGAAATCCAATATCCTACAATTGGTATCAAGAGCCATGGTTTGATCATCTCTTGCATATCTTTGGATTTCTAGTGGTTTTAGGTGGTTTTGAGTTTGAAAAGTTTAGTGGTTTTGCATCATTTGATTCATTTCTTGTGTTAAAGTTTGAATTTTGGGTGTACTTTTGTGTTTAGAATCATTGTATGTGCTTGGGTTTTGATTTGGTAAGCTTGAATCACCGTGGTTGGACTTGTTTTGGATTGAAAAGTGTGTTTTGAAGTTTTTCTTGGTAGCGACTTGGTTCTCGTTGTTTTTCTTGTTAGCGACTTGCTTTAGTAAAAATTAGCGAGTTACAGTGTTAGTTGTTAGCGACTTGGTCCTAGCGACTTGTCTTTTGAGACAAGTCGACAAATAGTACAAGTTAGTGGATTCTCCACTACGGCTAGCGACTTAGTGAGGTTAGCGACTTGCTTCGTAAAGTGTTAGCGAGTTGTAGTGCAAATTGTTAGCGACTTGTATTCTTAGCGACTTGGTGTTAGCGACTTGGACCTTAGCGAGTTGCTCTTTAGCGACTTGACCGTGTCTTAGCGACTTGGTGCTTAGCGAGTTGGTGATTTAGCGAGTTGCTACTTAGCGACTTGGTGCTTAGCGACTTGGTTCAAGGGTTATAGCGACTTGGTGACTTAGCGACTTGTCTTCATAGGTTTGACCAAAGTTGACTTTTACGTCAAAACTTCAAACGGCCATAACTTTTGATCCAGAACTCCGCTTTCAAATAAATACCGTCAAAACGACCGAACATGCCGAATATTGTGAGGTTTCACCACAAAGTCATGAAACGAGTTTTTTGAGGTCCAAATCCCCTCCGAAAGGAAGTTATTGAGCTTTTAAGTTTTTAGACCTAAATTTCACCGTAAAAAACGTGCATTAACAAAACCAATTCACAACCAAATAACACTTCAGCTAATCCTTCAAACAATCATCACTCCTAACACACAATTGTCTATCATTGTGTCGATCCATCAGTCATCTTAACACATTCCATTGGTCATTGCTTAACGGTTTGGTCTTGATTTTAGTAAAATCCCGCGAAAGATTCTATTTCTCGGTTTAAATCATAGACTTGTAAAATCCCGCATTCTACCACATCATGTCTTACTCTATCGACCCGTGATTTCGTAAGTACTTAAATTGTATGATGTCAGGACAACAATGATAATGTTTGCTACTCCGAACGATTAAAGATGATGGAATCAATCAATGATCATTTGAGTTCTCATGTTCGAGTCCAATGAGAAAGAATTGCACCACTCGTGCTACGTAATGCCATGCAAAGGAAAGTAGCATTGAACCTTATCAACAACTTCACTCACACCTCATGTTACTCACACCGATAAGAATGGAACGAACATGCATTGCCCTTTTCCGTCAAGACTTATCCACATTAACGGAACAATATTATTGAACTTAGAACAATTGGAACAACAACTTGATAAAGAAAAGGTTCAAAAGGTTAGTTCCAAAGGTCGCACTTCAAGTGATCCACAACCAATTTCGACCATTCATCGCTGGGGAATTTACATCGATTATGATCAAGACATGATCAAATGTCTTTCAAGAGACACACCGAATGGAAATTAGCGTGTTCATTGAGACATTCATACAACTCATGGATAATGTGAGAAGTACATTGAGGAAGTTACACATAAAGATGAAAAGTGAATGAGTGTCGTGCGCTTGAGAGATAGTTGTGATAAGTTAGGGTAATGTATCCGTTGAAGAATCGGTGTTGCCGAATGCGTAATGTCGAGTCAACATATAATGATGAGTCGGTAAAGCACCGATGATGGATTAGTTGTCACCGAATACAGAGGCTCGTAGATTGATAAGCTTGACACATCCAATGTCCAAATGACTCTTGTTACACATGATGTGGATGCGATATCGCACTGTAAATTGAGCAGTGTCATGTAATGAGGTACCCTTTATCGCTCAACATAGTGCATCCGCTAAAGTACTTAAACAAACCGATCATGATGTCGAACATGACTTTCATAAATGTTCACATCGAGGTCGAGTCCGAGATTAAGTGTTTCAAAACAAAAGATATGGTTGATAAGAAGGCTTTTGATGAACTTTCAAACAAATTCTCAAATCTTGAAAACATTGCATTTCACTTGAAATCGCGATTCGTAGTAAAGAAGAAAGTTTTCAACTTAACAAACCATGTAAAAACCGAACTTCCCGAATTCGTGAACTTTTGAAATTAACACTTTGAAAGCTCACCAAGACAAAGAGTCAACCATTTACAATCAAGAAACATATTTCGCCTTGAATGAGAAAAGTAATTTAGTCATGAATACACAAGACATTGATGCTATTATAACAAGAAATAATGAACTCACAATTTATGTGGCTAAATTACTAAAGGAAAATGAGTCTTGAGAAAGCATCACATAGAACTAAGTGACTCACAAAGAAGCTAGAACTAAGTCAATGGAACAAACAAACTCTTTGATAGAAAAATTGATGAACTCAAAGCTCAACTTCGTGATAAGAGTTTCGCTATTGTTGCCTTAAAGAATGAGCTTAGGAAAACTATAGGAAAAGTGTGAACACTAAGTTTACAAAACCATCAACCTTGGGAAACCAGCTTCATCCCATTAGAAACCGGTTCATTGTTAGGCGACCATCATGCGCTTATATCCGAAGACCAAAATTTTCAAAACACGGTTTGCCTCCCAAGTTGATGAGAAACAAGTTTTGTCAAACCACCACTTCACCTGTGTTACCTAAGAATCATGCTTCTAGTTCCTCTAAACCTCAACATGCAGCCTACTTTTACTCCCAAAGACTCTAGGATTAGTTCAAAACAAAGGTCAAAACCAAGCATTAAAACCCATAATTCATATGATATGAATGACTTGTGGAAGAACTATTATCTAGAAAAAGCTAGGAAAAGGCATGATTCGAAAAGACGGAATTTTAGGTGCAAGACCTAGGGTGAGGAATTCTACGAGATTTCAAGGCACTGCTAGTAGTTGTAAACCACTACCTAGGAACACTCAAAAGACTAGGGATTGGTGTGCATCTAATTCATAAGAATGCTAAGAATATAGAAAACAAAACTAGAAATTCTGAGTCTTTTCCACATAAGAAACATTTTCCTAATTCACATGCTAAGGTACAATCCACTAAGACTACTAACGTGACTAAGGTTCAACATGTTGTGAAGCAAAACAAACCAAAAACTTCGCCTAGATGGATACCAACTGCTAAATCTTTGGAAACTAGGAACAAGGATAAGTCTTCCACTATGCATAAGAAGCCTTACAATCCTAGACCTTGCCATAAGTGGATACCGTCTGGTAGAATGTTTAAGGATGCCGGACTTAGGTGGATTCCTACCGGAAAGCTGTTTACCGATGACAAAATCAAGGTTTCCTGTGAAACCCCAAAGGGTTTGGATACTAATGTCACTAACCAAAATATATGCAATCAAGCATGTAATGTTAGTGCAGTAGTCCTTACTCGCTGGAGATACTTGATCCTTCAATACATGGACTGGTTTAAAGTATGGATAACAAAAGGATTGATATCTCATAACTCACGGGTTCAAGTAACTCAATCTTGATATTCTTTCGGCTATGACGCCTGCTCACATCGCCCAGCCTCGTACTTCATCATTATGGCGTCTCGCAGATAACACTTCAGCCCCGCTCCTCAAAGAAAAGAAAGGTGTACGCTTCAAGGCGCTTTATCTTCAAAAGAAGAGAAATCTTCATGTTTATGACCATTATCATCGACATTCTTCATCAACAAGCTTCATGTTTTCCCACGCCTTTCAACCCTCAAGTGGATCTACGCTCATTGGTGTATATTCTTATTCACTTGTTCAAATCAAAATGGCAACTTCGGATGCAATTTTTGAGGGGAGAAGAGTGCATATACTACATGTTGATGGATGCTTGAATTATGGTCGATGACTTTCCTTCAACGCCTAATGCTTCACTTACTAAGGATAACTGGATTCATTGTTTGGGATTCATTGTTTCAAGATATGTTTGATGAGTACTTCCAATCTCCAACGAATGTTGATCATCTAGTTTCAAGCTCATGCTCCGGTTCCTACCGACTCAACCGGTTCACCATCTAAGAAGTACTTCTCGAATTCTCAAGAAACCTAATCTCCGCTATTCCTCAAGGCGTTGTTAATGACTATCATTGCAGTTGCACTATTGAATAATGATCCGCTTTTGGTATTCCTTTGCCAAATCTTCACGGATCATTGTTCATCATTGTTGATTCCTAAATGTGCACTATAAATCAACCACATGAACATTAAGGAAAATGACTTCCTCATCCACTTAAAAACATTATTGGTGAATCTTCCATATCGCCTCTACATGTATACCTTAAGGAAGAATGCATTGATGTTGAGGAATCATTTGTTCCGGTTCATTCAAAGGTCAATGTACATCCGATTGTATGTTTATTCACGTGTTGGGCATTTGACACAAGTTGATTACTTCGAGTTAATCATTTATCACTTATTTGAGATTGAAGTTGACTTTCACAAAGGCGTGTTCTTATTTGATAACTTGCTCGGGCTTAAGATTTTGAGTTGAAGACTTGGTTTATCTAGTTACCAGCAATGTGGTGGTTGGTTGAAGACCGGTTAACTATCACTATTAGAGTTACGTTGTTTTACTCAAAGGTCACATGCAGATGACGATGTGGATAATCTCAAGAGGTGTTAATGTCTCATACTTTGTTTGAGTAGTGAGTACTTAGAGATTTGCTTGAAGCATAGATTCTCGACATCGCTCTTCCATCATTAAGTGCAAGCTTAAGATACAAATGCGGGAATTCGACTTCGTTTCAAGTTTGGTATATCGGGTTTTCTTCAACAAAGGTCACTTCAAATTGTCTACATATGGGTTGATAAAGATAGTCGAGAGAGTTTCAGAGTAGTTGATTCTCACAGATTCATTTGGGCTATTTGAGTTCTTCTCACAAGATTTCAAGTTTATGGGTATATTATGTTTTGTTGATTCCGAGGTATCAAAACCAAGAGGGGAAGGAGACATATATCTAAAAGCAAAACAGTACACATGATGAACTTAACACTTCTACCGATTGAAGTTATCCCGAAACTCAGACAATGGTCATAACCGTATTGTTTAACTTCCATTATTCCAACTATTTGGGGAAGTGGTCTCGGAGACTTTTGGTATGTGTTACTCAAAGATTCATTGGAAGAAATGTGAGAAGAATATTTGGAGCGTGAGATGATATTGCTTATCGACATCTTCTATATGATTTATGATAAAGTGCTTCCGGTTAGTGCTTCATGTACACAATGTAATGATGATTCCGATGAGATCGCAACCATCGGGGAGAGATATGTGTACATCGTGACGCACAACATGTTCACATGATCGAGCTTATCGCTATTCGTAGTTGATATCCGCAGAGAAGATCGGTGATTCAACTAGTTACCGTGATGTCGTTGTCTCTACTCCGTTGGGTACTAGTGTACATTATGGGTCGATTGGTTATATGGAAGATAACCGGAATGCACTTGGTAAAATGAAGATGTTGATATATTGTTCCCTCGAATAGACAACCGTCAATCTCGAAGAGTAATGTGTACATCGGGATGCACAACAGTTCATGTGATCGGATCAATCGCTTATCCGGATTTGATAACCACCGAGACGATCAATGTTTCAACTTGTTACTTTGGTGTTCTCATGTTCTTCTGGTGCCGAGCTTCATTCAATGAGACCGCTTTGTAAACTTTTATGAAATCGTCTTTATTCGATGTTTGTCGGTTTGGGGAAGCTACCAAAGATTCAAATTGAGAAGGCTCATGTTCGACGATTTTCTTAGAAGCCTCGAATGCTTTGGTGGCGAAAGTTTAAGAGATGTTGATTCCTTTCTTCTACAACGTGTCGAACGATATCTTTATCTCGGTACTCATTTCATCATTCTCTTAAACTAATTTATCTCTTGTAAATATTTATTCAAAAACAAAATACAAAATTATAAAACCTTCAAAAATCAAATAGAAAAATATAAAACTTTCAAAATCCATAAAAATTTGAAAATCTTGAAAATCTTCAAAAATATTGTCATTTTGTCATGTTTTTCTCGGTTCGATAATATCTACGGTCTTGATGTTGTCATTCAAAGAATGACACGGGACTTTAGATGTTGTTCGAATTTTCATATATTAAAAAATCAAAAATCAAAAATATTTTTATATATATATATATATATATATATATATATATATATATATATATATATATATATATATATATATATATTGGGAGAAAGAGAAACGATGGTTTATTGTCATTTCAGCAAGAACCCGCTTTTCAAAGAAAGAACAGAGCCATGCTTTATCATGTTTTCAAAATTCCATGCTCGATTCTATAAACATTTATCTCAAAAAACTAATTGCTTTGAAAAATAACTCGGACTCTATTTTTGATAATCATCTGGACTTATTTGTCAAAATATCTATCTCTCAATCAACAACCTATGTCATTGATTGAGGGGAGAATGATTTCAATTAAATTAAAATGTTATTTGTCATTCAATTGTTTTCAAAAGATAATCATGCATGTTTAATCAATGGAGTTTAAAGTCTTAAAATCCGATCCTTATCGCTTAAAACGCTTTCATAATCAAGTCACAATTCTCCTTAAAAGCTTTCAAAATCAATTTAATCTACAAGAGATCACAAATCTCAAATGATTTGATAATTGTGATCGGGGAGAATTTGTGATTTAAATTGGATTTAAACCGATAATTCAAAAATGGTTTTATAAGGATGTACAAGCTCTCCTTCCCACATGTGCCAAACGATTTCAAATTTTCCATGCACATGTTGAGGGGAGCATCTATCTTAAACCACAATGATTTGAAACGTGATCAATTTATCTCAATGTGCAGTTCCTCTAGTATGTGCAAAACTCTTTTCAAACCTCGAGGCACATATTGAGGGGAGCAAAATATGAAAACCTCATCCTTCCCAAAATGCTTTATCTACTTGATTTGATTAGGGAAGTGATGTTGATATCTTTAGAAAATGGTAATTCAAAGAAGTTAATTCTTTCTCTTGCCTCCATGTGCAAAACGATTTCAAATACTTGATGCACATGTTGAGGGGAGTTCTTGTTCTAAAATATCAAAACAATTCAGTACAAAATGCTTTGATAATATATCTTAAGTATCCGGATTGATTTTCAAATGGTTTTCAATTGGTTCCAATGGCGTATGAACAATACCAAATAGACCGACCAACTTTACTTTATGTATGGTGATATAAGGATGATAAGGTTAGGTATTTGTTCCCATGATCCGCCGTAACCGGAGGGATCTACCTGGGACAATCCACTAGTTAGTGTAGAAGTCCTTAGGTATGATGATAAAAGGAGAAAATGAGATATGGGAAGAGTGCGGATCGAGACCGAGCTAGTAACGGAATAAACCCAACAAGGTTCTAGCTATGAAGTCTCGTAAGCAATCAAGGGGTTGAAGAATTAAAAGAATTGAATGAGAAAGGGTGAAAACAAATAGCCTCCATTTATTCAACCTTAGGGCGTAAACGGGTTCAATTCATATGCTACCGATGGTAACATCGGTATTGAAGACAAGACGTCATGGACCCAAAGGACGCATCGCACTTCAACTTCCCAAACCACTCAAGTTCCTCTTAAAAGGACTTGTTTCATTCTCACGGGAACCGACATTATCTATCGACTTTCTCTTAGAGATTGTTGATATTGAAGAAGGAGACCTCTCCTAGTCTCCGATATAGGATCCAAATATGCACATATTGAGTCTAGAGCCACGAGATCATCAATAAATCTCATTAGGACACTTTCAATGAAGACTCTCTGCTTCACACAATGTGGAAAGAGAGATTATATCTTGAGTCCCACGATTATCCTTGTGGTATTGCTGTAACATCCGAGTGATATGCAAACATATTCACAATGAAGATGGAAAGCCTTCGAGCCAACATCAAACAAGCTCTTGGTAGGTGGCATGTGAGATCTATTCAATAGATCAACCATGTGACAACCGAATGTAAACAATGGGGCGATTCAATCTTTGAATCAATCTCGGTTCAGTTATGGATTGACGGATACCTTTGAAAAACCGGTCGTTGTGCTTAAAAACTCTTTTCTTTAGCACATCGACCGTGTACGAATATTTCAAATCAAAGGTGTTTATGATTGATAATTGATTTTCATTAAAACCTTCGTTGTATTGCAAAAACAATTTCTATTGAGCAATACACGATTGTTTTTCAAATCTCTTTTCATCAATCGCTGAATCTCTATTCACCGGTTCACTCACTCCGTGTTGTCTTCTTTGAGACGTTCCGGTTTGAGAACAAACTAGAGCAACCGCGAAACCCCGTCAAGGAAATTCTTCGAATTATACCGATCACAGGCAAGATTTATATCGATCAACGGGAACCGTGGGCGTGTACTCAATTCAACGAAGTGATCAAAGACACTTTCGCGCTTTATTGCTAAATGTTTTATGCGTGTACACCCTACGTTTGCAAATGATCGTAATGAAGCGGTCAATCCATAGCCGCATGCTCACTCAACACATTCATCTCAAAAGAAATCATGATAAGTGCATCAATGACTCGATATTTTCACACCATGCTTCGCTACGCCGCCAATATCATGAATCAACGAAAGCTTCCGCTACTCGATGAGAAGATATCATGATCCGTAATGTGAGCATGTCGTTCCGAAAGTCACAACATCACATAATACCAACACCACAATGGATGTCTCGAGATTTTTGTTAGTGATGATCTCAAAAGTCGGCTCAAAATTATTATCACGTGAATCAAGAAAAGACCTCCACTTGGATTAACCAAACATGCAATGAGAAGAATCAATGACTACGAGCTTGAGCAAAGTACTACATCAAGAATGCAAGAACAATTTTAATGTAATATCTGCTTGTATTCAATGTAATTTTAGTATATGTTTGAGGTGACCTCCTTGGGGAGATTGTTAGGAATTAGAAATTCCGTGTATTAAAGAGTCGGTCACCTCAAGTATATGTAATCGTTAGAAAGCTCGTAGTCGAGATTATTATAAGTTAAGTAGTATTTAGTTAAGTAACACCGTGGAGGACGGACGGTCTTTACCCATCGATGCCCGATCCACACCCATTGTGTGCGTTTATTGTAAGACTATAAATACTCTCTACCTTCCAAGGTAGAGACTTGGAGCTCATAATAAGATTTTCTTTCTCTCACTAAAGTTCCCAAACCTCTAACTTTCTCTCTAAAACTCTCTATACGCCTACTAGTGCTCATGCCAATACTTTGTGTTATGGTTTGATGTGCAAGACTTTGTATGCACTACCAATACAAACCACTATTAGAAATGGACCAATATCCTACCCATTACAAGGTGTGAACTGCTTACTAGTATGATGATGAGGTTTATGGAACAAGGTTTTTCCTAAATACCCTAGGTTTTTATTGCAAAACCTTAATTAAGAGTATACTAGAGTGTATAATTTGACTTGTTCTTGAAAATTTTTGCCTTCCTTCTTGTCTTTCTTCCTTGGCCGGTTTATAAGAGAGAAAATGGGGAGAGTGTTTTTTATTTTCACCTAAGTAATGTGTATGTATGTGTTTATGTAAGTATTATAACTAGAAATAATACATGTGGTAGTCTATTAGTGTATAAGTGTAAGAGCTAGTAATATTTTTATTGTAAAGCCTTGTGAGTCATGGTCTTTTGGTCGACAAGAGGTAAAAAAAAAAGAGGTGATGTTTTTTTGTTGAGTAAGTGTAATAATGTGTAAGTATAGTTTGTAAGTTGTTAGTTAAAATAGGTATTTGAGGTAGCGTTAGCTAGAAATAAATTTTTACGGAACAAAATAAAATATATCAAAGTCATAAAAATTATAAAAATACATTTCTTACAAAATTGAGTGAAATAATAGTTATCGAGTAGTATTTACTTAAAACCGTCGTAAATATATATATATATATATATATATATATATATATATATATATATATATATATATATATATATATATATATATATATATATATATATATATATAACAACTTATATACAAAATAAATTTAAAACCTTGGGTAAACTAATAATATAATTTTTATAGTCTTAAAATGAGTATAAAAATATATTGGGATAATTTTTGAAAGTGTCGGATCAAATATTCAAAATAAATGATTATGCGATAGCGTTTATTTAATAGGAAAATATACGTTAAGGAAAAATGCAAATCCATGCATGAAGTAATATGATGATGATATTACTGATGATATGTAGACTAACTCTAGTCTATATGAAATGTTTTCAATGATATTCCATGAATACGCAGCTAAACCCTTAAGGTTACGCGTATTTGATACTCGCAAACCTAGTTTACGAAAAATGATGAATAGTGATTTTTCTCCGGGAATGAATAGTGTTTCATGAATAGAAATTTTTTGAAATAACATTTCAAAATATCAAATCGACTTAAAAAACAATGAATAGTAAAATGATGAATAGTAACTGGTGAATAGTAATTTCCCGAGATGAATAGTGAAATTTTCAAAGTTTGTAAATGACCGAAATTACGAGTTGTCACATTCGCCCACCTAAAATGAATTCAATCCTCGAATTCAAATTCCCTGGGGTTCTACGGTGTTATCGGTGAAAGGTGAGGATATTTTAGTCGACGGTCTTCCCGCTTTTTCGATCGTACCACGCCTTTCCAAGGCGGGACTTTCAACATAACTCTGTTGCCAACTTGGAATTCTAATGGTTTGTGACTTATGGAACATATTTCCAATATTTTACGTCGTATATCAACGTAGCTTTTCTATCTACGTGTTGTTGCTTGTAACTGATTCTTGATCTATACGATTGCTATGTTGTTTCATGAATGAGTTATGGACTAATGAGTTGGACTTTCCTGATTTTGGCCCGTGAATAAGTGATTGACACCTCAACCATAGAGTGCCTCAAATGGTGCAGTCAGTATGTTCATGTGATAACTATTGTTGTAAGGGAACTTGTTCGATGAAGAATGATTTGCCTAATAATTTCTAGAAAATCATACATGCTTGAGTATATCTTCTAATGTTCGAATTGTTCTCTCGCTCTGACCATTGAGATGAGGATAATAGGCGGTACTCATGTCCTAGTAGGTTGCATGGGAATCTTGAAATGATTGTCAGAAGTCTAAGGTGAATCGACTACCTTATATTAGATATAATTGAAATTGACACCATGTGTCTCATGACGAATTCTAAAATGTCAAGTATGTCGAAAAGGACATTATTGAAAAGAATAGATTATGGGTAACAGTTGTGATTCCTCGCGGTTCTAGTTCTAGCGAATGTCATGAATTGAGTCTTCCTTGCCTAAGGTGCTTAGTCTCCATTACTAAAATGCTTATTGTTCGATGGTGTCTCTCTTAATTTCCCTTATCGGAATATTTCCACGCTCTATGTTGCCAAGTCACAAAACCTTAAATATTTAATTGATATGATGTGGTGGTTGATTTTCAAGATCCGTTCGATATTGAGTGCTTCTAAAATAGTTCATCACTGAGATTGTTATCATGCTAGCAAAAACATAGATATCAACTCATACTATGTCGAAGAATGTTTGTTCTGATTTCGCTTAAAGATGGAGAGTCATAGATTGTCCGATATGTTCAAACCTGTTGCATCTCTTGGTATGGAAGTGAGGTTATCTGGAATTTCTAGGGAACACAATTCCTTAGGGGAAGTTTATATCAATAACATTGATTTAACTCAATTATCCTTTGAGGGAAACTCATTGTGGGGAAGTTTACATATTGTTGAGGCCACGTTTAATGGAATGTTCTGCAGTCTTGGTTAGAAGACTTGGTTTATCTCTATAGTGTTACTTAGTGGGTATTCGCTTCGTACTAAATCTTGTAACTCGGTCTAGCTAGTACTTTTGAAATGATAGAGTTTGGCTTCTAGTCCAAAGATAGTGGTTCGGAATGTCTCGTGATGTCTTAAGATTTTTGTTGAGTTTTGAATCATCTTACTACATACTTCTAGTCCTTGTTGGTAGTTCTAAAATCCTTTCATTGTTTTCTTGTATCGAGGAATCCTCCTCATAAATGGTATAGAAAGTTTTTCTTAAATAAGGTCACTGGTAAAATTCTAACTTATCGGTTGAGTGAGTGATGAGTGGCGTAGGTATCTATAGAGTGTTATCAAAAGAAATGTTTATGAACAATTTATATGATTACAAAGCTTTGCTTTTGAATAAAGATTGTTTTAGGAAGTTTGAAATAATGTTTGTTTCTTTCATGACATAATCTTTCCTGAATTATACATAGGTGATCAGGCTATGTATAATCGAGGACAAATGATGTGATGCTTGGTTTTGTTGAAATGGTATCATGTTTTTCCGAAGTTTTAGATGGTATTCAACGTTTTGTTTTGCAAGATAACGGCTCAAAAAATTTTCAGAGTAACATGAAAATCATTTCACATAATGGTAGTAAATGATTGATAGAATGACTGAAAATCAATCTGCAGGGTGGTAACAAAACATCTTGCTTTAGAATTCTGTGAAACCATTTTCCTAAGATGGTAGTAAAATAGCTTGGAATAAAATTATGTGAAATAATTTTGTGAAGTAGTAGCAACATAACTTGAAATATAATTTGTTGAATGGTTTGTACGATACATGGGAGAACCTCATAGAATGGTAATAGTCTCCTAATTAGTCAAGAATAAAGTTGGCCTAATCCCTAGTAAGATAATGGTATATTGTTGCGAAATGATTGAAAAGTTGGCAATTGGAATAGGGAATGAAATAAACAAAGGTTGTGGTTATCGTGGAGATAATAAATGATAAGAATTTCATTAGATAGAAAGGTACTTATTATTTGTCCCTGTTGATGGTCTAATCATGTCTCAAGTGTAGGAGCAGTAGGCTGTCTAGCAGCCACAACTCTGACACTCTCACCGTCCTCAAACCTATAAGATGGTGTAGTGTCTATAGTCTTAGAGATAGATGGTAATGGTGTGTCAAATCATACACGCTTCCCAAGCTGCAAGTTATATGTATGAGTAGTGTCTATGAGATGTGATGGTACTGATGGTGCTCTAGATGATAATGATGATGAAAATGATGACGATAATGATGATGGAAATCCTACTGGTAAGTTAGGAGATGATAGTGAATGAGATACTACTCTCTTTCATGTTGTCTCGCGACGTTTCAAAGGTAAAGCTAGAGTATGCACTATTGGACGACTAATAGTGGTATGAGTAGCTGATGGTGGTTGTATTACATGAATAGCAGGTGATCTAAGAATGAGGGTAAGAGAATGTACTCTCTTCCTTGCAGTAAGCATCCTAATAGGTCCATTAGGACTAAGCCTATAAGTCCTACCAAATGGTATGATCTGTCCCGACAGAATGATAGAGACTGTCCTGATCTTACGGTGAATCAATGGTGATTGTGGTGGTGTAGGTGCAACTTCACCCTCCTCAAAGGGTTCAGTCTCCACATCAGATAGTATGTGTGCTAAGTTTGGTGTAGAGTCAACTAATGTTAAAACTGTGATAGGGAATGACAGGGCATTCTCCATGTCAGAGTCTGATGTGAGTATGATGGGATGGGTATCTGAAGGCATCTATGTGACAATCGATGTGAAATGAAAGTAAATAACCCGCATAATGTACGATAAACCGCATGTATAGTGACTATGCACTTATGATGAAATGATGAGATGATACGATGATGTAGTTATAGTCTAGGTCAATGATGCAACCTAGTTCTCTATAATCAAGCTCGATGCCAATCTGCACACCCCAAATTACATTTTGCGTGAATGGAATTCTGGGGTCGACTATCATAGCATCACAGTTACAGTTATATTAAACAACCTAAAGTGTCGTTTGGAAAATACATCGTTTGATATAATAAAACATTATGAGTTTACAAAAGATAGGTACCAAAAGGTATTCAACATTTGCGGAAACAAGTTTGTTACAATCCAAACGATGTTTTAAAGTGCATAAAATCCATGTGAGACGCGTCGTCACCGCGACTCTATGATAAGTCCACATGCATGCCATGAAGTATATGCCTTAGATACCTGAAAATACATTGCTAAAAGTGTCAACACAAAGGTTGAGTGAGCTCATAGAGTTTATGAAAATGTTTAATACGACTACCACAAGTATAGGCCATGTATGATGATATGTCACATAAAATGTTATAATTGCTATAAGCACATGACAATCAAGCTAGATCGTTCTCGATGTTAGCTTCAACAGAGTGTTTTGCCAAACAACTCAAATAATGATATTAAATGAAATGCATCCGTTTGACCAGTTGGGACCACCAACCCGGATGGAGGAGTCACCTCAATAGATCTATTCACTCACCCTCGCTTCTTCTAATTAACGGTTCATGATTATGAAATGAGGACATTCAATTGGCAATGAGGTAACTTAAGCAATGTAATGAATTTGATATACTTGGTATCGTAATAAAATGATGTGCAATGTATTCTCCCGTAGGTTTGAAAATAAGTATAAACATGTATAATCGGGCTATGAAAACTCACTTGGTAAAATGATGCGATGGCAAAAGTGAGTACATCAAATGAAGCGCAAATCTCTAACCGGACCTATTATGAATGATATGATCTATAATAAGTTATGATGTAATGTTATGCATGCAACTCGTATGATATCTATACCACTTGTGAATTTTTGAAAATAAAGTTTATCGTCGAAAAATAAGTTTATAACGTATTGTCAAGTTATAAATTACTTTACTAGTATTTATGTTGAAATGATATCCTACGATAGTCATTTAGTGATTTATTATGAAATTATAGCTTTTCGTCAGAAACAATATAATTTGACAATTCATGAAAGTGACTAAACTACCGAAAAGCTAACAGTAAAATAAATAATATAGAGTGTTAGGAAACAAACTCAATGGTTTTGGAAAGCATGTAGCATTATCTCAAAGTCTTAGCTTTTAAATTTTTATCATAGAGGTCTCGATCATGGAGAAAACATAGGTAAAGTAGGTACTTGTATCAAAAATATTGTTTGAGGGTAGTTTTCAGAAAGTTTGGTGATCAGATTTTATTCGTTATAACCCGTTTGACGAATGGTTGAACATTTTGGAAAATAAGCTGGTGAACTTACTTTACTAAGACATCATTTTCTAAAAAGTATTCTAGCGATGTTAAAACGCTCTCAACATGGTCTCTCGCGACAATAATTTTTGTCTAATAGGAAAACGAAGATATTCGCGTCGCGTTCATGCGAGGTGTTTTGTTGATAATAGTGCAAGTCATACAATAGTGCAAGTAAAATATACATTTTAATGTTTGTATGATACTATTTTAGCCAACGCCTTCATATGATAGTGCAAGTCAATAACTTATGTGTAATAAATTATAGTAACCACAGTAGATAAAAGACTCCAACGAACAAATTATACATGCATAATGAATGTGCGTTAAGAGTAATCATATTCTATAAGACCATATACTTATGCTACATGTAACTTCCTTGAGCAATGGAAAGACTAAATGGGGATCATCAGAAATGAAGTCAGGGTTTGAGCAATTTAATAAGTTAGCAGACTTGCACTTCTTCAACAATCAATGACAACCCATAAGTTGCACATAAGGTGGCCATTTTATGGAAAGCCCATAAATTCTGCACTTTGCTGTTGTGCAAGCTGCAAAACTTATATTTATGTTGTACATTTATGATACAGTAATAATATATTTACAATGCAAAGCCACCAAAAGCTTCATGTAATTTTTGGGAACCACAACAAAAGACACCAAGTTAAAATGAAACTACTAACAAAAGCCTAACCTTGTCAAACCATGGTAGTGCTTTTTCATGGACATATTATACAAATATAAAAATATCATAGAGAGAAATATATACAGCATCCCTCCATGGCACCCCTTTGTTATTAGCTTGGGATTTTGACTACCTTACGGATGTAACTGTAGTGTACATGTTACACAGTTACTATGCCTACACAAAATCAAGGGAAAATGGATATGAAATATAAAAAAAAAGACTATCTATCATAGCAACTTTAAAAAAAGTAAAAAATGATGAATGGCGTATACCAATTTTCAATCTCTCCAATTATTGATTTCCATGTAAATGAAATGAAGGTGTTCATCTTGATTTCCAGAAGTAATTGTGGTTCCCAATTTCATAGGCTTACGCTTACCCAAAGCAGGTCCATTGCGTGTACTCGTCAAAACTGAATACCATATGCCGCTGGTGCCTTTTATCCACCCTGCTACATTTCATATATTAGTAACAAATCTTTTCTCATGAAAGTTGAAGAAAAAAAAACAAAACAAAACAAATAAAAAAAAAAAAAAAAAAAAAAAAAAACACATTTGGTATAGATCAATAAAATATACATATACGTGCATTGCACAGCTATAAAGGCCAATACTACAAAAAGAAATTTAACTATCATTAACTATATGAAAACTAATGTAATTCAGGTGCAGAATAGTAACGGAACACAACCACCACTTGCCTGAGACAACGGTTGCAACAACTTATTTTACTCGCAAATTGTTAACACAATAAGCATATAAACTATTTTAATCAGTGAATACATATTAAATTATGATCCATGAGAGCTTGTATCGTTACATGTTCCGACGAAGTTTCTAGGTGTTGCACTTGTTACTTTGAATGCAAAAGGATAGCATAATAAACCTGAGCTCAGTCCACCTAAGATGCATTACTTCCACCACCCAAGATTACAGCTACACAAACATCACTGTTCTCATATTTACCTCAGGCCAATGTTCCAACTATATCATTTAGGACAACAACAAATATACCATTACCAAAAAATTACAACTAAAAAGACAGATACATAAAGAACATACAATAATGATGTTCAAGTGATCATGTATTTGAGTACATGTCCCATGACAACAAACATTTAAACACTCACTTTATACTACATGATTTTTCGAAGATTTAGGCTTTTCATGAACAAAAGCTTTTTTTTTTTTTTTTTCAATTAAGCCTTTGATTTATGTTTGAGATTACTTATCGGTTCAAGCTATACACATGGAAAAAAGGTACAAAATATAGGATTCCTTGCAATAAACACCTAAACACACCTGGTCAACGTGGTTGTTTAAGGTCTCAACGTTAATGTTGGCTGGATATGGTGAGAATTCGTCTTCTTTCATGTCATGAACCTTTACATCTTCGACATGCCGGCTGGCTTGCAACGACCTGACAGTAACAATAGTATATTAGTAACTAATAAAGTTAAGTGGCTACTTGGATTTTCAATTTCGATCTGATTATTTAATCATCAATCTTTTATGTCGGATAAGCAGACTGTAAGAAAACAAACCTATAATTATTTATTTAGAACCGTACTCTTCCCTGAGACGCAAAATGTCTAGCGTTGCAATGTTTATAAGTTTTTTTTTTCAGGATCCTGATTTAAAATTGAACATACCTGCAACAAATAGAAGTATCAAATGAAAATTAATATTACCTCTTTAGGAGTAATCCTGGACCTGCGCATTATTAATTCTATATAAACAACTGTAAATTGAATTCTTGTCAATATTTGCTTCTTCAAAAGGTTATGGAATTACTATTTGGATCAACAACTGAAAATTGAAGTTGTTAATACTAATTCTATATAAACTTCTAAGGCCAGACTATTAAGCTAAAGTAATTCTATAAGCTTTTTCTCCACTTTTTACCCGTTAGCTGATCCAAACACTCAATATAACCTTTTATAAGCGTTTTTGTCATAAATCATAAACTACTCATTAAACATAAGCCTAAGCGCAATAAGTAAGCTTAAACAAACACTCCCTACTTACTAATTGCTAAGTTTCTCTGCTTATGCGCCATAAGCCCAAAAGAAAAAAATGAAAAAAAAAAAAAGGCTATTCTAAACACAAATTTCAGCAACCAAAGACATTCATTTCAGCCCTTATCTCAGCGCCCAAACCCCCACCCATTTGAGCATAAATTAATGCACTCATTTCAGCATAAAACTGAAAACTTCATTAATTAGGTATCCTAAATCAAATTGATTGTTTTACTGTTCACATCCTTTATAAAAAAAAGAGACATAATATAATTCAAAAAGCTACAATTAACTTCTCCTCCATTGCCCATCATTTTGTGTTACATGTGGTGACTATGAAGCCGATATTTTAAACTGCTATGTATGCATACTTAATAACGGACATGGCAACCCAATTTTCCATCTTGACTATGAAGCCGATATTTAAGTTGTTTGCGATTTTTTGACACTGTTTTCTTTGATCTTTCTTTTAGGCAATGTATGCATATGAGTTTGGGATTGTCCAAACATTGTTTGTCAATATAAAACTTGAAGAGCATGTGAAAAAACAACAAATGAAAGCAAGATATTAATTAGCAAAAGTACTTGCCCAAAAGAGTATATGGTTTTTTCCCAAACTTAAAACGGTAAGGAGTATCGTATCCATGTAGATTCTCGTTATAAACATAAATGGACTACAACAATCTCTAATCGTTACAACTACAGGTAAATTGCAGCAATTCATCGATATTGTATACCCTAAGGCCTTTAGTCGAACGTCACCTGGTGCATTTCCTATAATATTAATTGAAAGTAATTGTTTCAGGTAACAAATCGTAAGTGTGGCAACTTCGATTTATCATTTCCTATAATATTATTCACTATATTTTTAACAGTAGCTTTTAATCTCACAATCTCATTGAAAGAACTTGCAGAAAAAACAACTTTCATAGAGGATATATGATTACCTGGTATCCTGAGGTGTAACGAAAACCCAGTAGCAGTCTTGTGCCATAGGAAACCGCGCAATCGTATCGAAGCTGATATTCCAACTAACAGCATCCTGGAAATCAACAAAGAGGTCAAAGTTTCATCCTAACTTTTGTTGTACATAATTCTGTGAGGACATATATGCTATAATGTATTAGCGTTGTCTTACTCTTTTTTCTTTGTTCGTCTCTGTTACAGCCTCCGGTTGCTGAGGGTGTAATAAATTAGCTGATGTACCACTTTAAAGACTGTTTGTCGGTGAAACAAATCTTTATGGGGAACAAATAGCAGAAGCAGTAAACATGCTGTAATGATGACAACAAACGGCTATAGCAAAATCCAGCACCTTTTGGCCTGGTTTCATGCCTCCCAAAGTTGTGAACAAAGTATGAGGAGTTAACCGGTGAATAATACGTAAAGGTGAGCACCTTCACACCTTCACACGACTATTAACTGTCAATGACTAACAGAACACACTACCTAACTATTGTTTGTAAATCCTCATATTTGTCTTCGGTAATGATAACCTGTTTCTGATAGCCCACCCACCTTCTTGTACATGTCGATGTGCCTAAACAACAGAAATTACACCATAAATATTGTATCATTGCCCAAAAAAATAGCATTGAGCCACAATTGAAATTCAAACTAACATTAGCAAAGCATGCATCAACTAAGTGCGCCCAAAAAAGTAACCTCATCAAGAAAGAAAGCATCAACACTCAAATTTACTTCAACACTCCTGAATCACAAAAAAAAAATTAAAATTTAGATGGAAAAAGAATGTACAAAATATTGTATAGTTGTTACAGATTGTATGATCATTTAATAAAATCCAAATAAGGGAAAATAAAATAAAATAAAAAAACATAAAACCCAATCAAATTAACCTAAAATAACAAAACATAAAGACTTATTTTTTATAAAAACAATCAAACTTTAATATCATATAAACAAAACCCATATTGGAATTTACATAAAAAGACACAAATAATCAATCTACATCAAATTAAATCAATACCTTATTTATGTTACAGATTCGTTGAAGATTAGCCATAAATAAATTATGTTTTTCATTGAACTGGGCTTCATGTTTTTGCTGAGTCAAGATATCGTGTGTTTTGAAACGATCCATTCCAGGATCAGTATTCGATTTAGGGTTATTAATTTTGATGAGTTCTGAAAAGGGGTACTATTATGAAGAAGATTCAGGAATAACAATTTTGGATCCGGGTTTAGTAATAAGCACACACATATGGCTGGGATTAGTAATAAGCATATGGCTGTGGAATTTTCTAGGAGATGAGCGAAACAAAGATAAATCAGTGGCGGTGGAATTTTTGTGTGGGAATTCTGGGAAAAATCTAACCGGTTAATGACGTTTTGTTTACATATGTATGGTTCTCCTTCAATCGTGCAGAGATTAGGTTGTATAAACATTGTTAATGAAGCTTGGGTTGTATTACGGGGTCATTACGGGAAAACGGAGGTGAATAGGGAAACACCCAACACAATTTCGCCAATGAGATAGTGGCATTTGGCCCACTAAGGTACTGTTGGGATTTAATTGCACAAACTCATTAAGTGAAGACCAATAAGAGGATGATTTAAGTGAAAACGGACCCTCTAAGAAAAGCATAATTGCCCCGTTCAAAAATGCCTAATAGTATATATATAATATAATATATAAGTGTTTTATACTTGTATAAAAAGTTACGATAACATCGTTTAAAATGTGAATAACTTACCATTATAAGTCAGCTTTATACGTCTCCCAACGTGTTAAAGAGATACTATTATATTTTTGTAAATCGACTCATTTAGATAACGCTTAAGACTCATTTTTACCCTTAAAAACTGGACAAAGACGTCGCTTTTTCCGAAAATGTAGCTTTAGTCGTTAAACTCAAAATAAGATAACTTCTTCGTTATATATCCGTTTAACCCGCTCAAGTCGACCACGTGTTCGTTTTAAAGATATTTTCCAATATCTAGCCCAAAATATTTTATCTCCGTCGAAATTTCCAGACTTAGCAAAATGATCGACCTTATATTATAGTTGTCGAAAGTGATTTTTCTCGCGTAATACTTATTCTAACCGCTCAAATCAACACCAAAGTTTATTCTAAACCTACCATACACCTTCTTAGGTGTCATGGGTTCCTAAACATCATCAAAAATGATATGTTTCAAGGGATTAATTATAGGATAGTATATACTAATTATAAGTACTAAAAACATTAAAAGTGGTATAGATACTCATATAACTTGCATGTTTTCTTCAAGCATGATAAAAATAACCAAAGTATGAATATGAAAGATTAAAAATGATCATGAAATGCTTACTAGTATGATGATGAGGTTTATGGAACAAGGTATTTCCTAAATACCCTAGGTTTTTATTGCAAAACCTTAATTAAGAGTATACAATAGTGTATAATTTAACTTGTTCTTGAAAATTTTTGCCTTCCTTCTTGTCTTTCTTCCTTGGCCGTTTATAAGAGAGAAAATGGGGAGAGTGTTTTTAATTTTCACCTAAGTAATGTGTATGTATGTGTTTATGTAAGTATTATAACTAGAAATAATACATGTGGTAATCTATTAGTGTATAAGTGTAAGAGCTAGTAATATTTTTATTGTAAAACCTTGTGAGTCATGGTCTTTTGGTCGACAAGAGGTAAAAAAAAAAAAAAAAAAAAAAAAAAAAAGAAAAGAGGTGATGTGTTTTGTTGAGTAAGTGTAATAATGTGTAAGTAAAGTTTGTAAGTTGTAAGTTAAAATAGGTATTTGAGGTAGCGTTAGCTAGAATTAAATTTTACTAACAAAATAAAATATATCAAAGTCATAAAAATTAAAAAATACATTTCTTACAAAAATTGAGTGAAATAATAGTTATCGAGTAGTATTTACTTAAAACCGTCGTAATATATATATATATATATATATATATATATATATATATATATATATATATATATATATATATACAAAATAAATTTAAAATCTTGGTAAACTAATAATATAATTTTATAGTCTTAAAATGAGTATAAAATATATTGGGATAATTTTGAAAGTGTCGGATCAAATATTCAAAATAAATGATTATGCGATAGAGTTTATTTAATAGGAAAATATACATTAAAGAAAAATGCAAATCTATGCATGAAGTAATATGATGATGATATTACTGATGATATGTAGACTAACTCTAGTCTATATGAAATGTTTTCAATGATATTCCATGAATACGCAGCTAAACCCTTAAGGTTACGCGTATTTGATACTCGTAAACCTAGTTTACAAAAAATGATGAATAGTGACTCATGAATAGTGATTTTTCTCCGGGAATGAATAGTGTTTCGTGAATAGCAAGATTTTGAAATAACCTTTCAAAATATCAAATCGACTTAAAAAAATGATGAATAGTACCCGGTGAATAGTAAATTCCCGAGATGAACAGTGAAATTTTCAAAGTTTGTAAAATGACCTGAAATTACGAGTTGTCACACTTACAACCAACCATGACTTCTCAGAGATTATAAATCTCGAAGAGCTAAATCTTGAAGGTTGTGTGAATTTTAATACATTTCATTCATCCATTAGAATACTTAATTGGCTTGTTGTCATAAATTTGAGATATTGCAAACGCATTAGGAGTTTTCATTCTAATTTAAAAATGTACAAACTGCCTGAAGACTCGGGCGGACAAAATCAAAACCTTAATAGAGCTTCATATAGATGGAACTGCTATCACATAACGTCCTGGATGGTCCTCTCAGTCTTTTGTCATTCAAGATGGTGGACTGCATCCTGAAAATTTACATGATGGACCCTTTCACGTTGGTGAGAACCCTGCATGGAGGTGGAAATATGATGCTTTCGTAAGTTTTAGAGGTGAAGATATCCGAAAAAGTGTCATGGATCATATGTTCAACGACGTCAAGCAAAAAGGGATTCATGCTTTTAGAGTTGACATAGAATTGCCTAATGGAGAAAAGATATCTCCTCATCTCTACAAAGCCATTGATGAATCGAGATTCTTGATAGTTGTCTTCTCCAAGAATTACGCTTCTTCAACATGGTGTGTGGGGGAACCTATCAAAATACTCGAGTGCAAGCAGATTAAAGGTCCCAAACATGAGGTTCGGATTATCTTTTATGATGCCAAGCCTGATGTTGTGAGGAAACAAAAAAAGAGTTACGCAAAAGCGTTTGCCAAACATGATGTATTAAATAAAACAGGTGACTGGAATATTAAGTAATAAAATTGATGATGTCTTGCATTAAGTTATCTTTTAACTAAACATGACTTAATTTAAAAATCTAACAAACAATCCTTAGTGTAACATCTTTTATATAATACAAGAATTACATCATTTTGGAGTGATTTTGCAAAACCCTTCTCATTGAAAAAAAATTGGACCAATAACAAAGCTTGATTTTGCCACGTAAGCAAAATCGAGAAACATGACTGGTTAATAAAAAGTCAGAATTAAATTGATTTGGGTCAAAATTTATAAATCGTGTAGAAGGAAAAATTTTACCACAAAAACATATGTGTCAAAAATGTAAAAGAAAAAACTTGAAAAAAAGCGGAATAAATATTTAAAACCTCAAGGACCTTAATGTAAACACACAAATCCTACCCTTAACCCATCAGTCAACCACAGAAAAAACAAAAAAAAACGTATTCCCACCTCCACCTCCACCTCTCCCTCCAACCCTAACATTCCTCCAATTGCGCCTTCTATCACCATCCGACCACCACCAGTCGTGGACACATATGTGGATCTAAAAATTTGTTTTATGTTTGTACAGATGGCAATCACAATGGGAAAACGGGATTGTTGGTTAATCAAAGTTACGTTTTAAATTTATATCTGCAAGTAATCTATAATAGATGTAGGGTTTTTTTAGGTAATTGAGTTGCGGGTTTATGTATTTGTGTTTTCATTGATGATTTAGGTGTGTTAGATGGTAAAGTTCAACATATGTCATGAGTAACATTGGTCATCCACGGGCTAAACCACTCAAAGGTTACAAAACCCTTGAGACACATTACAAAAGGAAGCATGGGATCAAGCCTTTTATGTGCAAGAAATGTGGCAAGGCGTTTGTTGTGAGAGGAGATAGACAAACACACAAAAATAATTTTGTTAAGCCTACATTTGACACATAATGCCAAGGACGTAGAGTATTGTTTGCAATGGATATTAAATTAACCATGGCACCTTATGTGTGGACCCTTATTGATATGAGTTTTTACTTGCAGAGTCTTGGAGGGAGCCGACAAAGAACAAGGAGGTACCCTGCGATATCGGAAGAGAACTGTCACGGTGGTCGGAGCAGGGTGCTAAAATAAAATGTACCATGACCGGAAAATCACCTGTTTCATCTTCGTTTTAGCTATTTGAAACTTGGAACAGGTACATATTCTTTGATTGTTGTGGGTGTTTTTAGTTGTGGTTCTAAGGTATGATTTTTATTTAAAAGAAGTTATTTTTTTATTAGTTGTATGATTTTGTTTCTTGATAAATTAGGAAGTTTGATGTTTTGATTTATGAAGTGGGAAATTAGATTTGTCCCTATATGTTACGATTCTTCGATGTTCCCATCCCACACGCACAAAATCGCCACCGATATGTGTATCCATCATACACGATCGTAGGCTTATATAAAACTACATTGTGATTATAAGATGTGTGCGAATCAACTCTAGAACATCAATTATATAACTTTCGAGCTTTTACCTCCAATGATATTGAACAAGTTTGTATGCATCGCTCCACACATAATTTAGTTTTTTCGTTGTTAGAAGAAAGAAGTCCCATTTGCTTGGTGAGCTGGTGAACTTGGGACCTGGAACTCTCGGTTACTGATGTAGACTAAGTAATAGGTAAAACTACATTGTGATTATAATAGTAATTATTTTCTAAAATGGTGGTGTGCTTGATTTTCTTATTAGAGTAACATTAAAATATGATATTAATGTTTATAAATAACATAAGATGTTGCGTTTGGTTGTAGAACTTAGTGGAAGGATATTGTTTATCACTTGCTCATTAAGTAAGTTGAACATATTGTATGCACTAAAAAGTGATTTTATATGATTTAAGTTTGGGATTGCCCAAAAAAACTGTTTATTAGGCTATTGTGTTTTGATACTATAAATAAGAAGTTTGGGGGTGATGGGTGTTGCTTATTGAATTTTGTAATATGATTATTTGTTTAGCTACATTAGTAGTTTTGAATAAGTAGTTTCTAAGTCAAAATCAATAAGCAACCCAAACACCCCTTAAATGATCGTAATCATTTTGCGAACCAAACACCGAATATTAATTGGTAAAACAAACATAAGTAGCTTATGATGTGTTCATATTTTAGGCTCCAAATATAAGTTTATGTTTTTTATTGCTCACATATGTAAGTAATCATCTAAGATCCTAAGCATCTTATTCGGCCTTATCAGTTTTTGTTTCTTTATATGTGTTTAGTACTTTAGTTTATGTGCTTATACACAACTATTTCCAACGTTCTTTGAACATTTTCCGTGTCCGTCTTTTCTTCCGGCGTGGACACAATAAGAAGCTTCTTTGGAAGAAGGTTGAAAAAAAAACTTGCAAGGGAAGTTGAAGTTTGGTCACGTGAACTTTGATGATGAGAAGGTAATTTCAAATTTGGATTCTTATAGTTTAACTTATATAATTTCATACCCTCGCCACAAATATCTGTTATATATTGCACCAAGATATTACTTTATATGATGTGGTATTCCAACCAAGCCAATTGATTCACCATATAGCAAAGAAGCGAGGACAATAACTGTCAAAAGTTGTGATTTCATTTCATGAGCTTTTTGAGATATCACCAAAAACAACTTAGGAAGAGGTACTAAGTACTGCTATTAATAAATCTTATATGAAATGTGCAGGTGCTTATATGTTGCATAATTTGATCATTTAGAAAAAGGTTGGTAAATATAAAAAAGGGGGTGATACTCACACCACATCTTTTGATTCATGCACCACAAATTGTGTATTAAAGTATTGAACGATACAAATTGTAATGCACAAATTGTGGTGCATGCGTCAAAAGATGTGGTGTAAGTATCAATTCTCATATAAAAAGGATTTCAAAGGGGACTCTTGCTTTTGTGGGTACGTAATATCATGATATGCTTTTTACGTATTGATACGCTTTTTACGCTACTGAAGTTTTGTTTAAGGGGTGATGTGGTGGCTGAAAGCGGTAACCTAAAAGAAGTGGGGAGAGTCATTGTTTTCCTGTGCATTCTTCTGTACACCAAGACAGACAACTTTAGCAGCTTTAGTTTATAATTTTTTTTTTTGTGTGGCTACAGTGATATGCTACAGAAGTGGGGGTTAAGAAATAAGCTAATTACGAAAAGAATCCTTTGAGATAATGGTTTTACAAGAATGAACTTTTGTCATATGTTTTACACAAATGACCAAAATATGTCTCAATCATACTTTTCATATATGTACTCGCCCAAACCATTCGCCCAGATAAAAACTATAGCTACAATAAATTCATTCGCTCACTTAAATATATAGCCACAAAACTATTAAAAAAAAATACAAAAGTGATTGCATGGGAAGTTGGGAACTTTTTGTGGTAACAGAGGAAGTACTACTGCATATACACTAACAAGTGCATCAAGTTGTACCCACCAACTACACACAACAAAGATTCCCATTATATAATAAGTTATCCAACCAAGAAACCATTAACAGTGAACTTCATATCACACGCCTAGCTTTTTGCCTGCCCACCCAGCCTCCTCGCCCAACATTTCCCAGCCTCGCTCAAACTTGATAACTCATGCTCAGCTCGCCCAACTCACTCGTTTGATAACTCATGCTCAGCTCACTCGCTTGATAACTCATGCTCCACGCCCAGCCACCCAGGTTCCACGCCCAGGTGCTCATGCCACGCCTAGGGCACGCCTCATGCCACGCCCAGGTCACTCCCTCGCCCAGGGCACGCCCAGAACAAGCATCACACCCAAACTTCTCGCCTGGACCACGCTCATAGAATTGGTGTACACGTGTACGGTTTAAAACGTATTACGGTACAAATCTAACGTCTAATATTGAAAAAGTTCATTTTAGAAAATTTTATGGGCGAGGTTTATATGTGTAAAGTACTAGGGAAAGTGTTCTTTTAAAATTTTCTCTTAAGATATCCCACTTATTGTTATGTAATGGGTGGGTTGGGTAATATAGGAGAATAAGTTATTGTATGAGAGGATGGAATGTTGTGACAATAAAGTGTTATATTATTTCAATAAAATTATGACTTTGTGATACACTTGATTTGTTACATTATACCAAAGGTTGAAAATTAGGTGGGTTGTGTAAATTTAGGCTAGAATGTGGTTATACTATGTCAAAAGAATTCCTAAATTCCATTAACTTTGGAAGGTTAAATATTTTCTCTATTATTTGTGATAAAGTTTTGTGCATAATCAAGATCTACAAAAGATTGTGAATTATGCAACAATGTCCATTAATTAATTTGCTAATGACATATATGAGTTTAGGATATGTAATTTAAATGGCACATTGAATATGGGTGGATTTTGTTTCTTTTGCGGTTCCAAAGAAGTCTATGGAGATTTTGGGGAGATTTGAATGGCGTTGAATATAATATGCACAAGTTATACCGATAATGTTCAAAGTCGAACCATGTGGGTTCTTTTGCAACGATTACATGTAATTTATAAGTTGATTTAAGACCACCATGACTATATTTTGATATTTTCTTTTCTTGAAACAATGTCTTTTATTTTTGTTATTTTTTGGAAAGATGAAATGAGGGACTTGAGGTTTAACAACAACATGTTGATGCACATAAATGTATAGCAAAAGTTTAATAAATGGTTATGAGTAAGGATCAGATGAGAAAAAAAATTAAAATGAGAAGAGTGAGAAGAAACCACAGCCGCACATTTAAGATGCACCTGAAAATATAAATGCATCTCCCCTTATATTTATCTCCCTCATTTGAAATGTGTGGCTAATATTATTTCTCGTTCTTCTAATTTCAATTTCTCTTCTCACTATATCCATACCCAAATGGTTATATATAAATAAAGATAATTGATATTTTGATTCTCCTGGCCAAATTATTTGTTAATTATTGGGGAGTGATTGACACACTCTAAAAAATGTATATTGGGGGTTCGAGAATCACAACATGTATTTACTACTAAAAATGTATACGATATGAAAATTATTTTGTTATTCATATAATTTTTACTATTAAAATATTTTGTTAATGCAATAAAATGTATCTGATATAAAAATTATTTCGAACAAATAACTAGTTACAAGGGCTTTGAACATAAATTAAATCTTATCGTAATCTTAACTTAATTTTTTTTCAAACGGCACCAGATACGGCTTCTCGAATTAAATCATTCAAATGGGCAGGCCTCAGGACCCGAACCACTATGAGAAACCTGCGAAAGGAACTCCTATAACCACGGCTTCGCACTAGAAGAAAAAACCTGGATTTTTTGTCACTTGTAAGACTTGAACCCTGAGTAAAACCTCTTTCAAACTCTAGAAGGAGCCCACGTGGCCAACTGAGCTTTTAAATGTCATTAAAACATCTCTTATACTCAATAGCGGAACTAGGAAAATCTAATATTGTAATGATAAATCAAGTATTTTTATTTAGAGATGATATATAGAATTACACCATTTATTAACTAGCGAGTACCTTTCACCGTCAATCGCCCAATATTAACCATGATGGTTAAGATCTCAATCATGTTCAAAGGATCTTACGATTTTACGATACTACTACACTAAAACGATCTTTTTTTTAAAGGCTAATGACATATTTTAAGTGGGGTCATCATCTACAAAAACCGGTTCGCCCCAAACATTTGCCACTTTCTTAAACGCCTTTGTAGTCAATTGATATCTTTTGGAGGACATTAGATGTCTCATGGACAAAACCCTTGGAAGATGAAGATATTCAATGTGACGATGACTTACACATTTTTAAAGAAAATTTCAACAAGCAGTCCAATGGAGGAAAAATGAGTTTTTTAAGAAAGCTAGGTTGTATGAGCAATCCAAGTGCAACTCTAATTAAAGAACCGGCGGTCGCTCTCGGTCTCCCTCAAGATCAGTGGCGTCATATTCGGTCTGATTTGGTGCAGGAGTTAGATTAAAGCGACACTACGCGAAGGTTCTCCATTACCGTTAACACATCCACTTTGGATTACATATAAAAGTGAGAATGCATCTGGATGGGAGGACACATATGTTAGTCGTCAAAATGTGTTTCGCGAATATTATTATCGTATTCCGGAAAATATTGACCTAACAAGGTAATCATGTAACGTTATTTATATTGTATTTTAATTATTCATTTTCAATAAAATTTGTATTATTTGTTCACTTATAAGTGCGTATATATATATATATATGACATAAGTAAAAATAATTATATGTATATGTAAAAAAAACAAAACAAAAAAAAAAAAAAAAAAAAAAAAAAAAAACAATTGAGAAAGCATGTACATTAATTAAAGTAATGACATTGAATGTTTATTTTGGCTCATTAATGTACCCTTTTTATAAAAAAGTAAATGATTGGCTCATCATGTTGGTGAATTAATTTATAAAAAAGCCAATGATTGGATGATCATATTGGTGTATTTAGATGACCCCTTGTTTAATGCATAGTGATGAGTGTCCCAATAAAAATTGGGAGTGTGCCAATCAATTCCCTTAATTATTACTTACTTACATGATTAATACTACTATGACAACATCCAATTTGACCAACAAGAATACTTACAACTACGTTAACTGAAAAAAGTCATCAACACGAATCCCCTTTAAATTGTAGCAAGAGACAATCAAATAGCCAAGTCTAATAAATATGAAGTGCATGCTAAACCCATAAATGATCTCTTTGATATAAATAAATTTGTTACAGCAGTACAGGAATCCTGTTTTACGCTTGTGCTGAGAGGTTGGATGATAGAAACTGTTAATGTAGACTAACTGTGTAAAGTCATTTAATTAATTCTTTTTTCAAAGACTTTGTAGTTAGAGAAGGAATGCAACTAGTTGGTTTCTATGAGTATAACAAAGACATGGTCGATAATGTTTTCCATTATCTTCTGTTTCTTATCACAATTTTGTTGTCTTTAATGTTTATTGTGCTTTCGGTGAATAGCGGTATTTTATTTGTACCGGTTGAATCAAAACACTTTTATATTTAATAGTTAAGTATTTTATTTCATATTGCGTTCACAAACTACATTTGTACAACAAAGCACATTTATACAACAAAATATCACCGATCTTTTAAAATGATGAAGTGACTCATGAATAGTGATTTTTCTTCGGGAATGAATAGTGTTTTGTGAATAGCAAAATTTTGAAATAACCTTTCAAAATATCAAATCGACTTCTAAAACGATGAATAGTAACCGGTGAATAGTAAATTCCCGAGATGAATAGTAAAATTTTCAAAGTTTGTAAAATGACCTGAAATTACGAGTTGGCACACTTACAACCAACCATGACTTCTCAGAGATTATAAATCTCGAAGAGCTAAATCTTGAAGGTTGTGTGAATTTAAATACATTTCATTCATCCATTAGAATACTTAATAGGCTTGTTGTCATAAATTTGAGATATTGCAAACGCATTAGGAGTTTTCATTCTAATTTAAAAATGTACAAACTGCCTGAAGACTCGGGCGGACAAAATCAAAACCTTAGTAGAGCTTCATATAGATGGAACTAGGGATGAGCACGGTACCGGTCCCGTATCGATCTCATACCGAATTAGTGGTACCGATTTTTTCCCGAGCATAAATTAGTAGTACCGTATCGTGCGAACGGGATTCGGATCTGGATGCAGTATCGCATACCGCATGCAGGTGCGAAATCGGGTTTACCCATTTTTTCGTGAATTTCCGATTTGGTACCGGGTCCGTGCATCAATTAGTGGTCCCGATTTTTTCACCTTATTTCGTAGTCCCTGTGCCATCAGTATTTCAAAAATCGGTCTGGTTTGATCTGATACCGCACGGTTCCGGGATTCGGTTCAAAATGCTCCTCCCTAGATGGAACTGCTATCACATAACGTCCTGGATGGTCCTCTCATTATTTTGTCAGTCAAGATGGTGGACTGCATCCCGAAAATTTACATGATGCTTTCGTAAGTTTTAGAGGTGAAGATATCCGAAAAAGTGTCATGGATCATATGTTCAACGACGTCAAGAAAAAAGGGATTCATGCTTTTAGAGATGACATAGAGTTGCCTAAAGGAGAAAAGATGTCTCATCATCTCTACAAAGCCATTGAAGAATCGAGATTCTTGATAGTTGTCTTCTCCAAGAATTACGCTTCTTCTAGTAAGTTTCTAGAACTTCCACTTATTCTAATATCTTCCAAAAGCTTCCAAGATTATCCACCATCTTCCATGGGCTTCTAAAGTCTTCCAAGCTTATCCAAGACCTTTCATGAGAAGTGTAGAATAATCCGGAATCCCGAACATACTTGTAAAAGATAGGCGGGTCGTGACATCCTCCCCCACGTAAGCTCGCGACGTCCTTGTCGTGCCATCCTCGTGATACTTCTTGATCTTGTCCGCAAATTGCCACAACAAGTCTTTGGCTTCCCAACTTGCTTCACTATCGGGAAAATTACGCCACTTAATCAAGTACTCCTTATAGCTCGGCACTCCTCGTCTCCGTATCTTAAGATCCGACAAGATCTCATCAACCTCTCGATCGCACGAAGTAACAACCGTTGTTGGTGCCCGCTTGGACACCCCTCGTTCTGAGTCTTCCTCGTCCTCATGATAAGGTTTGAGAAGGCTAACGTGGAAGACCGGATGAATCTTCAACTTGGGCGGTAGTTGAAGTCGATAAGAAACCTTTCCAACACGTCCAATCACCGGGAAAGGGCCTTCATACCTCCGTATTAAGCCTTTGTGCACCTTCCTTAGTGATTTGAATTGTTGAGGCAAGAGCTTCACCATCACTTGATCTCCAACCTCGAACTCGACGTGTCTCCTTTTCTCATCCGCCCACTTCTTCATCTTTTTAGCCGCTTTGTCCAACGAAGCCCGAGCCAAGTCCGAAGCCTGGCTACTCCCCTCGTATGATGCAGCTAAGGCATTCGGAGTCAATGGTTGGCGTCCCGTGACCAACTCAAAAGGACTCTTCCCCGTGGCTTCACTCCTTTGCATGTTGTATGAGAATTAAGCAACGTCAAGGAGTTTAGCCCAATCATGTTGGTTGGCACTCACGTAGTGCCGAAGATAAAGCTCCAATAATGCATTCACCCTCTCCGTTTGCCCGTCCGTTTGGGGATGGAAACTCGTAGAAGTTCAAACCGCTCCATGATCTTGAACAACTCCGTCAAAAGCGCCCGTGAATCTTGGATCTCGATCACTAACGATCACATGTGGCACTCCCCAATACTTCACCACATTTCTAAAGAAAAGCTTAGCCGTCTCTTCCGCGGTAACATCGGGTGGTGCGGCAATGAAAGTTCCATACTTTGAAAATCGATCGACCACCACAACAATACTCCCATTTCCTTCCGACTTCGGCAAGCATGTGATAAAGTCCATGAAAACGCTTTCCCATGGTCCCTTGGGCGTCGGTAGAGGCTCCAACAATCCTCCAGACTTCTTTTGCTCTATCTTGTCTTGTTGGCAAATAAGGCACGTTCGCACGAATGTCTCTACATCGTCTTCCATCCTTAGCCAAAAATAAGTGCCTTCGACCAATGCCAACGTCCTTTTGATTCCCGGATGACCGGCCCACTTCAAATCATGACACTCTTTCAAGATTGCACGCCTAAGATCACCCCACTTAGGTATGTAAAGTCGATCTCCTTTCGTGAACAACATGTCTCCTTTAAGCCAAAATCTCTGAGTCTTTCCATCTCTTGCTAGAGCCACGAGCTTCTTGGCAAAAGGGTCATGTTCCAATCCTTCCTTGATTCGATCTTGGAGGAAGAATTGTGCTTGGGTGATTGCCGCAAACTCCGCTTTGCGACTCAATGCGTCGGCTACCACATTAGCCTTCCCCGACTTATACTCCATGTGATAGTCGAACTCGGCTAGGAAGTCTTGCCACCGAGCTTGCTTAGGACTTAACTTCTTTTGGGTTTGGAAGTAACTCGTAGCAACATTGTCCGTCTTGATCACAAATCTCGAACCCAATAAGTAATGCCTCCAAGTCCGTAAGCAATGGACGATCGCCGTCATTTCTTTCTCTTGCACGGTGTACTTCCTTTCCGTCTCATTTAGTTTCTGACTCTCGAATGCGATCGGATGTCCTTCTTGCATTAGCAGTCCTCCAATAGCAAAGTCTGATGCATCCGTATGTAACTCGAAAGGCACGGTTACATCCGGTAGTCTCAACACCGGTTCCTCCATAACCGCCTTCTTCAAACTTTCGAACGCTACTTGGCACTTTTCGTCCCATTTCCAAGCATTGTTCTTCTTCAATAGGTCCATCAAGGGAGATGCTATCGCCGAATATCCCATGATATACCGTCGGTAATAGTTCACCAAGCCAAGAAAAGATCGTAACTCCGTCACCTTGGTTGGCGGTTCCCATTCTTGGATAGCTTTTACCTTTGCCACGTCCATCATCAATCTACCGTTTTTGATCTTTTGTCCCAAGAACTCGACTTTGTCTTGGGCGAAATATCATTTCTCCAACTTTACATAAAGCTCATTTTCTCGTAACACTTGAAACACCTGCTTCAAATGCAAGAGATGCTCTTCCAAGGTATGACTATAAACAACAATATCGTCCAAGTATACCACCACAAATTTATCAAGAAACGGATGAAATAACTTGTTCATGAGGGTGCAAAATGTAGCGGGAGCATTAGTCAAGCCAAAAGGAATTACTAAGAACTCGTAAGAACCATACCTCGTGACACACGTCGTCTTATCTTCGTCTCCCTCCGCTATCCGTACTTGGTAGTAACCCGATCTCAAGTCTAACTTGGAGAAGTATCTCGCCTTTCCAAGTTGATCAAACAAATCCGTAATAAGAGGAATAGGGTACTTGTTCTTAATCGTTACCTTCTTAAGTGCCCGGTAGTCTATGCACATCTGCAAGGATCCGTCCGTTTTCCTTTGAAATAGCACCGGCGCACCATATGGGGCTTTTGAGGGTCGAACATAGCCCGCATCCAATAGATCCTTGAGTTGTTTACGCAAATCCTCCAACTCGGGTGGTGGCATTCGGTAAGGGGCTTTGGCGGGTGGCTTGGAAGCCGGTTCCAACTCGATGGTATGATCCACCTCCCTCCTAGGTGGTAGTTTCTTGGGCAACTCCTTGGGCATCACATCCTTGAACTCATCAAGAACCTTCTCGGTCTCCTTCGGTATCTCTACTTTTCCCGACTCACCATCCGTCTATAGCCTTGTTACCGCCAAATAGCAAGGCTCGCTCTTGTTGTACCCTTTCTTAAATTGCATAGCCGAAAAGGTCTTCGCTCCACACTTGGAATCCCGCTCTGTGCTAACCATGCAAGTCTTTCCACCATCTAGGATACATAAAGAGTTAGCAAATGGCATAGGGAAAGCTCGTACCTTATCGAGGAGCTCTAACCCAAGAACCACATCGAAATCATCCATCGAGACCACCGACAAGTCAACCGTCCCTTCCCATTCTCCAATCTTGGCTCGAACATCCTTGGCCACTCCTTCCATAAGCTTGGCCTTCGAGTTTACCGGCTTGAACGTTCCACTCCCTTTCGTAGTGCTAATCCTTAGCCGCTTGGCTTCATCAACCGACACGAAATTATGAGTGGCACGGAATCTACTAGAGCACGTACCTTGGTTCCATTGATTGTTGCTTCCAAAAATTGCAATCCTTTCCCTACAACTTTTGGCACCTCCGTCTTGGCCTTGATTGCATTCAAAATCCTCATCGAGCTCATGCATCCACCATCACTTGGGCCTTCGTCTTCATGAGCCATCATTCCATTAAGGCTTGCTTTCTTGGGGCAATCTCGAGCTCTATGAGGTCCGTCACATATGAAGCATCCACCACTCTTGAAGGCCGTCTTTATTTCCTTGTTCTTTCCAGTGGGTGGTTTACGTGTAGTATCGGGCTTTGCTTGAGCGACTTTCTCTCCCCCACCTTTATCATGGCTCACCTTTCGATCCTTCGGCTTAGACATTTCCCTTCTCGTACTAAAGTCGATCAAGCCCTCGGCATGGGTGATAGCCGTAGCAAGGTCTTGAACTCCACGTCTCTCTAACTCCGTCTTAGCCCATCCTTGCAAACCATCGAGGAAATAAAAGAGAGAGTCTTGTTCGGAAAGATCCGGAATCTCTAAGGTTAGTGTAGTAAATTCCTTAACATAATCCCGGATCGTTCCGGAATGCTTAAGTTTACGAAGCCGACTCTTTGCTTTGTTCTTAGCATTCTCGGGATACAATTGCTTTTTAAGTTCCGCAACAAAATCAGCCCAAGTATCGATACTACACGCACCTCGCTCGATATCTCCATATCGACGTCTCCACCATAACGCCGTGGTATCCTTCAAGTATCGGGTCACCATCTTGATCTTGGTGTCATCCTCCGTAATGTTGAAGCCCTCCAAGTATTGCTCCATCTCCCATAAGAAATCATCAACCGCCCTAGCTTCTCGCTTTCCCATGAACGGTGATGGTTTTGGAACATCGATCTTCGGAGCATTATTACCAACGTTGCCACCTCCATTCGCCATGGGTCGCTTGCATAACACTACATCGGCTTGCAAGTCTTCGATGGTCTTTTCAATGTTGGAGATTTTGCCTACGAACAAATTTTTAGGCCATTGATTTCACGCTTAAATTCACCTCTAAGCGTATTGATGACCTCCCGAAAGTCATCCTTCATGGTCATAAACTCGGTGTCTAGACCATCCAAGCCCTCAACTTGGGTCTTCAACTCTGACACGGATGTCTCAACCCCCGCTAATCTCTTATCAAAGCTCGACATAACGTCCTTAGACGCACCTCTCTTCTTCGGGTCTTGACACTTATCATCGCGACCTTGCCTCTCGTCAGTGACCGCATTTCCATTGGCACTAATCTTCTCGGTCTCGTTTGCCATCGCCTTGAATCAACGCTCGCTCTGATACCACTTGTTACGGACCTGTCTCTACAAGGTCTCCCGTGCGGCACTTAGTCTCGACTAAGCTCAGCCTTATTCTAATATCTTCCAAAAGCATCCAAGATTATCCACCATCTTCCATGGGCTTCTAAAGTCTTCCAAGCTTATCCAAGACCATTCATGAGAAGTGTAGAATAAACCGGAATCCCGAACATACTTGTAAAAGATAGGCGGGTCGTGACATTAGTGTAACATCTTTTATATAATACAAGAATTACATCATTTCGGAGTGATTTTGCAAAACCCTTCTCATTGAAGAAAAAAATTTGGACCAATAAGAGAGCTTGATTTTGCCACGTAAGCAAAATCGAGAAACATGACTGGTTAATAAAAAGTCAAAATTAAATTGATTTGGGTCAAAATTTATAAATCGTGTAGAAGGAAAAATTTTACCACAAAAACATATGTGTCAAAAATGTAAAAGAAAAAACTTACAAAAAGTGGAATAAATATTTAAAACTTCAAGGACCTTAATGTAAACACACAAATCCTACCCTTAACCCATCAGTCAACCACAAAAAAAAACGTATTCCCACCTCCACCTCCACCTCTCCCTCCAACCCGAACATTCCTCCAATTGCGCCTTCTATCACCATCCGACCACCACCAGTCGTGGACACATATGTGGATCTAAAAATTTGTTTTTTGTTTGTACAGATGGCAATCACAATGGGAAAACGGGATTGTTGGTTAATCAAAGGTACGTTTTAAATTTATATCTGCAAGTAATCTATAATAGATATAATAGATGTAGGGTTTTTTTTAGGTAATTGAGTTGCGGGTTTATGTTTTTGTGTTTTCATTGATGATTTAGGTGTGTTAGATGGTAAAGTTCAACATATGTCATGAGTAATTTGGGATTTATTACACCTGCTTGATGTTTTTATTTTGAGACCAAACTAATCATATGTTGTGCACTAGGAATCCTTAAGAGGAACACAACCAACATTGATGTTAAGTCTACCATGCTACTATTGTGCATGAGGATGTCGAAATAACATTGGTCATCCACGGGCTAAACCACTCAAAGGTTACAGAACCCTTGAGACACATTACAAAAGGAAGCATGGGATCAAGCCTTTTATGTGCAAGAAATGTGGCAAGGCGTTTGTTGTGAGAGGAGATAGACAAACACACAAAAATAATTTTGTTAAGCCTACATTTGACACATAATGCCAAGGACGTAGAGTATTGTTTGCAATGGATATTAAATTAACCATGGCACCTTATGTGTGGACCCTTATTGATATGAGTTTTTACTTGCGAGTCTTGGAGGAGCCGACAAAGAACAAGGAGGTACCTGCGATATCGGAAGAGAACCATCACGGTGGTCGGAGCGGTGCTAAAATAAAATGTACCATGACCGAAAATCACCTGTTTCATCTTCGTTTTAGCTATTTGAAACTTGGAACAGGTACATATTCTTTGATTGTTGTGGGTGTTTTTAGTTGTGGTTCTAAGGTATGATTTTTATTTAAAAGAAGTTATTTTTTTATTAGTTGTATGATTTTGTTTCTTGATAAATTAGGAAGTTTGATGTTTTGATTTATGAAGTGGGAAATTAGATTTGTCCCTATATGTTACAGTTACTGATGTTCCCATCCCACACGTACAAAATCAGCCACCAGATATGTGTATCCATCATACACGACTGTAGGCTTATATAAAACTACATTGTGATTATAAGATGTGTGCAGAATCAACTCTAGAACATCAATTATATAACTTTCGAGCTTTTACCTCCAATGATATTGAACAAGTTTGTATGCATCGTTCCACACATAATTTAGTTTTTCTGTTGTTAGAAGAAAGAAGTCCCATTTGCTTGGTGAGCTGGTGAACTTGGGACCTGGAACTCTCGGTTACTGATGTAGACTAAGTAATAGGTAAAACTACATTGTGATTATAATAGTAATTATTTTCTAAAATGGTGGTGTGCTTGATTTTCTTATTAGAGTAACATTAAAATATGATATTAATGTTTATAAATAACATAAGATGTTGCGTTTGGTTGTAGAACTTAGTGGAAGGATATTGTTTATCACTTGCTCATTAAGTAAGTTGAACATATTGTATGCACTAAAAGTGATTTTATATGATTTAAGTTTGGGATTGCCCAAAAAAACAGTTTATTAGGCTATTGTGTTTTGATACTATAAATAAGAAGTTTGGGGGTGATGGGTGTTGCTTATTGAATTTTGTAATATGATTATTTGTTTAGCTACATTAGTAGTTTTGAATAAGTAGTTTCTAAGTCAAAATCAATAAGCAACCCAAACACCCCTTAAATGATCGTAATCATTTTGCGAACCAAACACCGAATATTAATATGGTAAAACAAACATAAGTAGCTTATGATGTGTTCATATTTTAGGCTCCAAATATAAGTTTATGTTTTTTATTGCTCACATATGTAAGTAATCATCTAAGATCCTAAGCATCTTATTCGGCCTTATCAGTTTTTGTTTCTTTATATGTGTTTAGTACTTTAGTTTATGTGCTTATACACAACTATTTCCAACGTTCTTTGAACATTTTCCGTATCATCTTTTCTTCCGCGTGGACACAATAAGAAGCTTCTTGGAAGAAGGTTGAAAAAAAACTTGCAAGGAAGTTGAAGTTTGGTCACGTGAACTTTGATGATGAGAAGGTAATTTCAAATTTGGATTCTTATAGTTTAACTTATATAATTTCATACCTCGCCACAAATATCATTATATATTGCACCAAGATATTACTTTATATGATGTGGTATTCCAACCAAGCCAATTGATTCACCATATAGCAAAGCGAGGACAATAAGCGCAAAAGTTGTGATTTCATTTCATGAGCTTTTGAGATATCACCAAAACAACTTAGGAAGAGGTACTAAGTAATCGCTATTAATAAATCTTATATGAAATGTGCGGTGCTTATATGTTGCATAATTTGATCATTTAGAAAAGGTTGGTAAATATAAAAGGGGTGATACTCACACCACATCTTTTGATTCATGCACCACAAATTGTGTATTAAAGTATTGAACGATACAAATTGTAATGCACAAATTGTGGTGCATGCGTCAAAAGATGTGGTGTAAGTATCAATTCTCATATAAAAAGGATTTCAAAGGGGACTCTTGCTTTTGTGGGTACGTAATATCATGATATGCTTTTTACGTATTGATACGCTTTTTACGCTACTGAAGTTTTGTTTAAGGGGTGATGTGGTGGCTGAAAGCGGTAACCTAAAAGAAGTGGGGAGAGTCATTGTTTTCCTGTGCATTCTTCGGTACACCAAGACAGACAACTTTAGCAGCTTTAGTTTATAATTTTTTTTTTTTGTGTGTCTACAGTGATATGCTACAGAAGGGGTTAAGAAATAAGCTAATTACGAAAAGAATCCTTTGAGATAATGGTTTTACAAGAATGAACTTTTGTCATATGTTTTACACAAATGACCAAAATATGTCTCAATCATACTTTTCATATATGTACTCGCCCAAACCATTCGCCCAGATAAAAACTATAGCTACAATAAATTCATTCGCTCACTTAAATATATAGCCACAGAACTATTAAAAAAAATACAAAAGTGATTGCATGGGAAGTTGGGAACTTTTTGTGGTACCAGAGGAAGTACTACTGCATATACACTAACAAGTGCATCAAGTTGTACCCACCAACTACACACAACAAAGATTCCCATTATATAATAAGTTATCCAACCAAGAAACCATTAACAGTGAACTTCATATCACACGCCTAGCTTTTTGCCTGCCCACCCAGCCTCCTCGCCCAACATTTCCCAGCCTCGCTCAAACTTTATAACTCATGCTCAGCTCGCCCAACTCACTCGTTTGATAACTCATGCTCAGCTCACTCGCTTGATAACTCATGCTCCACGCCCAGCCACCCAGGTTCCACGCCTAGGTGCTCATGCCACGCCTAGGGCACGCCTCATGCCACGCCTGTGTCACTCCTCGCCTGTGGCACGCCCAGAACAAGCATCACACCCAAACTTCTCGCCTGGACCACGCTCATAGAATTGGTGTACACGTGTACGGTTTAAAACGTATTACGGTACAAATCTAACGTCTAATATTGAAAAAGTTCATTTTAGAAAATTTTATGGGCGAGGTTTATATGTGTAAAGTACTAGGGGAAAGTGTTCTTTTCAGAAATTTTCTCTTAAGATATCCCACTTATTGTTATGTAATGGGTGGGTTGGGTAATATAGGAGAATAAGTTATTGTATGAGAGGATGGAATGTTGTGACAATAAAGTGTTATATTATTTCAATAAAATTATGACTTTGTGATACACTTGATTTGTTACATTATACCAAAGGTTGAAAATTAGGTGGGTTGTGTAAATTTAGGCTAGAACAGGTAGTTATACTATGTCAAAAGAATTCCTAAATTCCATTAACTTTGGAAGGTTAAATATTTTCTCTATTATTTGTGATAAAGTTTTGTGCATAATCAAGATCTACAAAAGATTGTGAATTATGCAACAATGTCCATTAATTAATTTGCTAATGACATATATGAGTTTAGGATATGTAATTTAAATGGCACATTGAATATGGGTGGATTTTGTTTCTTTTGCAGGTTCCAGCAAGTCTATGGAGATTTTGGGGAGATTTGAATGGCGTTGAATATAATATGCACAAGTTATACGCTGATAATGTTCAAAGTCGAACCATGTGGGTTCTTTTGCAACGATTACATGTAATTTATAAGTTGATTTAAGACCAGTCATGACTATATTTTGATATTTTCTTTTCTTGAAACAATGTCTTTTATTTTTGTTATTTTTTTTGGAAAGATGAAATGAGGGGACTTGAGGTTTAACAGTCAACATGTTGATGCACATAAATGTATAGCAAAAGTTTAATAAATGGTTATGAGTAAGGATCAGATGAGAAAAAAAATTAAAATGAGAAGAGTGAGAAGAAACCACAGCCGCACATTTAAGATGCACCTGAAAATATAAATGCATCTCCCCTTATATTTATCTCCCTCATTTGAAATGTGTGGCTAATATTATTTCTCGTTCTTCTAATTTCAATTTCTCTTCTCACTATATCCATACCCAAATGGTTATATATAAATAAAGATAATTGATATTTTGATTCTCCTGGCCAAATTATTTGTTAATTATTGGGGAGTGATTGACACACTCTAAAAAATGTATATTGGGGGGTTCGAGAATCACAACATGTATTTACTACTAAAAAATGTATACGATATAAAAATTATTTTGTTATTCATATAATTTTTTACTATTAAAAATATTTTGTTAATGCAATAAAATGTATCTGATATAAAAATTATTTCGAACAAATAACTAGTTACAAGGGCTTTGAACATAAATTAAATCTTATCGTAATCTTAACTTAATTTTTTTTCAAACGGCACGAGATCTGACTTCTCGAATTAAATCATTCAAATGGGCAGGCCTCAGGACCCGAACCACTATGAGAAACCTGCGAAAGGAACTCCTATAACCACGGCTTCGCACTAGAAGAAAAAACCTGGATTTTTTGTCACTTGTAAGACTTGAACCCTGAGTAAAACCTCTTTCAAACTCTAGAAGGAGCCCACGTGGCCAACTGAGCTTTTAAATGTCATTAAAACATCTCTTATACTCAATAGCGGAACTAGGAAAATCTAATATTGTAATGATAAATCAAGTATTTTTATTTAGAGATGATATATAGAATTACACCATTTATTAACTAGCGAGTACCTTTCACCGTCAATCGCCCAATATTAACCATGATGGTTAAGATCTCAATCATGTTCAAAGGATCTTACGATTTTACGATACTACTACACTAAAACGATCTTTTTTTTAAAGGCTAATGACATATTTTAAGTGGGGTCATCATCTACAAAACCGGTTCGCCCCAAACATTTGCCACTTTCTTAAACGCCTTTGTAGTCAATTGATATCTTTTGGAGGACATTAGATGTCTCATGGACAAAACCCTTGGAAGATGAAGATATTCAATGTGACGATGACTTACACATTTTAAAGAAAATTTCAACAAGCAATCCAATGGAGGAAAATGAGTTTTTAAGAAAGCTAGGTTGTATGAGCAATCCAAGTGCAACTCTAATTAAAGAACCGTGGTCGCTCTCGGTCTCCCTCAAGATCAGTGGCGTCATATTCGGTCTGATTTGGTGCAGGAGTTAGATTAAAGCGACACTACGCGAAGGTTCTCCATTACCGTTAACACATCCACTTTGGATTACATATAAAAGTGAGAATGCATCTGGATGGGAGGACACATATGTTAGTCGTCAAAATGTGTTTCGCGAATATTATTATCGTATTCGGGAAAATATTGACCTAACAAGGTAATCATGTAACGTTATTTATATTGTATTTTTAATTATTCATTTTCAATAAAATTTGTATTATTTGTTCACTTATAAGTACGTATATATATATATATATGACATAAGTAAAAAATAATTATATGTATATGTAAAAAAAAAAACAAAACAAAAAAAAAAAAAAAAAAAAAAAAAAAAAACAATTGAGAAAGCATGTACATTAATTAAAGTAATGACATTGAATGTTTATTTTGGCTCATTAATGTACCCTTTTATAAAAAAGTAAATGATTGGCTCATCATGTTGGTGAATTAATTTATAAAAAGTCAATGATTGGGTGATCATATTGGTGTATTTAGATGACCCCTTGTTTAATGCATAGTGATGAGTGTCCCAATAAAAATTGGGAGTGTGCCAATCAATTCCCTTAATTATTACTTACTTACATGATTAATACTACTATGACAACATCCAATTTGACCAACAAGAATACTTACAACTATGTTAACTGAAAAAAGTCATCAACACGAATCCCCTTTAAATTGTAGCAAGAGACAATCAAATAGCCAAGTCTAATAAATATGAAGTGCATGCTAAACCCATAAATGATCTCTTTGATATAAATAAATTTGTTACAGCAGTACCCGTAAAAACTCTGATAAGCATCTTATATTTGACACTTTTAATTATCAATTGAAGTTTCTTATCAACAACACCAATAGCAAAATACATCATCAAAATTGTCACCGAATAAAAATCAACAATAATAACAAAAACAAAAATACATATAGATTACCAAACCAATGTCATCTCTTTAATCAAAGTGCGCAATAAACTCCATATACAATATAAAAAGTAATAGGAAAAACAAAGAGACATGCAACTAAAATCCTAAGACATATGCAACACCAACTCTCATACAATACTAATCCATTTCCTTCATATGATTTCGATAATACTCTAAAACTAAATATAAAATATATGTACATTAAAAAAATTAATATACTTTAAAATAAGAGTAGAAAAATTAATACCTAAACAAAATTTAATGTCTAAACCCGGTGTTTGGATGAGTATTATAACTAGTTTTTATAAGTAAAAAAAAATTGAGGAAACTACGAAACTCAAAAAAAGCCCTACCTAAGGCCGAATATTGGCCCAACTCTAATATAGCTTTGCCTACTTTTATATAAAATCAAACCTTAATTTATCAACAAAACCATCATCATCGATGTCGAAGGCCAATACGCTTAATGCTGAGAACACGAAACAGGTAAAAAAAATACGTCATTGCTCTTCATGTTTATAGGTTTACCAAATTAAATCATAATATCGTGCAGTGGGTTAATATAAACATTACTACTATGCATGACACACAAAGGCGTCAAACGATAGAAGTGTTGATTTTCAATGATGATTTCTCGTTTTGTCACTTTGCACTTTCAAACCAAAGTAAAACATTAAATTTTCTTTATATTTATATTTGGTTAATTGACTAAGGTAAAATTATTACTCTATTTGGTTGGAAAAGTTTTAAAAGGCCAACCCTACCCGACCCCCGAACAACCTGGCCAGATAACACATTGGTTAAAATGTTCAAAAGAAATACTAGTAAATACATGAATCGAGAAAATGAAACAAATTGGAAGTATAGAACTTGTAATAGACCCTATTTACAAATGCTTGTAACTTTACTTGATGTGGTTTCATTTACAAATGCTTCTTTGTTTTTTTGTATTATCTTAAATCTTGTATCAACTAACAACACATCAGTGAGTGAATAACTTTTTGTTAATGTTTTCTTTCTCAAAACAGGCTCAAGAAGCAAATAAGAATCATCGGTTATTAAGAATATCGATGCTTGTAAAGACTTACCACTATTACTCAAACCTCACTTGGTCCCATTGGTAAACTACTTTTATTTTTTACTTTTATTATTATTATTATTATTATATGTTTTTTTCTTTCTAGATTTGTAATTAGTAACCTTATGTTAGGCCTCTTGTTTATGTCTGAGATATTTGGGCTTATGTAAGTTTATCGTATCATAATATAATAAAAGGCGGAGCTTATGAAATATAGGCCGAGAAGCAAATAAGCCCACACATAAGCTTAAACAAACACCCCCTTATATACTTACTAGTTGTTGACTTGTAACACTTGCATGCAAGTATCGGGATTATTAGGGTAAAATGGTAAAAATTGTAAGTTATAACTACTCATTTTTTGAAAGTGGTAGTCGGATATCTTGCATATGATTATTTACTTTTATAAGATGTAGAAGCATTAACAAAAATATATCCTAAATATGCTCCATTAGTTTATGATATTCAGGTCTTGTTCTTATCATGTTAGGTTCGCATAAGCTTGTTTACAAGCTATATCGAATGAGCTTGTTTACAAGCATCCCATGACCAAGGTGTTGGTACTAGCGTGAAAGAACAAAGAGAAAGAATTTGGTGATGGAGCGAACCTAGTGGTTTCAATTCTTTGGGCAACATCTCGAGGGTGCCAAAGAGCTTATCACGATGGGACTGAATCGCAGTGAAATCATTAATGGTTACGAGAAAGCAAGTAACAAGGTAGTTTGTTAAACTCAATACTGTCAATGTATAATATGTTAGAGTTTTCTTAATTAGTATGCTTGTTTCATTAGACCAAGCTACTTTCTTGTTCATTGGAGACTTTTGAGATACACCTAGTTTATTTATACGAGCATTTATATATGCTAAGCAATGTACCTAATAACTGTAAGCCATCAATGTTTTGATAAATTGTATCAGCAGGTGAAAATCGTTGCATTTTACATAAAGTACAAGTGTGGTTACCGGATGGGGATCCTCTCATGTTTATTTGAACATGAGAGGTAATATTGTGCTTGTGGTAATTGTACAATCATTTTATCTCAAGTGTACAATCACAAGAAGCACAACATTACCTCTCATGTTCAAATGAACATGAGAGGATCCTATCGGTGGTTACCCCATCTGCCCCATTTTTTCTTTTTCTTTTTACTGTAAATTACACATATACCCTCACACTTACTTTTGTACCTATGGCTTTAAAACTTGTACATCTTGTTTGCTAAAGTAAACAAATTGGCCCCAACTTATACTTTTTGTTTGTTTACAGTTGGGTGAGATTTTAGAAGATTTGGTCGAGAAGGGTTCGAGACCATGGATGTGAGGAATAAAGACGAAGTCATTCTACATTTGAAACATCCTGCTTGCGATAAAATATATGATATATATAAAATGGAGGATATCTTGTGTCCTCTTATTGCAGAGGTACATCTCTTTTCTTTTGTCAAAAGTTATCCTTTAATTTGGTCAAAACTCGAACTGTGTTGATGACGGTTTTGTTAATATTTGATTATTGCAGGCATGCATTCAAGTTTGCCCAAAGAACCGGGTAAACTTTAATGTCGATAACGTGAGAGTTGCTATGCTTTTGGGTGCATTTCCGTCTGCCTCTAAAACCTTTAGAGGCATGGTTCTAAAAGTTGATACTATTGTTGGGAGTATAAAGACAATTGAGAGCATAAGGTGAGTGTCTTAATTATAGGCACCCGAGTTCTAGATGCTCATCTATAGTCTTTTTAGCTCTTGAATTTTATAGATAGAGCCTTATTGGTCTACCTAAATTATGCATAATAGTGTCCCTCCCTCATATATAAGCATCCAATTGTTGAAGCTGAAAGGGTTATTCGTTTTATAGGTGCTTGTTGTAGGCTGGTGGTGTTGATACAATTGGAACAAAGACTCACCGAATTTACACAGATGAGACGGTGCATTCCTTCATTTCCAAACATGTTTTGTTGCAATCAAAGCTTCATTGTTTAGGGTGCTTTATGTGTCTTGGTCAGCCACATTTGCTAACTAAAATAAAATAAGGGTTCCTTAAACATTTGCCAACTAAAATTTAGAACGTTTAGATCTTGGTTGGCCCCAAGATTCAAGGATTTACTACATATTTGTTACTATTGTTTTAAAATAAGTAAACTAAACAATAATTTGGCCCACTTAAATTCTAAACATGACAAAAGCTAATGTAGATATTAGGATAAATAAAATATACCATGTCACATTTTTGGTATACCCTTATATATATTTAGCTTCCAAAGTGTCTATAATTTTCCGTTTTCAAATGTTCTTACTTATTAATCAATTAAAGATCAAAACTAAATGATTATAGTTATTTGTATTTGGACCACCCGTATATAAAATACTACTTGAATCTGAATATTAAGAGTTAAAATCCTAGTTATACAGATTTGTTATACCCTTGTAGTTGAAAAGAGTTAAAATGGCAAACTACCATTGAATGTGAATATTAAGACCATAAATGTATTCTACTTAATTTATGACGACTGAAAAGTATGCACTGGCCAAGAAGCAAAGGTGATCTTAGAGTCGGTGCAAAGGTCATAGTTAGTGGAGTGGTGTAGGACGGATGGCTCACCGATTCACTGCGTTAACAGTAATCATGCTCAATTCAAAACCACAAAGATCTTTTATTTCTATATATATATATATCTTGGTTTGAAAGTTGCATTGTTCATTCATTTACAGGATCATGGTCTTAAAATTACCTCCCAAAATGAACTTGACTGTTTTTGCCGCTGGCAATCTTGTTGCTCTTGTAAGCACCACATATGGATTTTTAAGGCTAATATTAACCAACCTTTGCTAATAAATACTATATTTTATTTGCGGTCAGACTTAAGAGTGTTGTAAACTCTTCTTATCTTGGAAAGGTTGACTCCATTTCAGTTGAAAAGACTCCGGTGATAGGGTAAATACAAGTTTTTTCTTTCTTTAAAGCTTCGTTGTTTCTTTCATCTATTACCTATGTAAACCATTTGAATATTTATTTCATTTGTTTATTAGGTAACGTAACAAAGGAACAAGGTTGTGCGGTGATGGTGTTTCTTTGGACCGGAAAGACCAGATAACATATATTATGAACAACTCAAAAGGGTCATTGTTAACGGTGTCAAAATTTACAAGGTTTCATATTAATCTTTTCTTTTTCCACTAATTAATTACCTTAACTCTTAACTGTTCTTGTTTCGGCATTATGCAAGGACAGAGAATTGTGCTCGAGTGGAGCCATCGAAATCGAAATAGCCAAACGATGAAGGAATTTTCTCTCAAACAAAGCGGGTATTGTTATATTCTATTTCTAAACCTAAAATCGTAATATATGTTTTGGAATGATAGAAATAAATTTGAGTTTGTGATGTATTAATCGCAGATCATCATCGGATGCAATTGCAATTCTGAAGTATCTTGAGAGCTTTGAACCGATACCAAAAACATTGGCTAAAACTCTTATCTAGATGTAGAGGATATCATGAAAAATTTGAAAGCGGATCATGAAGTGGAAAGGTCGAGTTGGCATAGGCGTGAAAGAAGGAGCTTGTAAGGATGCCTCGACCTTGAAGATATGGGATCTTTACACCACCAAGTAAGCACACATATAATCATTTGGATCACTACATTTTTGTCCAAGTACATGTTGAAACACTCCATAAAAGCCGATTTAAATAATCGGTTTCATATGTCAAATTCAAACACCCCATTATTAGTACTAAAGTTCACGAGTAACACCAAAACCTTGTAGAAAATTACAGTAACCTTGATGAATCTTGCATACTTGTCTTTTCTGTTTAAATAAAATGACAATGCTAAATCCGGATCCTTGGCAAACCTACCATGAGTGCGATTTTAGTTTCTAGTCTAAAGTTGTCTTACATTTTCACTTGTAGGTATCACGCTCCAAAGATGTCTGATGCGGTTTGTGATGCCTTGAGTGATGATCAGTGCATGCGTTAACCTATTATTCCTGCGATTTTGTGTGATTTTAATTCTTAAATCATGGTATCTAGTTATTATTCGTTGTTCGGTTGAGTGTATACATGTGAAATCGGCTTGAGTTGGAATTGTTAAGGGCATGTTACAGATCAGACATATAATCTTTTACGTCGTACTACCATTTATTTCATATAAAAGTTCAATTTTGTTTGCATGGCCGAGATATATTTGTCTGCTTGCGTTAGTCGAGTATGAGTATCTTTAACAACTTTCGCCTTTATGTTTACTCTTACTATAACTTTGGCTTTAAGTCGCAACCTGAGTATAGTATCGAGTATCTTTTTACGACTTTGGAATTTTGCCTTTATGCCTTAGTCGTATACAAGATATTCATAATATTTCGCTTAGAATAAGATTACCTGAATGATTTTTTGGTACCAAAACCATATATGTTTTAATTGTAACTCTTACTTGATGCCTGTGTTTCGTTTGCAAATGCTTCTTTGTATTTTTGTATTATCTTAAATCTTGTATCGACTAAAAATAGTTAAAGATTAGCGAGTGAATAACTCTATACTTGTTTATGCTAATCTTTTCATTGTCGAAACAGGATCTTGAACCTCAAAGTATGTTTGACCGTCGACTAATGGCCGAACACCACGTTAGCGGTGAATCCGTATGGCAACATGAATTGTCAATCGAGAAAATAGTTTCGATATTTTATCAAACCATATGGACAAATAATATACAACCCAAAGGAGAGGTGGAGATCTTGTGCGGTTAAAATTCACGAGATAAGCTATTTGGGTTATCTCCGGATGGTACACTATCTTCGTTTGATATTCCTTGAGTGAAGTTTGTTGGTCCATCCCATTTGACGAACACTAGATCTGGATTTTCATTTAAAAGTTCACAGAGTGATTGCTCTTATTTTGTTGATTCCTCGAGTTTTCATGCATACAAAGGAAACAAGACCAGTGGTGAGCAAATACAATCTAATCCACTATGTTTTGGACGTGTTAATGCTTTATTTTCCTCCTTAAAAATAATGATTAGTTTGCAATAAAAAGCCAATTAAAAAAGTTTTGTAAATCTGTCTTAAAGATATATGTTAGTTTTATTCATCTTGTTTTGTAACATTTTTCCTTCTTTTATACTTTGGGTGCCCTGGGGTCTTTGTCATCATGAATTTGAGTTTTTGAAGAACCCTTCAAATATTACGATGAAGAGGTTACTCCATCAAGATTGGTCACTGAAATATATGTTGATCCGGTAAAGGGTCTCGCATTTCTCTGTAAGGTCGGTGTGTGAGGAAATCCTCATATCGAGCCATACATGGTCGACTAATTAGTTACGAGCCGGGAACCAACAATGTTTTATAGTGCGAGAGGTTGCTACTTTTATATTTGGATAGTTTCTCGGGACGAAGGTGTAAAGTTACAAAACCAACAAAACTATTTAGATCCCGACGGTAGCGGCATGGGCGAGTTTGAAAGTGAATATGTAAGGTTGTAAGAGAAAAATTAAGTCGTTTGAATTCCGTAGATATTTCTTGAGTTGGTGATTGGAAGTGTAAAGCAGAATGTGGCAAGTATTTCAAAGTGTTAAACAATTAAATTCATTGTATGCATTATGTAACTTCTTATATATATATATGTATCTTTGTTTGATCAAGTTCGTATCCGTATCTTGTGGAATGTATCTTTGTTTTTGAAGGTTCTTTGTAATGCATTGTTGGTACTTGAAACATTTGATTTGTCATTTTGGTTTTAAGGAATAAACCCATGGAGGGCTATTTTTGATTCGAATGTTCAAGTGTTTCGTAGTACTTAATAATGTTACGTACTACGTATGTATCGATCGATTCTAGTTAAATAATTCATGGGTTTGTTTTATAAATATTTATAAATTTATATATTTATATCATATTTCAAATATATTGAGTTTAGAGAAAGTGTCATACATAACGTACAAATGTCAAAAAAGCTATCTTTGCATGTAATTTTTTTCATTTCTATAAAAAGAATGATTTTTATCAAGATTGAATTCAAAAAAGGCTCCACGCGTTACGCCTTATCGCACCTTATCACGCTTTTGCACTCCTCATCTCGCCCACGCCTAAGCCGACGCCTGGTCTATTGCGTAGCATGGAGGTCACGCCTTTGCGAGGCCTTAGCGGTATCCATAACGCCTTTAGAACATTGATCAAAATAGAACAAGGTTATACTAATGGTGCTTGCTAACCCTAATCAGATATTAAATCACATTATCGTCTTGTAGTACAAACAATATTTGTCACGTTTGATGTGGAAATAAAACAGCAAAACCTTTGTGATGTAATATCGAAGATACAACCCCTCGTTTGCAAAGATACTCTCTTTTTACACCCGGTTTTGTCACAACTTGCTAGGAACAACTTTATCCGTCTTGTCAGGAGGTGATGTTTGTTTGAACAAATGTTGTCTCTCGATCGGCTATAAATTTAGCGAATCTTGACCCCTTTGTATCCTTGATGTTACGGGCGGCATCAATGCCCACACGAGAGAAAGGTGTTCATTGGGTTTGTCAAGAACACCAGATTTGATTTATATTTGACTTTCGAGAGTGTCGTAGTGGTCATATTCTTGAATTAAGATCAACTATTGATACAAAAGCTGGGCGTTCCTTGTTTGGGCTCCGGTTCTTGTACCAATTGCTGATTGTTACTTGAGACCCGCGCACTAAGAGACGAAAACACCGTTAGGCTTACTGTGGATTGTCTCCGATTATCCTCCGTGAGAGTAAGTAATCGATTTAGGGTTAAAAGAGTGTTAGGGTTCTGAGATCGTACCTTTAACAAGGGATGTGATTCCCTTTATATATGCACGGAATCCTTGTTGGTTCCGTGTTCCTCAACCTTCGGCGTATCTCGCCCAAGTCGGTTGGGATGATTATCTCCTATATTTAAGAGATATCGAATATCTATTCTACAAATAGCTTTGAGTTTGGGCCTCCGTGAGCCCAAACATCTAATCGGTCTAGCCCAGTTTATGTCGGACTAAGTTTGTATTGGGCCTTGATCGGGTTCATGACCCGAATCTAGGCTATACGTCATCATGTCCCCCTAGTCTAGTATGCGCAGTGCGTAACTACGGATGCTAGACTAATTGTCGTAGTCCATGAAAAATATACAAAGCGTAGCAAAGAAGCCAAAGAAATATCCTCTTGATACATTGTATCCAGCCGTAATAAAGAAAATGGGCGCCTCGTAAGTCGGGAGAAAGGTTACTGCACCCGTGTCCCATCAAACAATTCCAACCACATATTTAGGGTTGGTGGGGTCCACGTGTCGATCATCGCGTGGAAGGTTATATAATCCCTTCACTTCATTTTCACCGTTTTCTACACACAGTAAAAAAAAACGCTATCCGCCATTATCATAGCTTCAAACACTTCCAGCCATCATACCGGAATATCCCCTAGGTAACTGCGCCTGCGCCTTTGTTTTATTATAAACAATACCATGGTTAAGGTATTATCGGTTTCGTCGAGACATAACGGAGGAGCTTTGACAGGTTTGCGTCGATTATTATATTCCAGTATGAAGACATCCGGAAGTTCCGTGCGAATCGTCGCTAGCGGATTTCCGATGGGAAGATTGGGGTATACGCGATTCTTTGAATTCGCAAATCGGTGCATACCCATATCGTTATTCTTAAGTGATGTATTTACCGCATACACTTATCCCAGCTGCACTGTATAGGTGCGGCAAAACTAACTAATTTCGAGGTGAACCGCCACTTATTGGCCATTAACCCCAAATCCACATGTTCACGCATTTTACCACACCACGTGGTCAAGCGGGTGGGTTTCCCATGAGCGCCACAGGTCGCTCATATGTTGCTCACGGAAAAGTTAGACGCCGTAAATTGGAGGAAACCTTTTACGGGTTGACGTCGCATGCTTTCCGTCTCATTTTGATTTTACTCTAAGGAACAACGCCAAGGATGAACGCCTCACGGATCATATAATGCGGAGGATGCGGACACAATATATGCGAACCGCATCCCGATTAACTCCTATCCCGAGGAGTTCTTGGTGCATATTGGCCTGAGCCGCAACTATTTTGGCAGTTCAGAAGAAGTTCCTGTCTTCTTAGGCGCCGATGGTCAGGGTGGGTGCTCATGCTTTCGTACCCCGTTGAGTTACATTACTATAAGTGCTTTACTGTTTGTTCTTCGTACTTGTCGTGAACTGTTTGTGTTTCTTTGTTGTTGCGCAGAGATGAACACATTGGCGTTGTGCAGCACAAGCTTTGTCGAAGTAGAGGTGGGAACACGGCCACTTGAAAGAGGAGAAGAGCCCGTGCTTGTTGCGGAAGGGCGTACCCTTGTGTTGGACCTAGGCGGGCGGGGAAAGTTCATCCGTTGCACTACAAGCGGCACCTTTACAGTGTGCCAGTTCTGATCCTTCCTCTCGGTGCAACTGCGCCGATGGCGGCGAGCATGTGGAGGAAGTGGAAGAGGAAGAAGAAAGTCAAGTTGGGCGCAAAAGGATGCGCAGGGCGATGGCGCCTGCTACCTCTCGAAAGCGCGCCGGTTGTGTTTAATGTGGAGTCATCCTCTGAGTGATGTTGCGTCGCGCCCACCATCACCGACACATCTATTCTGCGTAAGTATCCTTACAAGATTATGTACCGCAATGCCTCATGATATTCTTGAATAACTATGAATTTCTCGTCATGTTTGTAGGTTTGAGCAATCCGCAGTCGCCCCCCTAATCAAGTCCAATTGCTCGAATCATCAAAATTTGAAGAGCAATGCGCCGAGCCCGGACCTCGGGATGCGCCCATGGGGCAGCCGGTCGAGGATCCGGTCTTACTAAACCCGGCTAAAGGCAAAGTATTTGGGAGAAACTAGCCAAGGTCTTGAAAAGACCAGCAATTACTGTTCTTTGGGCGCAATTGGCTAGTGCTAGGGGTGAAGCGAGAGAGTATGGGTCGTCGCTAAAAGCTCGTCGAAGAAAATGGCGATGTGCCAAATAAATCAAGAGCGTCAGAGGCAGCGGGATATAAGTCTTCTGTCATTGGGCCATGAAATATTTGGAGAATGGTAAAGACGCGATGACCTCCCGCTTGAAAATTTTGGCGCTCTTGTGGAAGCGCCTTGAAACTCGTGGAGATGAAGTTCGCAAGTTGAGTCTCGAGTATGATGAGGAGTTATATCCTCGACTTACGTCGACCATTCTTTGAGCGCAGATGGCTCATAAGCCGTGGGCTTCGTCTTCTTGCGTTAAGTACCACGGGTCGCAAGAGGTCGTTGATTCCTTCGGGATCTAGTTAAGTGTCTTGTTGGAGCGTGGGAAAGCGAAGCCGTTGAGAAGCTGCATGAGGCTAAGCTTCTAAAGGTACCCGTTGAGCAGGTACCTAATTATGACGCGAAGGCTTATGATAATCTGGTCGCTGCCATGAAAAAGATGAGGGACTTGGAACTCCCCATGATTGCTGAACTGGAGCGTGATCAGGACTATCCGATAGATGTTATTTTTGCAGGTCTGACTCTAGCACGTCATCGTAGTGGAGAAGTCGTTGCGCAGCCAGACTATTATCTTAAGCCTGATGCATCCCAACTGCACGTTCCTATATTCGCGCACCCCAGGGATATCTTGAATCCTTTTGTCTTGGAGAGGGAGGTCCCCTTGAAGCAAGTTTTGGAAGCGCATGCTACAAGGCTTGCTCAGAAGAAAGGTATTAAGGGCAAGGTCATTATGTGTGGTGTCGGTGCGCACGCGACCTCCCTCGATCCGACGGGTGCCGTGAGTGTTGCCACTGTGGCCCGTCGAGACGCGGATTTGTTGGAGGAGCTAGATAGGGTTGGGAATGCTACAAGCGCGTGGGTAGTTCATCCTTGAAGCGTAGTCATAGTTTTTAGATTGTATCTTGTGCTGTAACTATCTTTGGGAAATAACTCGTAGTTATGAAATAAATCTCCTTTTGTTAAGTGTTTGTGAATATATTTTGCAATTCGTGATGTGCATACTTATCTGCTTGTCTTTGCGTAAAGGCGTATTCGTTGTTACATGTATATGCAAGTGCGAGAATCTGAAATCCATAATCATGTATGAAGATCCTAAGAGACTTTAAAAATAACTTCCAAGTATTATCATAATCATGTATGTTTAATGATATGCAACGTCTTGTACATACCGAATTAAGGAATCAAGTATTTTGGTTCCAAAGTTGTTAAGCGTGCGTGTGCGTTGTTGCGCATCCGTCGTGGGATGTGTACAAAACTTATTCAACGTCTTGAGAATAAGGTGTTTAACAAGGATCGTGATCAAGTGTTGATGGGTTTGCAACCTCTTATTCAACAAGTTGTTTAGTAGGTTAACTTATCCTTTTACCATCATGGGTTTATTATGGTGCATGCACGCCATCGTGGGCAAGAAATAAAAATTTATTAAGACATAGGTATATGGAAATAACAAATTGAAATATGTCATGAGTTAGCTAGAAACCGCGGCGTTTATTGATACTTGCAAGTTTTTATAATAAGTAAATAAGACAATTATACTAAGTAAAAGAAAGAGTAAATGCATAGATGTTTATTGGGCACTTGAAAGTGCGAGGCGTCTGTCGCTGGGCGTAGCCATTCCTATAGATAGCACCTCTTAAGGTTGCGGATGTTCCATGTGCGTGGCGGTTCACGACCATCGAAGCCTCGGGCTTGTACGCGCTTTGTTCTAGTGCTTGGTAACCTCATAGGGTCCTTCCCACTTTGGTCCAAGCTTACCTGTGTCTTCTGCGTGGCTCGCGTCATTGGCGCGGTAGACAAAATCACATGGTCTGAATGAAACATTGCGCACTTTAGCATCATAGTATCCTTTCATCCTTGACTTTGATTTTGCTTCCCGTATAGCTGCGCGTTCGTGCCTTTCTTCTAGCAGATCTAAGTCGATACGTCTCTCGTCATCATTGGTTGCCACATTGATTTCAGCAGTGCGGATAGTTGGCATGCTGATCTCAGCTGGTATGACGGCTTCTGTCCCATAGACTAAAGAGAAGGGAGTGTCTCCCGTTCAGGTCTTGATTGAGGTGCGGTGAGCCCACAAGACATGTGATAGCTCTTCCACCCATCTTCCTTTGTGCTTTTCTAGGCGTGCCTTAATTCCTTCACCTAAGCTTCGATTATCTCGTTCCACTAGGCCGTTGGTTTATGGATGTTTAACTGACGCGAAGTTTTGTGTGATGTTAAACTTCTCGCACTGATCCTCAAAGGGTTATCACAATTGTTTCCGTTGTCGAGATGATTTCCCAGGGAGCACCGAGCGGCATACAATGTTTTCCCATCGAGCGCTTCACGGTTTCCGATGATTGTTACCACTTCCTTCGCTCGATCCACTTGGTGAAGTAGTCTATGGCGACTATGAGAATTTTAGTCCACCATTGCGATAGGAAAAGGGCTGCGATGTCAATACCCCACTTGTAGAATGGCCATGGTGATGTTATTGGTGTTAGCTCGTCTTTGTGGTTGGCGCGGGACGGGTCTATGAACTTGGCAATCGTTGCACTTCCTTATTAAGTCCCACGCGTCACGGTGCATGGTCGGCGATGGTATCGATCTCATGGCACGTGCCACAACGGACCGTGGTCTGAGTGCATCTTGCATGAACCTTCATGGATTTCTCGCGATCGTAATTTGCTTGTAAGGGGCGACACAAGCGGATCCATGGTTGCGGGAAGGAGCGTCGGTACAATATGTTGTCTCGCACGACTCTTTCTTGTTGTCGCCTTATCCTGCGACTTCATACGCTCTTGGGGTAGCGCTCCTTGCTTAGGAAGTTCGTTATCGGTGTCATCCATGTAGGACCTTCCTCTCTATTATCGTGGAATTTCCATCTCGAAATTGACTTACTTTTAGTGTTTCCACCAAGACTTGCTTTGATAGGTGTCTGCAAAGCTTGTCGAGGCAATCTTGCTTAGTGCATCCGCCTTGCGGTTTCCCCTCTAGGAACTTGCTTGATAGTGAACCCGCAAAGCTTTTATCGTTGTCTTGGTTTTATCAGTCTTGGATCATATTATCTTCTTTGGCCGTATTCACCCAACACGTGGTTGGCCACTAGTCGGGAATCCACATTTGCTTCTTGGTTACGTACACCCATTCGAGATGCAATGCGTAGTCCAATGAGGGCTTCGTACTACTGCCTCGTTGTTTGTCATTTGTGAATTCAAAGCGCGGTGTGTAAGTGAATTCCATTCCCTCGGATTTGTGAGAATGAGGCCCGCTCTGAGCCATCAATGCATGAGGATCCATCGTAAACAAGATCCATGGATCTTGCGCTTCGATCTTACTTGGTGTGGGTACCTCGTCGATGTCTCGCTTTTCAATGATGAAGTCGCGCCGAATCATCCTTTGATTGCGATGCGTGGTTTGTAAGAGATGTTGTGCTCACCTAGCAATACACTCCACTTCTTGATCTGCTGATGCGTCAGGGTTTGGAGATGATCTGCTTGATCGGTTGGTCTGTGATTACTGCTATTAGGTGTGCTTGGAAGTACCTGCGCAGCCGTTTAGTAGCAAATACCAACGCCAGAACTAATTTTTCCATGGCGCTATAGTTCATCTCCGTCTTCTTGAGTGCCTTGCTTACGAAGTAGATAGGGGTTTGTACTGAGTCCCTATCTGTTAGTAGCAATGCGCTGACTGCGCCTTCAGTTGGAGACAAATACATGATCGACTCTTCCCGGCCCGAGGTCGACAAGTGTTGGGAGCGTTGCCAGATGTTGTTTAAGCTGAGTGAAGGCCTCTTTTGCCTCCGTAGTCCATCTGAAATCACCCTTCTTTATACACTTCTTGAGTGTTTTGAAAAGAGGTAGTGATTTTTCTGCGGATTTGGATAAGAACCTGTTTAAGCCGACCAACTTTCCGTTGAGAGATTGGACTTCCTTCAACGTGCGCGGTGAAGGAAGTTCGATGACCGCTTTTGTCTTTTCTGGACACGGTTTTATACCGTCGGGTTCTATCAGGTATCCAAGGAACATGCCTTCAGTAGCGCCGAAGGTACACTTTTTTGGATTTAGTTTCATATTGATCTCTCGTAGAGTTTTAAACGTTTCCTCAATGTCACGCACTAGCTCATCTTGATATGGCTTTTATGACCGGTCATCAACATAGACCTCGAGTTGCGGCCACTGTTTTTGAAAGCATTATCTACTAACCTCGGTAGGTGGCGCTGCATTTTTCAAGCCAAAGGGCATTTTGTGTAGCATGAACACCTTGGCTTGTGTGAAGGCCGTTTTCCTCATCCTCCTAGCCATTTGGATTTGATGATATCCCTTACGCAGCGTCGAGAAGCACTTTAATGGATATCCGCGGAGACTCTATTTTCGGTCTATCTCGGTAAGGATAGCGATCTTGTGGACATGCTTTGTTAAGGTCGGTGAAGTCTCGCGACATTCGCCACCGTCACTCTTCTTTACCATATTTGGATTGGAAAGCCGGTCATGGTAGTAAACTTCCGCATGATTCCCGCCTCTACGGTTTGTGTACCTGCGCTAAGATTGCTTGCTCGCGCTCGGGGCTTGGCGCGCTTCTTCTGGCGTATGGGTGAGTATCCTTGTCGATTCTCGGTTTATGCTCGTGACATAGCGCGGTACTCCTGTCATGTGTTTAGGCTCCCATGCAAAAATATCCAAATTCTTCTGCAGGAGTGCACATACGGTTGCTTTGCCATTGTCCGACAATGAACCTCAGATGGATATTTCTGTTCGGGTATTCGAGGTGAATGCTACTTTCAAATTTGGAATTACGGTTGTCTGTTGTCTTTGGGGTTGGTGCCGTTTCGCATGCAATCGTGTTGCATTCTCTATGTGAGTACAGTGGCGTTGTAAAGTAACAATACCACCTTCCTTTGGAATTTAAGCATCCCATGCTGTTGTTGATGGCTTTACGCATAGTGATATTCAAGTCTCTAATAATGCCATTGTATGGCGAGGAGATTTGATCACCATGAATTCCATCCGAGCCGTTCGCGGTGTTCTTCATTTCAATCTTGACGGTGTCGTGTTTGCCCATAGGCCATATCTTCTCACTGTAAACCCGATCAGCGCCGTTCGACCGAGCTTAGCGATCGCGTATTTCGGGACGCGATCGTTTAAATAGATGCTCATACATGATGTCCGCAGAGCTCTACCATCAGCGTATATGCGGTGGATGTCGTGACCCCGCGCTTATCTCTATAGTGAGTGGTTCCACCAACTGCGTTGTCCACGGTTAAGGTGGGGAAAGAGATCTCCTTTCCACGTGAAAAATCTGGCCGACCTTACGCCTTGTGATCCATTGCCATGATTGTATCATTTAAATGGTGTCGGCCTTGTCTTTAGGTGTCTCTTTATTATTGCCACTCTTACATTTGTCCTTTCCTTCCTTGATATTCTTGACCAAATAGTCCAATCGCCTTCTTTGACCATTTTGTCAATGAGTTGGCCTTGATTGGACACATTCGTTAGTGGTGTGGCCCTTACGTGCGTGGTAGTCACAATATCCATTCTCGGTCGCCCGATCCTGCAGGGTGCGCATTTGTGGTGGTCTTGGGAAGTTCGCCCTTCTTTCATGAGTATTTCCTTTGGGGTTTTGTCGTGGGGTGTATTCATCATTATCCTCCCGCTCCCCTCGATCAGCGATAGCTTCTATTACAGTTGCTACTCGGTCATTGGGTTGTCTCCCAAGTTGTTCCTGCGACCGATAGTTTGAGGAGTTTCTTTTGCTATCTTGCGGCGGCTTCTCCCTGGACAAAGGACCTAGGCGTTTCATGAGTTCATCAAAGTTTGAGAATCTTGTCATTCAACCTCTTGATGAGTTACGGGTTATTAATTCCATTCATGAAACCGAGATCTTTAGCACTTCCGGCATGCTTTAACTTGCATGCATTCATCTTTAAAGCGCCCATGAATGCGCTCGTAGATTCTCCTTGGCGCCTTTACCACAGCAAGTTTGACAGATTTTTAGCGCATTTTTCCATTGAGTAAAATTTAGGCGAACGCCTTTCTCAATTCTTCAAAACCATTTATACTCCTTCGTGGAAGCTTGTTGAACCGGGCCTCGCGCTTCCCACTAGTGTGGAATTAAACATGTGGCACCACAATTGGTTGTGGCCAATTCTCAATAGTTGCGGTGATTCGAAGATTTTTAGGTGATCGTCCGGATCACTGTTCGTCATAGGTCTTGACATTAGCAGCATGCGCCTCTTCTTGTTCTCTCGAGAAATCGCTAATGCGTCTAGTGAACACATCCACCTTCCGGCGGCGCCATGGGAGACATGTCCTCCCTCTGGTCATTGTGTCTATTTCGGACTTCCAATGTCTGTATCACTATCCTCGTTGTCAGGAGTTATCGGAGGATGAGTTTTCTTCCTTGGCGCTTGCGCCTACCGTCCCAGTGCGGGTGGAAGGACTTTCACTGGGGAGTACCTCCGCCCAAGTCATCATGCACTGCGGCTACCCGTCTAGCATAGAGGCTGATGCATTGTTCATTTTCATCACTATCGCTCAAGTGATGAGGTGAGATGTCTCATCGTCCTCGATTCTCCTTCCGATCTGTTGAATCTTGGGGGTCGGCGACCGTTTCTTCAGCGCTTCTCTTTCGGCGGTACGCGGTGGGGAAATATCGTATTCGAATCAAAATTTAGTCGGGCTTGCAAGTTCCGACCGATCTCTTTTTTCTTCCTCTTGCATGAGGGGAGCTAAGGCTTCGTAGTTTTAGGATCTGAAATCTTACGGCGCCACTGCGCGCAACTCCTTCTAGAGCGAGTGTGTTTGTTTCTACTACTATGCCCTTATTCCGATTTGGCGCATCCGGTGCCTTTGTCGGTCGGCTTCTAGCACCGATTGAAAGGGAGTGGTAAGGGCGGTCTTGTGATGGATCTACTTCACCGGCGGTGGTTGCGGTGGCTTGGGTTGTCCCCGGCGGTTCCACGATGGGAAGACCAAGTCTTGGCACGATCCCTTGTTTTTAGTAGTTGGTTATCGGTGATGCTTTTAGGGTCGATCCGCTGCGCTTCTTTCCCATAAGGTCTGACTGCGATCGCTGATTTCCATGCTTCGTCATTCTAGTCTTGGTTCTTAGTGAATGGTCCCACGGATGGCGCCACTTGTTGATATAAAAGTTGAGCGTTCCTTGTTTGGGCTCCGGTTCTTGTACCAATTGCTGATTGTTACTTGAGATCTGCGCACTAAGAGACAGAAAACACCGTTAGGCTTACCGTGGGATTTCCTCCCACGATTATCCTCCGGCGTGAGAGTAAGTAATCGATTTAGGGTTAAAAGAGTGTTAGGGTTCTGAGATCGTACCTTTAACAAGGGATGTGATTCCCTTTATATATGCACGGAATCCTTGTTGGTTCCGTGTTCCTCAACCTTCGGCGTATCCCGCCCAAGTCGGTTGGGATGATTATCTCCTATATTTAAGAGATATCGAATATCTATTCTACAAATAGCTTTGGGTTTGGGCCTCCGTGAGCCCAAACATCTAATCGGTCTAGCCCAGTTTATGTTGGACTAAGTTTGTATTGGGCCTTGGTCGGGTTCATGACCCGAATCTAGGCTATACGTCATCATCAACAAAAGAATTTCTTTTTCAGATGAAAACTTTCGGTTTTGCATTAAAATATATCTGATAAACTAGAATTGATTTGGGCTAATAACCTTTTAAAGCGTTATACTTGTCAAAAATGCCGCTCTGCGTGGCGAACTAAAAATAACTCTTTTAGACATTAATGTTGACATTTTGGTTTTTCTTTAAGTATTATGACCGGGTCTGCGTTTCGGTTATTGGTTATCGTTTTTTGCGGTTTCGGATTGAGCGGGTCGGCTCGGTTTGTTGGTTTCACATATTCATTGAACACCCCTATCCATAAAGCTTAACTTTGTAATTATCAAATTAGTCATTTTGAAGAACGGAAAAAACATTGCTCACTAAAATATTTGGACCGAGAGAAGAAAAACTAAAATAATAAATTTATAAACATGATTCACCACAAGTTTTTATTTCATGGTACATGCGAGTATTGTATCATATTAGACGAGTACCTATGTATAACAACGAGATTTTCTAGCAGCAAATAGTTATAGTGATATTTTGGTTACACAAAACACTTAACTAAAATATCATTATAACTGTTTGCCGTTATAAAATCCAGTTGCTTATACTCGTCTAGTAATTATCAATATATCAATTTTTTTTCACCATGGCTGAAGCATTTTTTTTTTTTAAACAAAATAGTGATGCATGACTTAACTATCTTCACTTATTTATAAGAATGCATTTACAATTTGTCATGCATATTAGATGCATGAGTGAACACCTAAGTTGTCATAATCACATAAGTTGACCAACCATGTATTATATATTTGTCATATATAAATCAAGTGTTCAAAAAAAATTGAAATTGTAAGAAACCATGTATTAGTTAATATTGCAAAGTTGTCAAATATAGATTAATTAAGGGCAATAAGGGCAATTTAGGCAATACATTAATTTAAGTTTTCCACTTTCAATAAAAAAAAGTTTTTACATTATAGGTAGTATAGATATTTACTTTTGTAAAATAAAACACAAGTCAAAAGCCTAGCATCAGGTTTGTTAAGTTTGCATATCAAACATTTTTTTAAGCTTAAAATTGAAGAAAACATGGTGAATATACAGAATTTTTCATGACTAAACACAAACTAAAAAGTTTATATATAACTTATAATTTATAACATCAATGCTTTAGTATCATACTGAGAAACATGATTGCATTACTATTATTGACTCCTACAAAAAGTTACGTGTTTTTACCCAAAAAAATCATCGTGACTTATAACCAAAGCACATTTTACCATCTCTAAAATATGAAAATGTCGTTTGTTGTAAAGGGGGTGTGATTGGTTATTTATCTTTTGTGAAGCTTAAAAGTAGAGCAAATTCCAAATTTAGTCAATGTTTTTACTTTTAGGTTCTAAGAGCTAATAAGAAAACCATTTCTAAAAATGGTCTTGCTAGCCCAATAGACTATGCGATTTTTATTTATTTATTTTACATTAAGGAAATATTTGGTTAGTGGTTTTTTGCTAAATTGACGGTTGTGTTTTGTGCTAGACTGTACTTTTTGTGCGACGACCTTTTGTCTTCGAGAAAAAAAAAACTAAGAATTTTGAAAGAAAGTCAAGCTTTTTTATTTAATTTTTTGAAAAAGAATAAAAAAGGTCTAGAAAAAAAAATAGGTCCTCTCATTTGAATTTATGTGCGATCATTTTTTGTTTTTTTGTAAAAATCCTATTTTAAACAAAAATAAAAATTCATCTTCGACATCTTTTGAGGTCCCTAATCGTCGAGGCTTGTTGAAAAAGAATGTTGGATGCAGCCACAGGCGGAGCCAAATTTTTTTGCTCGAAGAGACACATTTTGATAATTTAGACACTACACTATAAATTAGTTCTTGGGGGGGGAAATTAAAATAATAAAAGCCAAATATTTTTGAAATTTTACATTACAATTGTTTTCACTAGGGGCACCTGCCCCTTGTGCCCTCCATTATCTCCGCTCATGGATGCATTTGTTAGGTGTATTAGTGCAAAAATTCTACTATAGCATTTTTTTGTTTAATTAGTTTGTTTGGGAGGGTGGTGCATGGTTGTAATATGGTGCTGGGTGGTGGATGGTTGTAATGATTGGTAGTGATGAGTGAAGATGAAGAAGGAGAAGGGTGAATAAGGTGATATAAGTTTAAGGACGATCTATGTATTTTACTCTTAAATAATTAACTTAAATCGGTAAAAATGGCCAATACCCTCATGTGTAAGGCATATGCTGGAGTTAACGGATGTTGACTAACGGCAGGTAGTCAAAGGGACCTCAGAAGATGCAAAACATAAATAGTAGGGACCTCAGACGTATTTAATTTTTGGGACTCAAAGCGTATTTGGGGTATAAGTTTAGGGACGAACAGTGTATTTTACTCTTAGATATAAGAATAAATCACATAGATCGTCCCTATGCTTTGTTCAAAACTGCATCTAAAGTCCCTGAAACTTTTTATTGCTTTCACAGGCCCTATCTTTGTAAAAAATCACACTTACAGTCCGTCCTAGATTTAACTTATGTTAACTTTTTCCGTTAAACCCCTCATGTGCCATGCACATAAGGTTACAAAAGTTCTTTCCTTTTTTATTTTTTTAAGTGATAAAGATACCTAAGTGCACTTTAGTGTACAAGTTATTTTCATTTTTATATTTATAATAAAAAAATCAATTAACAAATACATATATCTCTCACTTTCTTAGTGTTTCTATATCTTCATCCCCAATTTATTTATTTTTATTTTATTTATCTTTTTACCCAACAATCCGACACTAAAACAAGATCATGAAGAACATCTTTAAATCATTATCCTCAACTCATCACTAATATCAACTCGTCATTTTTTATTTATTTTCAGAAAAAAATCTAGATCGCAACCCCCTCAATTTTTCCTCTACTTCAATTTCTGACCCACTCATAGCTACACTCATGCGACGTTGTTACAACAACACTTCTACCAACGTGAATCAATCAAAAATCCAACCATCACCATTACCAACACATACACATATCTAACCATCACCACCGGTGTAATGACACACTTGTTATGTAACCAACTACCACAAACTTAGATCAAACCATCATTGTTAACTTCCATCTCTATGGCTTATCAGATTTTGATAGAATTAGGATGCTTGTTTTTGTGATGGCTAATATCTCCATTTTATTTTCTCTAAAAAATTGTAATTTCTCCGTTCACAAAGGTGGAAGTTCACGATTTTCAAGAGTTATTTTGTTATGAAAGGTTGACCAAGTGTTTGTATTTATACCAACTTCACATGACCAACACAAAAGAATATAAACCCCAACACTTGTATCTTTTTCTTAATCATCAAAACACCATAATTCATCAAAATAGCATATTGTCACGGACTTGTCTCTACAAGGTCTCCCGTGCGGCACTTAGTCTCGACTAAGCTCAGCCTTGCTCGAATACTCAACGATGTATGCAACGAAGATAGTTTCTAAGAAAGGAACAAGTGGAATGAAAGGAAATGCTTTGTATTACTTAGAGCTTTACAAGAGATTTACAAATGAATTTCTATGGATACCTTGAACAAATGAGGCCTCCCCTATTTATACTACTTCTATGTACAAGTTCTACATGCTTCCATGAGAAGTCTAGAATCTCCATAAGGTTCTAGTCTTTCCAAGACGTTCTAGAGCTTCCTACCATTTCCAACACTTTCCAATATATTCTAAAGTCTTCCTAGATTATCCAAGAGCTTCCAAGAGAAGTGTGGAGTAATCTAGAATCCCGAACATACTTGGAAATGATCACTACGAATAGACGGGTCATGACATCCTCCCCCACCTAAGCTCGCGACATCCTCGTCGTGCCATCCTCGTGATACTTCTTGATCTTGTCCGCAAATTGCCACAACAAGTCTTCGGCTTCCCAACTTGCTTCGCTATCGGGCAAATTACGCCACTTGACCAAGTACCCCTTATAGCTCGGCATTCCTCGTCTCCGTATCGTACGATCCGACAAGATCTCATCAACCTCTCGGTCGTACGAAGTAACAACCGCTGTTGGTGCCCGCTTGGACACCCCTCGTTCCGAGTCTTCCTCGTCCTTGTGATAAGGCTTGAGTTGGCTAACGTGGAAGACGGATGAATCTTCAACAGGGCGGTAGTTGAAGTCGATAAGAAACCTTTCAACACGTCCAATCACCGGAAAGGGCCTTCGTACCTCCGTATCAAGCCTTTGTACACCTTCCTTAGTGACTTGAATTGTTGAGGCAAGAGCTTCACCATCATGATCTCCGACCTCGAACTCGGCGTGTCTCCTTTTCTCATCCGCCCACTTCTTCATCTTTTTAGCCGCTTTGTCCATCGAAGCCCGGGCTAAATCCGCTTGTTCGTGCCATTCCTTCATTGTTTTGTAAGCGGCCGGGCTACTCCCTTCATATGATGCGGCTAGTGCATTCGGAGTCAATGGTTGGCGCCCGTGACCAACTCAAAGGACTCTTCCCGTGGCTTCACTCCTTTGTATGTTGTACGAGAATTGAGCAGCGTCAAGGAGTTTAGCCCAATCATGTTGGTTGGCACTCGCATAGTGCGAAGATAGAAACTCAATAATCGTTCACCCTCTCCGTTTGCCCGTCCGTTTGGGGATGGAAACTCGTGAAAGTTCAAATCCATCCCCATGATCTTGAACAACTCGGTCCTGGCGCCCGTGAATCTAGGATCTCTATCGCTAATGATCACATGTGGCACTCCCGATACTTCACCACATTCTTAAAGAAAAGCTTAGCCGTATCGTCATTGTGACATCGGGTGGTGCGGCAATGAAAGTTCCATACTTCGAGAACCGGTCGACCACCACTATAATACTCCCACATCCTTCCGACTTTGGCAAGCATGTGATAAAGTCCATGGAAACGCTTTCCCATGGTCCTTTGGGCGTCGGTAGAGGCTCCAACAGTCCTCCGGATTTCTTTTGCTCTATCTTGTCTTGTTGGAAAATAAGGCACGTTCGCACGAATGTCTCGACATCGTCCTCCATCCTTTGCCAATAATAAGTGCCTTCAACCAATGCCAACGTTCTCTTGATCCCTGGATGACCGGCCCACCTCGAATCATGACACTCCTTCAAGATTGTACGCCTAAGACCACCCCACTTAGGTACGTAAAGCCGATCTCCTTTTGTGAACAACATGTCTCCTTTAAGCCAAAATCTTCGAGTCTTCCCATCTCTTGCTAGGGCCATGAGCTTCTTGGCAAAAGGATCATGTTCCAATCCTTCCTTGATTCGGTCTTGGAGGAAGAATTGTGCTTGGGTGATCGCCTCAAACTCCGCCTTGCGACTCAATGCGTCGGCTAACACATTAGCCTTCCCCGGCTTGTACTCCAAATGGTAGTCGAACTCGGCTAGGAAGTCTTGCCATCGAGCTTGCTTAGGACTTAACTTCTTTTGGGCTTGGAAGTAACTCATAGCAACGTTGTCCGTCTTGATCACGAATCTCGAACCCAACAAGTAATGCCTCCAAGTCCGTAAGCAATGGATGATCGCCGTCATTTCTTTCTTTTGCACGGTATACTTCCTTTCCGTTTCATTTAGCTTCCGACTCTCGAATGTGATCGGGTATCCTTTTTGCATTAGAACTCCTCCAATAGCAAAGTCCGACGCATCCGTGTGCAACTCGAAGGGCATAGTCACGTCCGGTAGTCTCAACACCGGTTCTTCCATAACCGCCTTCTTCAAATTCTCGAACGCCGCTTGGCACTTTTCGTCCCAACTCCAAGCTTTTTTCTTTTTCAATAGGTCCGTCAAGGGAGATGCTATTGCCGAGTACCCTTTGATAAACCTTCGGTAATAATTCACCAAGCCAAGAAAAGATCGTAACTCCGTTACCTTGGTTGGCGATTCCCATTCTTGGATAGCTTTTACCTTTGCACCGTCCATCATTAATCCACCGTCTTTGATCTTGTGCCCCAAGAACTCGACTTCGTCTTGGGCGAAAGAGCATTTCTCCAACTTCACATAAAGTTCATTGTCTCACAACACTTGGAATACCTGTTTCAAATGCAAGACATGCTCCTCCAAGGTATGACTATAAACAACAATATCGTTCAAGTATACCACTACAAACTTATCAAGGAATGGATTAAATAACTTGTTCATGAGGGTGCAAAATGTAGCGGGAGCATTAGTCAAGCCAAAAGGCATTACTAAGAACTCGTAAGAACCATACCTCGTGACACACGTCGTCTTGGCTTCGTCTCCCTCCGCTATCCGTACTTGGTAGTACCCCGACCTCAAGTCTAACATGGAGAAGTACCTCGCCTTTCCAAGTTGATCAAATAAATCCGCAATAAGAGGAATTGGGTACTTGTTCTTGATTGTTACCTTATTAAGAGCCCGGTAGTCTATGCACATCCGCAAGGATCCGTCCTTCTTCCTTTGAAATAGCACCGGTGCACCATATGGGGCTTTCGAGGGTCGAATATAGCCCACATCCAAAAGATCCTTGAGTTGCTTGCCCAACTCCTCCAACTCGGGTGGTGTCATTCGATAAGGGGCTTTAGTGGGTGGTTTGGAACCGGTTCCAACTCGATGGTATGATCCACCTCCTCCTGGTGGTAGTTTCTTGGGCAACTCCTTGGGCATTACATCCTTGAACTCGTCAAGAACCGCTCGATCTCCTTGATACTTCTACTTTGCCCGACTCACCATCCGTCTCTAGCCTTGTTACCGCCAATTAGCAAGGCTCGCTCTTGTTGTACCCTTTCTTGAATTTCATGGCCGAAAGGGTCTTCACTCCACACTTAGAATCCCGCTCTGTGCTAACCATGCAAGTCTTTCCACCGTCTAGGATACATTAAGAATTAGCAAATGGCATCGGGAAAGCTCGTACCTTATCAAGGAACTCCAACCCAAGAACTACATCAAAATCATCCATCGGGACCACCGACAAGTCAATCGTCCTTCCCATTCTCAATCTTAGCCGAACGTCCTTGGCCACTCCTTCCATTGGCTTGGCCTTGAGTTTACCGCTTAAACGTTCCACCCCTTTCGTAGTGTTAATCCTTAGCCGCTTGGCTTCATCAACCGACACGAAATCATGAGTGGCACCAGAATCTACTAAAGCACGTACCTTGATCCCATTGATGGTTGCTTCCACAAATGCAATCCTTTCCTACAACTTCGGTACCTCCGTCTTGGCTTTGATTGCATTCAAGATCCTCATCGAGCTCATGCATCCGCCGTCACTTGGGCCTTCGTCTTCATGAACCGTCATTCCATTAAGACTTGCTTTCTTAGGGCAATCTCGAGCTCTATGAGGTCCGTCACATATGAAGCATCCACCACTCTTGAAGGCCGTCTTTACGTCTTTATTCTTTCCGGTTGGTGGTTTATGTGTATTATCATGCTTTGCTTGAGCGACTTTCTCTCCCCCACCTTTCTCATGGTTCACCTTTCGATCCCTCGGCTTAGACGTTTCCCTCCTCGTACTAAAGTTGATTAAGGCCTCGGCATGGGCGATAGCCGTAGCAAGGTCATGAACTCCCCGTCTTTCTAACTCCGTCTTAGCCCATCCTTGCAAACCATCGAGGAAATAAAAGAGAGTCTTGGTCGGAAAGATCCGGAATCTCAAGGTGGTATAGTGAATTCCTTAACATAATCCCGGATCATTCACGAATGCTTAAGTTTACTGAAGCCGACTCTTTGCTTCATTCTTAGCATTCTCGGATAAAATTGCTTCTTAAGTTCGTGAACAAAATCAGCCCAAGTCGATAGTACACGTGCCTCGTTCGATATCACCATATCGGCGTCTCCACCATCTTGCTTGGTATCCTTCAAGTATCGGTCGCCATCTTGATCTTGGTGTCATCATCCGTAATGTTCACACCCTCAGTATTGCTCCATCTCCATAAGAAATCATCAACCGCCCTAGCTTCCCGCTTTCCACGACGGTGATGGTTTGGAACATCAATCTTGAGCATTATGATTAGCGTTGCCACCTCCGTTAGCCATGGATCGCTTGCATAGCACTACATCGGCTTGCAAGTCTTCAATAGTCTTATGAATGTTGGAGATCTCTCCCATGAGCATCTCCTTTAAATCATGGATCTCGCGTTTAAAGTCGCCACTAAGAGCATTGAGGACGACCCTAAAGTCATCCTTCATGGTTGAAAAGTCGGAATCTAAACCTTCCAAGCCCTCAACTTGGGTCTTCAACTCCGACACGGATGTCTCGACACCCGCCAATCTCTTATCCAAGCTCGACATAACGTCCTTAGACGCACCTCTCTTCTTCGGGTCTTGACGCTTGTCATCGCGACCTTGCCTCTTGTCAACGACCACATTTCCACTAGCACCAATTGTTGGGTTTTAGGTTCCTTGGATTTGATGAGACAAAATAAATACAAGAATGAAACAAAGGGACTTAAAGTGAAAGAGATGAAACCTACAAAAAGATGGAAGGACTTGCTTGCAAAAGAAGATTTACTTATTAGTCCTTCGTAGTATTTTGTAAACCTAATCCTCTAGTATATAAAGAGGACATGGGGTGTAGGTTTTATATAAAGTCTTCAATATGTAGTCATTAAGGTGTGTGTGTAACCTAGGCGTATTCCTATAAGCGTCTAGGGTTAGGATTTATGTAGTTTAGCCTCAAGGATCTTTGATCCTGTTACAAGTTAAGCGTAACCGTATTATTACGATCATATAATATTTGAGGCTTGGAATGATTATAATGAAAACCTTGTGTCAATAATATATAATGTTCTTATTATTCATTGCGTTGCATATGTTATTGTCAAACCCTAAGGCTCAAAACGATCTCATGGAGTCCTAACAAACTCCACAATTGGTATCAGAGCTTGGGGAGCTCGTTACCTAGGGATTCACAAGGTTTATTGGCGAAAAAGTTTGAAGAAAATCGAATTTGTGCATGAAGTCTATGTGTTAAGGTTATGCAAGATTTCATTCGTTGAAGATTTTTTTTTGGCAAATCGATTATCAGTAGGGTACGAAATAGAGGATACAAGTTTGCATGAGCTAGGGATTAAACCTGTTTATACTTGAATGCTCATGACAATTTGTACTGCTAGCTTTGTCCGAGGAGATTTGGAGTTAAGGGGATGTTGTACAAGTTTTTGGTACTGAGATTTTTGGCGACACACACATGGATATTGATTCACACACAGAGGTTATTGGAAGTTGTTCTTTAAGGTTTTAAAAGGATCGTATTTGGTTTATTGGACTAGTTGATTACGAAGACGGTTGAATATCACTAATTTGATGTTGTAGTTGAGTTTCACAAGTTTGTGTTCTTATCATATCTCAAAGTGGGTGTTACACTTTGTCGATAACTTGTTCGTGCTTAAAGGATGTTGACGAAGACTTGCAAAATCTAGTTTTCATAGGTCAAGGGGTGGATGGATGAAGACCTAGTTAACTATCACTTAAAGGAGTTACATTGTAGTGCTCAGTGTCTCATTGAAGATGAGGATTTTGTCAAGAGATTGCGGTCTACTTATATGGTGTTAGTATAAGTTTGGAATCACGTGGATAAACAAGACATAAGACACAAGTTTGGGTTATTCTACTTCTTCATCAAGTTCGTTATATTTGGTTTTCTTCACGATGATCATTACATAGAGCTTCTTGATTTGAAGGATAATTTTCATGCATCACTCAAGGGAAGTTTCTCGCTTATATTCTCTATTGTTGATAACAAAAGGGAAGAAATATTAGAGTGCGATGGCATGGATTAAGGGAAGACAAAGGAAGACAAGATTTGTTTCATTTAGGAGATGTTTTCATCTCAACCACGCTACTTCGTCTAGGGAAGTTCGTACACGACTTTGTTTGTTTTGTCATCATCAAATAGGGGAAGATTGTTGGGTTTTAGGTTCCTTGGATTTGATGAGACAAAATAAATACAAGAATGAAACAAAGGGACTTAAAGTGAAAGAGATGAAACCTACAAAAAGATGGAAGGACTTGCTTGCAAAAGAAGATTTACTTATTAGTCCTTCGTAGTATTTTGTAAACCCTAATCCTCTAGTATATAAAGAGGACATGGGGTGTAGGTTTTATATAAAAGTCTTCCAATATGTAGTCATTAAGGTGTGTGTGTGTAACCTAGACGTATTCCTATAAACGTCTAGGGTTAGGATTTGTGTAGTTTAGCCTCAAGGATCTTTGATCCCTGTTACAAGTTAAGCGTAACCGTATTATTCTAATCATATAATATTTGAGGCTTGGAATGATTATAATGAAAAACCTTGTGTCAATAATATATAATGTTCTTATTATTCCGCTGCGTTGCATATGTTATTGTCAAACCCTAAGGCTCAAAACGATCTCATGGAGTCCTAACAAACTCCACACCAATCTTCTCAGTCTCGTTTGCCATCGCCTTGAATCAACGCTCGCTCTGATACCACTTGTCACGGACTTGTCTCTACAAGGTCTCCCGTGCGGCACTTAGTCTCGACTAAGCTCAGCCTTGCTCGAATACTCAACGATGTATGCAATGAAGATAGTTTCTAAGAAAGGAACAAGTGGAATGAAAGGAAATGCTTTGTATTACTTAGAGCTTTACAAGAGAGCTTTACAAATAAATTTATATGGATGCCTTGAACAAATGAGGCCTCCCCCTATTTATACTACTTCTATGTACAAGTTTTACATGCTTCCATGAGAAGTCTAGAATCTCCATAAGGTTCTAGTCTTTCCAAGACATTCTAGAGCTTCCTACCATTTCCAATACTTTCCAATATATTCTAAAGTCTTCCTATATTATCCAAGAGCTTCCAAGAGAAGTGTGGAGTAATCTAGAATCCCGAACATACTTGAAAATGATCACTACGAATAGGCGGGTCGTGACAATATGCTTCATCAATTTCGTCATCCCATCACACACACACCCCTCTTGATATTTCGTAAAATGAACGAAGTTTATGGTCATTCCCTACCTAAAAATATGATTCTAATCGAATTTACACTATTAGTCTTTCATGTTTCACTTTTTAACAAATTATACCATAACTTCATAAGTTGTCTTAATTCTAGTCCTTTGACTTTTATATTTGACTCTCAGTTTTGACTTTCAACGCTGGAATCATTGACTAACGAATCACATTTCAGTATACTCATTAATTCAAACATACGAGATAAAGTATTCTACTCAAAAAATATTTTATACTAGTGATGGACTAAGGCCGTGCTAAGCACGGCCCACGATTGTTCATGATTATTTATTAAAGTTATTATATGTAGTATTTGAACCGAAAAACAACATCTTCAAAAAGGTTTTACGTCAAATTATCATTAAAAATAGTTTCTTGCTTTAAAAGTATCAAAATAAATTCTCACAAATTTCTTTTACTCTCTTTTATATTTACGTTTTAAAATTACGTAGTGAACATGAAGATGGTGTTATAAACATCGCGTAAAATATTAGGATGCTCACATCTCAAAGTGTACCACCCTGAGTTACCACTAATTTTTTTTAGTTATCTAAAATACAAATCCAAAACGTATAAACATTCATAATGGGTCAAGTTGTAAAAAAAATTTACTATTTTAAAAAGCTTTTTTAAAAAGCTTTTTGAAAAGATTTTTTGCATTGTATTAAAAGCTTTTCAAAAAACTTTTCTAAAATGACTTGACCTATGTTTGGCGCATGAGATTATGGAGAGATTATGCTTATTTTTCAAAAATAATCTTTGTTTAGCAAGCAGAACTTATAAGAGATTATTAAAAAATAATCTTTCATAATTTCTAAAAATAAAATGTTACTTCATGTGGCTTATAAAATAATATATTTTTATAATATTTTCAAGAACAACAACAACGATTACAAGATCATAGACCAACACAATCTATTTTTACCAAACATACCATTGGTAAACTTCAAATATTTCCTCCAATCTTTATTCATTAAATGTATTATGCATTAAATCATTGAGATTTGATACATTGTAAGTCCTCTTAGTTAACTGCCGTTGTAATAGAAAATGATCATCTTTATTTGAGTGTGTTCAAAAATTTCCATTGTTTACTTGTATAGTTTAATTATTGTATTTATATCTATATTTCAAGTAGTATTATTTTTCAGTAGTAAATTTATACCATCAATTGACCTCATAATTATTATCGGAGTAAATATGGAAGACAATAAGAAAAGGCGTGCTCTGCGTGCAGCCTCGTGAAATCATGGCGCCTCAAGTAGGGTGGACCCCATCCGTTAACTGGCGCTTTTTTTTTTTTTTTTTTTTTTTTAAATAATTGTTTGTGTTGTGTTTTAATTTGTGTATAGTGTATTTAATTTGTGTAGTGTATCGTGTGTATAGTGTATTTAATTTGTGTAGTGTTTTTTATGTATAGTGTATTTAATTGTTTAGTGTTTTTAAATGATATTTATTTTACGTTATGTTTTTTAATTGTGTATAACAACAAATGTTAGACATTAAAACATTAAACAAGTATAACAACAAATGTTACTAATATTACAATAAAACATTAGACATTAAAACATTAAACAAGTATAACAACAAATGTTACTAATATTACAACGAAATCTACTCCACATGAAGATTATTAATGTCATCTATAAGCTCATAGAGTATTCCACTCGGTGACATGCGTGATCAATGGATTTCTTGCCAATTCGATGATGCCTCAACGCCTTTATTTTGCACGCAACAAATTGTTTTCGACCAATAGCATGTTAATCGTTGTATCTTTAGTTTCGTAGTTTGAGCCTTTGCGTTGAAGAAGAGCTTCACCAAAGTACTTTTGTTGAAATATTTCCTTCCATGAAGTATCGACACCCATAGTATTTAGTCCTGGTACATTACATGAAAACAATTTTAAGAAATGTATTCTAAACAAACAAGTTATTGATATATTTACGCAAATAAGCAAGCGTTTAATTATTTACCTTTGACAAAGGACATGCATAATACTTGAACCACAAGTTTTGGGCTTGTGAGATGTTCTTTCAATTATTAATCCACGTTGACAACGACACAAGAAAGGATTTTCTTGTTGCATCCGCCAAAAGAATTTGTATAATTATTCACAACATAAATTAGTAATATCATGGTTCACAAAATTAGAAGCTTGAATACATAAATAACCAATCTTGTTATAGATTAATAGTTGATACATGGTTCACAAAATTACAATATAACTAGAAACTAAGATCAATCACGCCCGAGGCGTAGTCGCTCAATGATCTTGCCATCATCCCACGAGACTCTAACTCAAATGCGTCTCCTCAATCCGTCGATCTCGCTCGTGCTCGTCAACGCGAGACCGGCTGTAACAAAAGATGAGGAAGAACCGAGGATGGTGTATAAAATTGACCTCATCTGCGGTGGAGATATAGCTAGAGAGGAGGCACATAAGATTGTGAAGAAAGCACATAATCTGGACTCTCAACACGGCGGGTGTGTGGTTGACACAATGAATGTCCTCCATTGAATGTCATCCGATTCACGTAACAAAAGATGAGGAAGAACCGGAGCAGGAGCGTAATCGTAACAAAAGATGACGAGTCGTTTGCTATAAATCGATGTCGTCTATACATGTTTTGTCATTTACAATATAAATCGATGTCGTTTATACATGTTGTGTCATTTACAATATAAATCGATGTCGTCTATACATGTTGTGTCATTTACAATATAAATCAATAATCTGTTTTCTACGTATATCTAAACATCCTTTGTCGTTGAGCAAACACATGTTCCCATGGCGCGGCCACGGCATTTCTAAAATATCTCCATTGTGGGTGATTAGACGGGAGTGGTGAGTTTTCATCAAGAACCGCAAGAACGAAGTGAGCACATTGGTCGTCCCCCACACGAAGAATCACAACGGGAGACAATATTCTGCTGAATCGGGAGAACCTCTCAGCGGAAGACACAAAGGGATTGTGAATTGGTTATACATATAATAGGACGGTTAAGAGCTGTAGCAATAACCAATCCGTTTCTAACATAATCATCCAATAACGCCGGGTCTTTGCACCATTAAACCAATTCATCGAGTTACGTGTATATGTAAAATAATCACCCGCATTTCCACAGTAAACTTCCTCGTTATTGTCTACCTCTTCCCGGCAAGAGCTCGAATTACAGGCCACATTTCTTCTTGATGGCCAAGACCTCTGCAAGAGCTCGATAGCCACAATTTCCATCACCATCCACGTTAAAGATCCCTAGGATCCAAATACGGAAAAGAGTGGAATTTCACCATACAATATTTGCTAAAGTAATCTCGAGCGTACAAGTGGTGTCTTAAGTCGCCTCGCTAGGTCCTTCGTTGGGTCGCCGTTAAGTGCTTCGTTTAAGTGCGGGACGTTAGAAGGCTATCCCACATAAGAACGTGTCTCGCAGATTATTTATTTACGTCTGGGACTTTTTAGGTTATGTGTAGCTGCGGTGCCTTGTGGGGGTTCTTCGTTCAAATCCGGGATATTTGGTTTAGACTTGGATTTGTTGTCCTTTGCGCTCGGACGTCCACGATTACTTTCTTTAACAAGAGTTGTTGGTGACACAGTTCAGTGTATATACCTCACGAGCACATTTAACATATTTTTTGACAAGCGACGATGCTCGGTATAAACACTTTGGAATTTTTGTCGTCATCTTGACAAGAAAAATATTCGAGCTCTTCGAGCCCTTGAGGCTCTTGAGGATATTTAGGCTCATCCGGCTCTTGAGTATTTCGGACAACGGGCCGAGGCACGCTTAGTGTTCTCCAAAATTATCAACATAATCAAGCGGAATTGGCAATCTGTATTCGAAAAAAAGAACTTGTTAAAATTATCGGTATTGACGGGAAGAATAACTTGGTAGGCATAAATTTTAAAATACATACCGTTTGCTTGAAGCCAATACAGTTGGTGATAGCATGGTAAACCATACACTAACCGCATCGATGACCACATGCATGTGGGTTAACATCCGTTTACTTTCTGCAGTATGAGCCTTAAAGCATCCATTGAAACATTATACCGCATTCGTTAAATAGAGTGCTCTTACAAGCATGCGGTTTCTTGATTTTGCTTGTATTCAAAGAGGCTCGTGATCGCGGTTTTTTGCATTTATAATCTTGTCGACCGAACACAACAACGTGTCTAAAATTGGATCGTGGAGCCCAGTATAACTTCAACGGTAGCGTGTTGACCCTCAACTCTACATGTTGTTGTCGGCGAAGTCTGCGATATTGATCGGTAATGTACGACACAAACATGCGATCGTAATCTCGTAGCGATTCACGAAAATACGGAAAACATCCGAGAAAACAAAGAATTACTAAAGTGAGAAAACAATTCGAGTAGTTATTTATTAAATAATACCGGGAAAAATGTATTATTAAATAACAATTCGAGTACCCTTTTTCGGACCAATAAACCACGTAGGTGCGATAATAATGTGAACACTTCTTGATCCGGGCGTAATCATCGAATCCCATGTCAATCTAACGGACTCATACTCCTTTAACGTATCGAATCTGTGTCTGCAATGCTTTAGCACATTTTGATTGATATGCCATCGGCAGAGTAATCTGCTAGCGTTTGGGAATTCTTCTGCGCATGCCCCAAGCAAAGCTAAATCTCTGTCGGTGACGATAACCCGCGGGTAATATTGTTCTTATATCACCAACTTAACACATTCCAACACCCATTTGAAATTTGGCTTTTTTTCCTTGTCCAAAAAGCTAAACGCCATTGAGAATGTTGTGTTTGTTGGAGTAACCCCAACAACTGTAAAGAATGGCAGTTTAAACATGTTGGTCTTGTATGTGGAGTCCATCAGCATGATTTCCGGATATGTTGTCCACAGGGCATATGACGTCGGGTGAACAAAAAATATTTCATCCAGCTCATTTGTGTGGTCATTTATCCTAGGGTAATATGTATAACCTTTACACTGCAAATGTACTAAAAGCAGTTGTATCGGAGTCAAATCACCACGATTGTCGCGATGTATCTTTTCTTGTGCATTATACACCGTTTTAATGGTAGACACGTTATTTGGATCCACCTCTTTTAATGAAGAAAGTATAATTAAGTGGTGCTACATCTTTGTTTTGTCATCGCCTCACAAAACCAACTCACTTTCTTTTAATCGCATGGCACTGTGAAAAACCATGGAGCAGTGCGGAAAATTATGATTATGCCCGGACACTAACCCTCAATATCCAACCATTAAAGCGTTTTATAAATTTCGATAGTAATCGAATGGGCAATTAATTTTGTCGGTACTAGTCTGCCGTTCAAGTTCATCTTCTAAACCTTCACGTGAAGGCGTCCCCATGTCTAGAACACAAAAATTCGATGGAGCTTATAGCTCTATCTTTTTACTTTTCCAATAACAATAACAAAACCAATCGATTCAGCATGAGATCGCACCCAATTAATTAAATGAACTTGATGACTCGAACACCTATACAATATAAAAACACAACAACCTTTATAAAAACTTTGATAAAAATACTTGTACAAATTTTTTTAAAAACTTTTATAAATACAAATTTTTACAAACTTTTATAAATAATTTTATTATCTTTTTTTATAAATACATTTTTTTACAAACAATTATAAATACTTTTTATTAACTTTTCTTTATAAATACATGTTTTATAAATATTTTTAAAAATACTTTTATTACTTTTATTAACTTTGTATTAATTTTTCTTTATATATAAAACTTAAAAAAAAGCGTTTTTTTGTTATAAAAGGTTTGAAATGTGTGTGTGTGTGTGTGTTTATATGTGGTGCTACGTGTATAAGTAAAACGCTTTTCTTTTAAAACGTGTATAAGTAAAAACGTGTGTGTGTGTGTTTATATCTGGTGCTACGTGTGTGGTTCTCGAATGGTTTACGCGTTTCTTTTGTAACCGTGTATATTGCACATGGTGTATCTGTCTTTTGCGGTTGATATTCGCTTCTCTCTCTCCATCACGTCCAAACCACTCTCTCACTCACATATGCAAACCTCTCTCTCTTAAAATTTTAGATCTAAACATTTTAGATCTAAAATTTTGATCTAACAAGTATTTTACTTGTTAGATCTTGAGTATGGTTATGATATTGTGTTTGTGGTGATCTTTGTGGTGGTTCGTGGTGAAATTTTTAGATCTAAAACTTTTTAGATCTTGAAACTGATGTTGTTGAAAAAATTATGAGGTTTGTAAAAAACGTTAACTTTGATTTTCTTAATAAAAATGTGTAGTTGTTAAAGTTTTTAGATCTAAAACTTTTCTTTAAGTTTTTAGATCTAAAACTTTGATTTTAATTAAGTTTTAGATCTAAAACTTTTGTTAACCTTGAATATGGTTATGATATTGTTTTGTTTGTTTCGTTGTTAAAGTTTATAGATCTAAAACTTTTTTTAGATCTTGAAACTGATGTTGAAAAAGTTGTTGAAAAAATTATGAGGTATGTAAAAAAACGTTAACTGTTTTTAGAACTTGAAACTGATGTTGAAACGTTAACCTTGTTAACGTCTTGAATATGGTTATGATATTGTTTTGTTTGTTTCGTTGTTAAAGTCTTTAAATCTAAAACTTTTTTTAGATCTTGAAACTGAGGTTGAAAGGGTTGTTGAAAAAATTATGAGGTATGTAAAAAAACGTTAACTTTTTTAAGATCTTGAAACTGATGTTGAAACGTTAACCTTGTTAACGTCTTGAATATGGTTATGGTATTGTTTTGTTTGTTTCGTTGTTAAAGTTTATAGATCTAAAACTTTTTTTAGATCTTGAAACTGATGTTGAAAAAGTTGTTGAAAAAATTATGAGGTATGTAAAAAAAAGTTAACTGTTTTTAGATCTTGAAACTGATGTTGAAACGTTAACCTTGTTAACGTCTTGAATATGGTTATGATTTTGTTTTGTTTGTTTCGTTGTTAAAGTTTTTAGATCTAAAACTTTTTAGATCTTGAAACTGAGGTTGAAAGAGTTGTTGAAAAAATTATGAGGTATGTAAAAAAACGTTAACTTTTTTAAGATCTTGAAACTGATGTTGAAACGTTAACCTTGTTAACGTCTTGAATATGGTTATGGTATTGTTTTGTTTGTTTCGTTGTTAAAGTTTATAGATCTAAAACTTTTTATATCTTGAAACGATGTTGAAAAGTTGTTGAAAAATTATGAGGTATGTAAAAACGTTAGCATTGTTAGATCTTGAAACTGATGTTGAAACGTTAACCTTGTTAACGTCTTGAATATGGTTATGATATTGTTTTGTTTGTTTCGTTGTTAAAGTCTTTAGATCTAAAACTTTTTTTAGATCTTGAAACTGATGTTGTTGAAAAAATTACGAGGTTTGTAACAAAAAACGTTAATTTTGATTTTCTTAAAAAAAATGTTTCGTTAAATTTTTTAGATCTAAAACTTTTTTTAGATCTAAAAGTTTTTTTAGATTTTGAAAAACTGATGTTGTTATTTTTTAGATCTAAAACTGATGTTGTTGAATATGGTTATGATGTTGTTGAATATTGTTATGAAAAAATTAAAGTTTTTAGATCTAAAACTTTTGTTTAAAACCTTTTTTGCGGTTTGCATAGGAGGACCCTTTTGTGGGCAAGCCTACGCAGCACCCCATGAAATCCTGGCGAGCACCTCAAGTAAATCCTAGCCATGGTAATGCATATTCATTCTTGGATGGTAAAGTGAGTTTTAATTCACTTTGCAACTTTAATGAAAAAAACTTAGTGTTTTGGTCTAAAAGAATTTCATTACTGGATGGTAAAGTGACAATTCAAGGTCATTTTGCAACTTTAATGAAATAAAAAAGGCAACGATGATTTTTTTTTAAAAAAAAACTTAAAAGGAGTTTTGGCGAGGCAAAACTGAATTTGCAGCCAACATGAGCTAATAAGTTAATAATCTGAGCCTTTCATAAGTTTACCTCTTGTGTGTTAAATGGTGAACTAGACATGGTGGACTGGTATGCTGTTGCTTGTGCAGTTGTTGCTTATTCTTGTTTGTTGTTGTTACGACCACTTGTTGCGATTCCCACCACTTGTTTGTTGTTGTTCGACCACTTGTTGTTGGTGTTGTTGGTTGATTGTTGTTGGTGTTGTTGCTTTCACCCGGGATTATATGGGTGCCCGCTAGGATTATATTGTTGTTGGTGTTGTTGGTTGATTGTTGTTGGTGTTGTTGCTTTCACTTGGATTATATTGGGTGCCCGCCTAGGCCACGCCTTTGAGAATCTTAGTACATTGCCTTTGAGTATCTTAGTACACCTTGTGAACTTTGCGACACATGAACGGTAACTTGTGAGAATCATGTTCAAAACGTGTAACTTGTGAAACACTGTGAAGTTCATGTGAACCGGTAACTTGTGAGTGTCTTGTGCTTGTGCGGACTGTAAGGCTTGTGCGGCTTGAGGCTTGTGCGCGGTTTTGTGAGACTTGTGCGGTTTGTGAGGCTTGTGCGGTTTGTGAGACTTGTGAATTGGTGACTTTGTGCGGTTGTGACTAAAACTTTTCAAGGCGATGATGATAAAACCGAATGGATTCGTAAAGTGAGATCAAATCTCACTTTGCAACCTTCGGGTTTGAGCCTAAAATTTTCCGAGGCGATGATGATTTTGAGCTTAAAAATTTTCCGAGCGATGATGAAAACCGAATGGACGACAAAGTGGGATAAAATCTCACTTTTGCAACCTTCGAATCGAGCCTCAAAATTTTTCCGACTACGGTCTTTTAAAAAAAAATTAATACTAAATTTATAGCATAAAAAGAACTTGTATAACCAAAAAAAACTTGTAAAATTGTAAAACCAAAAAACTTGTAAAAAGAACTTGTATAACCAAAAAAAACTTGTAAAATGGTGGTATAAGTGGTATAAGTTATAAAAAAAAACTTGTAAAAAAAAGTAAAAAAAACATGTAAGAAAAAGTGTATAAAAACTTGTAAAAAATAAGTGGTATAAGTGGTAAAAAATAAGTGGTAAAAAACTTGCACGAAATCGAGAAACCGTCGTTAGTGCAACGATTGGATACCAACGATTAGCGCGGAATCAAAGCAAAATCAAGCACCACCTGCATGGGGTGCGCCGTAGGAGACCCTAAGAAATGAGTGGATGAATAATATGTCAAAGTGTTGGTGAAAGGTACACTCAAATTTTTCTAGGGTTACACTATCACACGAAATACCCCATCGCCCCAAGACCTTTGTCCTGCGGAATATTCCCTTTGTTCATTTTTCAAGTCTAACACCTGGGGTGTCTGACAGGAGGACCCTGAGAAATGAGTGGATGAATAATATGTCAAAGAGTTGGTGAAAGGTACACTCAAATTTTCTAGGTTTCTGTATCACATCTGCTATTTCCATCGCCCCAACACCTTTGTCCGGGAATATTCCTTTGTTCATTTTTTTTCTGTGACAACGCATTATCGAGTTCAGTATTTACGGTTTAAGCGTTTGAACTTATTAAACTTTATATTCTGATTCCGCGTTTTTCGAGTTTATAGCTTTTGATATAAACAAAATTATAAAATATAAAAAAAAAAAATAAAAATAAAAATTAAAAAAAAAGTAATGGCCGTATGAATAAAAGCATGTGGCCGTATGAATAATCGCCTTTTTTCTATGCTTGTCCAAGAGTTGGTGCACGAGATCTCATCAAAATCTTGTACTTGTCAAAATAATGAAGAAACATAGATAATTTTAACAAAACATTAGATTTTACATTTGATACGACTTATTGTGACTTACCATTTGGCTTACTGCAACTACAAATTTCATTACTAAAGTCTGAGAGTGTAACATTTCTCAGTCTGAGGTTTATTTCATTCCTTTAAACAACATAAGAGGTTTACATAAAATAAACTTTATTTACTTCATAAACAAAGTAAAGCCCAAATAAGCTTTATTTACTCTATAATCAACATCAGTTTATTCATTCATTATCATCCTCACCTTAAAAAAGTAGTAAAGAAAAAATAACGAAGAAACAAGCTTATAACAAAATCAAATAACAAAAAAGTGAAAAAACTATAACCAATAGCCAATAAGCCAAGTTATATAATCTTTCTTTTTTATCTTTTTAGTCTTTACATATAATACATATTATAATATAAATCATGTCCTTTTAAACATGCATCATTCATCACCATCACCTTCAAAATCAAAACTAAAAAACAATCAAGACACAAAAAAATGCTTCAAACAATAAGTTAATACCAACATATGTTTTATGTTTTAAGAGGAATCAACTGAATCCATTGAGATCTCAAGAATAATCGCCAAAATTGTGAATGAAATATACAAAATTCACATAAAATAAGATGCTTGTCGGCAATGATTGTGATAATAGCCGTTATTTGATAACCTTCTTTGGAACATACAAAAGAATATCTTAAGAAGAAAAAATAAAAGAAAAAGAACCTGTAGGGTGCATCATGGCCAGTTTATTGGCTGCGGTGGTGATCGGAGCAGTACTCCAACGGTGGCAGGAGCAAAAGCTGGTAAGAAAGAAAAGATGAAAGGCAAGGGTGAGATGGTTGGGTAATATGTAATAGTGAGAAAGACACTTAAAAAATTTAAAAGCAAATAATAGCTGATCTAAACATTTACAAAATTTCTACGCCCACATATACCGCACAAAAAAATAGAACTTGAAAAGTAGAGAGATATTATACCTATAACGTTTTTGTTGTTGGATGAGCGCCTCGTATGAATCTAGACAAACAATAACATAAAAAATATAATGAAAACATAGATTCATAAAATGTTACTGTATTTTATTCTTAAAAAGGTTGCATGAGAACCCTTTTACCTTCACTTTATCAACTTGCTTCTATGCAATCATGAAATATTTCACTATGATCTGATAATATTTTGACCAAACATAATCCAAAGTTGAATATTGCAGAAAGTATATAAAACCAAAGAATCTCATAGTAAAAAGTAAGACTTAAAGAGAACTTACACAATTTCTTGAGACGTGTTCAGAGAATTAAAACGGTGTCTAAAATTTTTAGATCAAGAGGTTAACATGTAGCTGAAGTCGTGCATATGAGTATCTTATGTTTACCGAAAAAGGTCCATGATGGTTAGATTTACTGAGAAAAAGAAGAAAATGTGAGTAAGTTTAGAGTCTTGGTGATCATAACGTTCTCAACCTCATCGTCACACAGTGGCGCCAGTAGCCACATCAAGATCTCATTTCGCATTAACCACAACAAACCCCGCTCACTATGAAACCTCAACCTGGGCCCCACCATTACCACTTTATTTTTTATTCAATTTTCGTTTCAAATAAAATTAAATAAATTCATTTCATTCAAATTAAAAATACAATACATAAAAAAAACACTTACTAATAAAAACGATCACGAAAAAAAAGCGACACGGGTAAAAAAAAAACAACACGGGTAAAAAAAAAAGCGACACGGGTAAAAAAAATACAACCACGAGTAAAAATACTAGTCGTCCATGATTTGATGATATTTGTTGACTAGGCGTTCGCCTCTTGCGGATGATTTACGCTTTAACCGGGTCGATTGGTACTCGGATCTATCATGAGAAAATCCATCTCGATCTTCTCTGCCACGTTTTTTCCTTCTCCCGCCTCGCCTCGTAACAAGCCCTTTGAGCATCGGCTTTTGAGCATATATTTGGATATATGTCCCGAAAACTACTCGTTTGACTTCCACCGAGCTTGCGGTAACAGCGTTGAAGTCGACTTACATTTCTTGCCGGCTCGTTTGCATACATCTCTTTCACGCCGAGGTCGTTTGTCGGCCCGAATATATCCTCGAGACATGTAGCGTCAATAGGATCTTGACATCCCACTGGGATAATTTTCAAAACATCCCAACATTTTCATACAAAATTCCTCCCACCAAAATTGCGTAAAGCTAACTTTGGCATTCTCGACATGATCTTGGTCATTTTCACCACTTCGATCAAGATGTTTGTAAATAGCGTTGAACTTCGCAATCCTTGTTAATCTTTGTCCATTTACCGCTTATCATGTTCTTGCCACCGGGTTATCGGTTGTCCGAGAATTGAACATTTCGAGAATGTCGTTCCAAAGTGCTCCTCGGACGGTCATTGCCCATATCTTTATCTTGGGAAATTTCTATCCAACAACTGCGCAAGTAACATTTCTTGAGACTTGGTCCACTTCCTCCTGTTCACTTGTGCTATGACTTCAACATCTTCGTCATCGTCCCTGTCGAATCTCTGCAGTTTTTGCCTTGATTTTTGCCCTTTTCGGTTCCGTGCTTTGGAACTTTGAATTGTGAACCGTCGGTTGTGATTCCATTTGGGGCAATTGTGGAGACTGGGCGGGTTAAAAAGCGGAGATTATAACAGGTTAAAGAAGCTGCGGTGATGGAAATCGGTTGGGGTAACTTGCGAAACCTTGTTGAAACCGATATTGTTGGTTAAGCATTATTTCTTGTGGAGCGGGTTGGAATTGGTCGAAGAAGGGGTAGACGGGTTTGAAGAACCCGTATTATTGTCGTTTGAGTTAAGTAGATTTGTGAAGTATCCTCAAATCGTATGGGTTTTGAGACATTGTGTAAAATGATATTGTTGGTTAAGAAAGATTTGTTATGTATTTTGGGTTTGAAGATGTGTAAAATGAAGATGATGATGATAGTTTATATAGGAGTGGTGGGTTTAAAAAAAATTAATTTAAAAAAAAAAAAAAAAAAAAAAGTTTACGTTTGAAAAATGTTTACGTTTTATAACGTAAACTTTGCTTTGTGTCGATGTTGCACCGTCGTCCCCACGATTTGGTATCCGACGGCGAGAAAGCAAAGCAAGGCGGTGTGGCGGCGAGCACGCATGAGACGCCAGCGTCGGCCTGGCGAGCCGCGGCGTCCCCACACCGTCCACTCTTAGTTGTATGTTTTGATTTTTGATGGCAAAGTAATCGTAGTACAATATAAGAGAGAGGAAATGAAAAATTCAAAAGGTAAATAGTATACATGAGTGTTGAAGAAGGCAAATATTTGACTGAGTTAGCATTGATCTAAGCATATCTTTTTTTTTTCTTTTTTTTCTCTCGTTTATAATTTTACTCTAGCATGCTCATGTGTCAATTTTGCAATAGCTTACGTGTCATTATGTAGAGGACTCACAGTAAATAAGGGTCTTCTATTTATATTACTAGGAAGCGTATTAGGCCATGCTAAGCACGGCCCATGACGTTTATATATGAGATCTTCGAAAATGTACAAATGATAATTTTTAAGAAACCTTTTTTTTGAATAATAGAAGTGAAACATGATATGCTATTTTGTATCGACACAAATCACACACATAGTAATACATTTAAGGAACCGACTACATGAGATCTTAATAATAACGTATTTTTTTACGTAAACCGTGCTCCATGACAAAGCATTGGTAAAAAATCGCATAAAGCATTAGTAAAAACCGTGCTTCGTTAATATTTTTGACTAACGACTGTCTGTAATTAATTTAAAAATATATAGTTTCACAATCACGTAGATATTAAAATGATAAACACGAGCTATACAACTCTCTTATGATTTTTTTGTTTGGCAATTGAAAAAAAAAATATATTAGTAGTCAAGTAATTAAAAAAGAAAATTCATACTCCGTAAAATTCAGTTTATGCCATCAATTTATTCCCTTATAAGAGACAAATACGGATAAATATGCACCTTGCAAGTCTTTTTAAAGTTGGGTGAAAATCATAAAATAATAACCAACTTTCAATTTTGTTTCAATTTAGTCACTGTAATCTTTTTTTTATTATAAATAATAGGTTTTGCTAATGGCAACCCTAAAGGTTGTTGTTAAGAGCTTGATTTTATTAAGTATGAAGTAATGAGTGATTCTTATTGGATGACATTTCTGATAAAAGTGGATAAAATCTGGATACACAACAAACACTTCATTCTTATTGGGTGAATTAATTTCTTACAAATAATTGTAATAAAAATGATCATATTAACGACAGGCCTAAGATTCGTCGTTAGCAAAACCCATAAAATAATAATTAAGTTTGAGAAGTGTTCCAGTATTATGTAATATTTATGTTAGAGTGACTAAAACGAAACACCTTCCAAATTTGGTTATTATTTTATGTCGGTATCTCTTTTTACATGTACATAAGTTGGTTGTACATTAAGTTGGTTGAGGTTAGTGAAATTCATGGATGGGTATTTATTGTTAAGACAAACAAACAATGCATAATAATATCTAAAAGATAGTTTTTGAATAATTACACAATAATAGAACATTATTGAAACTTGAATGATTTTTATGATAACTTAAAGTTAAAGTGACTTAATTGGAACAATTATCAAACTTTGTTACTAGACAATATTTTCTATTTAAGGTTTAAACAAACAAATCAAATGGTTCTTTCGAGAAGAAACAAAAAATGAATAGATAACAGCTTGTTCAACGAAACTTCTGTTTACTAATTAAGACCATCTTGTCATTATTAAAAAACCTGTATGAGTTATTTACAAATGCAACAAATTAAAACAAACTTTGTTACTATCATAGGTAACAACAGATAATAGCTTTATTATTAAAATAAATTGCAAATCTTTGGTAAAAAGAAAAAGAAATATTGTAACCACCCGTCAGAAGACCATAAGGCTGACACACGATGGCGAATGGTTAAATCGGTCTTGCTCAATTTCTATACGGCCAGCGCAGATTCTGCAGGTGGTGACGCGACAATTTTTTTTTTTTTTTTTTTACAAACCATATGATTTTTTTTGGATTTTGTGGCTTTACAACCGGTTGTCTCCTCAACCTAATTCAAGGAGGAGACTCCTCAACCTTGCTTGATGTAAGTATCTCACGTGGGTCGACTTGCTCAGCGGGGCCCTCAACCGACGACAACCCAAGCCATTGTGGCTAGCCTAACCTCATTTACAACTACCCCGTCAGGTCCTTTCATCACGTCACAAACCATGCCGTAGTGTTTTGTTTGACCACTATTTCTCCACATGTCCCAATTAATGTCTACATTACTCTTACATGTCACAATATACATTATGCATACATGACATATTGACATTAGTGAAGTTCTATATCGTATCCGTACTAATTAGTTTTTCCAACAAAATTTTTTTTTGATACTCTATATCGGAAAATAAAACTAATCCGATGGTATATCAGTCGCTCACACGCCACTGGATGTCTGGATGGAGCCATCCTTTTAGACATCAATTGTAATGCCTATGAGTAGAAAACAAAAATCAAACTTTACAAAAGTGTTAACCACTAACTTTCATATCAATATCCTAAAATCGAAGAATCATTTGGATCATAGAATGAAGACAACTTAAACAGTTTACAAATATAAGTTTAACTTATGTAATAACTATCATATAAAGGTTAAAAGTGACAAGCATTGACAAGTTCATACACTTGACGAACTAACATTCTAAATACAAACTGTCAAACTATCCAAAGTAATGACTACGTACTAAATTTAACATGATTAAGACAAAATAAAACATTTACGTTGGCTATACCAAGCTCCTCCATAATAACATCATAAAGCTATAGAAAGAACATAAAACTAAAGAAATGACGTAAATTAAATTTTTACAAACGAATTGGAACCACCTTAAGCCATCACCTTCAAACACAACTTCAAACACAACTTCAACCCTAAACATATATTACAACGTATTGGTGAAAAACAACTATTAAAACAAATAAATGTAACTGAATGTTCAATTTACTTATTGATTGAAGCAACAAATGAGTCATTTGAGCATATGAATCTGCAAACCAAAAAAAAAAAAAAAAGTGTGAGAGAGAAAGATGGCGTAAAAGAGAGAGAGAGAGAGTAACTTGAATAGGCATGGTGAGTAGTTCGTTTGATTTTTAAATGAAGCAAAAAATGAGCTTTTAGATGGGAAAATTTATTTTTCAAAGATTGAAGTGTGCATAACTATTAGACGCTGATGTGTCATTTCGTAAATCATTTTCTAAAGTATGCACAATCTCGACGTGTCATTTTCTAAGGTATGCACAGAAATCTAAGGGTCGGACATAATCACATTTTCAACAACCCGATTTTCTCATCATACGCTTTCCTTTCTTATAGCTAAAGTATATCACAATAGTTGTTAAGAAAATCACATGCATGAAAATAGAAAGAAGAAAAACTAAAATAGAAACCACCGTGTTGATACAAAAGTTGGACGCTCACGATTTGGAGCTCGGTGCTCGCACCAATTGAGAATTGCCGCCGAGACCGCGCACTAAGAGACAAGAAACACCGTTAGGCTTAGTGGATTGTCTCCCACGATTATCCTCCGCGTGAGTAAGTAATCGGTTTAGGGTTTAAGGAGTTTAGGGTTACGAGATCGTACCTTAAACGAGGGTATGATCCTTTATATACGCACGGAATCCTTGTTGGTTCCGTGTTCCCCAACCTTCGCGTATCCCGCCTAAGTCGGTTGGGAATGATTATCTTCTTATTTTAGAAGATATCGGATATCTATTCCGTAAATAGATTTGGGCTTGGGCTTCGAGCCCAAGCCTTTATTGATATTGGCCCAAGTCGTCTTTGGACTTGTAAGTATTGGGTGTGGTCGGGTTCATGACCCACACGGACTATACGTCATCATGTCCCCGCCTAGTATGCGGTGCGTATCTGCGGATGCTAGACTAATGATCGTAGTCCAAAAACAAATAATGTACGAAACGTATCCAGAAGCCATACACCCACCCGTGGGTGCAATGTCGAGACATCCATGTGAATAGTCAAGACCTCGTTAATCGGGGAAAGTTCTCGCCCGTTGTCACATCAAGTCATCTCGACCACACAATGAAGACTAGTGGAATCCACGTGTCGCCAATCGTGTGGAAGAGAGAGGTATATAACTTGGGGATTCATTTTCACCGGATTCCTCACAGTAAAAACACCTTCCGCCATTTCTAAAGCAAATTAAGAGTCGTTATCCCCAAAAGCAACCAACCACAAAGGTAACCGCGCGTGCGTGATAGCAGAAAAGTAAATCACCATGGTTAAGCGGTTGTCCGACTTCACCGACCTTAATTTGATCGAGCTGATGGAGTTTACCTCGTTATTTTATACCCCGGACGTGCATCCAAAGGTTCCTGATGCGCGATGCCACGATTGCGGATTTCCCGGCGGAAGGTGGTGTATACACACGGTTATTAATTCGCGAATCAACGTGTGCCCTGTCACGCTTTCTATGCGATGTGTTAAATTATTATATCGCTACACATATCGCGAGCATAATCGCATCGGCGCGGCCAAAATTACTAATTTCAAGTAAATTGCCGTTTCTCGGGATTAATCCCACCATCAACTTATTCGCGCTTTTACCACACTACATGGGCGCACGGGTGGGTAACTTTTCAAAAGCAGCGTGGATGCGGTGCTATAAAGATAAATTAGACGCTCTTAGGAATTGGAGGAGTATTTCTTACGGGTGGATGATACATGTTTCCGTGGAATTATGAGTTCTATACTAGGAACACTACTGAGAGGGATGAGTGCCCATTGCAGGTCTTATAACATCGAGGATGCGAATTGATAAATGCGAACCGCATCCCTATTAGTCACATATCCCGAGGGATTTTTGGTGCACATGGGGATCAGCCGCAATTATTTTGGCCCAAGATGAGATCCCTATCTTTTAGGCGCCAATGGCGGTGGGTACTTATTCCTCCGCACCTCTGAGATAAATAATGTAAGAGTAATCTTCCGTCTTTTCGCGCATTATATAACCTGTTTGTATATGTGTTTTGTCTTCAGAGATGGATCTATTCACGTCGTCTGCCTAAGCGAAGCCGTGAGCCGTAAGATGTGAATAAGACCGTTGAGAGATGACGAGGAGCCTATCTTAGCCGCAATCGGAAGGCGGTCATGGAACCGATCGCAGGGATACTGGGACTAGTTCCTCCGTTGCGGGAGGCAACACCGCTGCTGAGCCGTCCCAACTCGAGGTAACGCCACTGGTAGCGCGGTCGGCGCCATAGCCGGGCTCATCCCAAGAGGAAGAAGAAGAGAAGTTGCGCTTAGTCGCAAAGGACCCGACAAGATCATGGTGCGGGTCCGCTGGCGAAGAAGCGTCCGTGATTCAAACGTGGAGTTGTCCTCCAGCGATGAAGCGTCGTCGCACCATCCGCCGATGATGCGAGCCAAAGTAAGTAAAACCATACATGTATAACCTCCCGTTAGTTGGTGAATGTGCTATTTGTGATGCTAACATGGCGCCGGTGATCATTCGCAGGATGGGCGGTCATAGAATCACCTCCTAAGGCTAGTCCGACACGCCGGCGCGATTCTCGAGCAGCAGCCGAGCCGAGAATGAAAACCAAGCCGATGCGGATGTGCCTCGGATCAACTAGTTGAAGAATTGGTTCAAGTCTCCGCCATCGAGCTTCGTTAATTGTGGTGAAGACCGAGTATCCGATGCGAGACAACCAGAGTCCCAAAAGACCAAACAATTTCTTTCTTTGGCGCACTTGCCGAGACTGGCGCAACTAGATAGCGCCCATGCAGAGGCCAAGGTCCTGAGCACATACGCTCAAAAACAGGCCGAGGACAAAATGGCGTTAATGTGCCAAATGAATCAAGAGCGTCACCGTCTTTGCGGTATAAGTCTGCGTGCTGCTGGGCACTAAAACATTTGGAACAGGGTAAAGAAAGTTTGTTTGCGCAGTTGGGGGAGCTTGGGAATACTGTGAGCTGGTCCTTGGAGGTACAGGAGGCAAAGTCACAGCGTGGTGAGCATCGAGTCGATGAAGAATTGTATCCGCAGACTTATGTCGGTGATAGCGGGCGGTGGCTCATAAGCCATGGTCTCCGATTAGTCGCGCTTAGTACCCTAGAGTCGTCGAGGTAGTGAATGCATTCGGGAGGTTGTGCGGGCGCTCTAGAGCATGGTAAATCGAGGCGGTGGAACAACTCCATGAAGCGAATCGCTGAAAGCACTCGCTGATAAGGTCTTAGGGTTATAATCTTCGAATCATATGATCATTTGGTCGCCGCCATGCAAAAATGAAAGACCTAGAGCTCCCATGATTTGAGCTCGAGCGCGACCAAGATTATCAATAAATGTTATTATGGCGGGTTGACATTGGCGTCATCGTCTTTGAGGATCTGACACCTGTCGGATTATTTTTGAAACCTCATGAGTCGCGACTCAAGTACCCGTCTTTGCGCGTCCCTAGGGATAGTCGAATCCCTTTGCATTGGAGAAAGAGGTACCTCTAAAGGAGGTCTTGGGCGCATGCCACCCGTCTTGCCAAGAAAAAGTGGTATCGCGGTAAGGCCATCTTGTGTGGACTTGGTGCGGCTCACTGCCGAGGTCGATGGAGTGCCGGTCGGTGTGTGCACCGTGTCACCTAATGATTCGAGATGTGTTGAAGAGCATCGGTGAAGTTAAAGAAGCGACAAGTCATGTTGGCACTTCGTCACTTAAAGCGTTATAGTAAGCTTGTAGGATATGTTTGCTATCTTTTGTAATAACTCGTAGTTATAAATAAAAATTTCTTTTTGCTTGTTGCTTGTGGGCATTTGTAATGTATACATATCATACGCCAATGTAGGAAATTCATAGTCGTGTATGAAAATTATAGTATACTTGGAAAATAATTCTAAGTATTTAATCATAGTCGTGAATGTTATGATATTCGTCTTCAGAAATATCTTATTAAGGAAGCAAGTGTCTTGGTTCCCCGGTTGTTAAACGTGCGTGTGCATTCTTTGCAAGAACCGCCGGGATGCGCGCATGTCTTATTCCAACGTCTTGAGAACAAGGTGTTTAACAAGGATGCGTGATCCAATATTGATGGGTTTGCAACCTCTTACTCAACAAGTTAGTTAGTAGGTCAACTTATCCTTTTTACCATCGCGGGTTTATTCGTAGTGCATGCACGTCCTCGTGGGCAAAATAAAAATTGTTAAAGCATACAAGATATGGAGATAACAACTTAAAATGTGTCGTGGAGTTAGCTAGAAACGCGACGCTTTTATTAATACTTGCAAGTTTATCGAAATAACAAAGAAAGCGAGAAATATGAAAAATAAAAGCGAGTACATGAATGTTTATTGAGCATCGAAAGTGTGGGCGTCTGCACGCTATGCCGTAGCTATTCTATAGATAGCACCTCTTGAGGTTCTTTGATATTCCATGTCTTGTAGGTCACGCACCATCCAAACCTCGTGAGTCGACGCTGATCGTGCCGTTGCTTGATAACCTCGTAAGGTCCTTCCCACTTTGGTCCGAGCTTACCTGTATCTTCGCCGGCTTGCCTCATTGGCGCGGTAGACAAAGTCGCTGATGAATGAAACACTGCGTACCTTGGCATCATAGTATCCTTTCATTTTTGACTTCGACCTTGCCTCCCGTATGGCCGCGCGTTCGCGTCTTTCTTCTAGTAGGTCCAAGTCGACACGTCTTTCGTCGTCGTTTGTAGTCACATTGATCTCCGCAGTGCGGATAGTTGGCATGCCGATCTCAGTTGGTATAACGGCTTCTGTCCCGTATACTAGAGAGAAGGGGGTATCCCCCGTGCTGGTTTTAACTGAGGTGCGGTGCGCCCATAGTACATGTGAAAGTTCTTCAACCCACCTTCCTTTGTGCTTGTCCAAACGTGCTTTTATTCCTTCACCCGACTTGATTTGCGTTGCTCGACTAAACCGTTGGTTTGTGGGTGCGTAGCGACGCAAAGTGTTGGGTGATGTTTAACTTTTCGCACCAATCTTTGAAGGGTTGTCACGCGAAATTGTTTCCGCTTATCCGAGATGATTTCTCCGTAATCGAAGCGGCATACTATGTTGTCCCGCACAAAGCGTTTCACACGGTTGCCATTAATTATCGCCACCGCTTTGCCTCGATCCACTGGTGAAGTAGTCTATAGCTACTATGAGAAACTTGAGACCGCTTTCGCTATTGGAAAGGACCCCGATATCAATGCCCCATTTGTAGAATGGCCGCGGCGCCGTGATTGGTGTTAACTCATGCCGTGGTTTGCGCGGTACGGGTCGTGGACTTGGCAATCATTGCACTTCCTCATCAAATCCGCGCATCTTTATGCATGGTTGGCGAGAGTATCCCGATCGCGTGGCGCGTGCTACAACGGCATCGTGGTCCCGTGCATGCTACATGAACCCTCATGGATTTCTCGCGACATAATTTGCTTGTACGGGCGGACGATCGAAGCCATGGTTGGAGGAAAGAGCGTCGATACGATGATGTTGTCGCGCAATTCGAATCTAGCGGCAGGCGCCTATTCATGACTTACATGCATTCTTGGGGTAGTGTCCTTTGCTTAAGAATTACGCAATTGGTGTCATCCATGTAGGACCATCCTCCTCTATGATTGCGGAGACTTCCATCTCCGATATTGACTTGCTTTTCGGTGTTTCCACCAAGACTTGCTTTGATAAGTGTGCGGTCGGTCGAGGCGATCTTGCTCGGTGCATCCGCTGCGATTTTCTCCTCTAGGGACTTGCTTGATAGTAAATCTGTCAAAGCCTTTGATCGATGTCTTAGTCTTCTCGATACTTGAATCATATTTTCTTCTTTGCCACGTATTCACCCAACACATGGTTGGCCACTGGTCGGGAGTCCACATTTGCTTCTAAGTTACGTACACCCATTCGAGTACAATGCGTAGTCCAAATGATCGTGGCTTCATATTCGCCTCATTGTTTGTCGAGGTAAATTCAAACGCAGGTGCGTAAGGAATTCCATTCCTACGGGTTTGTGAGAATAAGGCGGCTCTGAGCCATCCACGCACGAGGACCGTCTCAAACAAAATCCATGGATCTTGTAGTGCTTTCGCTTGGTGTAGGTACCTCGTCGATGTCGGCTTCGATGATGAAGTCCGCGAACTTGTCCTTTTATTGCGGCGTGGTGCTCGAAGAGATGTTATGTTCGCTTAGCAACACACTCCACTTCGAGTCGTCCCGACGACGGGTTTGGAGATGATCCGCTGATGGCTTGATCCGTGATTACCGCTATCGGGTGCGCTTGAAATATCTGGTAGCGATCGCTTGGCGGCAAACACTAATGCTAAGACCAATTTTTCCATGGCACTATAGTTCATCTCCGTCTTCTTGAGAGCTTTGTCGACAAAATAGATAGGGGTTTGCACCGAGTCCCTATCTATTAGTAGCACCTTCTGTTGGCCCCATGAGTTCTTGATAAATACATGATCGGCTCTTCCCGAGTCGGGTGCCACAAGTGTTGGGGCGTTGCTAGATCTTTGTTTGAGTGTGGTGAAAGCTTCTTCCGCCTCCGTTGTCCACCGAAAGTCACCCTTTTTATACACTTCGAGTGTTTTGAAAAGAGGCAATGACTTTTCTGCGACTTAGACGAGAACCCGCTGAGGCCGCCCGCTTTTCCATTGAGGATTGGACCTCCTTGCGTGCGTGGTGAAGGAAGTTCTATTAACGCTTTGGTCTTTTCCTGACAAGGTTTTATGCCATCGTGTTCTATCAAGTACCCTAAGAACATGCCTTGATGGCGAAGGCGCATTTCTTAGGGTTTAGCTTCATGTTGATTTCTCGTAGAGTCTTGAATGTCTCTTCTATGTCGCGCACAAGTTCACTTCGATGCAGACTTTTAATGACCAGGTCATCCACATAGACTTCGTGTTCGGCCCACCTTGCTTTTCAAAGGCATTGTCTACCAACCGGTAGGTGGCACCCGCATTCTTCAAGCCAAACGGCATTTTATTAACAAATGACACGCCTTGGCTTGTGTGAAAAATCATCTTTTCCTCGTCTTCCTAGGCCATTTGTATCGGTGATACCCTTTGTACAGCGTCAAGAAAGCACTTCAACGGTATCCACACAAGGACTCTATTTTCCAATCTATCTCTGGTAATGGATAGCGATCCTGCGGGCATGCTTTATTAAGGTCGGTGAAGTCTACACACATTCGCCACCGCCATCGCTTTTTGACCATTCTTTGGATTAGAAAGCGGTCGTGGTAATAGACTTCACGATAATTCCCGCGATTTACCAATTTACGCCTCTGCCAGATCGCCGCGGGGCTTGGCTCGCTTCGCTCTTCGGCGTGTCGGTAAGCATCCTTGTCGGATTCTAAGTTTATGCTCGTGATCGGCGTGGTACTCGATCGTGTGTTTGGGCTCCCGTGCGAAAATATCCACGTTCTTTTGTAGGAGCGCCGCGACATACCGCTCTTGGTTGTCCGACAATGACCCTCCAATGGTTATCTCCTGGTGCGGATATTACGGGTGAATCACGACCTTAAAGTTGGGGATTTTGGCCGCAAGACCGCCGGGATTGGTTCCATTTCGCATGTAACCAGTATTACATTCTCTGTTTGGCACCGTGGCATTGTAAAGAGTGACAATGCCCCTTCAACCGAATTTAAGCATCCGTCTTGTTGATGGCCGCCGCATGGTCGATATCCCGGGTCTCCCAATAATTCCATTGTATGATGAGGGATTTGATCACCATGAAATCCATCCAGGTTTTCGTAGAGTGCCTGCATGTTGCCAACGCCGACTAATAATCGCAGATTGGCCCATGGGCCATATCTTCTCACCGTGAAACCGGTGAGTGCGGTGTCGACCAGATTTAGCGACTACGTATTTGGTCGTAGTCTTTTAAAGCAATGCTCATACATAATATTTGCCGATGCTCCACCATCGATGTACATGCGGTGTATGTCGTGACCACCATGACCGATTTCAATGGTGAGAGGCTCTGCGCTGCGTTGTCCGCATGATTAAAGTAGGAAAGAGATTTCACTTCTTGGGAAAACTCTGGTGACCTTTTGTCTAGTGGTTCGTTGCCACGTCAGATCATGTAGATTGTGTCGGCCTTATCTTTCGTGTCTCCTTCTTGCTTCCATTCTTTTGCTTCTCTCTCCCTCTAATGTTTTTAACTAGGTGGTCGATGCGCCTCCTCGACCATCTTGTCGATGAGTTGGCGCGGTTGGACACACTCGTTAGTGGTGTGACCCTTTGCGCGTGGTAGTCACAAGATCCATTTCCGGCGCCCTATCTTACGGTGTGCGATCTGCGGGCGGTCTTGGGAAATTCGCTCTTCCGCGCGAGTATTTCCTTTGGGGTTTTGATCGTGGAGTATACATCATTATCTCTGTCTCGCCGCTCCTCCGGCTGCGATAGCTCTATTACGGCTATTACCTGGTCGTTGGATTGTCTCCGAGTTGTTCTGTGACCGAATCGGAATGGTTCTTTTGCTATCCCATGCGCGCTTCTCCTGGACAAAAGACCGAGCGCTTCATGAGTTCATCGAAGGTCTCGTGGATCTTGTCGTTCAACCTCTTGATGAGTTCGGGTTATTAATCCCATTCATGAAGCCCGAGATCTTTAAGACTTCGTGGCATGCTTTAACCCGCATGCATTCATCTTTGAAGCGCCCATGAATGCGCCGTGATTCTCCACAGTTCTGTTTTACCCCGGCGAGTTCGACGGGTTTTAGCACACTTTTGCGTTGAGTAAAATTTAGGCGGAACGCCTTTCTCAACTCTTCAAAACCATTCACGCCCTTCGTGGGAGTTTGTTGAACCGCCCAGCGTGCTTCCCACCGTGTGGAATTAAACATGTGGCACCAAACGGTTGTGCCGCCAGCCATGGTCGCGGTGATTCAAAATTTTAGGTGATCATCGGGATCACCGTCCCATCATAGGTTTTAACATTTGCGGGCATGCGCCTTTTCTTGTTCTCGGAGAAATCACTAATCGTCGGTGAGCGATCCACTTTCGGCGCGCCATGGGAGACATGTCTTCCTCTTGACTATCGCGTGCGCTCGGATTTCCAATGCCCAAGATCACTATCCTCGTTGTCCGAGGAGTTGTCGAAGATGAATTTACCTTCTACGGCCTTGCGCCGCCATCCTCGAACTCGACTCAGTCCGGATCGAAGGGCTTTCACTGGGGAATACTGCCCCAGGTCTATCATGTACTCTACGGCTACCCGTCCGGGCGTGACACCGATACTGCCTTCCTCTCTATCATCACACTCAGTGTTGCGGTGAGATGTCTCATCACCTCGATTCTCCTCCGATTCGTTGAATCACGGGGTTTATGACCGCTTCTCTGCGCTTTTCCTTACGGTGGCGCGGTGGGAAGTATCGTACTCGAATCGAAATTGAGTCGGGCCTTCGTGTTCATACAGATCTATTCATCTCTTCCTCTTGCATGAGGCGCCCAATGCTTCGTAGTTTTGGGATACGAAAGCTTACGGTGCACTCAGCGCGACTCCTCGAGAGTGAGTCGTTTGTTTCACTTCTTGCACCCTTATCCCGACTGGTGCCTCGGTACCTTTGTCGGTCGGTTTCTAGCACCGATTGGAAGGAGTAGTAAGACAGGTTGTTCAGGAGCGCGAGCTGGGTCTACCCCACTCGTGGTGGTTGTAGTGACTGGGTTGTTCCCGATTGCGGTTCTACCGTAGGAAGATCAAGTCTTGACTGACCCTTATTTTTAGCAAAGACCTTTGGTTGTCCCAGTGCGCTTAGGAGTTAATCCGCCTGCGACTTCTTCCCATAAGATCATCGCGATCGGCGATTTGCGTGTTTTGTCATTCTAGTGTCGATTCTTAGTGTAGGGTCCACGGATGGCGCCACTTGTTGATACAAAAGTTGGACGTTCACGATTTGGAGCTCGGTTCTCGTACCAATTGAAATTGCGCTGAGACCTGCGCGTTAAGACAAGAAACACCGTTAGGCTTACCGTGGGATTGTCTCCCACGATTATCCTCCCGTGAGAGTAAGTAATCGGTTTAGGGTTTAAGGAGTTTAGGGTTATGAGATCGTACCTTAAGCGAGGGTATGATCCTCTTTATATCTTACGGAATCCTTGTTGGTTCCGTGTTCCCCAACTTCGACGTATCCGCCTAAGTCGGTTGGGAATGATTATCTTCTTATTTTAGAAGATATCGGATATCTATTCCAGAAATAGATTTGGGCTTGGGCTTTCGTGAGCCCAAGCCTTTATTGATATTAGCCCAAGTCGTCTTTGGACTTGTAAGTATTGGGCGTGGTGGGTTCATGACCGACACGGACTATCGTCATCGACTGAGTATATTTGCGCCATATAAGCCGTACTTGTGTAAATATCAAGCGAAGAGAACAAAGCCGGATATTAAAGCTTAAGAAATGAGTGAAATAGTTACCGATGTAGAAATGATCTAGCTTGAGAAAAATGAGTATAAGAAATAAGATGGGTGGGAGAAATGAAATGGGTAGAGTATGTTGGGTATGGGAGAATGACCGATGGGTGTTCTTTACACCAAAAGAATTGTCAAAATATTTATGAGTTCGTAGCTATATTTGGTGCTTACGTGTAAGTCTTTTGAGTGCTTCGTGTCATTTTTAAAGGCTATCTGATAAAAACAAGCTTTCCTTTTGTATAATAGGTAGATAGGTAGATTTTGGGGTAAGACACGCTTAGTCCGAAACCCATAAGAATTACAAAAGAGATACCAAAGGGTTGTGATTTTGAGTTCGTATTAAAAAAATGTGAGCAAAAACAACAAGAAATCACTTTTCCATACATATCAACCACTAGTTCGAACCCCACAACAAGAATTAAAACGAGATTAAGGTTATTCGAGTTTTGGTTGAGATTGGTTGCTTTGATTTTTATTTGAGAAGGTAAAGAGATATGTATTTTTGTGGTGGAGCTTGTAAGAGAAAATACCCAAAGAGAAAAGGATAACAAAGTTAGAGTGGTTGTTGCGCCTTGTGAGAGGAAAAGACAAGTTTACCCACATGTGCACATGAGGGGTTTAACAGAAAAAGTTAATGCAAGTTAAAACCGAGGATTATCCTCAGATGCTATTTTGAACAAACCACAAGGACTATCAATGTAATTTACTCTAAATATTAAAGGTTTTACATTTTTCATTAAGAAATAAGCATATTTCTGAAGATGAAATCTGATGGACATGAAACATGAAAAACATGGCGAGGCAAATCCTCATTAATCCATAATACCAAACCCCGAACAAACAATCCAATGCAACACAGACATCACCACATTGATGCGCGGCGGCAATGCGATTCCGCTTCGTGTTTTAATTTCCAAACCATGACTCACCGCACTTCCGTTTCATAGAACGCCATACTTAGCCAACAACAATTGTTGGTTTATGGATATAAATTAGTAGACGTGAGTTAGGATCGAACTCGAGACTTTGGGATTGCACACTTTACGTGTGAGAATTTAAAGTTAATAATTAAATATAAGCGTTATATTTATTTATTTATTAAACGAAATAACTAACGGACGTTAAGTAATTAATGTAATGGATTAACGATCGTTAAATGTTTATGGAAAAGGACTAAATTGCAATAGTTGGAAGGTTCGAATCCTATGGGATATCCAAACCGATCGGCCATCAAGAAAAGGAAACAAGGACCAACTTGTTCACCAAGTTTACTTGGGTATATATACAAGGCTAGGGGTCTTGTTTTTCTATCTCTTGTGCTCATAAGCTAAACCCTAAAATTGTTTTGTGTGTGTTTTTGTCTCCAAAACCGATCGTACACCATATAGGGGTCGATCCATGTCTTTTCCACAATAACAAGTTATTTGTTTGATAAAAACTAGCGGTACTTTAATTCGGTCTAGTACGTGTGTACAAGAACTTAGTAATAACATACTTTTGTTATTATCTTGGATTGAATTACAAAACGGTAAGGGGTAATTCATATAATCCTATAAACCCTAATTAGGGTTCATCCTAATTGCTAGTTTGTGGATTTGATTCTTGTTCGGCTAGAATCAAGAAAGTACGCATACTTTATTCTTTAGTTAATTAATTATTCATTATATGTTCCTACACGCCTCGCACTTACTTTGATGTTTATTGTTTATATTTATGATTAGTCATGTTATATAATTCCAACAGTGGCATCAAGAGCCATTGGTTTTAATGGTAATTAATTACTAAACACGTAAAAAACGGATATTGTATTGTGTTTGATATGATTTATTCTAGGGTTTTGGTTATGATTATATAAACCCTAATTTTAGGTTAAGGATTTTGCCCTAATTTGGTTTTAAAAATCTATTATGGATCGAAAATTTTTTGGGTGGAAACCCTAAAATTTTTAGTCGATTTCCTAAATTTTTTTAGGGTTTATATTAATTGTTATGTTATCAATATCGAAACCTAGATTTAATATATTTGTTACGTGATAAATTCATGAATAAAGTGTTATGTGACATGGAATTGTATGCGATCTTGTGACTTAATTGAATAATTGTTATGTTATATCCATGATGATACATGCATGTTTGTCATGGATAGTTGTTTGTATTATTATTTAATTGTTAAGAATGGATTAATTGTTAAGTTTATACACATGTATATTTATTTATGATAAATCTTGAATTGGGAAGACTCAATTACATATATTAATGAATCAATTATGTGCAATTTGGTATATTATTAATTATGGGTTTACGTAATCGATTCTTCGATGTATGTGGCTCACTCAATTGAGAGTGAAAGCCCTAATTAATATATACGTTAATTTAACCTAGACATTGATTATTAATAGGGTTTTATCGAATAAGTTGCATGTGGCTACTTGTTTACACGTATAAATTGTTTATTATGCGCGCATTGTTTTTAGTTGTTTATATTTTTATTGGTATTACTTGTTTGTTTATTATGCGACAGCTTTTAAGCAAAGGGTAATTTTGAATAGAAAAATAATACGGACTAAACAATGGTGAAATTTGATTGTTTTGGAAGAGTTAAGTTTTCTATAGTTTAATTGATTGGTGACTTTGGTACAATGACCGAACGGCTCACCCATTCGAATGAACTATAAAGGGTTATTTAAGAAGCATACCACACCGAAAGGATGTCTAAGGTTATGCTTTTGTGCTTACCGGTCCTCTCCCTCTGTAAGTTCGAATGGAGCTACTTAGTAAGCCATAAAAGTACAAGCTCATCTTAAGGCTAATTAGTTTTAATTCCATGCGCCACTGGTGGTAATTATCCGAAAACACTAAGTGTTTACACTTATGCAAAAGTACAGTATAATGGATGATAATTAACACTAAATTCCTTGATTGGTGAACCCAATACCTCAATCAAAACTTTGATAATTTGATCTTTATGAATTGGTAATAAAAAGTTTTTTATTAAAATTATGCTACAAGATGAATGCATGACATCTTTGTACATATTTGATTTGACTACATAAAATCAAAACTAGTACCCTTTTAAATTAAGGTATATGCCATCTAATTAAAAGGAACACTTGAAGTTGCAATTTAAGTCATGAGAGTACTTGGCTAGATTGTGATGGAGAGGTAAATCTCTATGTTAAGTGAGACCTTACATGGACATATTTGCAGCTCTTTAAGTTAGACACTTAAGTTGAGTAGGAAGTGAGACACGACTCAATGGCATAAGATGGGATGAAACATGTTTATATTTGCAATAGCGTTGGAAAATATAAATCCCATAATGATCTAGGAGTTGAAATTGTTTGCCAATTAATGTTAAATGATTACCTTATTATATCGTTCGTTGCTAGCGCATCAACCGATGTAATGAACCTATGATAATTTGGATCCTAGTTTTCTAGAAAATTCTATGGTTATATGAATATTACCTCGGGTATTTTATTTTCTTGAAAAGTTTAATTATCGAAAATACTAAAATTGAATTTTGCTAATTCTTTAAATGTATTAATGCAACATTAAACCGTAAACGAGGTTATTCCGTGTTGGTAAATTGATCTACACCGTAAGGGTTTTTGGTAGAGTCAACTTTGCTAAGAGAATAAACCTAGTCCTCTTTTCACGCGAAAGAGTGAGATTCAACCTATCCTTTTCATGAATGAAGAAAGGTATGATAGGACAATTAGAATTGTCTAAATTCTAAATACATAACTCAAGCAAATTTTAATAGTTAAGAAAATTGCGTATTTCGAAGTTATTAAATTAGAAGCTAGACTAATTCTTTGTATAATTGGTAAAAGACAAACTAGCATATTTTATCTAGTTGTTGTGCTTTGACCATTTAAAAGTACTACTTACAATTGTTGGAATAGTAGAACTATTAAGAAAGAAATTGCATGCCCAATTTTTCAAGTTAATAGCATTGATGGATAAATTCATCATCTACATAGTAGAATACACTCTTTTAGTACATAAGTAATTGTTATGTATGGACTTTCTCAAAGGTGTAGGGAAGTAAATAGAACACTATTTTCTTTTACTGGTTAATGAAACACTTGCAATGTTGTCAAATCCAGTGGGAGTGTTGTGTTCTTATTACTGAATAAAGAATTAATGTAATGATCTCTTATTCAGTGGGAGTTACAAGCTTTGTCATCTTGGTAGTAACTCGATTATCTCTAGAATGTCTTTACGATAATTACTTTCCACTTGTAGACACTTATGTTTTCAAGGATAGTCATGTACGTTTCCTTATTAGAAAATGAAGTGGTTCTACATCTACTAGTTATGATAATATCAATGACACAATCATATTAGTCACATAAACAAACATATGTCGTGTTGTTTATCTGCTACATGATGTTGTTCCATGCACAAGTGGGAGAAATCTATATTGTGTGCAAGGTACAACATATAAGTATATGATTTAACGGATTCTCTTGACTGCAAGGTAAGAGACTAACGTTCTAATATAACTTGTACATATCTAATTCAAGAAACACTTGGTGTTACAATTTACGTCATGTGAAAACTTGGCGAGATTGCAACAACAAAGTAAATCTCTATGTTAAGTGAGATCTTGCATGGACATATTTACAGTTTCTAAATTAGACAAGTATTTAGAATATGTGTCAAGATGATAGATATAAGACTACTTCAAATTAAATATTTATGTATTATTAGAATGACATAAATGAATGAAGTAATCTAATACTACTTCAAATTTGTTTATTTATGTATTTTGGAATGACATAAATGAAAAATAATGTAGTCCTATATTATTGTGAAGTAAAATAAATTAACTTGAAATTACTATTGAAACCAAGAGTTGTGTTCATAATTACTCTATTTAAACATGTTTATGATTCATTGTAAAGACATAAACATAAAGTCTTTTAAGACTTATAATAAAGTAAGACGTCATTGTTATGTTTTTAATTAAGACATATACAAGAAGTCATTGAGTTGATCAATGATTTATAACGATAATGGGATTATAACAGTTTATGTTTCTTGTTGAGACATGGATATGAAGTAACTTGGTTAAAAGGTACTTGTGTTATAAAGCATGTAATTGGCTTGGAAAGTCTATTATACCATTAAGTTGACTTAGTTGGTAAATAGGTAAGCCAAAAGGAATATGTTTATCTTATATATTGTTAGATTGTCTTACAATATTTAATTCTAATGAATACCACAAGTTGATGGTATGTTCAGTTAGGAGAATCAAACTCCATTTGATTTGTTTGATTCATGATAAACATAACTTCTTTCTTAAAAAGTAACAAGGTTAGAAAATTGAGTATGGATTGAATATACTCAATATGACTCCAACCTAGAAGATTAATAAAACACCATTTCATTATGGAATGTGATGAATCACATTAAGTTTTAAAATTGATGATTCTGAATTTGTTAAACTACTTATGAATAGGTTATTAACAAAGTAAAGTCTGGAATTATCAAAGTGTATTTGTAATGTCCCAAAAAGAGAACAATGTAGTTTTGCCCTAATTGCTAAGTATATATAGATAGTCTATATATTGCAAAAGGCAAGTGGGAGTTTTTTATCTTGAAAGATAAAATTACAAGATACATAATCTTCTAAAACACACTAGTAAAGATCATGATGAGGTTAGACATGTAATTGATAGACCTCATGATGATGGAATTTTCATTCATAGATCTGCAAGGATATCTCAGATATTTGGCTTATATGCTGAGAAATATGAGTTACAGGATTATTGTAAACATGATAATCATTATGATGGATTACCAAATATTGAATTGGGTAAATAACTCATACTATGAATGTTAAAGATGCTGTCCATAAAGATAATCAATTTTGGAAATTTGGTTTATCTTAATAGTTAGACTAGAGAATGGAAATGAGTTTCTTCAAAGAGATGAAAAACCCTAGTGGTTTGAATATCTATGTAGAAATCATATGGACAAAATATTGTACACATATTTAATTTATGACAAGATTATTAATCATACTTAAGCAATTAATTATGATTGAATATTCTTTCAAGACACATTAAATATCTAAAGATGATAATTGTCATAATCGGTTTCATTAATATGAAACATGACAATGGAATATCAAAACTCTTTCTTGAGAAATTACTTGAGCGAGGACGGTAAGTAATTGAAAGGTTTTTAATTCATATAATCTTTGGTAGTGTCACAGTGCAATAATTCATGAATGGATAAATGCATGCATCTATGAAATTATTCTTATATTTAATTATTAAATTCTAGTTTTGATTTATAATTGAAATAAGATAAATTTTAAGTATTCCTGAAAGCTAGTGGGAGTATTATGTTAAGGTTTTAAATCTTATATGTTGTATAACATATAGTAAGTAACATTCCTTGTAAGCTAAATGTTAAGTCTTAAGTTGGAATGAACTTCACTTGTAAGATTTAAGAATTAAAACATACAACCTTGGAATATATGTTTATTGTTAATAAACATATGCGAGAAAATAAATGATTCTAATAAAACATGATATATCATTTGGGAAATTGATAAATATCTTTTACAAGATAGAACGTGAATGAAGTCTAAGTTTGACCTGTAGATTCATCATGTACATCATGTAGTGTATTCAAATTGTTGTATCATTTTTAAATGATAGATGATTTGACAACATTGATATCTAACTAAAAGTTATTAGATAACTTGTGTAATGAATATTCTAATAGAATTACATCCTCAAAACCTGGAATTGCTCCTAGATTCTATGGATGAACAATATGTCAAATGTTGTGAAAATTGTCATCAGCTTTAAACTTGAAAGTTAGGAAAGCATCAAACATTACACAATAAGATATTAAAGTTTACGGAGTTTTAATGAGCATATTGTTGTTTGTATACAATGATGTTGGTTTAATTGAGATGACACTCAATACTAGTCATGGTAGGATTTCATCCTTGTTAATGGCCATGTGAACTAGTGGTGCTTATCTAAGAACACAGTTGCATTATACATTAAAAGAATAAGAATACTTTAAACTTTGAAATGTTTGAAAGTTTAAATTGTCATAAATTTGTGATGAGGATGTCACACACTTTATGAATTATTATGGATTGTTGAATGCACACATACAAGGACTTCATTAATTGAATTCTTGAAATAAGTATTCTCAAAATTATGATAGATCACGTTGGTTGATTTATGCCTTGTCAACAAGTATGATTGTCATTACTTGAAGCATAATTCATCAACCGGAATTTTCATGCATTGATCTATTTGGTATTTGGATATGGATGTTAAACAATTGTTATAATAAATCAAATACTTGGTATGTTTGATTTTATAATACATTGTATCCTATATTTGCATGTTTAATCCGTGAATAAATTTATTTATTCTAAATCGTCCATTGTCGATTAATGATATGGGAGTATCATTAAACTAAGACAAATCGAGATGTGGTAGAATATACTTGAAAGTATATTGATGAGAATGCATACCAATTTCGAGATGATATTCAATGGATTGAATATAGGACTTATCCCAACTACATAATTTACTTTGCGGATATTGTGATAAGTAAATTATGAATAGTTATCCTCGGACTTGAGATACCGGATAAGTGTCATGAATGTAGTGCATTTCGTGGAACAACTTAACGCTATAATGTGCTCGGTAGTCATAAGGGTTGTTTCACGAAGTGTTGCAAAGTTTGTGGGTTATTCTCGTAGTCAAGATAAATTTGTTCCTTCAAATTTATTTGGAGTTTAATATCTTGGGCCCATCGTAGGGTTGACAAGATGTTTGCATTGGCCACGCCCAAAGTTCTCCCCCGAATATGTTCGGAAGATTTGGTAATCTTGCTCAATCACTAATAACGAGAAAGAGAATGGTTGAATAAAGAATGACTTAATTCCATATCTTTATTTAACATGGTATTAGAAACAAAGGATAATAATAATGAGAAATCATTAAAAGGTTTCGGGGAGCCTTGCTCGAGTTGTACTAGAGGCATCGAAGTGTTGCTAGACGCTAACGGAATGTGATCACTCTATTAAGATATATCCAAGTGGGAGTGTTGGTTTTATGGATATAAATTAGTAGACGTGAGTTAGGATCGAACTCGAGACTTTGGGATTGCACACTTTACGTATGAGAATTTAAAGTTAATAATTAAATATAAACGTTATATTTATTTATTTATTAAACGAAATAACTAACGGACGTTAAGTAATTAATGTAATGGATTAACGGTCGTTAAATGTTTATGGAAAAGGACTAAATTGCAATAGTTGGGAAGGTTCTGGAATCCCTATGGGATATCCAAACCGATCGGCCATCAAGAAAAGGAAACAAGGACCAACTTGTTCACCAAGTTTACTTGGGTATATATACAAGGCTAGGGGTCTTGTTTTTCTATCTCTTGTGCTCATAAGCTAAACCCTAAAATTGTTTTGTGTGTGTTTTTGTCTCCAAAACCGATCGTACACCATATAGGGGTCGATCCATGTCTTTCCACAATAACAAGTTATTTGTTTGATAAAACTAGCGGTACTTTAATTCGGTCTAAATGCGTGTGTACAAGAACTTAGTAATAACATACTTTTGTTATTATCTTGGATTGAATTACAAAGCGGTGAGGGTAATTCATATAATCCTATAAACCCTAATTAGGGTTCATCCTAATTGCTAGTTTGTGGATTTGATTCTTGTTCTGGCTAGAATCAAGAAAGGTACGCATATACTTTATTCTTTAGTTAATTAATTATTCATTATATGTTCCTATACGCTTCGCACTTACTTTGATGTTTATTGTTTATATTTATGATTAGTCATGTTATATAATTCCAACAATGACTTCACTCTAGCATGCCAACTGCTCGATAAAATATGGCTCATGTGAGATATTGTTTCA